>JBBCBC010000018.1:8936831-9636469 GCA_037126765.1 Stenogyne calaminthoides
TGCATTTAAATATGAGCGAATGTTATATATATTTATTGCAAACCCGTTCAATAAAAAATCGATTACTATTCGTAGTAGTTAATTTGGTGATACGGATCGATGAAGATCAAATTCTTGACTCACCGTAATTAAGTACAAATTCACAACCTAGATGAAATGAACAAACCATCATGAAAAGGTTGATGTATAAGACTCGGATTGGCTTGTCTTAACCAAGAGATTATACTAGTGCATTTAGATGCGCTGAATAGGACCTACAGGAGGATAAATTCTTCGGTACTAAATATACAAGAATTAGACCTCAGTGGTGTGTTGTTTCTTAATCTCCATCCCTTAATTAGGACCGTGTGAAATTAATAACTATTGTTTTGACTTATGATAGGAAGAGAATCATTGGGATTCGATACTTTATATCTTGGGCAATATTATTAATTACATGATGATTGCTGACATTTAATATGGAGAATCGTGTGCAAGTACGTCTTGTTTGATTTGTCCCCTTGGTGGGCTCAGAACCTTTATCATACCAAATCTTGCAAGTGAAAATTTATTTCTGTGTATAGATAATAATGTTGAGTTGTCTTTACTCAAAGGATAAAGATATTAATTAATATAAAGCTTGTTCAGTGGCTTAATTAATTAATGGACTAAAGTAATCTTAAACACGAGGAAATAATGTAGGGAGCCATATTATAGTGAAGTCGTAATATGGATTAAGATGGATAGTTCAATATTAATTTTATAGTGAAATAAATTAATATTAATGGACTTTGAATAATATTTGGCCCAATATTATAGTTTCATAGTCCATTGGAGGTCCAATCTTAATTCTCCTAAAGGCCCCTCAAATAGCCTAAAATAAAGTCCAATTAATGAAAGAGAGAAGGGAATATTCTTGCCTAATATTTCTTTGAAATTTTCCGGAAAAATATGTAGGGAAAAGGAAGAAAAGATTGTCTTGATTTTCTTGTAGATGTTTTATGGAAAGAGATAAGTATTATAGGAATACATAATTATCCCATAAATTCAATAAGTCAAATCTTGACTCATTTTGCCTTGTTATTTTCTAAAAATAGGGATAAAAAGGGGAAGAGATTTTTATGGAAAATTTAATTAAGGAGAAAAGAATATAGGAGATATATTCAAGATTTCTTGGAGACCAAGAAAAGATTTTCTTCCCTTATTTTCTAGACCTAAAAATCGACCCCCTCCTCCCTATAAATAGGGGATGAATTTTTCATTCTCAACTGCAATTCCATGTGTTGGAAATATTAGAAATCCACAAAGGTGGTGTCAAAATATTTTTGGTTTTCCTCTTGTTAAAATCGTTCGTGAGAATCCTCCCACCGGATTTCATTCGTGGACTTGGGACATATTTGGGAAGGCTTTTTGGGTTGATCCGTTGTCTCATCCGTCGTCTCTACAAGAGGTTAGTAATCTCGTAACTCCTAGATTTCGCATGCTTAGGATTTACGTGGATTACGTGTGCACATGTTGTTTACTCATTTATTAATTATTATGTTGAATTGATTTAGGATTAATTCATGTTAGTAATTAATTGATTAATTTAAATATGTATTAAAATCATCTCGAATAGATCCAGGCACCCCTAATTTTCCCAATAGTAAAGTGAAACAAACATGATTAGTGGATCCCGTATCCACTACCCACGAATGGGAAGCATACGCCGCCAAACAAGTTTCAACAACTAGTGTGTGAGAATTACCTCTCTGTCCATTCCTTTTAGGTTTGGAACAGGTTGACCTCCAAATGACCCTTTCTTGCCGACTCAAGCGGATCTTTGTACTTAATCTTTCATCTTTGAAGTTTGAATAAAACTAGTTTATCATGTCTGTCTGTTCATCATTCTTACCTCCAATAGGCCTAGAACGAGAACCAGACCCTTTTGCAACCTTCTTGCGCTCATTGTTTTCTTCGACCAATGTAAGAGCTCTCACAAGATCATCCATAGTAAAGTCCATATCTTCCATTAGATATTTTACATAAGGGTGATCATAGCTCTTTGGCAGAGAATTGAGAATGAAATCAACTTTACATTTGAAATCACATTTTTCGCCAAGATATGCAAGTTTTTCAAAGAACACCATAACCCTAAGAACGTGCTCTTTTGCAGTCATTCCTTCTTCCAATTTCAGCTTGACCATGTCATGCTTAATGCTCTTGATTGCTATATGGGCCTGATGTGTGAACATCGCTTCGAGATTTCCCATAATGTCTGCAGCTGTTTCAAACCCTTGATGAAGGTATTTTAACAAATCCAACATTTGTGTCAAGATTATTTCCTTTATCAATTCGTTTGCCACCTCCCATTCATTATATTCTATCTCTTCCCATATACTAGCACTCTTAGCTGGTTTTTCGGGTTTTGGTGCGTTAAGTACCCATTTGGATTCATGTGAAGCAAGGTCACTCATAAATTTTTGTTTCCAAACAAAATAGTTATCTCCAGTAAGTAAATTGTCTTTCAAAGATATTGAGCAATTGGATTAAAAAGGTTGCGATATCTTTGAATCTAAATAAATAACGATTTGTATGAGCACAAAATTATCACAAAATTCGATCACATGTTTCATATTAAAATCTCAAAAAAATATGAACATGCATCAGCCAACATCTCAAAATAGTTTAAATAAGCCACGTGGGGTGGGTCATTATTTAAACACATTCAAGCAGGTTAGAAACACGAAACAGTTACAAACCTTTAATATCCAGATTAATAGTTGGCTCTCACTTGACCAATATAAAATTGACAGGGACTTGGGGGAAGTATATGCATATCAATTTTATACCTAACTAATAACCATGATTAAATACATAATTATTATTTTGCTTTGAACGAGCCTCGTGGGGAGGGTAATCGTCGCCACTAATAATAATCCACAATCATCCGTTTGGAATTTATTCATGAGGAAACTATCTTTTGGCCGTCTCGTGGGGGAATTTCTCCAAAAGAATTCACAAATAAATAAATAAATCATGGAGGTCAAAATTAATTCAATTTTATTATCCGGAATAAAATTGTTAATTAATTATTTAAAACATACTTAGTAATTTTCGAAAGTGAGATTTTTCCAAAACAATTTCTCATGCATCGAATATTCAAAAACACAATTAAATAAGCATGAAAAATAAAGCAAATATCAAAACAAAAATTAAACATATTGGGCACAAGTTTCCAATTGTCACGGTTAATTTTGTCATGTCTTGATCTTGAGAAATCGTCCTTATTGCCTTCATCGTTCGTCTCGAGAAGCTCTCACTCGACCGTCTCGAAAAAATCGCCATGTCAAGCCACGTCATCGACCAGCTCGAGGGTCGGAGTGCACGTCTTGCACTCCCCCGGCCATGTCGTCAGGCGCTAGACGTCGCCAGCCGGCGGCAACTCGACAGATCTCGCGCAGAAAGGTCGTGTACGGCGTGGCCCGCCAAGCCGAGTCCCCATCGCCCATCGCGACATCAAGACGCCGACGTCGCGATCCGCTTTGATCGCGCTGGCGCTTTCGGCCCGGCCAGCCCTGCGCCCGCCATTGTTGCCTACATGTATCTGCGTCATGGCGTGCCTCTCTTAGCGCGTTCGCGCGATACGCTATTTTTGTGCCGATTAGGATCTATCGCTAATTCTGCCGTCTCCACTTGCGCCCAATTAGGGTACAAGTTATGCATCACCTTCTGTGGCATTATGCATTAGGTCCGTACGTCGTCCGGGGCGATTTAGCGGAACCCTACGGAGGTAAAGCGGGCAGCTCTCGGGGACCCGGCAGACGACGCCTTCGACCTCAAAAAGCTTCGGCCTACCGGGGGCGAAATGCGGGGTGGTGGCAAAAAAGGCATGTAAGTCGATTAAGCAAAGAGATAACAAGAACGTAAGGACTCACGCAATCAAAAACTTATTCCTTGACGCGGTCGGCGTCCCAGCCTAACCAGGAATCGTCCTCCGGATGACGATCTCCTCGGGGGGTAGAGGTGGGCTGCGAGGCTGCGACCTCCTGGTCCCCTAGCTAGTTTCTTCCCTCGCCTTTTTCCGGGCGGGCTTGGAGCCCACCATGCCTGGCTCTTTCGACTTCCTCTTGCATTTGTCAGCGGCAGAGGGACCGGTAGGAGTTGAGCTCGGAGGAGGGGCATCGGTGGCCACTACATGCTTCATTTGGCCCAGAACCAACTTCTTGAGAGATGCCATTATCGATGCTGAAGGTTGACGTCGGTAGACGGGAATGTCAGGAACTGCCCACATAGAGGAAATCATCCACAGAAAAAGGAAAAGTTGAAAGTCGCGACTAAGTATATTCACAAGGGATGTTCAGGTGGAGGGGATATGTGTAGAGTCCGGCTTTAAGCCGATCGAGCTCGGAATTTAAGGCGTTGATGTCGGAGCAGTGTCGCGAACAATCTTGAAAGCCTCTAGGAAATCCCAGTATAAATCGGTGGTTTGAGGAGTGAACACTGCAAAAGAAGAAGAGAATTAGATCAGTACGACCTTGGGAGTATAAAAATAAAAGATCTACATTGTTCGACTCAACACGCGTAATCCGTGGGAACCCGGATGGGCAATGTACTCGAAGGATCCGCTGATTCCCAAGCACCACCAACAAACCACCACCTTCGGTGCCAGTCAACGACCTTGTTCGGGATCCCATTCACGAGTTCCCGGCCCTTGTGAAGTCGCACGATATTATAGTCGTCGGCTTGGATAATTGGCATCATCACGTAAGCGATCTCGCCAAAGGGTCAAGATCCGAAGTTAGCGGCCAAATTTGAAGCGGTCATTGTTGAAAGTATGTAGCTCCAACCATTCGGGATGATTTGGGTGAGGCTTTGGTTCCAGGCCGCCAACAGATGGAAAATGGCCGGGTGAAGTGGAAAGTGGATCCCCGCCTCCATAGTGTGTTCGTTGACCGCAATCATCCCAGGAGGTGGCTAGTCGGCACTTTTATCAGAGGTCACCCCATAGAAGTGAACGTCTCGGGGCACCTTATACAGCCGATGAAGGGAGCGCATGTGCCGGTCAGACAAGACCGACTTGTATTTGGTGAGGTCGGAGGCCATGTACTCAGAATGAGCCGACCTTCAGATTTATGCGTTTGTCACTTATATCACGGGGCTTGAGCCGAATAGGAGTGATAGTCGAAGTTCGCTCATAAGCCCATGTCGCGAGTTAGAGCCAAGATCTTGGCGGGTTGTTCCCTCTCTAGCGCTGTGGAGCAGAATGAGTTGATATCCAGGGGAGGGAGATGAGTGATTTCCTCCAACTCTTGCAAAAATCGCTCATCTACGCCCTCGGTGTCCCAAACAATGCGCCGGATACCCGCAGACGAGGACCCGCCCTTGTGACCGGCGATCGAACTAGAACTAGGGTGTTACCATAGGAGGGCTATCGCTATATTGTTCTCCTCTGAAGGGGAAGAAGCCATAGGCTGAGAAGCGGCAGACGTCGGAGGATCGGTAGCCATAGAAAAAGTGTGTAGAAACAAAGGGATTACTTGAGCGTAGTCTCGTCGGGAATTCAGAATTTCGCTGGAGAAGAAGAAACTTGGGTTCAGAGAGGAATTTGGCTGCGCGAAAGGGGGAGAGAAATGGACGCATGTACCAAGCCCTAGCCCTTCTTATAGAAGGAAAGGGGGTTCGAAGTGCAATATGGGTATAATTTGGACCCCTCCGAAAGAAGCGAAGCCGCGCAAGTTGAGCGTAGTTAACACCGCGGTCACCGATTGGAAGGACTCGCGACGCATGACATCACCTATCTGCATAACCATCATGACATATCCATCAGGCCTCACATCGATTCCAGGAACTGAGGCAACGATTCGCCTCCCCGAGGATAACCAAGCGCCTCGGGAACGCTTCACGAGGTCTGTTGGGGAATTAATTGCCCGAACCTATTCGGGATGAATATTTAAACAAATTTAATTCTAACAATTATTACTAGCATGACTTAATCCTATATTAATTCAAATAATAATTCAACAACAAATCATGCATACAAGTTCGTCACATAAATCCTACGCATGCGGAATAGCTAGGAGTTTACGTGAACTAACCTCTTGAGGACAACCGTGAGAGAAGATGGATCCCGTTCACACCGAACACACCAAAAAGTCTTCCCAAGTATTAATCCCACTACATAATTAATATTGCACTATCCATCTTAACCCATATTAATGTTAATATGGCTCCCGGTTATTATTTCCCGTATTTAAAATTATCCAGTCCATTAATTAATTTAGGCCACTAAAATAGTTTCATATTAATTAACATTTTTTTCCTTGGTTAAGGAACGACTCAACATTATTATCCATATCGGAAATTAATTCCCTTGCAAGATTTGGTATGATAAAACTTATGAGCCTCCCAAGGGACAAATCAAACAAGACGACTTGCACACGTTTCAATCAGTATTAAATCTTAGCAATTGTCGTGTAACCAATATCATTGCCCAAGATACAAGGTATTGAATCTCAATGATCCTCTTCCCATCATAAGTCAAAGCAATGGCTATTGATTGCAACGACCCTATTTAAGGGACGGAGATTAAGAAATAATGAACCACTGAGGTCTAATTCTTCTATATACAGTGCTGGAGAATTTATCCTCATGTAGGTCCTATTCAACAGCATCATGATGCACTAAGGCAAATCTCTTGGTCAAGACATGTCAATCGAGTCTTCCACTTCAACCTTTCGCGATGGTTTGTTCATTTCCATCTAGGTCGTGAATGTGTACTTTTTTAGTTACAATTTGTTAATTTAATCTTCGTGATGATCGGTATCACTAAATTAACTACAATGTAACACATCTTATTTATTGAGCAGTTATGCAAAAGAATTATATGTAACATACGATGATATTTAAAGCATCGATTGATAAATAATTTATTTGAAAGAATAAGACAGAATTGATGTGGTTATACAAAGTAAAAAGCATACTTTCCAAAGATAACCCCAACAAGGTCGACTTGCCGCAGATCGATTAAATCAAAGTCAAGTCCAGGCCTCGATGCAGCCATAACGACCTCGACTTGAGGGTCAATTGTTGTAGCATGGGATAATCCGACTGGCGAGGCGACTCTCGTTATGTTTCTACCAAGGAGCGGCTTCATTTGAGTTGAGGAGGTCGCAGAGCGACTTGGATATACAAAAGTTTTGAGCACTTTGGGAATACACGGAAGTCGTGGAGTGACTTTGGGGAAACCATTGGGATTAGGGAAACGACTTCCATCCGAAGTCGGCGAAGAGATATGTATGGGAAAGATATGGGCGTTAGTTAAGCGGGCGCGGCGGGGGCATAAGCAAAGGCAAGTATATCCAGACGCGGGAATCATGGATTGACGGAAGAAAACCCTAAAGACGGGGCGGTTGGAGCCTTTGCAATCCCCGCCAAGAAAGCCCATGAAGATTCAGAACCTAGTTTCTTGTCTATAAATACAACATGTAATGTTCATTGTAAGGAGAGCAATCTTAGAACTTTAGGCAGAGAATAATAATACAGTAATCCTGGCTTGGGCGCCCCCAGACGTAGTCTTATTCAAAAGACGAACTGGGTAACCAAATTTGAGTGTGATTTACGTTTACAGTTCGTTACCTGCTTGATCTATCTCATTATTCGTGTGTTGCCCTAGACGTAAAATCTAGGTTATAACATTGTTCCATGTAAATTTCTTCAACCAAAAAAACCATTTTGAAAGGCAGTTTTCACACCCATTTGATGTATTTCAAGATTTCTCAAAGCAGTTATTGCTAATATTAATCATATTAACGTAATTCTCGTTACGGGAGAATACGTATCAAAATAGTCAAGACCTTCTTTTTGTCTATAACCTTCAAGTCTCGCCTTGTATTTATCTATGGTCCCATCAGCTTTCATTTTCCTTTTGAAAATCCACTTATAACCTAGTGGTTTACTTCCCGGGGGAAGACCCACTAATTCCCAAGTATGATTTCGCAAAATGGAATTAATCTAAAAAATAAAAATAAAAATGACATCTACAAAGAATGGGAGGGATCATAAGCTATGGAGTATGTATTTAATAAAATATAATATATATAAAAATTTGAAGATGGAATATTATACCATAAATAAATCTTCATAGAATTGCACGACTGTAAAATAGAAATTTATATGAGTAGGGGGTGATTCACAATTAGTTGATAAGGAATAAATGGACGGTAAATATCAAAATTAAATAATGAATTATTGAGAATAAAAAAATGAGTAAATCTTATGTGAAAATTTTCAGATGTGAAAATTATCCAATTTAGGCAAGCAAAGTGAGTAAGTGGATTACTTAGCGGGTACAGTTCAAAAATATACAAGACAATTGTTCAAACAAGTCATGTTAGCTTTGTCAAGCGTGGATAGGTCAAGTGGTTAGAGCTCCACCACCTGAGACTTTGTGGTCCCGGGTTCGAGACACGAAGAGCAAATATTTATTCCCTCTTGTGGTTATCCTCCTCTTGTGGGGTAGTGGTCCCCCTGTTGTTGGGTTGCGGTACCGGTTGCAGTGCGGTTGCGGTTCCGAGTTGCAGTTTCGGGTGGTCCATCTCTTGTGGTGATTGCGGTTTCGATCTACAGCGAGATGAAATGATATTGCTATGTACCCGTTGGTAGAAGGAATTATTGTAATTGATTATATTAGGAAACTATTGTAATTGACCGCCTTTAAAAAAAGTCATGTTAGCTTTTGTGTCCAGAAGGCTAAGGAATTAAGTGGAGCTCTACCTAAAGGTTGCGTGTTCAATTCCCAATGATTACAATATTAAAAAATATTATTCGGTTTGTAAATTGACTTTTAATTTTTTCATATTTTTCTCTATAAGCTGAATATTTTAATTTTTTTTGTTCGATCCCTAGTTTTTGTAAATTGTCTCTCAATTTTTCATATTTTTTCTCTTTCAACTGAAAATAATAATAATTAATCCTTCTCCCTCTTAATTTTCTATACTTTTTCTCTATAGACTGAAAATTTTAATTTTTTTTTGTTCGATCTATAGTTTTCACAAATTGAGTCTTAATTTTCCATATTTTTTCTCTATAAACTGAAAAATAACCCTTCTCACTCTTAATTTTTCATATTTTTTTCTCTAAAAATTGAAAAATCAACCCTTCTCTAAAATCAAATTTACTATTTTTCCATGTTTTTTTATCTATAAACCAAAAAAACTGAAAAATCAACCCTTCTTTAGAACGAGCCCTGGTCACAAGATTATTATATTGCATATTGTTCTGCAGTTATGAAGGATACATGCAAAACTGAAGCAGTATTTATGAAAAACATAACAATATTACATGTAAAAATATAAACGTATTACATTCATAACATAAGAATAAGTAAAAAAAAATTGAAGTGTATAAAAATGCATAATTGAAGTAGTATTAAAATTCATAATCAACCATTATTAACGTCTTTAAATTTGATTTCAAATAAGAAATCGGAGTAGTATTACACTTAAATCATCACAGAATTACATGAAATAACACAATAGTATTATAAACAAAATCATAACAATATTATAATCTAAACATAAGAAAAGATAAGTTATGAAGGTTATCTAATCAAAACAGAATAATATTACATTCAAAACATAACAATATTACAATAAGAAAACATAACATGCAAAAACATAACACTATTACAAACAAAATATAACAATATTACATGCAAAAACATAGCAGTATTACAAAAAAAAATATGTATATATATATATATATATAACGATATTACGTACAATCTAAATATAAGGAAAATTATGGTAAGTTATGAAGGTTATCTAATCAAAACGGAACAATATTACTTGTAAAACATAACAATATTACAAATAAAAGATAATTTTAAATGTATTATCGTGACAATTTGTAAACAAAAGTAATAATAAAAAATATTTCCTTTTATACTTGAATCAACTAGATAATTAATTAAATGCATTTTTCATCCATCAATCAATTGTGAATGTAATCTATAATTAATTAAATTATATATACCTAATTAAAATGATTAAACATAATTTATTATTTAAAAACTCTCATTTCAAAATACTTAATGAGTACACACTATAGTGGTAAGGAGTCTTCTCTTTTACCATAAATAAAAAATGAGTTCGACCCATATAAGCGTTGTGATCAGCATTTTTTTTAATTATATATACATTCTTAATTAAAATGGAAAAACATGAGTTATACTATATTAAAAATTCAATATTACAAAAAAAAAAAGTAGTTGTAGAAGAGTGGCAATATTCTATTCCAGATCAAGGTTCGAATTATGCGTGCAGCAGCTTTTTTTTTTTTTTTATTAGAAGGTGTAGTTAGGGGTGAGCATTCGGTTATTAGGTTTACCGAACCGAATTGTTAAAACCGAATTACCGAAAATTTTTAAAATTTAAAACCAAAACCGAACCAAAATGAGTATAAACCGAACAAAATCGAACCGAATTTTTTCTGTTCGATTCGGTTAAAACCGAAAAATCGAAATTAAATATAATCAATCCATAAATGCAAAAACTAAAGAAATACATAAATTAAACATTAAACATTCTCCAATACTGAAATTAAAGAAATAACTTGGCTTGGTAATGGATTGGACGGAGGGATTGCCGGCTGCGTTCGATTTTGGAAAGAAATAAAATGAACTTAGGGTTTCTGAATTCTGACAGTCTCTTAAATATTTAAGTATTAAATTAATATTATTTATATATATTATATTATATTATTTAATGCGGTTCGATTTTCGGTTATTCGATTTTTTCACCCCTAAAATCGAAACCGAATACCGAAATTTTTAAAATTTAAAATCGAAAACCGAACATTTAATTAACCGAACCCTAATTAATATTTCGATTCAATCAGGTTCAATTTTTTCGGGTTAACAGAATCTTCGCCACCCCTAGGTGTATTAGAGCGGTCATGCTTTTTTTCTTGTAGTCAGGAGATCCCGACTAAGCCCTATTAGCCATGACGCTTTTTTTTTTTTTTTAAAATAAGGTAATTTTTGCCTTTTTTAAATAAGATAATTTTTAAATTTTTCACATGTGAAAATTTTCATATAAGACTTAAACTAAAAAATTTAAAAACTAATAATAATACTATAAATAACTTCTCACATAAATTCAAAGATTTAAAATAAAGTCATTTATATAAATTACGGGTAGTTCACCTTTAGTCGATAAGAGATTCACATATATATATTTAATACTTCTATTTTATAAATCTATACAAACACATATGATCGAGAAAAATATTAAGCTTTTAGTTACACCTCATAATTTGTCGGGGACAACAAAATTTAAGGGCGGCAAAATTCTAATATTCCAAAGGGAGCCAAATGACAAAATTTTACGATTTTAAAATATAAATATAAAAGCTATGATGCATGGGTACTCGAACTTTTTTAATAATGCAGTATTGTATACTTCGTGGGTACTTAAGTACGTGAATACGAGTGGGATATACACCCGATACGTCACGTGGCGTGTCCCAACTAAAAATATAAATAATAATTTTGGGTACCGTGTCGGACAAGGCTGATCAGCGTGTCAGACACGAATATGGTACAAGTGGGGTCAAATTTGAAAATTTTGTTTTGTTTTTTGCCTTGAAATAGATTTATTTTATATTTAATTAACCTAAATTAGTCCACAAACAGTAAAAAGAATATTGACTTTCTTTATTGCTCACATACCACACCAATTATCAAATTGTTTTTCATTTACATTTTTATTGTGATGTTCATATTATTTTGATTTTAGAGTAGGTCTTGTGTGCAAATTTGTATACATAAAAATCTTTAATTTTGACCAAATTCCTTATTTTGACCAAGTTCCATATTTAATTTGATAAAAAAAAGAAAGAAATTCGCGAAAAAAATTCGCTCAGCCACCAGGTTTCGAACCTGGAACTCAAAAAAAACTTGGATCTCCAGCAAAAAAAAAAAGGTTTCGAACCTGGGTCTCCAGCCAAAAAAAAACTTGGATCTCCAGCAAAAAAAAAAATCGCAAAACATCGCGCTGACCAAAACTTGAACCTAGGTCTCCAATGCACCAACAGGAAGCTTTACCACTAAACTACAAAGGCCTAACTTAATAATTTTGGCATCGATTCGATATAATATTTTATGTTAAGTGAATATTAGTAATACTTTTGATAATTTAGTAAAAAATATTGTAACAATATTTTAATTAATTGTAGCTATATTCACAATTGATTGGTAAATGAAAAGTAAAATTAATTAGTTATTTAGTTGATTTAAATATATAAGAAAATATTTTTTATTATTACTTATGTTTGCAAATTTGTATGTACAATTCATTTAAAATTATTTTTTTATTATAATATTGCTATGTTTTGCATTTAATACTGTTCTATTTTGATTAGATAACCTTCATAACTTATCTTATTTTTTTCTTATGTTTAGACTATAATATCGTTATGTTTTTTTTTTTGTAATACTGTTATGTTTTTGCATGTAATGCTGTTATTATTAGTTTGTAATACTATTATACTTTTGCTTGTAATATTGCTTCAATTTCTTATTCAAAATCAAAAGAAGACATTAATGATTGTTGATTATGAATTTAAAATATAAAGTATTACATCCAAAATAAGAAAAAATTAAAAATTTGAAATGTATTAAATGCATAGTTGAAGCAGTATTAAAATTCATAATCAAGAGCCTTCTATTTTAATTTCAAATAGAAAATTGAAGTAGTATTACAAGTAAAAACATAACAGTATTACAAACAAAGGATAACAGTATTACATGCAAAAATATATTAGTATTACAAAAAAAAAAAAAACGAACATTCTAAACATAAAGAAAATTAAGGTATTTTATGAAGAGTATCTAATCAAAACGAAACAATATTAGATGCAAAATATAACAATATTACAATAAAATATATAATTTTAAATGTATTATACGATACAATTTATAAGCAGAAGCAATAATAAAAAAATATTTCCTTATATACTTGAATCAACTATAGTTAACTCAATTTTTCATTCATCAATCAATTGTAAATATAATCTACAAATAATTAAAATATATATACTTAATTAAAATTGTTAAATACAATTTATTATTTAAAATGTCTCAATTTTAAATTATTTAATAATTTGTAGTGTAGTGGTAAGGTTCGACCAACGTAGGTAAAGTGGTTGACCTTTTTTTTTATATTAAATATACATTTTTAATTAATTTAAAATTTTCTTTGTTAAATATAAATTTTAATTAAAATAGACAAATAAAGATACATATACCAAAAAATTCAATATTATAACATAAGGTTGTGTAGCCTAGTGGTCAGGCTTTCTGTGTCTTGCTCTCGGGATACCGAGTTCGAACCCTGCCCGCGACATGACATCTATATTTTTTCACTGAAAATTGCAATCGTAATACAGCCGTATCTTACCCAATTATTTTTAAAAATATGTGTCTCAATACCCGTATCATGTCGTACCAGTATTGTCGTATCCGTATCCGTCAACCTAGTATAAAAGTTTCTACATATAATACAAAAATTTTAAATCTCATGTAGGGGCGGGCCGCCTAGATGCATGGTTGACCACATAATAAAATATTAATTCTTAATTAACTGTAAGTTTTAATTATAATTGAATTCATTATTGACCTGATGACATCTTTAAATAGAAAATTAATTACACCCTGCAATCTGTAAATGTCCATATATGCTAATTAATGACTGATTTATAAAATCTCCTCATATTATGGAATTTGGTAATTAATATTCAAAAGATTTTGATTGACTTCCCCGATCTCATGCTATTGCTAGGCGAGATAGCATTTTACATTCCCACCATTATTTTCTGCGCAATGATTTTTTGGGCTAAATAATTAAATGTATCGAATTAGTTTTTAAAAAAAAAAGAATCATACAAACATTACATTTCAATTTACTAATTAATATACGATTCACTTTGGCACCATAAATTTCAATTACAACTATAATTTATTATAACCGATACGAGAAAGATGTAAATTAATGAGAAATAAATATCAGAATGTGATATTAGTTCCACATACAGAAGAGAGGTCTAACCGTTTGGATCAATTAAATAAGCCCAAAATTCAATAACCGTCCGGGTCAATTAAATAAACCTAAAATCCAAACACAAAATTGAGGCTCAAATAAATTAATTATCAAGATTTTTTAGTGCATTTGTATTTAAGACATCTAAATTTTTTAAATAGTATTAGGAAATAAACACTTCCACTTTCTATCTCTAGCTGATGTGGAATAGTAAAACAGACTAAGACTTTTTAAATAATTTAAAATAAATCACAAACGGATGTGATACAATTTTAGCACAATCCTAACAACCACATATATAATTTTATATACCTAAATTTTTGTATTTAATTGCCTCTCTTAAAACAAATTATGGGAGTAATATACTATTATTTACTAATTAATAATACTATTCACTTTATAGTAACACCATATATAGATTACTGTACCATAAATATCATTCTTAAAATATCTATATAACTATAACATGATTATTCATTAGAAATACTACTATCACAAAATTACAAATTCAAAATAATGGGTTTCTCCAACAACATGAAAAGTCTATTATACCCTTTTGTTGTGGTATCACTATCATCCTTGTTAATTTATGGAGTTGATGCAGACATTAGAAAAATACAAGTTAATATCCACTAATCCACAACGGTCTTCCTGTAATTAATTCAGCTCCATTGGAGGTTCACTGTGTGGGCAAATATGAGAATTACAATCGTGATCTTGGAGTTCATAATATTTCTATAGGTTTTTTGATTTCAATACTAAAGACAATGATAAAAAAGTTATTTACGAATGTGAATTTATTTGGAATCCGAAAGGGGTTTTATTCGACGTCTTTGATTCAGCCTGGCGAAATCACAATGTTTACAATTATGTGGTCAAGGAAGATGGCATCCATATTAGCTATGATACAACTGATTTTTCAGTGGGTTTGACCAAATCTATTAATTGGTAATTTGTGTATGTACTAATTTGACCAATGTTATTTTCTTGAGCAGTTTGAATAATACCTTTTAAAATGGTTATTTTATTTTTTTCATACTTGATGTTCTACTCTACTAGACCTTTTAAAATGGTTATTATTTCCGCATATATGTTTCTCTTCCTTGTATGCATTTCTAAATTATCTTAATTATTTCGCATCATCCTTGTATTGATGAATTAAAAAGTGCAAGTATATGAAGAATTAATTTGTTATCAATGGCTTGGAGTACCTTTATTATCCATAATCAACCGATGACGCATCTCTTAAGGCATTGTGGTTTACTCTCGGCCTCTCAGGTAAGAAAGGGCGCCCCTTCGCTACTGTCTTTTGGCTATGTGTTGAGGGGAGGGATGCTCGGATTTTTTTTTAGAAACGAGGTGATTATTGTGGAAAAAAATGTTGAGAAGATTAAATCTAGGCTTTGGAATTGAATCTCTCTTTTCCCTTAATTTCCTTATAAAATAGTTAAGTCGTGAAACAGTGAATGATCAATGATAAAGGCATGAGTTTGAAGTTATATATAGGGTTATATGAAGCACTAAAATGGACAAAAGAGTTGTAGTTGAATAATGTGATCATCCCTTCTTTTATCTTTCGGTATTTGGAATTTTTATTGCTAGTTGCAAACTTATCTTATCCTCCTCTCCTAATTATCCGCTTACTAATTGGATCGGACGAGATGCCAACGAGAGAGCGCATCGTTTTGATAGGAACTTTAGGTTTTATCCGGGGAAAGATTCATAAAATTTTTATGGCGGGACACAAAACAAATGAAAGTATAAAATATATTAAGAAATGTTTCATTATATAACAACTCAAGTTTATTATGAAACTTAAAGGAATTAATAACTGCAATATTTACGTGATTGACTCATTATTGACACTATCAAAAACTTCTCTTAATATTTGAGATTTAAATCCATCTATAATTATAAATATAATATGTAATAGATAATTGTCGTGCTTAAGGGGTGGTGGCCTTGAGGATTGAGATTGGAAATAAAATTTAGGGTTAAAAATTGGATGCATATTTAAGAAAAATTTAATACAAATTAATAGTATATTTTAAAATATATGTGTATATATGTATTAGTGAAAAAATAATTATGGGAACATGTTCCCCCTTGGGTGTTGTGCATCCAATATCTCTTGTTTTATACTAGTAACTTTTTATTGGGTCGAGTTGTCAATTTGTCATCTTTTGTGATGAGTCTTCTCAATATTATTTGTTCGCGCTTAATTTAGAGTGTTTTTGGCTTTTAAAAAATTAAAAAAATAATAAAAATGGACATAATATGAATAATAAACTAAAAGAAAGTGAATGTACTAAAATTCTCATGAATTACAAATTTATAATCATATTGTACTACTTTGAAGTGTAGGTCTCATATTCATAATGAGATTACCTGTTTTATAATTAGTGTTTCATTTTGTATTTCATATTATGAATAGATAATATTTAAAAAAAATAAGAAATTATCGAACGAACAATTATATTTTAAGTTCATGTGTTAAAGATCTAGTAAAATAGAACATCAATAGAATATGAAAATAAAACAAGGTAATCGAACCGCTCTTATTCATTTGAATGCCCATGTACTCGATTCATGAATTCATGCGAATATAGTAATTTTTTCATTAAATATATGATTTATGTCTAATTAATTATACGTAGCCACTTGTAAAAATGGGATGAGTTTATAAGTCTTACAGAAAAATAAAAGTTATTTTGTGCCATAAAATTTATAATCAATTTTTTTTTGTCGAGAGAATATATTTTTTCCCAATTCTGCAATTTTTTCATCTTTTCATTATTTTAATCTGTATAATCATACATACGTCTCTTACGAACATCATTTTAGCATTACCACCAATTAATTAACTCAGTACCACTCTCACTTTAGTATATACCACTATTAAATTAGCTTCATACCACATTTATTTAAACCCCGTACCATTTCAGCATCTACCACTATTAAATTAACAACATACCACCATTATTTTAGCCCGTTCCACAATGTAATTCAACTCGTGTCATTATTTTTAAATTTGTACCACAATTTAATTAAGTTTGTACTACAATATATTAACCCTATATCATCATTTTCTTTTCAAATTTTTATTGACTTCATTAAGGGTATAATGGCCCAAAAAATTATTCTCTTGACTTCAAAAGAATGAAACCAAAAATCTTGATAAAAAAAAAACTTTTTAAAGACAAAAAATTGTATAGACAAATCTGGCAGATACACTACAAATGGGACATACATTTTTCGTGGGTAAGGCAGATACGACAAAATGAAAAAAGCATTGTAGATTACGCCAGCCAACTCCGTGGAACAACCTCCAATGCGAACAGTACACCATCCATTACTAACCGTACTGTAGTCTACAGCTCAAATATCGTTACCCACAACTACAAGGACAACCACCGGCTGCATTGTACAAGAATACACACACATATCCATATGTGTATGTGCGTTTCTATCTTGGTTGTAAAGTTTATAGCGTGTATCGTTAGTATTTCGAGAATCCACCAAACAAAAATTGAGATTTAGAAAGAGAATAGAATAACAACGATAATGTAATAATATAATGTTAGAGTTTTAATTTTTTCTAAATAATAGTGAGAGTTTTATAGAATAACAGTGATAGTTTAATAAGATAATAGTGAGAGTTTTATAGGATAATAGTGGTAATTTTATAGCAAAACAATGAGAGTTTTATAGAATAACAATGATAATTTATAACATAACAGTGAGAGTTTTATAGAAAAACAGTAATAGTTTTATAGCATAACATTCTCGTCACCGAAGAGGTATTCTGCTACCTGTCGTCGTTGAAGCTGGTCATCTCCTCCGGCACCGGAGTCAACCACGTGGATCTGGCGGCGTGCCGCCGCGCGCAGCGGCATTGACGTGGCCAACACCGGCTATGTGCTCTCCCAAGACACGACGAATTATGGAGTCGGGTTGTTGGTTGATGTGATGAGGATAATTAGCGGCAGCGATGGGTTCGTGAGGCAACGACTTGGGCATGTTAGCACGACAGTGGCATGAACAGCGCGCAAAATGAGAGTGGGGCGAAAATTCGGGTCAACCTATTCCCAAAATGGATCATATTAAATTAGGGTTCATAATGTTAACTTGGTTCAAAGGAGTATTACTTCTTCTTAAATGAGAATGGACTAAAAGTGTGAATTTTCAATACAAAAAATAGATAGATATATTTATATATATATATATATATATATATATATATATATATATATATATATATATATTTTATTTATAGATGTATACACACATATATTTAATACTTCTATTATATAAATCTACAAAACACATATGACATAAAAAATATTAAGCTTTTAGTTATACCTCATAATTTGCTGTAGTTATAACTTATAAGAATACAAAGTTATTTTTTATGTAAAAGGGGAAACGAGACTATTAAAACAGGAAATGAATATTATATTATTACACAAGTTGATTGTTTTAGATATACTTTTTTTTTATCTAAGTTAGAATTTTTTTTTTAACATCAAACATTTATTAACTGACTTAAAATTTAATTCATTTCATTTAATTAAGCAATTTAACATTATTTTGTCCATATTTCTAAACATCTATGAGAGAATTATTTTTGACGCATGTTGTTCTCTCGTCAATTTCACAACGTGTCAATTTTTCGATTTTTAAGAATTGTTAATAAATGCATAGGAATAATATACACTTATACTATTTTCAATGATTATTTAAAAAAAAAAATCATATATAATTTTAGTGATTATAAACAATTCATATATAATTATTTTAATGATAATGATTAAATTTGTCTTACATAATATAATGATTATATTTGTCTTACATAATATAGAAACAATATGTTATTTGTTCCTATAAAACTTAGAGAGAGTCTCTTGTGAAATATTGCACTCTATTAATATATACAAATACACCATAATTAAGATAATTTATTCAAAAATTTGTGGATGGGACGCGGGCGAGTCGGGTCAGGTCGGGCGCAGGGTGAATAGGGCGGGCTCGTGCTGTGGGCTGTGGGTTGGGCGGACACATATATATTTGTAGAATGATATCTTTATCAAATATTTGTTGTAGCTTAGTGGTTAAGGTTTGTTGTTAATGTATTTGGTCATAAGTTCATTTCTTATTAAGCACATAATTTTTGAAATATTTTTTTGTGTGTTACTACATGAAAAAATGTGATACTTATAGAAACTAAATATGTTACCACGTGTAATAAAAATTACATTATCATTTAAAAAAATACATAATCATTCTCCATGTGTTAGTGAATGGAAACTTGTGTGTTACTACAAGAAAAAAATGTGATACTTATAGAAATGAAATGTGTTACTACGTGAAATAAAAATTACATTATTTCTAAAACTGAACTGAAACCGTAAGATATACAGTTCGGTTTCGGTTCTATCATTTCTAAAACTGCGAACCGCCGGTTTTTTTTTTTAATGTTTTAGATCTCCTTCAACTCAATCTAATGGTTATAATCATTTGTAGTGTACTACTAGCCTTCTAATAGTTTTACTAATTTACTATTGTTACATTTTAATATTATTCTAATGTAGTAATGTTTGATATGTATCAATTAGACAATTATCATGTATTTATAATTATCTAATTATAAAATTATGTATGTTTTAACTATTGTAATCTTCCATTTAAATTCCCATAACAATAATTTGTTATCTTCATGTACATTTCTTCAAATTTTAGATCCAAAAAATTAAAAAACTAAAAAAAAAAAAAAAAGGAAAAGCGGGGGTTCGGAACCGTGAGCATCTCTAATTCTCCATATGTTACTGAATGGATAAGTAAGTGTTACTACATTGTTATACTGAAAAAACTTCATATCTTACGTAACACATATTAAAACATAATGTAACACATAAATGTTCATAAGGTAACATGGGTCACAAGGTAATACAATACATCATTGTTCATATGGTAACACATAAATATTCACTTAGTATTAGGCAACATGTGTACATTGTTACATATTACTACAAAAAAGATGTGTTACTACATGAACAAAAAGTGTTACCCTATAAAGAAAAACGTGTTACCACATGAACAAAACCAGTGCAAGCGCGAAAAGAAATCCTCAGTTCAAAATTACAAATTTAAAGAACAACTTGATATGTTACTACATGAACAAAAGAGTGTTACCATATGAAAAAAAGAGTGTTACTACGTGAACAAAAATCAGTACAAGCGCGAAAAAAAATCTCATGTCCAAAATTACAGATTTAAAGAACAACGTGAGAAGAGTATAGAAGGATCTGAAAGATTGCGTCACAAAATCGTGAGGAAATATAACGGAAGGACCTGTAAATTTGCGAGGATGAGAAAATTGAAAAAGCAAGAAGAATATGAAAAAGAAAGAGAAAAAGAAAAATAAGAACAAGAGGAAAAACAAAAACCTAGAGGCGTACAACCATTAAACCAACGGAGATCTGGTCGCGTTTGTTGCGACGCGAGGAAGAGGAAGAATGAGAATTTGGCCGCATTTGTTGTTGCACGACGCAAAGAAGAAGAAAACCCATTAGACCCGCTTTAAATTTGCCCTAACCGAGCCAATTTGCCTAACCCAAAAAAAAAATTAACTAATTAAAACTATCAAGACATATCACTTGTATGCAATATTGCATACAAGTTTTTGCCTAGAAGTCATTAAAATAGTCTAAAATAATACCAGTAAGTTTTAGGATATCTAGAGAATTTCTCTTAATCATTGGATCAAAAAGTATTAGTATAAATAGCCATGCATATATATCTAGGAGAAATGGTGCCATGTATAAGACATGTCATATAATTTTTCCTTTATTATATCTACCACGTGCAATGCACGTTATGACTATAAACCAAAACATTAACGGATTAATAGAATCCCAATTTTACAAAAGCCTTCAAAGATTTAGAAACAATGTGAATGGCCCGAGTTTTTTTATATAATAATTAGTATTGTTTCATTTTAAATGATGTAAATTAATAATAAAAAGGCAGAAACAATGTGAATGGCCCGAGGCATTTTAAAGGATGTAATTTAATAATAAAAAGGCAACCCAAGTCTTTGGAGCACCGTGAAGAAATCTGAATCGATCTGCCACAACAACTTGTGTTTTAAAATTAAATTTTTCAATATAATAATTAGTGTTGTTCCATTTTAATTAAGAATGTAATTTAATAATAAAATAAAGGTCTAATAGTGTTAATTTTGTTATTTAATTAAGAATTCAATCTTTTAAATAAGAAATTATGTTTAACCATTTTAAGTAGATATATATATTTTAATTATTTGTAAATTACATTCACAATTGATTAATGAATAAAAAATAGAGTTAATTAGCTATTTAGTTGATCTAAGTATATAAGGAAATATTTTTTATTATTACTTCTGCTTACAAATTGTACGTATAATACATTTAAAATTATTTTTTCTTGTAGTATTGTTATATTTTGCATCTAATTGTTCCGTTTTGATTAGATAACTTTCACAACTTACCTTAATTTTATTTATGTTTAGATTCTAATATCGTTATTTTTCTTTTTTTGTAATAATGTTATGTTTTTTCATGTAATACTGCTATGTTTTTACTTGTAATACTGCTTCAATTTTCTATTCGAAATCAAAGTAGAAGGCATTAATAATTCTTGATTATGAATTTTAATACTGCTAAAGTTATGCATTTAATACACTTAATTTTTTTTTTTTTTTGGATGTAATACTTTATACGTTTTCATGTAATACTGTTATATTTTTCCTATAATATTATTTATGTTTTGAATTTAAAACCCAACAGAACTTGCATTTTTTTTTATGTTTTGAATTTATGATACAAGAAATGCTTCCAAAAGTACTGGAAGAAAAAGACTACTTTATTGTTCAAGACGATATGTGGAGAAAACACATTGGGAAACTCTCGAAACTGCTTTTCCAGATGAAAATGGAGCTCTCATATTTATGTGCTAATTATTTGGTATTTTGTAAAATTATTAACTAAAAAAATATATACTTGAGAAAACCGTTTGGTAAGAAGTACTTTAAATCAGTATTTTCATAACCAAATCGGTGATCGAATCGGACATATCACTGGTCAGTGGTTCAATCGGTCGGACCGGTTCAACCGGCGATTCAGCCGTTGAAATGATTTATATCTAATTTTTTTCAATATTTCTTATATTTAGTTAAAAAAATAAAATAAATATACACCTACATAAATTTAAACATGTACTCCCTCCGTCCCGCAGTCAATTGAACATTTTACTTTTTGACTCGTATTTTATTGAACGAGTTGTTATAGTATATGAAATGATAGAGTGACTTTTAAGGTATTCTAGGATAGATGAGGGGTAGCACTATCATACCTCACCTTAAAAATCTTTTTATCATTTCAAATATTAACAAACAACTCGCTCGTTAAATCACGAGTCAAATAGTGCATGTTCAAACGACTGTGGGACAGAGGGAGTATTTTATAACTTTTCATATTTAAGAAAACACAATAGAGTCATGGTCATAATAAAAAACAACACAATAATATGAAATAAAGTAATATAAAAGGGAAAAGGTGAATCTTATATTTTTATTCCACATCGAGTAAATATTAGAGGAAAATGTGAGAGAAAGAAATATAAATGGGAAATAGATGAAGATCATATTTTTTTCCACATCGAAAGTGTTAGAGAAAAATGTGAGAGAAAATAATAAAAGGGGAAGAAGTGTACCTCATATATTTATCCCACATCGAAAGTGTTAAGAGGGAAATGTGAAAGAAAATAATGTAAAAGGGAATAATTGTACTATTTGTCCCATATAGAAAGTGTTGGAGGAAAATGTGAGAGAAAATATTATAAAAGGGGTGAAGGTGGACCTTAATTCATACATTTATAACACCTTATACATTTATCCCAAATCGAAAGTGTTTGAGAAAAATATGAGAGGAAGTATTATAAAAGGGATGAAGGTGAACCTTGGTTCATATATTTATCTCACCTCATACATTTATCCCACATCGAAAATGTTGGAGGAAAATGTGAGAGAAAGTATTATAAAAGAGTTGGTTCATATATTTATCCCACCTCATGCATTTATCCCACATCGAAAGTGTTGGAGGAAAATGTGAGAGGAAGTATTATAAAAGGGGTGAAGGTGGACCTTGATTCATATATTTATCTCACCTCATACATTTATCCAACATCAAAAGTGTTGAACGAAAATGTGAGAGGAAGTATTTTAAAAGTATTTAAAAAAAAAAAGAGGAGAACCGGTTTTTCCGGTTGGGCGGTTTGTCGATTGAACTGGTTTCCTGTTTTTACCGGTTAAAACCGGTTCAACCTCAAAAGTGGTTTTCATGTGTGTTTTGAACCTGTTTGCCGGTCGGTTCAAACCGGTTATGAAAACACTGCTTTAAATTTTGCTAAGTATGTGTGTAAATTTTATAGTGAAATGAACATTCAAAATGTGTACATCAACTCTTTCAATGGGCTTGTCATGACATTAATTATATATGAGTAACTATATTTTTTGTCAATATTTCTTTTAAAAAAATATTAAATAAATTAATGAGAACTATATAATTCTGGTTTCTGGTTTCTAGATCGAAAGAATATGGATTAGATTTCCAAAGAGTCTGACCATCAATTAATAAACGAATTAGATTTCTGGTTTTGTAGGGTTCTTCTGTTGGCTGGTTAATTCTTGTCATCCCGTTGGGGGTATCGGTGGTCATTTTCCCGCTATGGGGTGAACTCCAATAGTACGCAATGATCTTTATATAGATTGCTTACTTGTTTAGAGTTTAGCGTTATGTTGGCAATGAATTTTAACTTTTTCTAATTGGGGCATTAGCTTTCTGGTCGATGGATGGTTTCCTATTTGAAAATTATTAGAAACTTTCAAGTCAAATTTATTTCAATACGTATCATTATAATATTCCACATCTTATCATTTGATTGAGTTGTAATATTTGTTTGTGTTTCGTCTAATACTTGGAAACTCATAAATAGCATCATAGCTTTGAAGAATAACTAATTGCTATAAATCTTTTAATTCTTTGTTATTATTATGATAAATTTCAGTGCTTCTTGAAAACATTGTTGTTATTATAAATTAATGAATATGATATTGATGATTATTGATTATGCTATTGATGATTATTGATTGTGGTATTACTAATTAATCATTGTGGTATTATTGATTATTGATTGTGCTATCACTGAGTACTACTTGTGGTATTGTTGATCATTCATTATGGTATTGTTAATTATTTTTTATAGTATTATTAATTATTGGTTATGGTATTGTTGATTGTTTTTTGTGGTATTACAGATTAATGCATATGTCATTGTTGATTATTGGTTGTGGTATTGTTGATTATTACTTATGGTATTACTGATTAATGTCTGTTGTATTATTGATTATTAGTTGTGGTATCACTCATTAGTAGGGGTGAAAACGGATCGGATACGGACGGATAGTGCTTATACCGTATCCTAAACCATATTTTTTTCTCGAATTCGGAGTCGAATACAGAAAAGCCGGATTCGGATCTGGTCGGAATATTCGATATCTGGATCTGAGGCGGATATCGGATTTAATCCGGGCGGATTGAATAACTATAATCGGATAATATATTTCAAACGAAAATCATCAAAATGTGATTGGTCGACGGTGGATCTCCTTCCATTTGCGTCGGCGAGCGGCAGTGAAAGGACGACCACGAAGAAGTAGAGAGGAGAAGAAGAAAAGATGAGAAGAAGTGCGGCTGAATTATTTAGTTTTCGACTATTTTCTTAATATAATTAATAAGTATTAAATAATAATATTATATTATTATATATGTATATATTAATATAAAATATAAAATAAAAAATAACAGTGGCTTAGCCCACACAGTCCTTCAAACTCCCCATTTGAGTGGGAGACCCATGTTCAATTCCCTTTGGGATCGAATTTGGAGTTATGGAAGTTATAAGGTGGATTGATGATTTCGTGGTGTATTTGAGTGTTTGGTGTACTAACTAGTAATTACTAACAACTAATTTTTCCAAAAAAAAAAAAAAACCAAAAAATTAAAAAAATCCAATTTTTTTTTTTAAAAATCCGGATATCCGAATTTATTATCCGGATAATATCCGATAAAATATGGTAAAACTCGAATACGGTCGGATATTATGTATTCCGAATCCGATTTTGAATTCGAAGTCAACTATCCGTATCTGAATTCATATCCGCCCGGATACCAGTTTTTGTATACCGAATTCGATACCGACCGGATACGGCTCCGGATCGGTCAGAAAATATCCGATCCGTTTTCACCCCTACTCATTAGTGCTTGTGGGATTTATTATGAAGTGGGTCTCATGTGCATTCAGGTGCACCATGCACTCATAGTGCACCATGCACTCATAGTGCATTTTAAAATCATGCAACTTTTTATACTGAAAAATGTAAAATTTTTACACTAAACCGTGCAAATATTAATATGAAAAAAAAGTTGCATGTTTCAGTATAAACAAGTTGCATCTTTCAACATAATACAATTCTAAAATGCATTATGAGTGCACAGTGCACCTGAATGCATACAAGACTTAGCCTTTATTATGTTTATGTCATGGATGATTATGGTTCATAGGATGTTGTACACGCGTTGCCTGTTGGGCGCAAAGGCACAACATCAGCAGTGAGTGGTGGTACACCTTTGCGGTGGTATATTGTACCACCGGCCGGCAAAGTGTGTTGTACAGTACTCCAAATCCGTTTCTCTCGAGTGCTATAAGTAGCACTTCAAATGACACTCGAAGACAGAAGAACTTACACATTTGGAGAAAACACATATATCTTTCCAGTCGTTGCTAAATACCTTCGTGTATTCTTTTTCTCTTAAATTTTGTTCGTAATCTGATGATTATATCGAGCAATTATTAGTTATATTCAAGCAAGATATAGTGTTAACATCGTTGCTTTCAATCGTTGTATCCTAGGAGACAAGTGTCCTACGATTCACTGGCACCGAGAGTGAAGGGCATAATTGCTTTAAAGAAATTGAGTTTGACACGAGCCTCGATTATTCATTTTTATTAATTTTTTCAGTCATTTTCGGTGCACCCTCCCAACAATATCTACCTCCCGTTACACTACTTGGCACACTTATGTATATCGACCTCCCATTACACAACTTGTCACACTTATGTTAGGCGGTTTACGGTAACGGAGCATAATTTAGATATGGTGCTTTAACAATTTAAAAAAATATACAGTAAAACCTCTATAAATTAATAACTTTGGGACCGGGGGATTTTATTAATTTATAGAGATATTATTATATCGATAAATTAATAATTTATTAATTTAAAGAAGTTTTAACGTATATGCACAGTTGACCTTCAAAGTTCCAAATTCTTTGAATAACTTTAAGTATACATGCTAGTTATTGATGAAAATTAAGTTAAAATACAAATGTACTAGTAGAATTCCATGAATACAAACTCACGTGGAAGTTGGAATGACTTGTTTAAATTAATTGGTTTTGGAAAATACAAAAATATGGTTCATTGGACTAACATTTGTGCATTGAATCATGGATAGAAATCAACACTATATATTTATCCATTGGAATCTAGGTAAATCACACACAAAAATGGCCACTCATCTAAAAGGAATTCAAAAATCAACAATGATCAACCAACAACGAAAGATGTTATGTGAGTATAAGAGAGATCAACCTGGATGCACTCAGAATTATTAATTTATAGTTTCTTCGGGACCAATATATATACACTGAGATCTCAAAAAAATTATTATCTTATAATTTTATTGATTGGGTCCCAAATTTGTAACCGGACAAATTATTAGTTTTAGCGAGGTTATTAATTTATCGAGTATTAATTTAACGAGGTTTTACTGTATAGAGTATTGGTTTGTATTATTTTGTATCCTTCATATGCGAGGTCATCTCATATGAGTTTTTTGTCCGGCTTAATGTATCTCTTAAATTGTGACTATAACATATAATTGTAGCCTTGTAGGAGATAATATTTAGCCTATGTTGTGACCTGAATTATCTACATGCAAATATAGGCATTTTGAGAAATGATCGATGGGGTGATAGAATTTATGCTGTTAAAATTACTCTTTTACCTTAATGAAAAAAAAATTATACTCTGTATATTTTCTTGAAATATGCTTTTTTTAAATACTAAAATCTTTCACGGCCTGCCACCGCCATTGCCACGAGCGTCGCCGCTTCTACTGTTTTAAAATTCGGCCACTCGATTGACCCCAACTACTTCCTAATTAGGCTTGGCAACGGGGCGGGGTGGGCCAGGGGACAACTCCCCATTCTCGTTCCCACGAAATTCGGGGCGGGGCGGGGCCGGGGGACAACTCCACATCCCCGTTCCCGCGAAATTCGGGGCGAGGCCGGGGAATCCTCGCGAACCATTCAGGGAAAAAACTGGCCCCATTCCCAGCCCAGCCAAGGCATTTCATCCCTGCGGGGATTCGGGGAATCCCTCGCCTTTTAAAAAAAAAAATTAATTTTCACAATTTTAATACGAATATAAAAATTTAAAATACAAATTAAACAACATCAATAAAAATTAAAAAATAGTTCAACATCAACAAAAATTCAAAATTTAAGCATACAACATAAATAAAAATTAAAAATAATGTATTGTTCATCTCATTTGTTCTCTCCCATTGATGATGAACCCCTGCGTAAAATGTATTTGCTTGAGCATTGGGCTGACCGTTGTTAAGACTTTTTTTTTTATACTTTTAATTTATTGGTCACTTTAGGGCCATAGACGTTGCTTCTCTCTTTTGTTCGGGTCACTTTTGGGCCCACCATTTTTCTTTTACTTTTAATAAATCGCTTATTTGTCATTTGTTCTCTCCCATAATTAAACAACTTCAAATATTTGTTTTACGCGCATCCATATCAAGCTCCTCAAAAAAAATATAAATAATTTCAATATTATATATATTAGTAAACTATAATTTCAAAATTAGAGTTTAGAATTTTAAAACATATTGTTTAATTATATATATGTACATATAATTATATATATATATATATATATATATATATTAATTTAAATTATAAAAATCGGGGTCATGTGGGGAACAGGTCAGGGAATGCTATCCCCGGCCCGCCCCACCTCAACCTTCACGAAGAAAAAAAATTCCCCATCCCAGAATTTTCGCGGGATTTTCCGCTTCTCTGCCAAACCTATTCCTTATAAACTATCTGTTATGAAAAACGAAACTTGCAGAAATTCAAATTTAGTGATTATGAAAATTGAAGAAGAATCTCAATTTCAAATTTCAAATCTTGGAAGGGAAACGATTTAGAAGAGAGGAGGAGAACCGTGAAAAGTGCGTATTCGTGGAGAGAAGAGAGATGAGAGGTAGGAGCGAGAAAAACGAGATCTGAACAAAAAATTATTTAACTTGAAATTGACAACCAAAAGGCTATTGAAGATAAAAAAATAAATTGGGGGAAATAACTTTTAGTACAAGACGGTGACAGCGGGTGGTGGACGGATTCGTCAAATTTAGTTTGATTTTGAGAGTTTCAAAACAGAGGGGTGAAGGGGATGAAGATGATGAGAGGATGTTGAGCGTTCTAAAATACTGTTTTAAGTCTAAAAATCGAATTCTTAATTTCCATTTACTTTATTTCTTTTTTTGACTTGAAATTTGAAATCAATTTAAATCTTTTCGTTTCCACTCCCTGAAAAATTGGTGGAGTATCTGTTCCACATTTTGGTATTTCACTCATGTTCCACTCTTATATTTTAATTATTTAAAATTTAAAAAAGAATTAATTTTTTTTTTATTTTTCTTTTTTTCAATTTTTTCTGTTACTCGACCCGGACTTAACCCGACCCAAGTGGTTCATGGTTCACCCGGCCCGAATGGTTCATAATTTAAGATTTAGGGTTTATGATTTAGGTTATAGATTTTATCATTTTAAATAATTAAAATATGAGACATGTGTCAAATTTTAAAGATATGAAATATGGGTGGCACACCCTATTTTGGCACAGAGGAATCCAACCGATTTATTAGTGTCCCATGACCCTAAAAATATGGAATTCGGTTATATTTCAGGGTTCTAATACTCTATATAATATTATATTTTTATTTATATTTATATTTTAGTAGTAAGTAAGATATATATACATATATATAAATATTCTGTCATCATGTTCTTATAAAACGGTTCAATAGCAAGCTCGTGGACAAAAATTTATATTCAATATTGCATACTAGTGTTATGTGTAATTACATTTTATTTGAGTCTTTTTAACTTTTTCGCTGGCCAGACTACGGGTCGGGTCACGGTTCCACGGGCTTCTTCTTCCTCGCTTCGCAAACGACATCCGCCAGATTTCTTCTTCATCTTCCTCGCGTCGCAACAAACGCGGCCATGATATCAGTTGGTTTTCACGATGCTGCGTCCAATGGCGGATCCAAATTTTTTGAATAGGGTATGCACAATTACAAAAAAAAATAAAATTTAAATTTAAAATCATACAATTCAAATTACTAAAAGTTGGTTCCTAAAAAAAGTAATATAAACAAATATCGATAATTTATAATTTGAAAACATATAATATTAAAAGTTACAAATATTTTTTTATATAAATAAAATATTACATTGTCCTCGACAAGGTCTCATATTTTGAAAGTGATTCAAAATGTCATTGTTGCTCACTTCGTTAGTGTTTTCATAGTTTAGTTTGACAGCATACTTCAGTTTCTACACTACTATGTTATATGTAATACTTGTATGCACCATGTGTACCGTGCACTCCATAGTGTATCTTGGAAATATACAATTTGTTGCACAGAAGCATTCAATTTGTTTACACTGAAACATGCAACTATTAATATGAAAAATAAGTTGCATATTTCAGTATAAACAAATTTCACATTGCAGTACAATATGTTGTATATTTCTAAAAATATTATGAAATTGTACGGTTCACCTGGTGCACAGGAGACTCGCTCGTACTATAAATATGAGAAATTTTGTGTTGCATTGCAAAAAATTTGAGTGGTGCATATTTACTAAAAATTCATTACAATTACTTATATTCAACTTCCATATTTACTAAAAATTCATTACAATTACTTATATTCAACTTCCATATTTACACTTGTTGGTATAGATCTGTTATTAATTACATATGTACATGGATATATGAATTGGTGAGAAATTACTGAGGGATATAAGTTAATAGATGATAAAACAATGAAAACAAAAATGTATAAATTAAATACTACACATATATATAGAAAAGAATATTTGCAAAAAAAAGAGTGCATACCCTTTGGTTGGCTGGATCCGCCTCTGGCTGCTTCTTTAGGTTTTTCCTTCTCTTCTCTTCTCTTCTCTTGTTCTTCTTTTTTTTTCCTCTTTCATATTCTTCTCGATTTCTTCAATTTTCTCATCCTCGCAAATTTATAGGTGCTTCTACATTCTTCTCATGATGTTCTTCTCTTGTTTTTTTTTTTTCGTGCTGGTACTGATTTTTGTTAATGTAATAACATTATTTTGTTCGTAGAGTAACACTCTTTTGTTCATATAATAACACATCAAGTTGTTCTTTAAATCTGTAATTTTAGATTTGAGATTTCTTTTCGCGCTTGTACTGGTTTTGTTCATGTGGTAACATGTTTTTCTTCATAGGGTAACACTTTTTTGTTCATATAGTAACACTTATTTTTTTAGTAATATGTAACATTGTATACATGTCGTAATACTATGTGAATACTCATGTGTTACCATATGAAAAACAATGTGGTACCTTATGAACATTTATGTGCTACGCTATGTTTTAATACGTGTTACGTAAGATATGAAGTTATTTCAATATAACAATGTAGTAACACTTACACATAGATATAGTAACACACAATAACTTGACAAAAAATGCTGCCAAATGCATTAACAACAGATCTGAACCACTAGGCTACAACACATATTTGATAAAGATATTCTTCTATAAATATATATATATATATATATGCGCCCTGCCCGCACAACCCACAACCCTAGACCGACCCGCCCGCCCCGTGCCCGACCCGACTCGCCTGCCCCGCTTCTGACCCCCAAATTTTGAGTAAATTCTCTTAATTATGGTGTATTGCACATATTAACAGGGTGCAATATTTCACAAGAGTTATTCAAGCTCGTGTGCTAGCTCGTATGAATCATAATGAGTAGTATGATTTTAATTTATAATTTTCACATTAAATATATATGAAATATATAAAATATGTAATCGTACTTATTGAAATTAATAAAAATTATAGAATTTACTAAATATATTTTAATTTTAGTAATTTATAAAATTATTTTTATAAATAACTAAATTTAAAATTGATATTATTAAGTTTGTTTAGTTTTGTATAGACTCGATTAAGCTTGAAAAAACACTTGAATATTCGATAATCAAACTCGAGCTCAGCTCGAAAATAAATAAATCAAAGTTCAAATCCTCTAAAATTTGACTCAACTCGATTCAATTACATCCCTAAAGCAAGTGCCTCAGCCCAAACATAGGTTCGCCACTGATGACATGAATAGTCAGTTCATCAAAATAAAAAAGAAAACACATTCTATTCATAACCACAAACAACATTATTACATTACAGAAGAGAGAAAGAATAAAAGAATACAATGTTGAAGCACATCTCCTCCAGAGTTTAAACTTTAAACTACCTTGACTTATATTACAACCAATCAAATGAAGGAATCAAGAAAAATGTGATCATATATATGCTGTGTTTCACGCAGCACATTTTAGAAATTTACAAAATGTTTATTCCGAAACACTTACAAACTCTTTGTCGATTTTCCTTTTTTGTGGATGCTACGAGCTCTTATTTGCGTTGCGTAAATTCATTACAAGTTGTTGCCTTTCACCCTCTACCTCTGCAAACTTGAGGCTTATGTCCAAATATCTATCCTGCATTTCCTTGAGGTCTCTTTCCATTGATTTGTTCCTCTCCTCAAGTGAAGCCATTTCGGTTTTTAATTCCTCAACATAAGCACATGCTTCTGATAAATCGCTGCTGCAATGGAAAATGCGTTGAATGTTAGCTGGGAAAAGAAATTAGTCTTTAGTGATAAATTGGAAGAAATCATTTTTTTGCCAGTAACTTAGGGGTAGGCAATTGTAGGATATTATGTTTGTGGGCTGGCACATGTAGGCCGAATTGGCACAAAACATCTCAGTTTGTCACGTGTTTCGGGCCAATTTGGCTTAAATGCGCAAAAGTTTTAATTTTACAGGCCTAAATGTCCCAAAAATTAATGGTCTAAAATTGCCAGCTAGTAAACATATTATCCCACAGGAGCTGGAATACATCTTATATTCCTGTCCCAAACCATTTGGAGTGACATATATTCTTTTCTCTGATAAAAAAAAATATATATTATCCCACAATTGTTACCCCTATAATTACGGTCCTTACCTCGTTTTTAAGTGTCCGTTGTCGTTTCCTTCTTCTTTGTCCACAACTGCAGACGCCGCCTGAATTCCAAGAGAATCGTTTTTGGAACTTTTTCAAGTAATAAATGTAATTGCAAAGTATGTAAAGGAAATACCAGAGATAAAAAGGAGACAGCTCAAGTGAATTGACTGGGCAGCTTCTTTAGATCTCTTGTTTCACTCTATAGTATTATTGATCAAATCAATGCAGAGGATCCATTTTTCTTCTATTGTATGCATTCACTTATTAATTATACTAGATCTTATGGAGCTTATTTACTAAAATACTGCTTAGATCTGACCGTAAAAATATTCTCTTCAAGCTAATAAGCTTATCTCTCTACAACTTAATAGTACGTAGGCCATTGTTTTGTCTCTTTTTTCAGCCTAATCATCAGCAACAAGCATAACCATAAGTTTAATTACTTCCCTAGGAGACAAGTTTGGACATCATTTATAATGTTTTAATGTATTCCTCAAAAAAAAAAAAAAATCCGAAAATGGTATTAGTGGAGCAAATAAATGAAGTGCAACTTACTAATTACCTTTTCAACTTCATTTTCACAAGAATGAGAAATGCTTTCCAGCTTTCGATCTAACTCTTCAATTTTGTTGATAAGTTCCTTTTCTTTCTCCAGGAATGCATTTGCTGATGTTTCGAGAGCAGTTTCTTTTAACTTGATCTGACTCTGTTGAATGCAGAAATAATTGATATCAAAACACGTAGCATAATCTAACATTTAATAAAACTTGTATACACCAGGAGCACCAAGCAACTCATGCGTATTTTTTAAAGGTTTTAGTTGTTCAAATAAAATGTACTTTGTTAGTATTAGTTGTTTTCACTGAAATGCATTAGTTGTGTACAATTGAACCGTACCACTGTTGTATAGGGGTGTTAATATTTTTGACACACCCCATTTCCATAACAGCAAAACATGAAGGAAAAGCAAGAAAAATATATCTTCCCAACCCAACAAACAAATCATGAGAATGAGAAACAGTTAAAATGATCAGAAGGTGCTTAGTATGATTTATTCATGTCTGACATATTTATACTGTTGTTCGAATTCAGAATGCTACAACTGAATAATCAGTAATACTTAAATATATAATGATTATCTAATAAGGTAATTAAGTGTAGATTTACCTCAAGCAACTTTATTCTCTCCTTGAGATTTGCAACCTCTTTTGATTCACGAGGGTGGGGCTTGCTAGCTTTCGAACTAACTCTCACCGCATCAACGCTCGTCGCTCGCCCACGCCCATCCTTCGTTTTCTTCTCCATGCAATCTTCCTTCTTCTTCAAATCATTTCTTAATTGCAAAACTTGCTTCCTTAATTTCTCTCTCTCCACCTCTTCCTCTACTTGTGAATTTATCAATTTCGTACAGTGAGCTTGGAGAGAGTCCACCTCTGACTGTAAATTCCCAGCTACCAATTCCTTTTCTTTCACAACAGAGTTCATCTTATTCAATTCCTTACGTAACTCTTCAGCCTCAGCCTTCATAACTAAAATTCTCCTTTCTAATTCGGTTTTCTCATCATTCCCCAACTCAATAATCAATTCCAATTCCTTGATTGATATTCTCATTTGATCTAGATCTTTTTTCACACCTTCTTTACTCCTCACATCCTCCATTAGGATTCTATGTTTAGCAACGTGTGTTTCGATCTCATCTTTCAGCATGCAGATTTCATCTGTGAGAACCTTATTAGTATCTTCAGCTTGTTTTTTCTGATGTTCAATTTCTTCATGACTTTTCCTGAGCATTTCCTCTAGATGACTTTTCTGCAAACGAAGCTCGTTTGCTTCAGCCAGAGCATTTGTAGCAAGTTTCTCATTTGTTTCAAATGTAGATGCCAGCTGTACAGAAAGCTTTCTGAATTCCTCCTGAAGACGCTCTGCTGTATTAGCATTTCTCCACCGTATTTTTTTCAACATTTCTTCTGCTCTTATTGCTCTCTTTTCCTGCTCGATTTTGTTGACTGTAAGAACCTCCAGATCAGCTTCAAATCCTTGTGCCTGTTTTTCAAGTTCTTCCTCCAGACTCTTTGCATATTCCAATGAATCTTCATATTCTTTCGATTGTCTTTTCAGTTCATTCTCCAGGTTTTCCACTCGCGTTTCAAGCTCACATACAAATTTATCAGGAGAAGAACATTCATACTGAAATTCAAGCTGTTCCTCAATCTGGCTCTGCTGAAGCTTATTCGACATATCATGATTAGCCTGCTTCAAGATTTCATAATCAAGGGCTAGCTGCTCCATTTGCATCTCTAAATCATCCTTATCTCGTTTATAGATCTCTATTTCCTTATACAGGTCCTTAATCTGTCGTTCTAAGAGAAACGATCCTTTCACATCATTGTGTTCTTTCACAAGATCCTCTAATTCCTTTTGTTCTTCATCATCATCATGCATACCTTTCTCCCTATTCTTCTGTTCCAACATTTCTTCAAGATCTTGGACAGCAAGAATCAGTTCAGAGTTCGATTCTTGAGTCTTCTCAAGCTGAATACGAAGGTTACTATTCATATCTTTCGCATGATTCAATTCTTGCTTCAGTTCTTCAACAATAGCCCCAGAATCCATTGCATCAAAGAACAAATTACTCTTAGATCTCGTTTCTTTGAGTTGCTCACACTCAGCCTTAAAAGCATCCCTTTCTTGTTTCAAGCAAACAACTTCCCCCCAAAGATCCTGCCCCCTTTTGTTCTCTTTAACAATCTGCTTACGCAATGCCTGCAGTTCTAATTCAGACGTCTCAACTTGTCTGGACAGAGCATCAACATCGGTTTTCAGCCTCTCGATCACAAGATCTTCAGAGTGCTCATTTACAAAGGCTTCTCTTACGGTGCTTGAAGAATCGTCTGTACTATCTTCAACAGCAGAATTTCCCAGCCACTCCCATGACCTCTGGTGTTCATCAGATTTCAGCCCCTCATCAACATTATCGTTCTTTAGTTCCCACGGTGCTTCAACACCAGAGCTGCTCACCGAACTTGACAATGTGATGTCAGATCCACTAGACCCCCTGTGCTTTGTCTTAAATTCAGCTTCAGAAACAGTCTTATTAGATGGCACATCCTGTTGAAAATATGAAATCCAGATATTATTGTTAATCTCAATTGTGAAAGGGTAACACCAGTGCAATTTTGACCCAATTTTGACTAAAAAAATTTCAACCAATCTGTTTTTTTATATTTCTTCCCAAATCACAGGTATATCGGTCGAAAAGTATTAGTTCATGTAATGAAGGTATCAGCTCATATGATGAAAATTATTAGTTGTATATTTAAAAAGTACTAATACTGTTTAGTCTACCAACTAAAACTTTCTTTTGTATGAACTAGTACTTTTATTCATATGAACTAATACTAGGGTTAAATTTAGTCAAAATGTGCAACAAGTGCATAAAAGTTGTGAAACGATACAAAATAGTATTTTTCCTAAGCCAAGAGTATTGAGATTACCTCAACAGAACTGATTCTGACAGTTCCATCTGCATTCTCAATTTCTTCAATCTCCCTGTAACCAGCCAATAAAATAAATACAAAATTTCACACAATAGTACATGCAAGTGAATGGTAAACAAAACTTAACACAATGATGAGAATATTCATCAGCACCTTTGATCCATGGATTCAAGTACCCTCTGGATCGATACCTGTCAAGACATTTTATGGAATCAGATCTCAACCAAATTCAACCAGAAAAAGCATCCTTATCAAATTCCAACATAAGTGGGGTGTACTCATAACTCACATGGAGAACACCTTCACATTTCGAATTCTTGAGAGGAAGAGAAATCGATGAGGCCTTAGTTGACTCAACATAATTCGAAAAATCAATCGAAGCTTCTCCAACAACTCCAGATTTCGATGCCCCCTATTACACACAACAAAGAACTATAAGAACAGAAGAATCACCTTATAAGCTAATAAATGCACATTCATTTCATCATGCTATCACATTACATACCGTGCCTACAATAAAGTGGTAAATCCTTTCATGAATCTTCCCTGATCTTGGATCCTGATTAAACTTCACAGTTTCATACACAGGATTCTCCCACAAACAGCTCCCATCTCTAACCGTCGTGTTGCCCGATTTTACGGTTGGCTTTCCGGTATCAGAAGGAACAACAGATATCATCAATCCATTCCCTCCAACCTGTGTCACCTGATTTTAAGAAGGCTTTTAATTCACTCCAGCATTTCAATAAAATGCAGTAAAGTAGATATGGATTTTTCTTTTTTTCATAAATACGCCAATTTAAAACTGAAATTAGGTAGAAACTACCATGATTGAATGCTTTATGTTTAATCATTCACACAAGGCCTCATAATATGTTCAAACCTAATCCAAATATCAAAATCACTGCGCTTCACAATCAAAATTAAATAAATAAAAAATCAGATATAGGAGATTTGAGAATACCTGAGAAGCATGGAACTGCAACTTGAAAACAACTTTCACTTTGTTCTTGTCGCTCCACCACCGCGCCGGCTTGAACATAATTACCGTTTTACCCTCGCTTACACATTACTTTTCACCAAAAACACCGAAGCTCAGCAACACTCGCCGCAGCTCCGGCGATTTTGGCCGGAAAACTCCAATTGACCTCTAATACCCCCAATGCGCCTTAAATTCCAAATTCTCAGTCCAAACTTCGAGCTAAAAAAGCTAAAACAGAGTGAAAATCACTGGTTCTGAACGAATCAAATCAAGGAAGCACCACTGAGTTGACTCAATGCATCAATGCCGAGTCGAATTGAGAGAATTTTGGAGCCTTAAATGGTTATACAACACACATTTATTGAAATGAATGGAAATGGCAAAGCAGATCTACAAATGAGATTTTTTGCCTGCTTGCCTATGTCGCCATTGGTTCTGTTTATGCTCTGTTTCTCTCTCTGTAATGTATATGTATTTTTGTGTACGTAATTGTATGTATACCAGTGAAAGAGAGGAGTGAGTAGAGTCAGATTTTTTGCATTTATTTATTTTTGTGCATTTCAATTTTTGAGGAAAAAGTGAATTAAAGGTTTGAGGATGAAGCTTCTATGAGTCGGAAAGTTACTCTGGATTAGCGTATGCAACAGGGACTCCGCACCCACAGAGATTTTGGTGTTAATTGTCATAATTACCCTTTTCCAACGTCTTGAATTTAATAATTACTACAATAATTCGGCTTGTTAATTTGGTTTAGGGATAGGGAAATGGGTGAAAAATGTCATTCTACCCTTAATAGTAATAATATTAGGGTGAGTCTCGTGTGCATCCAAAAAAATAGTTGAAAGATTCAGTATAAATAAATTGCATATTTCATTATAAAAAGTTGAAGGGTTCTTCAATTCACTATGAGTGCACAGTGCACTTGGATGCAGGTAAGACTTAGTCGTAATATTATTAGAAGTAATTCTCTTGTGCAGTTGGTAAACTAATATACTCCTCCAACTTGAAATGTTTGTCTATTTTTAAAGAAAAACTTTTAACCCAAAATATTTGTCATTTTACATTAGTATACTATAAACATTAAATATTTATTTCATTTTATCCTATATTCATTATTTGTTACGATTTGCATTAAATGAATGAATATATAAATGACAATGAAAGTAAATACAAGCACCTTTCAAGAAAAAAAGTAAATACAAGGCAAAGATATTACTTAATATTTTTTTTTAATTCATATGAAACATTAATTTTTAAATAGCAAATATTTTCGGTAGGAGGAAATAATTATTTAGTGAAAACGGATGATACAATATTTTTGTCTATTATCTTTATAATTATAATGTCTCTGAGAGTTGTTATGCAATCATGACTGACATTTTTCAAAATTAAATCAGTTTGGAGTCTTTGGACAATATTTTATAAAATTTAAAAAGTATGAGTGACATTTTCTAACCATGTCTTTTGTTTTGACGAGTTTTTATAGGAAGCCTTGGGATTTTGTTTGCTGGATTTATGAATATAACCGAGGTAGAAGTTTGACCAATTTAATTAAGTTAGTCAAATTGATCGTTTCAATCTGAGATTTAAAACAATGTAAATACAGACGTATGCTATTCTGTGAATATTTTTACAATTTTACAGTAATAATTACATTACTCGAAAGATATAAAGATAATTTTAAGTTGGTAAAAAATCTTCTTTTTTTTTAAGTTGATAAGAGTTCTTTTATACGTGAAAATGAAAAATAGTTATAAATACCCGCAGATTCCGATGCCATCGGGTCCAACAACCATAATAATGTATCGTACGTAAAGAAAATCATGATATATATGGAGAATGTATTCAATGTACGCAATTACTTTTAAATGAATGGGTGATGTGACTATTAATTCACAACATATAAAAGTAATCAAGGTCATTTAACTATTTCATATAAAAGTTTGTTTCAATAATTTTTAATTAAGATAAAGATAAAAATATATTGATTAAGTACAAGGGTACTCAACCCATGACATGTACAAGAGTATATAATGTTTTCTATAGTTTCCTGGATATACAATTTAAATGTTGATTTTCTCAATCATGAAGCAATGCGCAAAAAAGATAATCAATTTCCAAGAACTGAACTTGATGTCATCAATTAGCATATCTAAAGTATACTGACCATCCTTGAAAATGATGTCATTTCTGAACTTCCAAAGATTCCATATAATATACTGTCACACAAGACTTATGATCTTCTCAAAACATTCTCCCATAAATTACAAAACTCTGAAAAGTGATCTTTAATGTTAGGAAGAATAAAGAGGACCATTGTCTATCCAAAGAGAAATAGCATTCCAGACAAGCAAAGTCGAAGGGCTCACAAGTAAGAGGTGTGATGCAGATGCAGGAGCCATTAAACACACCGAACAAACACCAAAGTCTGGTCCTTAACAAATTCCTCGTTTCAAAAGGTTATCCTCGTTGGCAGTCTCTCACGAACCGCTTTCCACGAAAAAGCAGACACTTTTGAAGGGATCACATTCCACCAGAGCTTCCTCCATGGAAATGGTATCTCCACTTTCTCCGATTTCGAAGACACAATAAGACCGTACATGACACAAGTCTTAAAATTGCCATTCGGGGATCCCGACCACCGCCACAAATCTGGACTGTCCTCGTGTGTTTTGTACCTACAAATGCAACTCCACAAATCCAGAAATTAAAGCATTTCAGACAAATTAAAATTCTCTCACTTTAGAACCCATGACCTCCCATCCCCTGATATACAAACCTCACACACTCATTTTTCTGGATAGAGATATGAAATAAATTAGGAAATGCCTCTCTTAACAGACTTTATTCGCTACCCGTGGATCTGACAAAAAACGAACTGAAGACCCGACCCTAACTGGAAAACAAAATTATCCCTAAACACAGACCCGACCTGACTTGACCAAAGCTCGACTAAAGCTCTCCACCATAGTGACCACTTAATCGACTCTCTACTATCGATTACCCCACTCGACAAGGACCCATACCTCGACCTAAGGTTGTTAATCCACAGTGACCGCTCACCTAACACCCATCTCCATAACCACTTACTCAATAATGTCAAGTTAAACTTCCTCACACTCCTTACCCCTAGACCCCCCATATTTTTACATTTATAGACTGACGACCACTTAACCCAAACAATTTTACGACTCGACCCACTAACCCCAATAGAAAATTTCTCTAAATTTTGGTTAAGATGTTTATCATACACTCAGGGGCTTTAAATAATGAGAGATAATAGACAGGTAGAGTCGAAAGAATCGAATTAAGCAATGTAATTCTTCCCCCAACAATATATTCTTTTTTACCCAACCCGATAGCTTGCGACGAAATCGATACACAAATGGTTACCAGCCCTTTTTCTTCTGAAAATTTTCCCCAATAGGCAACCCCAAATAAGTGAACGAAAGTTTCCCTGAGTTACACCCAATGGCGAACCTACAGTCCCCGAGATAGGGCACGTGCCCCCTAGGATTTAAAAAAAACTATTAATAGTGAATTATATAAATTATTAATAATATTAATTATATTAATTTGAGTATAAATTACTTATTATTGTATTAATTTTCTAGAATAAAGTAGAAGTAACAAAACTTGAACTTAAAAATTAATAGAAGTTTTGTTGGGAAATTTGTAGTTTCGATGGAAGTTCCAAAACAGATAATGTAGTAGGACGGTCGGACACAGAATTGAATCGATGATATAGATTAGCAGATAAGATGACCAGCTGAAATGTATAGACAGCTGAAGTAACAGTTAGGTCACATATTGAGGGGGAACTCAATATGTATAGGTTAAGTCTTGAAGATCAGAAGATCAGCTAACTTGAAGATCAGATATGCTGAAGATCTGATGATTGAAGCAGATAAGCCAAGAAGCGCGGATATCTTTCAAGATCGATGGTCAAGCAGATATGCAGAAGAGCTCAAGACAGAAGACCTACATCAGATGATTACAAGGAAAGGTCAGTAAGTTGTGCTAAGACAACTTACGAGCAGAAGACCTAAATCAGGTAGACAGATCAGTGGACAACTGATCTGTGTCAGCTCCATCAGATAACTACCTTCATGTTATCCTGTACGAGGAATGTTTTCTGACAAGAAGAATGTCAACCTTGTTGCTTATTCAAGTGCTGCGAATCGTACTTGATAGCCAATGAGAAGATGACAACAACGACGAATCTTAATCGCCGGTCGCAAAAAAGTGGTTCAGTGTCAAACGGCTAGAAAGGACAACCTTGCATGCTTTCGGCCATGCCGTCCCTGAAGCACGTCAAATCCACCTGCAGACCTACCTAAAATAGATCGAAATTCGAATTGCTCTCCAACGGCTAGTTCGATTTCGTGCCTATAAATATGGGATCAAACCTTCATAGTAAGGTTACGGAAATAATACTCAAGCTCAAGCTCTCAAGATTTCCGCACGAAGAACACAAATTCAAGATTTATTCTTAAGTGTTCATCCCATAGTTCTTAGCAATGATTTAAAAACCGGTTCGAACCGGCCGGTTCAACCGGTTGGATCGAGAACCGGCCGGTAAACCGGTCAGAAAACCCTTATAAAACCGCTTTTAGGGTTGAACCGGATTGAAGCAGGTCCAAAACCAAGTTCAACAGGTCAAAACCGTTCAACCGCCAACCCGAAAAACCGGTTTTTTTTTTTTTTTATATATATTAAAATTCACATTTTCACTACAATTTACTTCTTTCAGAATTAGAACTTAGAATTAGAAGTTTCAAGACACTCTGGCCACAAGACCGCACCTTGCCCCACCAACATACCACATTGCCTACCACAAGACCGCTTCCCCGCCAGTACCTTGACATTCCGTCAATCCATTACCTTATTGTTTCTCTAAAAACATTGCAACCCTATTTCTCTAAAAGGTATTGTTCACTTTCATTAATTTTAAATCAGAATGGTTGGTGAATTTGGTATTAACTTGGTGTTTGATTTATTATGGTGATTTGGTCATTTTGTGTTTGATACTTTGATTTATTTTGATAATATGGTTGGTGAATTTTGGGAATATATAACAAGATATTGTTGTTTCAATTTGTTGTTTGAATTTGGGGAATATATAACAATTGGTTCTGTGAAACAGCGTTGCATCTGGTGTTTTTACCCAAACCCTAATCGACCTAATTTTTCGCAAGTTTGTTTTTTACCCAAAATTGTTTGTTTTTTTGTGATAATTTTCGACAACAAGGGAGTCAAATGTGGTAATTTTCATGAATGTCATACTTGCACACCATACTTCTTGTTGAAATTAAGGGTATACAGTATTTGGTCTTACGATATTTGTGTGTAGTTGTTGATTAGCAGTATGAATGTCATACTTGAACTCCATAATTAACAACTATTCTGAGCACTGTACTGGACATCAATATTATTAAATGATTGTGTGTGTTTTTTGCATTTTGTTGTTTGAACTGGTTTTTAAATCATTGATTTTGTGTTTGATACTTTGATTTATTTTGATACTATTAAATATTCATAAGCATTCATTAAGTTGTTTATAATTGCAAATTGTGATGAAAACATAAGTTGTTTATAATTGCAGATTATGATTTATGAGTAAAATTTAATATCTTATCACTATTGTTTCAGATGGATTCCTCGTCAAGTGGTCAACAATCTAATGATGAGAGGATATGATTAAAATTGTTTGAGAATTTGAAATTGTGTTGCTCATGACTATTATTCTATTATGTTGTGTATGACTATGACTCTATTTTGTTATCTATCATTATGACTATGATCCTCTTATGTTTTTTTAATATGAATATTAGAAGATTTTATTTAAGTGTTAGAATTTTTTTTTATATGTTACATAGGATATATTTAAAAAAAATATAGGCAAAGATTATATCACCGGTTGAACCGCCGGTCCGACCGGTCCGACCGGTTGAACCACCAACCGGTGGCTAGTCCGGTTCGATCACCGGTTCGGTTATGAAAACACTGGTTCTTAGCATAAAATACTTATCCTCTAGCTTTAGGCTACTTAAAAGATAGGATAGTATCCCAGTTGGAACAACACAAATCTTATACCCAAACAAAAGTTAGGTTAAGTTTGTTATAGCAAGATATCTGTCTAGGGTTTCTAGATCAGATTTCTGGGATTGGTTGAGTGAGAACTCGTGAAACATTTGTTGGTTGTACTGTGTTGGACTAACACATTAAACTAAGTCCAGTTGGTTAAGTTGTGCCCCTGCTGATAGGGAAGAGTGGACGTAGGACAAGTTGTCTGAACCACTATAAATCTGTGTGTCTTTACTTTGCTTTACACTTACTTGCACACTACTCTTGTTATCTGCATGCATATTCTGTACCTGGATCAGATTAGCATCAAGCTACTGATCTGATCAGTTTGACACCTTTGTCATCTGATCTACACCAGATTAGTTAGAATCCTTATTTGGGTAAAACTGATTTTCACACGGGTTAACTAATCTTCCGCACCATCAGTTAAACTGATAGACGTTGAACTGATTTGCTTGACAAATCAATAAGTCGGATATCAGTCCATACTGATTCACATCGCACTCTGGTCAGACATACGTGCAAATCACATCTGATCCACGAAAAGTTTTGAAGTCTATTCACTCCTCCCCTCTAGACTTCAACCCTCACTGAAACTCGTTCGAGACCTACAAGTTTTATATCATAAGTATGAATTGTACTCAATTCCTTATTCAGTTTATGCATCTTTGTATAATGGAAAAAAGTGGTGGAGATCTCAATCTCACAAGTCACAACCCATAAATTAATATGAAAATATTTTATTAAAGAGCATTGAAATCACCATTTGTTATTTGAGAAAAGTACGATAGTCTTAAATCAGGGAGGAACCATTTAGACGCGATTTTTTTTCATGAATCCAAAATTAAGAATTTTTTATTTTGTGCCCCCCGTCTTGAAAATTTCTGGATCCGTCCTTGGTTGCACCCCACAATTTCCGCGAAGGATTCAACACATTCAACATTAATATTAGCACCATGAAACGATCTTTTTGAGAAATTGGCTCTCAGGCCTGATGCAACTTCAAATAACCCAGCAACCCTTTCATTGTTTTTGTGTTCTCTGTCGAAGCTTTCCCTACCAGAACTGTATCGTCAGCAAATTGTAGCAAATTGACTTGGATATTTTTTTCCTACCAATCTCAACCCTTTCAAATGAACCAACCTGAATTCTGCTATCTTCATTAGACAACTTAGGCTTTCAACTGCAATTCAGAATAAGAATGGTGACAGTGGGTCACCTTGTATAAGGTCTTTTTGCAATTGAAATTCTCCTGATAGACTTCAGTTAACCAGGATCGACATTGAGGCTGAAGAGAGACAACCCTGATCCACTTTCGCCATCTCCAATGAAAGTCGATCCCTCTCAGTATTTCATATAGGAAGTCCCATCGTACTGAATCGTACGCTTTCTCAAAGTTGACTTTGCAAACAAGACCTTTTTGTTTCTCCCTTTTCAGAAAATTGATAGATTCATTGAGGATCAGAATGTTATCTAAAATGTGCTTATTACCTACATTTTTTATTGCAGATTTTAATTTAGAACTTGGTCTCAGACAATATGGCGCACCTAATAATCTTACGCAAAAATTTATCCTCATAAATTAATTTAATAAGGGATTATAAGTTTGGTTGAAATTTCATAAGGGAAAATCATATCCTAGACACCAACCCCGAAAATTGTTTATTTTAATTATTTTTCTCTTGGTATGATCATTTGGATACCAAAAATTTCGGTACGGTGGTTTAATATTTTCAGTACGGTACGATATGTCACCCGTATTTACGGTTGCAATGTACACAACCAAACTAGTAAACTGAGAAAGAAATCCCAAATTAAATAGAAAATAACAAAAATAAAATGTTAGGTCTTGTATGCATCAGGTGTATCGTACATCGTGAACTGCATAGTATATTTTAGAAATTTGTAACTTGTTGTACTTAAATTTGCAATTTGGTACACTGGGACATGCAACTATATTTTACGAGCACAGGTTGCACGTTTCCGTGTAACAAGTCGCAAATTCCAATGCAACAAGTTACATATTTTTTAAACACACTATATAATGCACAATGCATTTTGTGTACAAACGACTCATTCTTAAAAAAAAAAGCCTTATAAATATGTTAAAGATAAGAAAAAGGAAAGAAATAAAGAGAGAGGTGAAATTAAAAAGGAAAAGAAAAATAAAATGGGTGAAAAACAAAGAAATCACATGGTGGTGTGGTCTGTACATAATGTTGTGAAGGAATGAGCAGATTCGCAAAAGAATTTGGTGAGTGTGGATGGGACCCTAAAAGTGAAAACTTGGAACCTTATTAAATTAAGGTACGCATATACAGATTCCATTTTTTATTAGCTAATTTATGTCTTCTTTAATTCTAGCATAACTTGTACTCCAATCTAAACCTTATGGTGTATATATACATCTTTCCTAGCTTTCACATTAATTCCATTCTTTTTGTCATAAAAACTCTGTATATATAATTAGATCAACATTTACAAATTATTTATATATACACAACGTACCACTTTTTTTTTTTCAGATCGGTCGCATATGATCAGTTAGTGAAAGAATTTCATTTAAGTCCGAATTTATACAAAGTTGTGGAATTATTTAATTTTTCTAATATTCTCTTTTACTCACTCGTGGGCTTAATTAAGAGATTATTAGGAGAAGGTCTATCGAGTGAGCAATTTAATATGTATGGATCGAGTTGCTTTTAGTGGGAATTGAACTCAAAACCATGAAAGAATTTCATTTCATTCAAAAGTTCAAACTTGTAGATAAGTGTGAAATTAATTAGTTTATTTAATTTTTCTAATAATTAGACTATAGTTAATTTAGCAATTGGATTATTCTGTTCCCACTTTTCGCATTTTAATTGATGTTCCACCTCCTAAATCTGTAACACATGAATCCAAAATTATAGTGATTTTTTGGATAATTTTCAATGTTTCCACATGTTATAAATAAATAAATATATATATATATATATATCTCCAGACTATAAAATATACCGTGAGAACACCAATACTATTCGGGCCTCAATACTTTTCAATTCAAGAGATTATTTGCCTTCACTCAATAACTTTTCAACGGGAACTTTTTTCCATTTTCATTTTTACAGAAATTAAAGATTTTATTTCAGATAGATTTCTAGCCTTAAGAAAATGAATATGGATATAAAGGAGGCAAAGGAGTTGGGTTGCAATATTGAAGGTTTTCTTGGCTTTAAAGAGCATCGATCATTCATGGGTTGAGGCTGGTAAGGTATTAATTAGGTATGCGTTTGAATTTGATACGAACTTCCACGTGAACTTGCTGGTATCCAGCCCCTTTCCACACCCAAAGCCAATTAATCTAATGGAAAAGGATAAGTGGCACCTAGTATGTACAGAAACATACATGTAGGGGTGGGGAAAATACACACGAAAATTTTGTTATACATACTTATCGTATTCAGAAATATCAAAATTATTAACTTTTCGATATATACCGAGATTTTTGATACTAGCGCAAGTACATTCAAAATTTTCGATATGAAATTAAACGTAACAAAAATTGAGATTTTTGATACCAGGCCAAGCACATTCAAAATTTTCGATATGAAATTAAACGTGCCAAAAATTGAGATTTTCGATATCAGGGCAAGCACATTCAAAATTTTCGATATGAAATTAAATGTACCGGAAATTTGAGATTTTCGATACAAGGGCAAGCACATTAAAAAAATTCGATATTTCGATATGAAATTAAATTTACCGAAATTTTCGGTACGGTATGCAATGATTTTTTTGAAAAATTACTAATGGGTACAAATTTTTTGTACAAATTATTAATAAGTACAAACAAAATATCATATATAGTTAAGGTTGCGGCGTAAGTACGTACAAATGTACCTATGTATGTATAATCATTTGTACCTATTAATTGCAATCTTGAAATGTACATATTAGTAAGTCTTTTGATATTTTTGATATATTGTACTGGTCAATCACCACTACTTCAAATGTACATACAATTTATTTTTTATCAGAAAAGAGAATTTTATTGAAGATTGAAGAGTAACAACAAGGAAATATTTACATAAGCTAGCAACTAAGATCAGACTAAGAATTTACAGTAAACAAGGTCTCACAAGCCAATCATTGAAAGAACAAATAACGCACTTAGGATCTTTGACACTAATCCAGCTCCAAAGTCTAGCAAATGTACATACAATATATATCATGCGAAGAGACGTTGCCATATACTAATGGTCAAGATTGTTAAAAGGACAGACAAAAAGTGAATTGAGATTCCATAAGGTGAAATAGTTCAAATGGTTTGAACATCACTACCTATATCCAGTCACTGCCTATATCCAGAAGGTCATGTGTTCGAATCACATTTCTATATAAAAAAAATATATAGTATAGTATTGTTCATATCTATAATGTAGCAACAATGACAAGGCAAGCCACATTAATGTACATGTATGGATTGGAGGGGAGGGAGGGACCAAAAGTCGCTAGCTATATTAAATTTGTCTTCGTGTGCGTATATATATATATATATATAGATTTAAATCAAAATGGTCCCGTAATTTTCCACCTTTATTGGAAATGTCTCGTATATATTACGTGTTTTAATTTAGTCTCGTATGTTTTCAATTTGTGCCGATTTAGTCCCAAATCACCGGAGATCGGTTAAACTACCCCAAAACAAAGTCATTTTTGGGGCGTGTGATACACGCGCCCCTAATTTGATCGGGACTGGCATCGACTTGGACACGTAGATTAGGGGCGCGTGTATCACACGCCCCAAAACGATGTCGTTTTGGGGTAGTTTGACCGGTTTCCGACGATTTGGAACTAAATTGGCACAAATTGAAAATATATGGAACTAAATTAAAACATGTGATATTCAGAATTTTTTTAATAAAGGTGCAAAGTTACGAGATCATTTTAATTTAAATCCCTATATATATATAATTTTAATATTTTATCAACCAAGAATCAAATGGTTCGCCCCATATCATTGTTAGCTTCATGTCTTCATTTATATATGCTATGCACTCACAATAAATCCATGTATATTGTGAAAGTTATAGACAACAGAATGATGGTTTCTGTTGTTATTATTTGATGCGAAATATACGTAGTACTTTGTTTTCATCACTATTAATATTTAGGTTGGGTCTTGTATTTATAAAGTATATAACGTGTAATTCAAGTTTATTTTTAAAACGTACATTACACGTGGATTTATTAATTTGATTTATTTACTTTAAATTTGTATTTCTTATAGTAAGGGACATCAATGCTAACTGTTATTGCTCAATTAAACCTAGTTAATTATTTTGCACATTAGAATTTTATAGATTTGTCTCTTTTTTTTCTTCTTCTTAAGAAAATTAGAGAAAGAAAGAAATATGTATGGCATTTATCAAGGTGGATTAGGACAAATGTATACTGTATATCTTAGTTTTGGTTTTTAATTAAGAAAATTATAATTTCACTTGCATGGGCGAGTTTGCATCCAACATTCTTTTTAGAAATGTCAAGTGTGAATAGTTCAAGTGGTTAGAGCTCCACCACCTGAGACCTTGAGATTTTGGGTCGAGACACGGAAAGTGAATATTATTCTATCTTGTGGTGATCCCCCTCTTGTGGGGTGATGGTCCCCCTATTGTTGGGTTGCGATTCAGGTTGCAGTGCGGTTGTGGTTCCGAGTTGTGGTTTCGGGTGGTCCCCCTCTTGTAGTGATTGCAGTTCCGATCTACAGCGAGATGAAATGATGTTGTCATGTGCCCGATAGTAGAAGAAATTATTGTAATTGATTGTATTAGGAAACTATAGTAATTGATTAATGCCTTTTAAAAAAAAAAACATTCTTTTTAGAGATAATGCAATTACGATTGCGATTCACAAGCCTCTAAGTGAAATACTATATAATATAAAAAAATCAATTTCAACTTCTATATTAATTCGATCTTTGAGATAGTGCAAATACGATTGCGATTCTAAAAAAAATCACAATGCACAAGCCTCTAAGTGAAATCCTATATATATAATATAAAAATTCAATTTGAACTTCTATATTAATTCGATCTTTTAGAGGGAATGAAGTTCAATTCTGAGTTCGATTTCCACTAAAAATAATTTAACTCATATTAAAGTATTCACTTTTTGAACCTCCTATATTTGGAGAGGTTAATACAGTCCACGAGTGAGAAAGTATGTTAAGGAATTTAATTTTTTTTCGTTGCACCTCTTACATAATATATATTTATGTCTAATTTCACTGAACTATCACTTAAATTGTATATAAATCACCTAACTATATTTTATTTGCACTTAACTATACAAACAATTATTTAATTACACTTAAATCACCAAACTAATTTTGTCTAATTAAGAAGTCATGATTATGTGGCAAATAAATAATGAATTTGGTTTATAGATAAAGATAACATGTCATATAATTAGTTTCTAATTATTTAAGTATTTAAGATATGTGTGAATTAATGTTATAGATTGTGTAATTTATATAATTACTTTATATTATACTGTTCATTTATTTTTGTTTAATTAATTTCTATTTAACATAATTTAATATAAGTAAAATATTCAATATAAATGTATTTTATATTAATGTGAATTTTATGTAATTATTAATTCTTTAATGATTCATTTTATTTTATAAATGTTGTTATTGTACGTCTTATTTATTTTATGTAACAAAATCATTTTATATTATAATTCATTTAACTTTAATTTTTTCATTAATACATATTAGTTATTATATTAATACTTCTTTTTTAAATGTTATTCTAAAAAAAAGTCTATTAGTCGACTTATTTAATTTGTTTGGATTTGCAGGTTTCAACTTCATATTAAAAGGAGTAAATAATATTTGATAAAATAATTATTAATTCATGTTTGGGATTTAAATCAAAATGGTTAAAAATAACTTTGCACCTTTATTGAAAATGCCTCGTATATATCACATGTTTCAATTTAGTCCCGTATGTTTTCAATTTGTGCCGATTAAGTCCCAAATAGCCAGAGACTGGTCAAATTACCCTAAAATGACGTCGTTTTTTGGGGCATGTGATACACGCGCCCCTAATTTCGATCGAGAAATGCTGGCTGACATCGATTTGGACACGGCGTGTGTATCACTTTTAAAAAAAAAACGTCGTTTTTTGGGTAGTTTGACCGGGTCTCCATGATTTGGGACTAAATCTGCACAAATTGAAAATATACGGGACTAAATTGAAACATGTGATATATACGGGACATTTTCAATAAATGTGCAAAATTACGGGACCATTTTGATTTAAATCTCATTCATGCTTAGCGCATTTATACACATATTCATATTTTTAGGGGATGCATGGTGAGAGAGTATGAAGGTAAGGAATGAAAATGAAATAAAATTTTAGCGTTTGGTAGAGGGATGTATTTTGATTCCTCAATACTAAGGAATCACTCATTCCTTAGTATTTTGGGTGGAATGCCACTAAGACCGAGATAGAGAGAGGGATTCCCCTTTGTTGTCTCTTTATATGAATGGTGCTAATTCTCATGTCCTTTCTAGTCTCGTTTGGTTTCGAGAGCATCCCTCTCCCCGTCCCTTACTCGTTCTTTTAAAAGCCGTTATCCTGGATTTTATTTGCGTATGCAGGGGTAAGTACCTCACCTTTATACATGAATTTTTATTCCAATTTTCTCCTCGGGTCTGTATAAAACAAAATGAAAAGCCCGGGTGAAAACACAACACAAAATGAGAGAGAAAAAGTAGAAAGGGGGGAAGAAGTCTTCCATACCCCAATTAAAGAAAGTCAAATACTATTATATTTATTTTTCTTAAAATAATATATTAAAAAATTTAAAAATAAAATTAATTTCATTCCTAAATATTTTGACAAATCAAACAAAATCAATGACTATATATGATAGTTATTCTTAATACCAATCAAACAATATAGCTATAATGAGCATACTTTTTTCATTCCTCACTATTATTATTTCAATTTCAATTTCCATTCTTCAAGGCAAACCAATCCTTATTAAACATATTATTTACTATGAATATATATTACATTTTTAATTAAAGAATTTGCGTACCACGTTGTCACTAAACTCGTGTTAAATAAAGACAGTGGAATATTGAACGTGACTCCGGCCAATATATATTACTGAATCTTGCATACAATACCATCTTATATAATTTACATATATATATATATATATATATATATATATATATATATATTCCACATTATTACATGTACGTACGTATAGCTCCAATGCGTGAAAATAAATATATACACGATGAATATTACATATTCTTCTGGGGTAACAATTAAGGAAATAAAACATGATTAATTTGATCGAAAACACCAATCAATCATGCATATATATATATATATATGAGAAAATAACAGGTTATAAAGTTTTTGATGGATTACCTGTTGGAAAATGAGTCTATTTTGGGATGAATGAGAAATTATAGGAAAATTGTCAATTCAGGGCCTGAAAGATGACAAAATTATCAATTTAAGGTCTTAAAGATTTTTCCTATCGATTCAAGGCCTGAAAGATTAAAAACTATCGATCCAGGGCCTGAAAGATAAAAACTATCAATTTGAGGCTCACACATTTTAAGGTCATGTTTGACACTTATATTTTATATCCTTATTTCATGTTCTTATTTTTTTTATTTTTAGAGTTTACGATTCAAGGTTTACGGTTCAGGGGGTTTAGGGTTCATGGTTCAAGGTTTAGGGTTCATCGTTTAGGGTTTAGGGTTTAGTGTTAGGGTTTAGGGTTTAGTGTTCAGGGTTTAGGGTTTTAGTGCCAAACATAGCCTTAAATTTTATAAGCCTTGAATTGATAGTTTCTATCTTTCAGGCCCAGGATTGATAATTTCCTATCTTTCAGGCACTAATACACATTTGGGCTTGGACAGCTGTGAAAAATGACCTTGGAGAGCGGTTAAAACCGCTCTCCAAGCATCATCTGTCCAAGCTTGGACGGTCGATAAAAAACCATTTGTCCAAGAGAAGACTTGGACAACGGTTTTATTTCGCTTTGCAAGTTTTATCTTGGGATGTTGATAACCATTGTCCAAGCCTTTGTCTTGGACAGCGGTTATCAACCATTGTCTAAGTCATTTTTTTTTTCGTTTATTATTTTACATAGGCAATGGTTGAAAACCATTTGTCTAATATATATATATATTTTTAATTATTAATTTATATTTTAAAATTCCTATAATAAAACTATAAACCAAAACTTATATATCGTCCAATACCATAAACCATAAACCAAAAAATCCTATAATAAAACCATAAACCAAAACTTATACCACATATATATATACCAAAACATCAAATTGATTAATAAACATACACATCATGAAATAAATAAACATACAATCATAAACATATATCGTCCAATACACAAAAAAACATGAAATATATATCATCACAAATATATAAAAGAAATTACATGCTACCAAAATTTCAAACAACGTTCAGTTAATATCGTATGAATATAAGAATTGATTGTAAAGGTACCCCGCGCGTCCAATCGTTTTTCCATTTCTCCAGTCTTTTGTTAGAGTAAGAATTGAGCTCACGTTCATAACAAACTGCAAACAACGAATCAATCAATATAGTATGAATTTTTATTCAATTAATAATAATTTAAATAAATCGATAAATTGACTTACATTGAGAGGAATGTTCGTTAGAGAAGCGCGGATTATGTCTTCAATATCTCGTTATCTCGTTGCCTCGGAACCTGTTGATTAACAATTCACTTTATATAATAAATCAAAAGAAACAACATTTAATATAGCAGAAGAAACAACATTCAATAAAGTCTTACATTTCTTTTTAGCATTTGTTTTTCTTTTTCGTTTTTTGGTTGACCTTTCTCGTTCATGACCATAAATGTTAACAAGATCCGGATTGCCATATTCATCATCATCTCTAATTATTCTCCGGTATGGCGTGGATTTGCGGGATCATCGAAAGATGGTCTGAGAATGAGTGAAGTTTTGATAAGGATCATCAATTATGTCAACATCTTCATCGACATATGGTCGCTAATCCGGAAACTATTGTTAAATTTGTTTGTGTAACCACAATGGACCATTTCTTATTAACCGGGTGGGGACATAGAAAACTTGTTGAGCTTGATCGCCATTATGTAAGGGTCATCTCGGTATCCCACATTCTTCAAATCAACGCGTACGAACCCAAAACTTTCAACTTGGACCCCATTAGGGATCCTCACCCAACTACACTCGAAGATTGGTTGACGGTGAACAACATAGTCGAGTTCCCAAATGTTGACAATCTGTCCAAAGTAAGTAGTATTTGATTGATCCATCGCGATTTGCGATAATGGACCACTCCACTATTCTCGCATAGTACTTGTGGCATCATGATCTCGGTATAAAATGTGTATCCGTTGCTAAGATAACACTTGTATGAATACACATGTCTATCGTGCATTCGGATAATCACTTAACTCTTTCATTCATCGATTACGCTTCCGTGACAACATATTTGCTACATAACCATTGAACCGGTCAACAAACGCGTGCGATTGTGCTCAACTTCAATCCATGATCTATCTACGGTGGGATTTCTCTCGGCAAGTGATTGCATGTGTTGGTCAATAAAAGGAAGACGTCGACCGTGTTGTGAAGTACGCACAAGTGCATCCGTGTTAGTTCCTCCATGCTAACACTTACAAAGTTGACCACAAAGTAATGCCTTCACCATCCATCCTATTGGTGTAGGATGGCTGGAAGTCAAATTGCATCGACATTCGGAATAAATTTCGACCCAAGCTTTGACCGCTTCTTCTACTAAATAGCGTTTCGCAATGCATCCCTCCCGCTGGACATATTCATCACATATCCTTTGAGCACTTTCATATATCTCTACACACCATACATCCATCAGATCTGAGCGGGACCACACATCCTTGTCTCGTGTACCAAATGAACTGTTAGGTGAACCATTATATCAAAAAAAAAAATGATGGAGGGAAATACATCTCAAGCTCACGAGAGAGTCCCCACAATCGCTCCGAAAACCAAGCAATTTTCTAGGATCTATGACCTTGCTACTCATTGCCTTGAAGAACCAACATAACTTTGTTATGGTTATGCGCGACATTTTCGGGCAAGATAGAACGTATTGCAATGGGCAAGAAAGTCTCCATGATGACATGATAGTCATGCGATTTGATTCATCGGTCTCACGCCATCATCCGATACAAGTCTCGTATGTTGGAGGAATAACCCTCTGGTACTTTCACATCCTTTAGCGGCAAGTAACTCTTTTCTCTCATTCTTGGACAAGGTGTGTGCAAAGCGAGAGGTAAGAACGGTTGACCCCTTTCTCTAGGCATAGGTTTTAATTACGCTCTTATTCCTTTATCAATCATATCCATTCTTGCATTGTAACCATCCTTGGACTTCTTATCGGCTAGGAGAGTGTTGAGCAAGTCGGGCACAAACGTTCTTCTCAACGCGTGCATTAGATCAATGAAGTGTCTAACATACAACTCTTTCCAATAGGGCAATTGAAAGAAAATTGATTCCTTCTTCCAACCGCTAGTGGGGACACTCTTTGCGAAGATCTTTCCGTACTGTGTGTCGATATTCTTCATCGCATTCAATACATCCAAGACGACAATATCGTGGTGCTTCACTTTGTCTCAATTGTGCCATCAAATGCATCGGCCATTGTTACGTACTTATGGGTTGGGTCCAACCACCTCCTATGTCCCATATAAACGGTCTTCCTACAATGTCTCAGCTTAATGTGATGTGTCTTCTTGGTACAACAAGGACATGCATCGGCCCCTTTCACACTATATCCAGATAGATTCCGTGAAGGGTGAAAGTCATTGATAGTTCCAAACAGCATGACCTTCAACTTGAAATTTTCCTTTCTACAAGCATCATACACATCGACACCCTCATCCCACATGAGCTTCAAGTCCTCTATCAAAGGAGTCAGATATACATCTATGTCATTACCAGGTTGTTTGGGTCCTGATATCAACATAGACAACATCATGTAAGTGCGCTTCATGCACAACTCGTGTGAAAGATTATAAACCAATGTAATCAATCGCGTATGTAATCGTGGTTGGTACTTTGGATACCGAGCAGATTCATTCCGCCGGTTGAGAGTGCAAGACGCAAGTGTCGTGAGTTCGGTGCTAAATTTCGGATGCGACATCGAATGTCTTCCATTGGGGTGAATCGGCCAGGTGTCTTAGCATTCCATCTTTGATCCTATCATCATGATGCCATCTTAAATTTCTAGCATCCACGGTATTTGTTATACATTCTCCTGAATCTTGGTATTATTGGAAAGTACCACATCACCTTCGCGGGAGATTTATTTTTCTTATATCGCTTTAGTCCACACTTGGGACATTCCTCGAGGTCTGCATACTCCTTTCGAAATAAGATACAATCACCCGGACAAGCATGAAGTTTTTTTGATGTGTTAACCCAATGGACTTGAGCATTTGTTTAAAGCATCATATGCTCTCTTTAAAGACATTTCCATCGGGCAATAGACCACTAATTGTTTCAAAGATACTTGTGAAGCACTCATCGGACAAACCGGTGAGTCGCTTTTTAGGTTGAACAATATCAACACGGTGACAGATTTTTTGTTGCCTTCTTACACGGGCCACAAGTGGTAATCCAAAGATAATCCCTTAATTTCTCGACATATAAGGGTGATCTCGCAGATCATCGTCATCCCCACTTGATGTATCAGCAATCGGTACATCATCGAAAAATATCCAAGATCCATTGTATCTTCAAACCTAAAGTCGGGTTTCTAGGTTGCTTGAGCTACATCCATCTCCTCTCTCACCATGATATGTCCAAACGGTATATGTTTTATCAATACCGTGAATCATCAAGTGGTCAAACAGACTTTCTCAACCACTAACGGTTTTTCCATTCATACATTTCCAACACAGACATGGAATGTACCGAGGGTCGGTGCAGTGTCTAATTACATGATTACAAAAAATTTTCACCCCATTACTATACTCATCTGATAATCGATCTGGTCGAACCCACTTTCGATCCATATAGAACTAGAGATGCCTATAGAAAAGACAATATGAAGTGTTTCTCAAGATAATGCATGTATCCTAATGTATTAAACCTAAAAGTATTAAACCTAAAAGTATTACAATCCTAATGTATAAAACTTACATATAGAATGTGGTAGTACCTAAGGTTTGTATATTGCATATGTATCTAAGGATTTGTTGCATCTCAAAACAATGTATATAACCTAATGTACCATCATTAATCATCTAAAGAAACACACTACTATCCATTCACCAAATCATCAAATTAATATAACAAAAATATATCCTAATGTATTAATCTTAATTTATGCTTAAATCCTCACACAAGCATATTATCAAACACCTTGAGTGCATCAATTGTTCATTTACAATTAATTGTTTTTTTATCAAGCATATTATTTCGAATTAATTACAAGTACACTGTGAAAGTTATGATATACGTCATCAGGAAAGTTATGCTATCAAACACCAAGTTATGCTATACGTTAATATATACTATGCTAGTAATTTGTATCAAACACCAACCTCAACCTCAACTTCTACGTTAATACTATCAAACACCAAGTTATGAAATAAATTAGGGCTCTTACCTGATGACGCAGCGGGAGAAGGAGAAAGACGACGGCTAGGGCTTCTGGTTCGATTTGGGGAAGAGGGAGGAGGAGGCTAGGGCATGGTTCGCGATTTGGGGAATGGGAAGGAGGTAATGGGAAGACGACGGCGGCGGCGGAATGGGAGGACGAGCGACGGAGTTCGATTAGGGTAGAGGAAGGAGAAGCTAGCTTGATTTAATTTGGGGAAAAATTGAAGTACTCTGGTTCGCGATTTGGCTTGAAATAAAATTTGCAGAACACTTGGACAACGGTTTGGAACCGCTGTCCAAACTATTACCTTGGACAGCGGTTCCAAACCGCTGTCTAACCCCTTGCACAGCGGTTGTCAACCGCTGTCTATTCTTTTTTTTTTTTTTTATTAGAACCTCTCTCCAAGCTATAGCTTGGAGAGCTGTTTGAAAAAAGGGTTGTCCAAGTGCAGCTGTGCAAGCTCAAATGTGTAGTAGTGAGGCCTTGAATCGATAGGAAAAATCTTTCAGGCCTTAAATTGATAGCTTTACCATCTTTCAGGCCCTGAATTGATAAAACTCCGAAATTATATTATCAATAAATATTGTAACCAACAAATGAAAAAATGGGAAAGAGAAAAACAAAGAGTTTCTATCCCACATAAGAAAATGTGAAAAGAGAAAGTGGGTATTTAAAGAGCTACGATCACATGTTGCTTATAAATTAATGTGGCCCACATTTTTCTTCACCTTCTACGCGGGTGCGTAAGGGGGTGCAAATCTTGATAAAATTTGGCCTTCGAAACCCAAATTTGTGTGCGAGCGCGACCTGCGTACAGGAATGTCGCACCGACTTGGTGGCAGATGTACAAACAAACTTTTGTCTCGCTTTTTACACGTTTTATTTTAAAATTTTGAATTGAAACGTGTAACATTTCCCATTGAAAGTGCGACGGTTTCTTACATAAAAATCGTCTTGAAACTTATCCCTTTTTAATGCTGAAAACGTGAAACGTGTAAGGGTTTTCAGGTGTTACACATGTTTGAAAATTCAACCTGAATTCATATTGTATTCGGATTTCGGTTTGAGAGTTAAATGGCACTTTAAGGCCAGACTCCAACAATTACTCTTTGCTGCTATACGTAGCATCTCAGCTGATGTTGGAAGACACTCGAAAGCAATCGAACTCACAAATTTGGAGAGAAACATATATATTTTCTAGTAGTTGCTATACACTTTCGTGCATTCGTTTTGTTCTTATTTCGTTCTTATTCCGGTGATTGATCGAGCATTTCTCAATTCAACTCAAGCAAGATATAGTGTTGTTATCGTTGCTTCCAAATCATTTTATCCTGGGAGACAAGTGTCCTGCGATTCATTAGCACCGAGATTGAAGGGTATAATTGTTTTAAGAAAATCGTGTTCGCACGAGACTCGATTTTCGTTTATTTTTCATCAGTCATTTCCAGTCACCCCTACCAACATTACCAATTAGATGATTAAACATAACATCACATAAGTGCAAATTAGTTTGGAGAGCGGCCACAATCCATAAAATAATACTAGCTTTTATTCTATTTAATCCATTGACAATATTATCGTTTTCAGATGTTTATAGTACAACCTATCAACCGTGTATCGATGTGGACCCTTAACCTCATTATTTCTTTAATTTCAGTCACAAAGATTTTGATTTTACATAAAAATTGCAATTTTAAGCAACAGTGTATCCAACAAAGTTGAGAATATACTTTTGACCTCATAATTATGCTATCATTGTCGTAATCTCCTGAGACTAAAGAGGGCGATTTGAATGACAACCCTCTTTAAGAAAACAAAATTCCCAATTTAAAGCCTCATTAGTCATAGAAACTAGTTCGATCCAAAATGTTTTAAATATATTTCACACGAATTAAGAAAATTATTAAATAATAATAAATATACATACAGTAAAATCTCGTTAAATTAGTACTCGATAAATTAATAACCTCGCTAAAACTAATAATTTGTCCGGTCCCAAGTTGGGACCAGTATAAATTTGGGACCCAATCAATAAAATTATAAGATAATATTTTTTTTGAGATCGCAGTGTATATATATTGGTCCCGACGAAATTATAAATTAATAATTATTAAAAATAATCCATATACATATATATGATGCACTTGAATATTCTTAAGACAGCTTAGTAAAATAAGAATTTACTGTAACTTGTTTTTTCTTGAACTTCAAATCTATGTTGATCTCATCTTTAAATCTCCTTACTGCACCCAATAGTTGTGGCGTTGTCTTCTCGTACTGCAACAAAAAGTTATGAAGAGTTGTTGATGCTTGCAATGCTTCTTTTAGAGTGACCGGTTCTAAAGCTATTGAACCATCCTCTGCTTCATCATCTTCCGGATTATGAATGACATCGGCCACTATCTCATTATGAATTTTCATCAATAACTATGCATGTATACTTAAAGTTATTCAAAGAATTTGGAACTTTGAAGGTCAACTGTGCATATACGTTAAAATCTCTTTAAATTAATAAATTATTAATTTATCGATATAATAATATCTCTATAAATTAATAAAATCCTCTGGTCCCAAAATTATTAATCTATAGAGATTTTACTGTATAAAGTGACATTTTATTTATTTCAAGTGTCATTCATATGTATACATTCATTTAGTATCATTATCTCAATAAAAACGGGTAGAAGGCTAAAATTGAATTAACTAAAGCATTTAATGTTCATAAATTAATGCATAATGACATATGGCTTGAAAAACCATTACTTTTATCCTCATCTGCTCGAGATCATTTTTGTTGAGTTTGTGGATTCCGATAAAGGCAAGGTATGGAGGAAGTTTCTTAGGGTAATTTGGCAGGCTACGGTGTGGAAGATTTGAAAGGTTCGTAATGATTTTATTTTTAGAGATAGTTCGTACACTGTGAATGAGCTCATTGATGGTATTAAGTTCTATTCTTGAAAGTGGATTAGATCTCATTATTCACTTTCGATTATGGTGTCGTTACATGGTTGGGAGAGTCAACCGCTTGAGTGTGTTCCTTTTAAGTTGTAAGCTTTGATTTCGTTAGGATATTGTAAATCTTGGATTTTCGAGTACCCCTGTACTCGTGATATTATAATTCATCTTTACCTTTAAAAAAATGCAAAACCTTGTATGCAATATTGCATACAAGCCATATGTACAATTTTAGGTTAATTGGGTTTTTTTTTTTGCAGGCTGAAACGCGCGGGTCGGGCAGGGGCTTCTTCATCCTCGCGTCGCGTCGCGCAGCCGCCAGATTTCTTCAGTTTTGATTATCACATCGCTGCTTTTTCTGGTTCTTCATTCTCCTCTCTTCTCCTATTCTTCTTTTTCTTTTTTCTCTTCCATATTCTTCTCAATTTCTTCAGTTTACTCATCCTTACAAATTTACAGGTTCTTCTGTACTATTCTCACGATGTTGTTTAAATTTATAATCTTGGATTGAAGACTTTTTTCCGCGCTTGTACTGGTTTTTGTTCATGTAGTAACACTCGTTTGTTCATCGGGTAACACTCTTTTGTTCATGTAGTAACACATCAAATTGTTCTTTAAATCTGTAATTTTGGACTGGGGATATCTTTTCGCGCTTGTTCAGATTTTGTTCATGTAGTAACACATTTTTCTTCATATGGTAACACTTTTTGTTCGTGTAGTAACACATGTTTTTTTTAGTAATATGTAACACTGCGCATATGTCGTGTTACCATATGAACAATAATGTGTTACCATATGAACAACAATGTGTTACCATATGATAATGTATTTTTTAAAAAAATAATAATGTAATTTTTATTTCACGTAGTAACACATTTCGTTTCTATAAGTATCACATTTTTTTTCATGTAGTAACACATAAAAAAATATTTTAAAAATTATTTGCTCAATATAAATTGAACCTGCGACCAAATATATTAATAACAGACCTAAATCACTAGGCTACAACACATATTTAATAAAGATATCCTTCTATATGTATATATCTGCCCGCACCAACTCATAGTCCACAACCCTGCCCGACCCGCCCGCCCGCCCGCGCTGCCCGCCCCGCCCCGCCATTGACCCGCGAATTTTAGTCTTTTTTACCTTAATTGTGTGGTGTTGCACATAACAATAGTGTGCAATATTTCACACAAGACCTACTCAAAAAAAATATTTTGCATCGGTGGGAGAAGAGAAATATTTTTCCAAAACAAGGAAGAGTACGTATATTTGAAAATACACGCAATTTAAATTCATTTTATAACAATTTATCTTACACAATATATACGTCTCACACACGAATTTATCAAGATAATTAACACAAAATAGAAAATAGATGATACATATGATGGGCCAAATTGATGTCCCCATATAATTGAAGTCTCATTTGTTGATGATTAACTTTTACATGTCAAATATCTTCACTTCTCCAGATCACTGGATATAAATGGTCCTTCAATTCTATTCCTCATCCTCAAATTCTTCCCAAACTTAATTTTCTTTTGGACTCGACTTATTGATTAATTAAACTAAATATTTATAACTCCATTAATGTATAACCTTATCATAACCTCGTACTCGAATTTATTAGATATATAGCACACCTATTTAATTACGCAAGCTGGTCATCAATCATAAATTTATCCATATACATTAATAAAAAAATAAATAAATATAAGTGGGTTTCATGTGCGTTCACATGCACCGTGCACTCATAATATATTTTAGTATAATTGCACGTTTCAATGTAAATAAGTTGTATCTTTCAGTATAATTAGTTGTATAATTCTAAAATGCATTATGAGTGCACGGTGCACCTGAATGATTTTAGCCTATATATCATAAATTTTCATGCCATGTAATTAATTAATCGAAAAGTGGAGGTATAAAAATAAAAGAGTAGGTCTACTGTACAAATTTGTATAGATACAAATCAATCAATTTAGGAAGGGACAGCGGGTCAGGTGGTCAAAAATGGGTCAAAGCGGGTCATGAATGGGTTGAATAAAGTGAAATTGAGTCTCAATTGAGATTTGTATGTATACAAATTTGTATCCTAGACTTTGTCTAAAAATAACCATCCATAATGTATACTGCAAACAAAAATATAGGAGTATATTTTTTTATCACTTAATAACAATTTAAAAAGAAAAAATAAACAAAGATATGCTTGCAGATTTTATGCCATAATCATAATGAATGAAAGAAAATAAAGAAACATATATAGTCAAAGTTGTGAGAAAGATATATCCATGATGCGTTTTGTTCACGAGGAGATGATTGTGTTTACAAGCCAACTTTATCTTTTTCATTTCACATGATCATCTCAATAAAGAAAGATATTGGGATATCAATTCACAAGCCCGTTTACTTGCACAATAGGCTAATTAAATAACAAAAGGAAATAGGAAAAATAAATATATATATAATAACAAACGAGAAAGACAAAAAAATACACAAAGTTTGGCTAAAACAAGAAAATTCACACAAATTAAACAAGCACTCACGAATATGCACGCTCGTGACTCACGAAAAGCGCACAATAGTGTACACTCAGAAGAGATATTTTTCTGTGTCAAAAAAAAAAAAAAGAGATATTTTTCTAGATAGTTTTTTGCATCAAGCCTATCAAAGATTATTAGTTAGTAAAAAAGTAAATTCAAATTGAATTATAGCATGAGTAAAAAATATATATATATATATATATATATATATATTAATTTAGATATGTTTCATAACCATTTGATATTAATCGTCTTATATACTCTGGATGCACTCATATATGCACATCACTTTTTAATTATATTAGTGGGTCTTATGTGTACCAAGTGCGTCATGCACTCTAGAGTATATTTTTTAAATATACAACATGTTGCATTAAAACATACAATTTATTTACACTTAAACGTGTAACTTATGTTCGTGAAACGAGTCGCACGTGTCAGTGTAAACAAAATGTTTCAAAAATACAATATGGAGTGCATGATGCACCTGATGCATATAATCATATTATAAGTTTGCACGTTTCATTTCACATTCTTCAGTCAAATCTGTTGTAACGTTTACTTTAAAATTTTATGTTTGACGAGTCTGTCCAACATATTATAGTCCATATCTTGTTTCAAACTTAAGTTTTCTGAAGAACACAGAATGGCCTTTGAATGAATGGATAAGTAGATTGAGCCCAAACCTTTTTAGATCATTGGGCTCAATTATTATGTTGGGCTATAAGCATATAACTAATAAATCTTTTAGTAATAATTATCTGATACTAATTTTTTAGTTCCGGCCAGGAAAATAAATTGAAGGGTCAAGTCCTTTTACTAAGCTTACAAGTTGTTTGCCTTATAAAATTTATAGGTACTGTGATAATTTAAGATAAATACATTTTTAATTGTAATTATAATATAAAATAATTATATTTTTATTTTGACCAAATAATTAAATTTAGCACATACTTTTGGGTTTTCATCAATTTTAGCACATATTTATTTCTCTCTCCAAATTTAACATATCCTTTCGTTTAATACTTAAGAACATCCAAGGTCATCATTTTCGACAAGGTTTGTCTGATGTGGTCGTCGGAGTTAACTTATCTTGCTGATGTGTAAATATTAAAATAAAAAAATAAAAATATCACCACTTAAAATTAAAAAATATTAACCCGGGATGTTTTTATAATTCACGTTTTTTAATCTCAGGTGGTGATATTTTTTATTTTGGCAACCATATCAGATATACCTTGTCGAAAATGGTGAATCAGGATGTTTTTAAATATTAAGTGAAAGTATGTATTAAATTTAGAAAGAGAAAAAAATATGTGTTAAAATCATGGTTGCAGAAAGCGGGCTAGGTGGCCGTCGGCCGCCGCGAGTTTAGGAAAATCGGCCATTAAAGTCGGATCCAGCAATAGTCGCCTTCTAGGCGGCCTAGGCGGCCAAATCGGACAACTTGGGCTGCGGCCTGCGGGAGAAAAATGGGGCCAAATCGACCTGCGGCTGCCTGCAATTGAAAGAAGATTAAGCATCTTGAAAATCTACCGGCCTGAGGGATATGAGCTCGCGAGGGAGATGACAGGCGGCCTGCTTGTTGCACCTTGAAAATCGGCCTGAGGGAGATGGGCTCGCGAGGGAGATAGATGGTGGGCGGCCCTGCACATGAGTGAGTGGTCGAGGGAGGAAGATGGCGTGCACGGCGGCGGGCGTGGTGGATTAGGGTTTGGAATTTTGATTTCTCTTTAATTATTTATGCCGCTGAACAACTGAACTAAGTCTTCTCTTTTAAAGTTTTAATTCACACGCTGAAGACTAAGTTTTGGGCCATATGGAAGTTTTGGGCCTCTGGGCTTTATTTAATTGGATGTATAATTTTTGGTGAAAACTTGAAAATTAAAAAAAAAAAAAAGTGAGAAATCTAGGCGGCCGAAAAACGCCCGACTTCCGACTACCGACTACCGACTTCTGCACCCTTGATTAAAATTGATGAAAAATCAAAAGTATGAGCTAGATTTAATCACTTGGCCTTTTACCTTTTATATTGTTAGCAGGGTGGTATTTTTTTTAAAATAGTTACACGTCAACAAGACAGATGGATTCTGGCAACCACATCAGACATACCTTGTCGAAAATGGTGAATCAGGATGTTTTTAAATATTAAATGAAAGTATGCGCTAAATTTAAAAAGAGAATAAAGTATGTGTTAAAATTGATGAAAAATAAAAAATATGGGCTAGAAATAATCATTTCGTCTTTTATTTTTTATATTGTTATCAAGGTGGTGTATTAATTATCAATAATAATAATAATAATAATAATAATAATAATAATAATAATAATAATAATAATAATGTACAATACATGCATGGTGTACGTAGAACCTTATCCTATAAAATTAATTAGGAAGCTAACTATTTAACTCCTCAAATTATGAAAAACAGGAACCGGCATAATATGACTCATGTGCATACGGGTGCACTGTGAGTTCATAATATTTTTTAGAATTATATAACTTATTATATTAAAAAATACAATTTGTTTAAATTGAACTGTGCAATTATTTTTCTATATCAATAGTTACACGATTCAATGTAAATAAATTACACATTTTATAACAAAATACCTTATTCTAAAATGCATTATAAATACATGCTATATTTACATGCATACCAGACTTCCCCTTAAAAAGGGGAAAAAAAAAAGTAATGCAAGACTTGGCCCATTTTATTATTGTGAAGGTGGAGATGAAGATTAACATTAGGACATGATATGATATTAATTATGTTGTTGATTATTGCTGATCCATCTAGTCCACGTGGCATCCAGATCTAGTTGTAACTGTACCTATTGCCCTATCCAACGGTCCAACACAGATAGTATCTCTTTATGTTTTTTCACACTTAAAAATTTATACGCAATATTTTCATTTTCATTTTCAAAACGTCTTTTCTGCTTACATACAATCATTATAGACTTAACAAATTTCATTCCAAATAAACTCAGGTTTCGTTTCCATCTTCCAAATTGAAAGCAAAAATGTCAGCTACTTTGCATTCTCCACTATCCTCCGCTCTTCCCTCCACTCTCCAGGTAAATTCCACACATTCACACTCTTTTCTGTGTTTAATATAGTTATACGTTCAATTCCTTTGTATTGGTGAAATTGATGATAAATTTGTGGTCGAATCTGGTGAAGAAATTGGGAATCTCAGTTTTGTCAACCAATCCGAGTGCCATCTTCAAGCCTAAGCGGATTTTCCCTTCAATTCGAGCTGCTACTGATTTCTCCTTGTCTCTTGACACCGGTAATTCGTTTGATCTTTTTGTGTTACTGTTATATTGTGAATTTAGATTTCGAGTTGTTGATTGAATGTAATGGGGATAGGTTTGATCACCGAATGGGACGCCGTGTCAAGTTACTGTGAGATCGTTCCTGATACTGTCGTCTTTGATGATTTCGAGAGGTCTATTTCTTATTTAGGGATTTACGATTTATTTTTGCAGTTATCTGGAATGAGATTTGCGTTTTAATTTTTTTGTTGTAATTTTGATTTTTGTTTCCGTGATGATCTGAAATTGATTTTACAGGTTTCCTCCAACAGCTGCCACTGTTAGCTCCTCTATGATCCTGGGTATTTGTAGCCTTCCTGATACTAAATTCAGGGTAATTGTCTATGTCTTTGGTATATATTATGAGTTGGCCTGATGTAAAACAATTTCAACATGCACCTGTTTTGCAATTAATACTTTATAGTAAAACAACTAATACTTCCTCTGTCCCACAGAGATAGACTTGTTTTCTATCTTCGTCAGACTTGTTTTCTATCTTCGTCCGTCCCACAAAGATAGACCAGTTATTATATTTAATAGTATATCATTAACTTTTCATTTCCGTCTTTACCCCTGTTTAATATATCTTATTTTATTCCAAATATATTTAGGTACTAGTAATTGTCGTGGGAAATGAGTAGACGTAAGGCTGAAATGAGAAAACATACCAAAAATTTAATGTAACTATAATAAATTCTACTTTTTAATCTTTGTGAAAATAACTATAAGTCTATCTTTGTGGGATAGAGGGAGTACCTTTTAATGAAACAACTAATTAACACGGGAAGAGAATAATTAACATGTTTCGAGATTGTGATGAAAAATGCCTCTTTGTTGCACTTCTTTTTTTTTGTTTAATTATATGAGGACTTAATTCTGAACATATGATTATTTTTTATTGAAGCTACGAAAGTTTAAATTTGTTTAGTTGCAAGGGTATATGTTTAGTTCTAACTAACAATATAAATGGATTTCTATTTTGTTCTTTCATTATTTTAGGGGGCTGTTGACACTGCATTGGCTGATTCAGGATGTAACAGCTCAGAACAATCTGATGATCGCATGTCTTGTTTCTTCAACAAGGTAGGGTTGTAATTATGCAGATGCAATTAACGAACTTTATTATTATTATTATTATTATTATTATTATTATTATTATTATTATTATTATTATTATTATTATTATCATCATCTATCTATCTATGAACAAGTTCTGCACACTTTTGGTGATTAATATGTGAAATAATAGGCCCTGGTAAATGTCGGAGGTGATCTTGCAAAGCTTGTGCCTGGTCGTGTTTCTACTGAAGTTGATGCTCGTCTTGCATATGACACACAAGCCATTATTCGGAAGGTGACTTTCCATTGAATATATGGGTTTGTCATCTTCTATTTCTCTACTTGCAGTGTAATATGCCATATTCTTGAGATATTTCTTGCAACATTTTGGGGGTGTTCGCAAAAAAAAAAAAAAAAGATTTTGAGAAAGTGATTTAATTTAGTGATTGTAAGAACAATTTCTTAGTAGTAAAAGTGGTTTGTGTTGCAAATTTGTAGAATGTAGAAGATGAGTGGTAAAAGGTAAAATATGTCTACAAAAACCGAATCAGATAGAAACATGCCCTTTTCAACTTTAGATTTTGGATTCTAGGTGATTAATTTAAGTAGAAGCATTTAACTTGAAAACACTCAAATTAGCAGAAGCTGCTTAAATAATCAGCTTTAAGCTGTTAAAACCACCTCCTTCGTCATTGTTGTATTCATGGTTTTTAATATGAATACATTTGTTCCGATTAAGCATTGGCCTAAAGGTTTTGGCATGTTGATTCTTAGTTTACAACTGTTTCAGTAAGTCTTCCATGAAGGGTTGACCTTTTCTTGTTTTCATGGTCGATATGGCAAATTTGGGCCAGTTTTGGCTCTTTCATACTTAGCTTAGCCCATTTCGTCTATTGTGCTTCACTACTTAGCATAGTTTTCAGTGTGTCTTTCTTTTTTGTTCTGGGCCTTAGGCCTGATTATGTTCAAGGCCAATTCTGGACCTCTTTTGCGTTTCTTCTTGTTTTTCTTTCCTTCTCACCTTTCGGGTTGTGGCCCCCCTGTTTTTCATTTTCCTTTTCAAATACAACATCCATTTGATTTGTCTTATGAATAATTCAGCCATAGCCCATATAATAACTCATTCTCACATCCCCCTACTTAGGATAGTTGACTATTTCATAATCACATCACTGAGTTCAGTCTTCTTTGCAAGCAAAACATGTGAGTTTGCCAAAAAAATGTGGCATTTGTTCCAAATTACTTTAACGGACATGGGTTTTGGTTAAATTCTCTTTGTTTTAACAAATTTGAATATTTTTAAATGTTTTGAATAGAGTTACTTTTTCCTACTCCATTGTATTTGATGTACATGCATGCTCTTTTTTCTAGTTCAGGTTTTACTGAATTTCATCAATTATAGTTGCACTTGACTCTCAGGTGTATGACCTTTTGAATTTATATCGTGAAATTGGTGTACCTCCAGAGCGTTTGTTGTTCAAAATTCCTTCCACCTGGCAAGTTAGTGTTACTGTTCAAACCAATATTTCTTTCTCATATTTCCTGATAATTTACCCTTAAATTCACATTTCTTTGTTCTTAAAGGGAATTGAAGCCTCAAGGTCGCTTGAGTCAAAAGGCATTCAGACACATATGACTTTTGTCTACAGGTATGTCATGGCATATTATTTCAAGACAGAAAATAAGTGAAATTGCTGAATAAATTGCTATAGAATGTGAAATGTTGCTTAAAGATGAAACGGATCTCCCAAATCAAGAATCAAAAAAAAAAAAACTGATCGTAAGATTTTTATCGGACGCACAAATCTCCCATTTAACAAATTACTTAAGGTGCAAAGTTACAAATATTCTAGGTGAGATATTATGATCTTGTGAATTTCCCTAGTTAGAACCCGTTGTTAATTTTCTGACAGAGAAGGATACAAGAAACTTTTCAATCATATAAAGATCCCGAAGTGACATTTTCTAGATATTTTATTTTTCCATTGACTTACTGTTTCTAGAGTAAGTCTCTTGTAACCAGTTGTACAATGCAATTTTAAACAACTAATACTTTCCAGTGTTAAAAATTAATACTGTTCAATGAAAACAATTGATACTGACCAACTAATATTGTTTGGCGAAAACAACTGATACTGACCAACTAATATTGTTCAGTGAAAACAACTAATATTGTTTTGTGCAAGTCGTTGTAACCCTTTTCGTCTCAAGGGAGCTTGTTAAATAAAAATTTAATACTTAAAAGAGTCTTTTATAACAAAAAAAAAATAGTTTAGGGACCCATCAAAATAAAAGCTGTTAAGGACCTTTTGATGCATTATACCAATAAGTTACATTCTGGTATTTTGTCTTGATCGTTCCCTTGTATGAGATTGAAGTTCCCTAGAAACTTCATGTGGACTCATGGTAGTCTTTACGTGCTGGTTTTCTCTACTTTAGAATATAGTATTTGCGACAGAAATATTTTAACTTTATGCCTTATCATGCATCTACAGTTTTTGTCAGGCTGCAGCTGCAGCCCAAGCTGGTGCTTCCGTTATTCAAATTTTTGTTGGTCGCCTTAGGGTAATAACTAATCCCTTCTCTAAATTATATGTACTTCACTAAACTAAATTTAATTACTCTGTTTAAATAATGAGAGCCTCGTCTCTACTAGGATTGGGCCCGCAACCATACTGGTGATGCTGAAGTAGAAGCTGCTCTTACAAGAGGAGAAGATCCCGGGTTAGCTTTGGTAAGTCTGAATATTATATCTAATACTTGTAAATTTTCTACATTTTCTATCAGCTTTTTGGGGAAAATCTTGTTCACATAATTAGATCATGTGTTGACTGTAGCAATGCCATTTATTACAACAAGAAATAGAAGCTTATAACAAGAAATGCTACATCTTGTTTCTTAATGAAATTTTAAACTGCAGGACTTGACATAATAGATATAGACATAAGGCATCAGCAGATACGAGAACTATTAAAGTTTTAGATAGGTCCTTAAATCATCTATTCTTCCAAAAAGCCATTAAAGAACTGGAAATTTATTTCATGAGCTCCCTTAAGACAAGAATTGACGGAATTTTTCTATTAATCTTAATTGTCCTGTTAAAAATATATATATGATAATTTTATTAATATTCATATGTGTTTTGTGCTAGTCATTTCAACCTTAATTTTTCATGTGATGGGTAACTAAAATGGCTTACCAAAAATACTTTTGTATATAACTAAAAAATTAAATAAAACTGACGTGTATATTATTTGACTGGTCCGTTAAGGTGAATATAAGAATTCTGTCAATTTCCATCTCGGAGGTCTTGAAATAAAATTACGATACTTAAAGGGTTTTCTTCAATAAAAAAAATAGTTTACGGACTTAGCAAAACAAAATATATTAGTTTAAGGGCCTTTTGATGCATTATGCGGACATAATACCCCATGCCATTGACGACGTGTATTTCGTTTCTCACGAAGTCCCGTGTAATTTCAGGTTACAAAAGCCTATAATTACATCCATAAATATGGGCATAAATCAAAATTGATGGCTGCTGCAATTCGTAACAAGCAGGATGTCTTTAATCTGTTGGGGTAATTACCCATGCTTTAGCACATTGCTCACTTTAGCTTTCAGTTATTTTTTTTAAATAATAATTATTTTCTTATGCAGGGTTGATTACATTATCTCCCCATTGAAGATATTGCAGTCCCTAAAGGAATCTGTTACACCCCCTGATGAAAAATACTCTCTTATGAGGAGGCTATCCCCACAATATGCTGCTTCCTATAATTTCACTGATAAAGAGGTATAATGCTCATTATGAATTAATAATCTGGGGATAAACACAGAGCATATTTTAACTGAATTTCGACGGGTGTTGGAAAATCCCGAGCTCGACTCCCTTACACCTGTGCCTAACATACTCTCTCCATCCCACAAAGATAGTCACACTTTGAGTTTACAAAAAAGACCAATAATACATCATTAGTTGTGCATGAAAAATTGGATTTAACCTATAAATTGCTTGAGATGCCCTTATTTATTGGTCCAAATTTAACCTATAAACATGATTACTTCCAATGATTTTGGAACTAGAAAAGGTTTTTCTCTCATACAATACAATCATGACTTTAAAATATAAACATGATTACTACTCCTTTGGTCCTACTATAAGTTTCTCCATTTCCTTTTTCATCCGTCCCACAATAAGTTTCCTGTTTCTATAAATGGAAAAAGTAACTCTACTATCCATAATTTTTATCTTTACTTTTCACATAATATTACAAAGAATGTCAGTCACTACTTCACTCATTACTCCACATACCTTTTTCATCTCTCCCAATACCCACAACTACCTTTCATTTTTATTATTTTATTATTATTCCTTAAACAAAATAACAAAAAGAAACAGAAAACTTATACCGGACGGAGTGAGTATTAATTTATATTAAATAAGAGTATTTTAAACATTTTGCACACTTCTAGCAAGGAATTGATTATAATTTGGGACAAATCAAAAAGAAAATGTGACTATTTTTATGGAACGAGGGAGTATTATGTATCTCGTCATTTGATTGACGATGTTGAAATCACTCAATATTTTCAGCTTGTGAAATGGGACGAGCTTAGCTTTGCATCGGGTTTGGGACCTGCAGCTGTGGAACTTGTGAACACTGGAACAGATGGGTACGCAAGCCAATCCAAGAGGGTTGAAGAATTATTTGGGAAAATATGGCCACCCCCAAATGTATAAGGGGTATGTATAATCAATTAACAATAAGAAGATGGTGCATGTTTCCTTGGTAGAATAAGAAGGCTGAGATAAGGGGGCTTTAAAGGAGTACAACTTCTGCTACCCCAAGTTCACGGTGAACTCTATCACTGTTATGTATAGATACCATCGCTAGCTGGTATGTTTATGCACAAAATGTTTTATTTTTAAAACGGTGATAGTGCATAAGCATTACCGTGACAGTGTCTATCTCATAACAGTGATAGTACATATACCTAATGGTGATATTTGAAGAAATTGAGTTCACCCTAAACTAAGGTTCACACAAGTTTTTCTCGGTTTAAAGAGATGAGTTGGATAGTTGAGAACGTTTTAAATTTCTCTTCATTTAAAAAAAAAAAAAAAAAGCATCCATATGATTATCATATTCTTGCAACTTTCATCTCCACATTTAGCTATTTTTGATCTTGATCATCCAAATTTGGGTTAATGCCACCATAAACATATATTGTTGGAGGTTCTGGCTCCATGCAAATGTGTCCGATAAAGAAAGAGTACTTGAAATAATTAAACAACCCACACTCCCTTTGGAAAAAAAATAAAATAATAAGTACACCAATTATTGCATTTTCATTTATCGGATTTGTTGTTAAACGTGAGGAAACCGGGCTAGCGTGTTGCTTTCCAAACGCTGATTTTTAGTCATCTGTTCGTTTTTCGCCTAGCACGCTTCTCGTATTTGGTTGACAATGAGTTGGAATCACTAAATACTTGGGGCAGAAAATATCATTTTTAGTCCTTTAATTTTCTGGCTAAAAATAATATTTTCTTTCCCCCAACTATTTTATCTTGCTTTGCATGTGGCATTTAATTTTAATAACAATCATCCCACATTCTTTTCAAGGATTCTATAATTGCTTTCGACTTTAATTTTACATTTCCATGTTGGCAACTAATGTCTAGAGCTCTTCTAAACATTTCAACGTAAGTCATCTCACCATGTCGGGTATGGTATTTCTAATATTCGCGTGTAAGCCCCTTTGAACTTGTAAGCCTTTTTGCCCTCCAAATCGACTGTTCTAATACTGATCGGCTTCGTTGATTGAACCTCCTTTCATATTGGCAAAATTGTTTCATAACTCGATGCTAGTGTTAATATTTCTCTGGAGTGGGTGCAACATTTTAAATAAAAGTTTGATGGTCTAGAACTTGGTTTAGTCATTTATCACTTCCAATCTTGGGGGCATTTTTATAATATTGTATTAGGAGTGTTTTTTTATTAATGGGTTTAAGATTGTTTTTAAATACTAGGGCTTCATTTACTTTCGTATTTAGGTTTGAGTAATACTCATGTGAACCAGGTTCACACATGAACTCTATCATTGTTATGTGTAAAAATTATCACTGTTATACACAAAAACTTTCATTGTTTAAAAATATAAATCATTTTCTAAACAGTGATTGTTTTTGTTCATAACAGTGATAATTTTTATACATAACAGTGAGAGTTTTTGTATGTAACAGTGATACTTAAATAACCGAGTTCATAGCATGAATCAGGTCTATACAAGTTTTTGTCTTCAGGTTTAGGCTAGATATGTTAATTAGTGAGGTTAGATTTAATTGTATCAAGTTATCCCTTTTTACTTTGATCAAATACAACATGGGTTTAGACGGTATAATTGTCACACGCATGCGTTTACTTTCATTTACTAACTCGGTTTAGTGTTGGATAACTGAAAAATTATCAATTTGACCCTTGCCTTTTTCTTCATCATGCTTTTACACCCATCAAAGTTTAGATGGTTTGACACCAAAAATCAATACCAACAAAATACTGCCGCATGCATTATCAAGAATCTACAGCCAAAAATTCGCCTCCATTGAATCAATTTACCATAAAATCCCTTTAAACACAAAAGCAGAAAACTATATACCAATCACAAATCAATTCTTACACTTGAAATTGATTTTCAAGAAACAAGATTGAGAACTGAGGAGGGTGTCGCAAATTCAAAAACAAATTCTCATTAATCAACGCAACAAAACTGAGGGTCCACTTGGTTTTGGGTAATGTAAATTGTTTCTATTGTTATTGTTTGATTGTTTTGATACACAAGTAATGAGAATATAAGTAAGCAATTGATTACCCCACCCAATCAATCTACTTTGCATGATACCCATGGTTGAGGTTTTAACCAAACAATAATAATGCAATCAATAACTCTCAATGATTGACCCCTTACTCATTATCATTACTCATTATCATTATCATTATAATTGTAAAATAGCAGATTGAAGAGTAGGGTGGTTTAACAGACCGCCCAAATACGAGAGTTTATTTAAGAGAGGTCAAGAGACCTTAATCCCGGGCCGAGTGATTTACCCACTATCTTAGACCCAAAGAGTAAACAGCCCATTAGCCCTTGATATTAGCCAAAAACACAGGAAAATCAGGCTATGTGTACTAGAAAGTAAACAGAACGTTGGAGCGCCTACATATTCCCATAGTTGTATACATGGATGACGATTTATACTTCGAACTCGCATTTTGAATTGTATTATATATATAGTTTTGTATATTTTATTACAAGTTACTTTTATAAGTTTTGAAGTACTCAATCAGTGTATCTTGGGTGTCAATCAGTGTATCTTGGGTGTGTAGTAATACAATTTTCAATATATTAGTGTTGCTTTAAAGATAAATAATTCTCCCTCCGTCCCATTCTTGTTTTCCTGTTTACTGTGTGCTCGGGTTTTAAGATAAAAGTGATAAAGTGTTGGGGTAGAAATAGTTGTTTATTAGTATTTTATATGATAAAGTGATAAAAGTGATGGGTAGTTGGGGTTAAAAAGAATTATTTATTAGTATTTTATGTGATAAAGTGATAAAGTAATAAAGTAGAAATTTTCATTTAAGGAAATAGGAAAATAAGAATGGGACACCCAAAAATGAAATCAGGAAAACAAGTTTGGGACGGAGGGAGTATATACTAAAAAAAAAGTATTCGTTACTTATTTATTTGTCCTTACACTAACTCACCATTATAATTAACACAAATCTAAGAGCGAATTTTTTTATTTTGTCTTAATGTGGTTCTTTTGGAAAAACTTGTTTGATCCCCTTCAACCCACAAAGAATCCACGATTTTCCAGTCTAATGGGCAGCAATATGGGGTGGATATAGGCATATTATACTGATCTAAAATTCGTACAATATCTCTTATCTATTAAAGGTAAACCACCCTCAATTCATATGATGACTTTATTTCAAATCTCCGAATTTCCATGAGAAGTTATTTATGGTATCATTATTAATTTTTAATTTTTTAGTTTCTTCATTATTTAATTTTGATATTTACCTTCCATTTATTCGTAATCTATTAATTGTGAATAACCCTCTATTCATATGGTTGCTTTATTTTAAATCTTTGAATTTCAATGAAAAGTTATTCATGGTATTATTAATAATTTAATTTTTAATCCTTAATATTAATTTTTCTAACACCTATGTCATTCAATCTTTTGTTTTTTCTATCGCGTCTGTGTAATGACCTTCTTCGTCTGTATCCAAAAAATAATTCATCTCATCTTTTTTTGAAGGCATTTATTGGAAGATTCATAGAGGTTTCTAAGTTAATTTTTGCATATTATCATCTTTAATATATTCGATAAATAACCGCTTTTTTTTCTCATCTTTTTTCTTTATCTGTTTAACTAGCACGTATTGCAGCGTGTTACGCGGGATTCAAAATAATTTTTATATTATTATTTTTAAATTAAATATTTTAATTATTTAATTAGTTTAATTAATTAAATTACAAATATAAGTTTTATATTCCAATATTTTATAAGCATATTTTTATTCATTTTTTATATTAAATTATTTCCTCCACTAAAATTAGGTGTCATACGCTTTTATATATTATTTGCATAATACATGTCATTTCGACATTTTCACCCCCTCAGTATCTCATATATAACCATAATGACATGTATTATGTAAATAATATATAAGATTGAAATGAGTATGTCATCTAATTTTAATGAGAGAAAATAATTTAGTATAAAAAAATAAATAAAAATATACATATAGTAATTGAATTAATTAAACTAATTAAATATTTAAATTTAAATTAATAAATTATTAAAAGAATTTGAATTTCTCGTAGTACATGGGTTACATGCTTGTTGTATCTAAAATTTTATCTTTTTTCAAACCATGCTGTCGGAGATAAATAAAAAATCATTAAATAAAGAAAAAATTAATCAAATTAATTACTCCATCTATTTGTAAATACATATGCATTTGATATAAGTCTCACACAAAAATTCGCCATAGAAAAATACTTCATTATATTTCAAGCAGTGGCTGTGATTAAAAAAAAAAAGAACCTTTCTCCCATGGGACCAGCCTGTCACCCTGTTGAAGCAATTATCATTTCCACCATCTTCTTGATGTAATTTTTTTGCTGTGGGCTAAAAAGTTTAGTTGCTGTGGGCTTATTAGTTTGTGTACCTAATATTCAATTCCTACAGATTACTTGCATAATACCGACTTTGATTTTTATATTTATTGGAATTTTCTCACTCGTACCTTTCAGATTCTATCTAACAAATAATTTTTTTATTAAGTGTGTCTCCTATGTACAGTCTAATTTAAGAGTGTGTCTCCTGTGCGCCCAAATGCACCGTGCACTCATGACCCATTTTAAAATCGGGTCACACTTCCAGTTAAAATGTTGTAGTGCTGCTAATTTTATAAAGTCAGGATATAGTCCAGTGGTTGAAAACCCTTATTCCTACCTCGTAGGTACAAGGTTCAATTTAGCTTTATTCCTTTTTCCTTGCTTTTTTTTTTTTTTTTTCTAAACCATTTTTTTCCTAATTTTTTTAATTCAGATTTGCTTTTTTTTTTTCTAATCTTTTTTATTTTCTAAATTGCTCAAAATAATATATTTTCTTCCCCAATTTTATTTGAATTTGCTCTTTTTTTTCTTTTTTTTAAATTTTGAATTGCTCAAATTTTGGTATTGACGAAAAATTAAGTCCTTGATGAATGAATAAAAACTAATATTGAACCGTGCAATTAGAAGATAGAGAAACATGCAACTAACTAATACAAAATCATACAACTATATAACACAGAAACATGCAACTAGCTAATACAAAAACACACAACTATATAACATATAAACATGCAACTAACTAATACAGAAACAAACAACTATAAGACACAGAAACATGCAACTATATGACACAGAAACATGCAACTAGCTAATACAGAAACATGCAACTAACTAATACCGGAACATGCAACTAGTTAATAACGAAACATGCGACTACCTAATACATAAGCATACAACTATATAACGCAAAAATACGCAATTCTAGCAAATACAGAAACATGCAACTATATAACACATAAATATCTAACTAGCTAATATTGAACTGTGCAACTATAAAATATAGAAGCATGCAACTAACTAATACAAAAACATATAACTACAAAGAACAAAAACATGTAACTAGCAGATAATGAACCGTACAACTAAAATTAATAGAAACATGCATCTAGCTAATACATGAACATTGTTGGGAGATGAATTTAATAAAGAAGTTTTGATTAGACCCCAAAAACCCCTAAGTATGACATGGTCAGGATAATCTTAATAGTTTGAGTCAGGTTTCAACATAGATTGTTCATGAAGATATCTGCAAATGTATAATTAGCAGATATAGATCAGGTTAGATCTTGAAGTTACTGAAGAACTCAGAAGGTACTGAGTAACTAAAGAATCAAGAAGTTGTCGAAAACATCAAGACTCGAAGAAGTTGTCAAGACATCAAGACTCAAGAAGTTTGTCAAGACATCAAGACTCAAGAATTTGTCAAGACATCAAGACACAAAAGAGTTTCTGTCAAGACATCGAAGACTCAAGAGTTATCAAGACTCAAGAAGATCTTGAATACGCTAAAGATAACCTGAATGTTCAGAGGCACTGAATAATATCTATCTGAAGACTACAAAATTGAGAAAAACGCACATGTTCAGAAAAGTAGATATTGCCCAAAACATTCTAGTGCAGACAAAAGGAACTAAGTCTAAGTGTTGTTTAAGGTTGTCTCATTCAGAGAGATTGACCAAAAAGAGTCGTTTTGTTTGTCTACATTCACTGAAGACAAGAACCAATCAGAGGAAGACAACATTGTACTTCACTGACACTGAAAGCGACAGGACCCTGAATTATGTCAGTAGTACCAAGTTCCAGACTACAAAAATTGGTGATTGACTACATGACTGCATATTTCCTAAAACATGCAGGGAGTGTTCAAACCCTAAAAATAGTCGTTCATCAAACACCAGAAGAGGAAACTCATAAAGCTATCTCTTCCAACATATAGTTTTTTCAAAGAGTGACCTTGGTGAAGTTGCCTATAAATACCAGTGACCCTTTACATTGAGAGGTCACGGGAAATTTCAAAGCAACTCAAGAGCTCATTCGTATATATTGCAAATTGAAGCACTCGAAAACCCTAGAATTTCCCAAGTGTTTCACATTGAGAGAGCTCACTATTCTAAGCCTAGATTGATAGATATATCCAAAGCTTAGAAGAGATATCCTAGCCTTTCAGATTAGTTCTTATTGTAAAAGATATCTCACCCTAGTTGAAACCAACCCAAAACCCAAACCCTTTGTTAAGGTAGTTTGTGTGTGTTTTGTTGGTGAGTTAGAGTTGTAAAGAGTGAGTAAGCTACAATTGAGTTAGCCAGAAAACTCTAGAGAAGAAGTTAGTAAGCTACTTGTGGTAGTCGAACACTTGTGTGTGTTTGAGTTAGTAAGCTCGCAGTGAGTCGATTCGTAAAAAACTCAAGGTAGAAAAGTGAGTAAGCTCCAGGTGAGTTAGCTTTGAAAGCTTTAGGAAGTGGTTAAGGAATTTCTCTCGAAGATCGAGAGAGGGTGGACGAGGAGCTTGAGTCTCCGAACCACTATAATTGTTGTGTTGTTTTTTTTTCATCTCGCATTTTATACATTACATGTTTTTCCTTTGAAAGCATATTTTATCGATATTGGTTGGAACCAACCCATCGAATCGCATAAAATTGGTCACAACCTTAATCTTTGTTTTTTATTAAAGGAAGAAGATATTTCAAAGAAAGCTAAAAACAGTATAAACTTAGGACCAACCATTCAAGACACTTGAGTAGCTAGAACGAGATAGTTACCAAATCGAACTAACTCTACCGAGTGTTCAAGAAGATAATTATCGATCCAAGCTCCTCAGGATCTCTCGATAAATTCAGGATCGGTTAAATTTAATCTGAAGCTTCCGAAAAAAATTTCGGGATCATTGTCTCGATGAGACTTTGACTCAGGCAATCCGTGCTTCTTCAGACAAAAATATCGGGATAACCCGACCCATCCGACCTCAAATGAAGAAAAAGTTTGAAAAATCAATGAACACGTGTATTCCCCATACACGCGTGTGAGACTCAAGAAGACCGGGACCAACAAGTGGTATCGAGCAAAGGGTTCATTTTGACCACTTGCTTTGGTAGCCATAGTCTATTCTTTGAAAGACTTTGGTGGTCTCTTGAATAGATCTATTTGTCGATATCTTACAAGGCTCATCCATCATGCCTTCTAAGAAACTTCTTATGTTCTCTGTTGAGAGCTATGACCTATGGAGACTGAGAATGCAGGCTCATCTGTATTCAAAACATGAAAGAATGTGGAGAGTGGTTTCTGAAGGACCATTCAAATTTATTGTTGTAAATCCCAGAATCATCGATCATCGAGAGAAATGATCCTGTGGATGAATTTCCTAAACCCGATGACCAACCGACTCGATGAGAGAAAGTTAGTCAATCTGGACTACATTGCTAAAGATACTTTGTATAGCACTATTGATGATGATGTTATGGGGATGATTTCTCACTGTGAAACTGCAAAAGAAATATGGGACACACTTGCTATTATGTGTAAAGGCACATATCATATTAAGGAAAACAAACTTTTTGTTGCTATTGGAAAGTTTGATGGCTTTGAAATGGAAGATGGTGAGTCCATTGACAAACTTGATGTCAGATTCACTAGCATCATGAATGATCTGAGTGCTCTTGGGAAAAGATACCCACAGAGAGAAGTGGCACTGAAAATTCTTAGAGGATTGTCTAAGAAATGGGATATACATGATGTGGTGATTGAAAACACCAAAAATATTGATTCCATGCCATACCAACAAGTTTTCTCTGAGTTTGTGATTGCTGAGTGCTAAAGAAAGAAAGAAGAGGCAAGCCAAGAGAGACAGGAAGATCTCCAGCAAGAAAGCTATGATTGCAGAAGAGGAAGAACATTCTGAAGAAGGCTCCAGTTCCTCAGATGAGATTTTCTCAGACAGTGACAGTGATTATGTCTGTCTTATGGCTGTGGAGGAGGTAAATTCTTCTATCTATGTTGTTGCTCCTACACAAGCACATGAGTTCTCAAGTTCAACAGAAAATGAACTTTGACTCGATGGATTCGTTTGAGAATCTTATGAAGGACTATTTACGTTACAAGAATCGCCATCGAAGCTCAAGAGCGTAACAAGGAACCGATCACGAGAATCAAGTGGAAAAACTCTAAAAATGCTGAGATCACTTCTCAATTGATGGGAACTACTGATGAACTGGATGTTCTAAAAGTACAACTCTCAGAAAAAGAGAAGGTGTTAGAGATCCTGAATGGAAAATTAGAGAAATCCACTAAAGAGATTCAACTTATCAGAACTGAGTTCAATGGCCTCTTTGAGAAGCATGAAACTCTAAAGAAATGTGAGGATAGTGCGCAGAGAAAGTTAGCTCTATTGAATTCTCGTGATCTAAAGTAATAGATGAAATTGAGTTATCAAAAGACTAAGAACTATAAAAAGCCGGATTGGGATACATTCGGGGAACCTCACAAGGTCTTTGAATGCCGCTTCTAGTAGCACCAAGACTATCTTTTGTTAAACCGGTGGCATCTAATCTTCATCAAGAACAACCCGAGTTTTAGACAAGGGTAAAGGACCTATGGTTTTGAAAAAAACCGAAGGTCGGGGAAGAAAGCCCAAACCTCGGAAAAGGCTAGAAAACCTAAACACTCAAAGAGAAAATTTTCAAAGCCAAGACTTCAAAGCCTCAAAGCTAAGAATACCAACTGAAGAGATCTGATTTGAACCATCGAGGAGGAATTTTCGGAAGAGAAACACTTTCAGAGATATTCTCAACTGAAAAGACCAAGTCCTCAGATTACTGAAAGACCCCAATTTCAGTACAGGCAACCTAAACCCCACTTATCTAAGGGTAAAGGTTTCCTGAACCCAAGTCAGCAGAGAAAGAGACCAGCTGCACCAAAGCTAAGGCACTTGAACAAAAAGCCTGAACCCAAGAAGAACTCTAAGGCTCATGTTCATGCTAAAGCTGTCACTCATACACAAGGTACTGCCAAGGCACCTAGGGTAGTGAATGTGTATGTAGATATTTATGGGAGACAAATCAGCCACTCTAAAGTAATTAGAGTTATCAGGCAGATTTGGGTTCCAAAAGGTACAACTAACCTGGTAGGACCCTCACCAAATGGGTACCTAAAAAACTGATCTGTTTTTCAGGTAAAGGAAAAGGGCACTGAGCTGAATGAATACAATATAGAACTGATGAGTGGAAATGAATTGGCACCGCCCGATGGTATCCCGGGACGGTGGATGTTCAAGACATATGACAGGATATAAGCAACTACTCACTGACTATGTTGAGCAAAAAGGCCCTCAGATCACATTTGGAGACAACTCAAAAGGACAAACTGAGGGATATGGAACTCTTGAAGTTGTTTCTGTTCATATCCATGGTGTTTCATATGTGTCTGGTTTAAAGCATAACTTGCTTTTTATCAGTCAATTCTGTGACAAAAGATTCAGTGTTGAGTTCTCAAAGAACTTATGTTATGTGAAAGACAATACTTCACATAAAATTTTACTGACTGGTACTAGAAAAGGAAATGTGTATCTTGCTGATTGGAAATTATCTCCTAAAGATACATGCTTGGTTGCAAAAAGTTCCATTGATACCAGTTGGTTGTGGCACAAAAGACTGAATCACTTAAACTTTAAAACTCTGAACAAACTTGCAAGATTAGCACTTGTGAGGGGGTTACCAAATGAAGTGTTCAGTAAAGATCATGTTTGTGATGCCAGTCAGAAAGGAAAACAAATCAGAGCATCTTTCAAAATCAAAGTAGATGTTTCTACTGACAGAATACTGCAACTGTTACATATTGATCTCTTTGGTCCAGTAACACCTGTAAGCACAAATGGCAGGAAATATACACTTGTGGTAGTTGATGACTACTCTAGATACACATGGGTCATATTCTTACTTAGTAAGAAGGAGACTCGCACAAAATCGCCGTAAATCTTGAAAAGGCTCAATCTTGAAAAGAAATCGAGTGTGGTCAAGATCGGATCGGATAAAGGAACCGAAGTTTATCAATCATATCATATCGATTATTGTGCAAAGAAATGGAATAACCCATGAAACATCACCGCAAGGACCCCACAATGTAATGGTGTTCTTGAAAGAAGAAATAGGACTCGAAAAGAAGCTCGCAAGAACAATGATTTTTGGTCGATATTCCTAAGAGATTTTTGGGTCGGTTATCAACATTGCATGCTACTCTCTCGTAACGGATCCATCTTGACCAAGAATCAAGGAAAAACTCCATATGAGATGTGGAATGAAAAGGAAGCCTCTTGTTTTTTCTTTCTTTCGTGTGTTTGGTTGCAAGTGTTTCATACACAATAATGGTAAAGATCGGTTTGAAAACTTTTGATAGCAAAACCGATGAAGGGATATTCTTAGGATATTTCAAGTCGGTAAAGCCTTCAGAGTTTACAATCAGAGGACTCTTATTGTGGAAGAAACACCTCATGTTGTTTTTGATGAATCTACTTGTGTTCGGAAGAAACAGGAACATATTTCGGGAGAACTCGACCAAGAGAATCACCAGACTTAGCCCAAAAAAGAAATCCTCCGAACTCAAAAAAAGAAGAAGTCACCACTTTCTATGAATGGAGTGAATCAGACTCAGACAAAGAAGTTCAGGATGAAAAAACTCAGGATGGTGAGACTCAGGATGAAAATTCTTCACTGAAGGAAAACCAACACACTGAAGCTGACCAATCTGAATATACACCAGTTCAGACTAAGGTATGTAATGCCGATGAAGATGTGGTCACAACTGAGGCAAACTCTGAATCTATCAACCAAGGGGGAACAAATGTCTCTGACAATGTTCTGAATGGAATTTCCCCTGAGGAAGATGATTCCCTTTCTCCTCTTCTGTTATTCCCTGAATTTGATGAACTGCCTGAACCTAACATTTATGATGTTGAGGACACTACTGAAGGGGGAACATCCAGGAGAAAATGGTTGGATATCCATCCTACAAATCAGATTTTGGGTGATCTATCAGAAGGAGTAAAGACAAGACGGTTCCATGGTGAAAGTGCTTTTTATATTCATTTTTTATCGGAAAATGAACCCATCGAGATTGAAGAAGCTCTACAAGACTATTCTCGGATTGTTGCTATGCAAGAAGAATTAAATTAGTTCACAAGGAATGAAGTTTGGGAGCTAGTGGACGCACACAAAAAGGCACAATGTGATTGGAACTAAGTGGGTGTTCAAGAATAAGAGAGATGAAAACAACAACATTGTGAGAAACAAGGCAAGGCTAGTTGCACAAGGTTATTCCCAAGAAGAAGGCTTGGATTATGATGAAACCTTTGCAGACTGTTGCAAAACTAGAAACCATCGATTGTTTCTTGCATATGTTGCCCACATGAAATTCACGTCATCGGATGGATGTGAAAAGTGCATTTTTGAATGGTGTGCTTAAGGAGGAAGTATATGTGGAACAACCTCCGAGGATTTTGTCGAGAATGACCAAGTTTCTGTGCTCGGAAAGCCTTGTATGGTCTTAAGCAAGCACCCCGAGCATGGTATGATACCCTTTCTCAGTTTCTTACTGACCATGGTTTTATCAAAGGAACTGTTGATAGGACTTTGTTCAGGATAGAAGATGGAAAGGATATTTTACTAGTTCAGATCTATGTGGATGACATCATATTTGGATCTCCAAATCATCAGTTGTGTGAAAAGTTTTCTACTCTGATGAAAGGAAAGTTTGAGATGTCAATGATGGGTGAGATGAATTTCTTTCTTGGACTTCAGGTGAAACAAACTAAGGAAGGAATATTCATCAATCAAGCAAAATACACCAGAGATCTGATTGCAAAGTATGGAGTACAAAATTGCAATGCAGTTAGAATTCCCATGAATACTAACTACAAGATGGATCCTGATCCTGAAGGCAAATCAATAAATCACACTGATTATAGAGGGATCATTGGATCATTTTGCTATATCTCATGACAAGTAGGCCCGATATAACATTTCTTTGTTGGGATATGTGCAAGATACAAGTTAATCCTAAAAATTTAGTCACATGGAGGCTGCCAAAAAGATTCTAAAATATCTTAAAGGCACTGTGAATAGAGGATTATGGTATCCAGCTGATGATAACCTTGAATTAACTGGTTATTCAGATGCTAATTATGGAGGATGTAGAATTGATAGGAAGTCTACCACGGGAACTTGTCAATTTCTTGGAAGTAAACTGATATCATGGTTTTCAAAGAAACAAACCTCAAGAGCAACCAAGATTAAAGTGAATACATGGCTGCGAGGAAAATTTGCATGTGATTCTTTCGCTCGGACAACAATTGAGGGATTATAAGATTATAGCCAATGAAGTACCTATATTTTGTGATAATAATAAGGCAATTGCTATTACACAAAAATCAGATTGCACACACGGATGTAAGCATGTTGATATCAGACATCAGTTCATCAGAGATCATGTTGAGAAGAAAGACATCAGAATTGAGAAAATTCATACTGATAAACAGAGAGCTGACATCTTGACTAAACCTTTGGCTGAATCAAGACTTCATGAACTATCAGTTGAATTAGGTATGTTGGATCCAGGTGAATAAAGTAAATCCCGAAAAAATTGAAGGTTTTCAGATGCATGAAGTTTTTCGTGTTTTTTTGAAAAACTCGGGATAAAATTGAGAGTCCTGAACACCGAGTCTTGGGAAACTTCGGTTATCCCGAAGTTCAAGATTTCGATATTATCTTCGACATTTTATCAAGGTCAAAACTCAAGAAGGCGATGGAGAAAATTAGTCGAAGAAGTATTTACTCATGCACCACATTTATTGTCTATCCGAATCTCAAGAATCATTGGCAATAAATGACAAAAACACTGAAGAAATAATCAGGCGGGACCTTTGAAATTCTCGAGGAAAGTCAATGGTCCGCAGAACGAGAATTAAATGACTTTGTTCATTAATCACCAATATGGATAAATTGGCGGCTAAGTACTTTGTAAAACCGACCTTTCAAATACCCGTTTTAGTCGGTTTTTAATCTTGACCACAAAAACCTTCATCTACATAATTTTCCATAAATCAAAATCCTATATCCATTACAAAGACTCCATTCAAGCCCTATTTCAAAAAAAGGCCTTCGTCTTCACAAACCCTCTCGCTTCAAAACCTTCGATTACCCATAAATCTCTTATCTAAAAACCCTTCACTCAAAATCACCAAAAAAATGACACTTCTCTATATATCGACAAACTCGCCATTTCCAACAAACCATGGTACGAAAATGTTGTTTCTCCGAAAGCACATCCAATGCACCTCACGGCGAGGAGGCGTTGCATATGATTCGTATGGCAAAGCTTACTTGTCCGACGCAAATTAACCGGATGTTGAATATGCGAGGAGGTAATTGAGTTTGTTTCTAATATGCAATTGGATGACTAAAATTGCATAGAGTCTAAGATTACGGTGTTGCATTTGGAACATAGTACAAAATATGTGGATTTTGTTAGGGAATTATATATTATTCCTAAGAATCAATGTCATATATGAGTTAAGTGATAGAGGTGAAGACCCTACCAGATACATGATGGGTAGGGAACAAGATTATTTGGATAAAATTATCGAGCATCCCAGAAAGTTTGAAGTTACTTTGAATAAGAGGCATTTGAAGCCTAAATATCGAAAGTATTGTTGGATATTGTAAGCAAATGCATCATGAGTAGATCCGGTAGTTTCAAGCGGATAAGCACGCCTAAGTTAAGGCTAATGGCGGCGATTGAAGATTCACCTACTACGGCATTCAATTGGTTGCACTATTTGATCAAGGTGGTGAGTGATCAAGCCAAACAAATTCAGAAGGTGAATGACTCTGTAGTTATCAAGGGAAAAATTCTACATGCAACCAAGATTGCATTTATCTTGGAAACGTGCAGAGAAGAGGAGGACATTTTTGTCGATTCCACTTCCTTTCCAAAGTCAAAAATCATGTTCAAACCAACGAAGAAGACTTTGAGAGGAAAGAAAGAGAAAAACACTGAGTCTCAGGAGGAGACTGTCGAAGAGGAAACTGAGGAAGATACAACAGTGGTGGAGCAAGTCAAGGAAACAAGACAGACTTCTCAGAAATCCACTGAGACAACTAATGAAGAATCCAAACAAGCTAGGGGGAAAGCCCTGATGCAAATTAAAAGAGAGAAAGGTGAGAAACTAAAGAAGAAAACACTGGCTCCTCAGAAGCGCAGAAGGCTTCAAATAATTGCGGAAAAGAAGGCCAGTGAAACTGAAGAAACTCAACCTAAAGGCCAGCAAGGGTTGAAATCTCCACTTCAGGTTTTTGCTCAGGTAGTGACAAATGTGCAGAAGCAAGAAACTCAGGAGCAGGTTTTCTCTGAGGTACTTGAAACATCTCTGAGCTCAGACAAAATCTCTCAGGAAATCTTCAAGGGACCTCAGATCTCTACTGAAGAAATACCAGCGCAGACTTCAGATCAGTCTGAACCTTAGGAATTGCTGAACTTGGATACGCTTCTGAATGAACCTTTTCTTGATCCATCAGCACTGGAACTTGTACAATCTGAGCAAACAGCTCCTGAAAGCCCAAGATTGAAGAAGGGAGAAGCCGAAGAGACTGAATGGCGGAGCAAGGGGGAAAGGTTCATCCGGGACCGATACCCTGCGCTAAATGCTTATCCTGACCTTTAGGATATGCTCTTCAGGATCAGAACGACAGTATACATCCTGAATCAGACACTTCCAGAAATGTTGAACATCGCATCATTCAGAGGAGAAGAGTGGTGGAATGCTGAGACAACTGCCCTGACTGAATTCTCAGGCTTCGGAAAGACAAAGCTCAGGATGAAAGCTGCTGACTTTGATGAATTGGTGAAAAAGAAGTTAGCTGAAATAGTAGATGCATCAAGTTCTCATGATCAGAACAAAGATGGAGATCAGGGAGGTGATGCAGAAAGGCAATCTGAGGGGGAGAAGGAACCTCAGACAGATACTGAGGAAGAAAAAGAGACTGAAAGTCAGATGGAGAAGGACATTGATGCTGCACAGACTGATATCACACATCCTCAGACTAAAGTTAGCACTCTTCAGGTATCTTTTGACACTAGTATACATTATGCCAAAGCTACTGAAGTTCCTATCTTTAAATCTGTTATGTATGATATGTAGACTGAGGCTCAATTGGAGGAACCAGCTCAGTTGGAGACAATTGTTTTGCCTCCAGAAATTGATTTTAGTCCTATCCTGGATAAATTGGAGAAGGTGGTGCCAATGGTGGAGAAAGTGACTCAAATTGAAGAAACCTTGGCAAGCCAATCTCAAAAGCTGAAAAATCTGAGTTCATCTTCAGACATGCTGCAACTACAAACAACTCTTGTAGATAAAATGACTACTTTGGAAGGAAAGATTGATGTAGTCAAAACTGAGCTCAATGCAGAGATGGAGCAAAGGTATCAAACCAGAACTGCTTACCTTGAAGCTAAACTGATTGAGAAGAATGATCAGATAATCAAGACAGTTGTTGAGGAAATGGGCTCCCTGCTCATGACCAAGATGACAGACATGATGCATGAAGTCTCAAAGCAGTTTGCTCCACTCGCAGATGAATTCTCAATGGCCAAGAATTACATGATGAGGCTAGAGGATGAGCATGATCGGTTAGCAAGGTAAAGACGCTAAAGATGGGCAAGGAGCAATACTATATGGATATCAAGACCGACTAACTACTCCCAAGGTATTGTGCCAAAAAGGAGGAAAGGCCTGGTGGCAAATTAAGTGAGTTGTTGGCACAAGCCTTGGAGAGAAAGGCTCAAAAAGAAGCTGAAGGAAAGAAAATTTTTGATGCCTTAAGTGAGATTGAAGCCACTGAGAAACTGAAGTTCAAAGAAGCAGAAAAACCTACCTTCGCTCAAACATCTGAGCAAACCATTCAGGAAGTAATTGGTAAAAGACTGAGTGATAGAAGGATGATTGAGACAAGCAAAGCCGGTGAAGAGCAAGTCAGACCTGAAAAGAGAAAGGTTGTCGCATTCGTGGAACAAGAAAAGAAGAAAAGAGCTAAAGTTTCAAAACCTACTCAGAGGAAGTTGATAATGGAATTTGAAGAATCTGAGGAAGAAACTGAAACTCAGAAAGAAGTCTTCGATACCAAGAAAACTCTGAAAGCTCTTCAGATTGAAAAAGAGAAGAAGATCGCCGCTTCAATTTTGTGTGTTCCAATCGACGGGAAGAAGAAAGAAAAAAGAGAGAAAAAAGAAGAGGTGGTTTTAAAAAGTTTTTAAGCAAAAGGAGGGGTACGGAAAAGACTCAGAAATGGCCGCGCATTGACAAGTGGATGCCTATACAGTTCAATGATGCATGAAAAGAGATTAAGAGAACCTTCTGGTTCTATTATGAGATTCTGAGAGAATGGAGGGGGAGCAGCTCGGATAAGAATGAAGCCTTCATTGAGTACTTACTGACATTCTATCCTAAATACCTGCAAAGTTGGATCAACATGGCAGATGAAGGAAACACGCAGATAGTAGCCCCTGGTCCATACATGTACCCAGCTCCTAGGTTTGAGAATGGCTATGTGAATGAAGCAGTCATTTCTAAGGAAATAGCCCAGTATACCATCCAGCTAGGCCTAACAGGAAACAACTCTGATATCATCAAGACAAGGGATGAACTGAAGAAGATATACTACGGGATGTTCAACCTGGAAGTGCCAGAGGATGAAGTGGAAGAAGACTAAAGACTTTGTTCTTCTGATTTATTTTTTTGATTTTCATTGTAATCTGTAACTCTTATTCTATATCAATGAAAATTTAATCTTTATGCTCAAAAGATAATATCTCATTATCTTTTTACATGTCTTTAATTACTTGATATGTCAGATTGTTTAGAAAATTGTTGGGTGAAATACCATTTTGGTTTGTAATAGATAAACTGAAACCTAAGGATAGGTTAGGTTTTCTTAAATATAACAAGATGGTTTTGGCATCATCAAAAATGGGGAAATTGTTGGGAGATGAATTTAATAAAGAAGTTTTGATTAGATCCCAAAAACCCCTAAGTATGACATGGTCAGGATAATCTTGATTGTCTGAATCAGATTTCAGCATAGATTTTTCAGGAAGATAACTGCATAATCTTGAAGTTACTGAAGAACTCAGAAGGTACTGAGTAACTAAAGAATCAGTAAGTTGTTGAAGACACTGAAGACTCAGTAAGTTGCTGAAGACACTGAAGACTCGGTAAGTTGCTGAAGACACTGAAGACTTAGTAGTTACTGAAGACTCAGTAAGATACTGAATACACAGTATAACCTGAATGTTCAGAGGCACTGAATAATATCTATCTGAAGACTACAAAATTGAGAAAAACGCACATGTTCAGAAAAGTAGATATTGCCCAAAATATTCTAGTGCAGACAAAAGGAACTAAGTCTAAGTGTTGTTTAAGGTTGTCTCATTCAGAGAGATTGACCAAAAAGAGTCGTTTTGTTTGTCTACATTCACTGAAGACAAGAACCAATCAGAGGAAGACAACACTGTACTTCACTGACACTGAAAGCGACAGGACCCTGAATTATGTTAGTAGTACCAAGTTCCAGACTACAAAAATTGGTGATTGACTACATGACTGCATATTTCCTAAAACATGCAAGGGAGTGTTCAAACCCTAAAAATAGTCGTTCATCAAACACCAGAAAAGGAAACTCATAAAGCTATCTCTTCCAACGGATAGTTTTTTCAAAGAGTGACCTTGGTGAAGTTGCCTATAAATACCAGTGACCCTTTACAATGAGAGGTCACGGGAAATTTCAAAGCAACTCAAGAGCTCATTCGTATTATTGTAAATTGAAGCACTCGAAAACCCTAGAATTTCCCAAGTGTTTCACATTGGAGAGAGCTCACTATTCTAAGCTTAGATTGATAGATATATCCAAAGCTTAGAAAAGATATCCTAGCCTTTGCATTAGTTCTTATTGTAAAGGATATCTCACCCTAGTTGGAAACCAACCCAAAATCCAAACCTTTGTTAAGGTAGTTTGTGTGTGTTTTGTTGGTGAGTTAGAGTTGTAAAGTGTGAGTAAGCTACAGTGAGTTAGCCAGAAAACTCTAGAGAAGAAGTTAGTAAGCTACTTGTGGTAGTCTGAACACTTGTGTGTGTTTAAGTTAGTAAGCTGCAGTGAGTCAGCCAGAAAACTCAAGGTAGAAAAGTGAGTAAGCTACAGTTAGTTAGCCTGAAAGCTTTAGGAAGTGGTTAAGGAATTTCTCTGAAGATCAGAGAGAGTGGACGTAGGAGCTTGAGTCTCTGAACCACTATAATTGCTGTGTTGTTTGCTTTCTGTACTGCATTTTATCTGTTACATGTTTTTCACTGAAAGCATATTTCACTGATATTCAGTTGGAACCAATCCACTTAACTGCATAAAATTGGTCATAGCCTTAATCACTGTTTTATTAAAGGAAGAAGATATTTCAGCAAAGCTAAAACGAGTATAAACTTAGGGCCAACTATTCCGCACACTTGAGTAGCTAGAACAGATAGTTACCAAACTGAACTAACTCTACTGAGTGTTCAGTAAGATAATTATCTGATCCAAGCTCCTCAGGATCTCTGATAAATTCAGGATCAATTGGGCTAATCTGAAGCTTCTGAAAGCAGCTCAGGATCATTGTCTCAGTAGACTTTGACTCAGGGCAATCAGTGCTTCTCAGGACAAAATATCAGGATAACCTGACCCATCTGACCTCAGTGAAGAAAAAGTTTGAAAAATCACTGAACACGTGTATTCCCCCCTCCCCCATACACGTGTGAGACTCGTTAGCACCGGGACCAACATGAACACACAACTATATAACACAGAAACATGCAACTAGCTAATATAGAAACAAACAACTGTATAACTTATAAACATGCAACTAGCTAATACAGAAACAAACAACTATATGATACAGAAACATGCAACTATATGACACAAAAACATGCAACTAACTAATACAGAAACATGCAACTAGCTAATATTGAATTGTACAACTATATAACACAGAAACATGCAACTAGATAATATTAAATCGTGCAACTGCAAACATAGAAACATGCAACTAGATAAACACTTCGCCGGAGAATGCCTCTTAATCGCACCGGAAAACGACCTCATGTTGCCATTTTTTCATCAATCACATTTCTATCAATGATCTTGATTATATCTTCTATTTCTTCCCCATCTTTATCGATAAGCTCGTAACAGGGGATTTTTCCTCAGAGCATACGGATTCTGTAAACAGAGATCCGAGGTACGCCCTCAATGATTTCAAATTCTGAGCGACAATCGAGAGTTTAATATGTTTAATCCTCCTAGACCACAGGTTAATCGATTGTGGTCGTGATTCGCGATGAAATTGATTAATTTGTTGGGCCATTCGAAGAAATTGGCGTCATTAGGGTTTAGATCGCAGCTCACTCTACACGATTCGGATGGGGAAATGTTGCGCGAACCTGAGGGGTGTTGACGGTGGTGCAGGGCATGGAGAACGGGGTGAAGAATTAGCGGTACACGGCGACGACGGCGTTGGTGGTGCAGAGAAGGTGTTCGGCCGAAGAGGGAGTGGAGAGGGAGGAGTTTGCCTTTGTAGAAAAGCTCATCAGTTGAGAATATAGAAAATAAATTTTAAAAAAAATCTGAATATGGTATTTACATTTGACCCGAGCTTGCTTGGGCGGGTAAGGGTGGGGCAAGTGCACAGATCTTAGATCTGTGCACTTGGTGTATATGAGACCTAGCCGTAATTTAAATGTATTTTTTAAATATGTAATTTATTGTATTAAAATATACAATTTATTTACATTAAAACACGTAACTTGTGTTAGTAAAAATTGTTAGGAAAATAATACTATAAATAAATTAATTTTACACCTCTCTAAAAGTTCGAATCTTTAGATGAGATGAAATTATTTCATGGTATCAGAGACTTTAGGCTCACACCCATATCATAGCTGGTCAGACCGGTTTGTAGTCTTCATCCGTTAAATTAATTAAATCATACTCCGTCCTTTAAAAAAACAAAAAACAAAAAATTATACTCCGTTCTGAAATAAATCATTTTTTAATTCTTTTTAATTAAGAAGAGATATGTATTAAGCCCTTAATTAATTAATAAAAAATATTACATGATTTTAGCATGTTATAAAAAAAAATCTTTCCCACATTCCCATAGATTAAGACTTTAAGAGTACTTTTAAAAACTAAAAAATATAAAATTAAAAGAATTGGCAAAAAAATGTTAAACGGTTATTTAATTGTGTACAAGCGAAAAAGATTAAAAGATTATTATTTTTTTAAGAACGGAGGTAGTATTATTATCAAGGAGTTATACTCATTTTTAAAACATAATTAAATTGAATCTCTATAAATTCATAAATCATACTCCCTCAATTTCGTAAAATTTATCGTTTTTGATATTTGTATAGAATTAAGAATAATAACTTTTTATAAATCTACCCTTTTTAATTGGGCGCCTATATATGAGATATCAATTAATTTTTGTTATATTTATTGTTCTTAATTAATTTCTGGGAAGAAAAATTAGTGCAAAATTAAGGAGAAATTTTAGGGGGTGTGAAATTAAAGAGATCTTGATGAAATAATGTAGGGATTTGTTTATATTGAAATATACAAGTTTTTTTTTCATATTAATAATTGCACGATTCAGTGTAAATAAGTTGTATATTTCGGTATAACAAATTGCATAATTTTAAAATATACAATGAAGTACACGGTGTACCTGATGCATACAAAACTTAGCAGTCCAAAAATGATAACCTTTATAAAATGAATGGAGTTAACATGGTAAATAAGACTAATCTCATATAAATTTTGTCCTCTATTATTATTCATGGTTTACACGTTTTATCAGAGATTGAGAGTAAAAGATGTATCCCCTCTATAAAAATTTTCATTAAATTGGATATGTTTATCTATTTTGTATGGTGGTACAATATTCTAATGGCCCAGGTGGTGGTGACTCACATCACAATAAACATCTTAAAAATTAAATATATATTTTCTGAGATTGACAGAATGATATTGAAACTATAGGAATTACGAATCATGGAATTAATTGAGACACAATTACCTCATATATTTAGTCTTATTTAATCCTATCCTATAATTTGGGTATTTAGTCTTATTTAATCTTATAATATGGGTGCATTGGTGCCCCCACTACCCTACCCAATCATAAACTAGACTAAGTCTGGTAGATATTCAGGTGCACCGTGCATTTATAGTGCATTTTAAAAACATGCAATTTCTTATATTAAAAGATGTAATTTGCTTACACTAAATCGTGCAACTATTTTTACATATTAGTAATTGTACGATTCAGTATAAATAAATTGCATGATTTTAAAATACACTATGAATACATGGTGCAGCAGAATGCATACAAAACTTAGTCCATAAACTATTGCAACATAAAATATTGGTTGATTTTATATGGAAAGTAATATAATAATACATAGAAACCATTTCAAATACTAATCCACACGTTGGATTTGGATGGATTAATTTTCAACGGTTTACATAGACAATTTACAAGTTGCCTTTTCTCCCATTTATAAACCCGAATCTTACCCATTTTTGCATCATTCATTCACCAACTTTTGAGCATTCAACCCACATCTTGAGGAACAAGAAAAAGAAGAAAAATGAAGCTAGTTTGGTCCCCAGAAATGGCCTTCAAAGCTTACATGGAAACAGTTAAATCGGTTAGTATAATAAATTTCACTACGAATTTGGATCCTCTGTCGGTGTTGTGAAAAAATTTACAACACAAATAACGAGCAATTTGTGTTGTAAAAAAGTTCACAGCATGAAAAAGGATTCGAATCCTTTTTTTTTTTCACCGTGCAAATCAAGTGAATTTTTAAATGGTATTAGTTGGACAATATTTATTTTTTTGATTGAACAGTATTAGTTGTTTCCTTGAAAAGTATTAGTTGTTTCCTTAAAAAAGAATTAGTTGAGCATTATATGTTATTTCTTTTTTTGGGAGAAATATTTTTTTTCTCATATGCATATTTAATTTTTTTTCTTGATAAACAGTGTGAGATTTTCCAAGATTCAAGTGTAGCGGAACTTGTTTCAGCCATGGCAGCAGGTTGGAACGCCAAAGTAGTAGTCGAGACATGGTCGCGGGGCGGGCCCATCGCGACGAGCATGGGGTTAGCCGTCGCGACACGTCACACAGGGGGGAGACACATTTGTGTAGTCCGTGATGAAGAAACAAAGTTCAAGTACGTAGAAGCAATCGCGGCGCGAAATGACCAAACTGCCCCTGAGGTTATAGTAGGGGAGGCAGAGGAGGCGATGGCAGGATTGGAAGGGATTGATTTTCTAGTTGTGGATTGTAGGGGCAACGAGTTTTCAAGAGTCATAAGGGTGGCTAAATTGGGTCATAGAGGGGCAGTTTTGGTATGCAAGAATGCTAGCTCGCGGGGCGGCTCGACTTTCAGGTGGCACAACGCGGTTAATGGGGAAACGAGGATCGTTCGATCGGTGTTTTTGCCGGTGGGGAAGGGGGTGGATATTGCTTATGTGGGGGCCACCGGTGGCAGCGTAGGAAAGAGTGAAAGTAGGTGGATAAAAGGTGTTAGATCAACAATCGGGTGAAGAATTTGTAATAAGGAAATGATTGATTGATTGTTTTTATAAGATGAAATATTGTTTTTTTAGTTGTTTGATTAGATTTTGTGAAGAACATTCTTTCTTTTTTTGGGCAAGTTATGGTAATGGTGATCAATTTTGTTTAGTTTACTCTTTGTTCATATCTTATTAAATATAACAATGTAGCTCCGGCTCAATTTTTCTATTTCATATTTTGTATTTTATTGGTGTTCCACCCTATTAAAACGTGGATTCAAAATATATCATTTGACAATTGTGAATCTATAATACAAGTATCAATCGATCATGTGATGATTGTAAATTTGTAACTACCATCCGTACAGAAATATTCTATTGAGGATAACATAAGAAGACTTTTAGTAGTTTCATCTTTTTGTCTGCAATTGAATTAGTTTGTCAACGTTTTGAAAAATAGACATTAAATGATAGGAAGCAAGTATTATATTTTCTTATAACACAAAGAGCAGCAGTCATGTGAACTGCAACTCTATCATTATTATACACAAAAATCATTACTTTTATGCACAATTAGAGTTAACGGTAAACTCGGCTTTACACAAATTTTTTTCTAATACAAATTCCATGCGTCACCGGTGAGGGTTGAGTTTGACTCCATACAAAAATTATCATCACTAAATTATTTACCTATAACATGTCTCATCCCTTCCAATTATTTTGTTATAATTAAGATGATGTGAATTGATTTAATCGTCGCGTTTCTTTAATGTGTAAACTTCTTGACTTATGCAGATGGTTAATAAATAATTCATAGACTCCTCATGCAACACTTTTTCTTCTCTTTTCTTGCCTTTTAATGCAAGTTGTTTTAATATCTTTTGCTATTATTAATAATATTCCCTTTTTTTTTTACAGAAAATAATATTCTTATTTTGTAAGTCAAAATAGTAAAATTTAAAGTCAATTATAAATTATAAAATCTTGAAATTCTAACTTTTAATATAACGTGATACAGAAAAAAATATTATTGATATGACAAAAATTCGTATGAAACAGTTTCATATATGAGATGGGGTATACTGTACATTAACACAAATCAACATTCACCCCTTTCAATATATTAAAACGTCACGTCTAAATTATATTAGATCTAATCATGAAACCAGGTTTCACGCAAATGTTCCTCTACTAATATTCATATCTTAATATGATGAACAATTTTACTTTCCAAAAAAAAACAAATGATCAATTTTCTTTGAATATGCAATTCAAAGAAATCGACACTGCCAACTTTTCTGACCAACCGCTCTATTTTCAAATTGACTGCATGTGCTTTAAAAAATTCAATTTACCTGTACCTTTTTATTAATAAGAAATAGACATTTCTTCCAACTTGTTCTTTGCCTGGACGACAGTTGAAACAAGTAGTTATGCCTGTGACAAATTTAGCGTCAAACAAAGGAAATGAAGAGGACATTTCTTATTATTTTGTCCAAATGCAGGCAATGACCATTAAAAGGCAGGAGCAAAGACAATCATACTAGCGCAACAAGAGAAATCTAGAAATACAAACGAATCATTTCAACTACTATTTTCGAGACTAAGCTCCAAAATACATGTGGAGTTTGATGATTGAACGTGGTGCGATCACGAATTGGTGCTTACCCCTCCAGTCTAGTGCCGAATCATCAACTGGTTTTCAATGCTACGAATAACAGAATCGTCTTGCTAAACTTCACCTAATTACTTAGTATCAAAGTATGCTTTAACATGTTAATCCACCATGGCTTTGTCACAACATTTTCTTTTGTGATTGGGATTTCTTCTTACCCTCCATTCGTTTTTGTTCCGCAAGAGTAGATCTGAGGCAACAGTACAGATACTCAATGCATAGTCGTATATATGTCTCAATATTTAAATTAGAAGCTATAAATTGTCCATATCTTCAGCTATTTATTTCGACAACTGAGGTGACATTGGTTTGGGGTAGAAAGAGAGGTGACGAATCACAAAAGGAAGCAAGTATATGGTCAAACAAGTGTCTTACAGCTCAGATATCTTTTTGGCAGTATCTTTTGAAAGAGGTAACGGCACATATGAAGCAGCATCAACTATTGCCTGCATTCACACAAAAAAACACTACTCAAAAAATGCATCATCTAATACCAGATGATCCTATAGCTCCTATATATAACGAGAGAGAAAATACTAGACTTTAACCTAGGATCTATACGTACCTGTAGTTTCTTTTTCTGGTAAGCGAATACCTGAAGTTTTGCCACAGCATCATCTGCTTTGCTCCTAAAATGAAACATAGACATAAGCAATTGCACTAGCATCAGACAACACAAATACATATAATAGTGTTGGGAATTCACTTTTGAGCTCTACTCTTCTTTGAAGAAATTACAATCTCCCCCGCGTGGTTGATCCGGTTCTTCTCCTGCCAATGATATGAGAGGTTTAAAAATAAAATAATATGAACAAAATGGACTCTAACAAGATTCCAAGATTAGGATATGCTAAGATATTCTCGTAAATCTGACATTGCAAAATGCTAAAATAATGCAATTTAAAGAAAGAGCAATCACAATCTGTAATGCACTGATGTAAAGAGACATACATAAAATATAACATCTGCATTCAGAAATTGACATTTAAAAGAAAAGAATAGAAATATTAGATTACCAATATCAGTAATTACAAGTTCATCAATTGATTGGTTCAACTTAGTCCAAATTCTTTATTCGTAAAATGATGCTCTGATTTTACACAAAATCTTCTATGGCCTCTTTTAGTATACAATGTCACTGTTTAGCATATGAAGTGTCACCGAGTAGTATTTTGAGAAGAACAACACTTAAAATTAAGCATTCTTTTAAAAGCGACACTTCTTATATTAAACAGTGATACTTGAAAGGGTCAAAAAGATCATTCAAGTGAAACCGGGTTCAGAGGAGATCTTTTCCTGATTTTACAAGTGATGAGATAAGTTCAAAATAGATTCCTTTCATATCAGAACATTCGGGTTGCAAGTGCATACACCTTCTATTGTGACCGGTCAAATATTAGTGACACGAGATTAAATTATAGAAAATACTAGATGATAATTTTTAAAATGAACATACTTACCCTGTAATACTTAATGTGAATATTGACTGATTTGGTAGCTTATGTCATCTGTCAAGGGACTTGCACTCAACACGTTTACATAGCCTAAGGAATTTTGATGGTTTAGAGCCCTTATGAAACATTCATTAATAGTTCAAGGATCATAGATGCATTTTGCTCGTCATGTGATATTAACAAATAATTATATAACTCTTACCCTAGACCAACATAATTGAAACTTGCATAAATTTCAAAAAAGTATATTCTTATGAGTTATGACAGAGCAATTTGTTCTTTCTCAAGGAACCAATTCTAATTTTCTTCAATCCTAGATTGATATTAGGGGGAAAGCAGCAACAAAACCCCATAATTATGTCAAACCGTGAAATCAAGTAACATACAGATCTGTTCTCTGTAAAAATACCATAAATAATTGTCATTCATCCTTTGCGCAACTTATAATATTAAATGGTTGATATAAAAAAAACTGAACTCAACCTCAGGAAATATAATGAAGGAAACAGAAATAATAATAATAAGAAGAAAATAATAACTTACCATTTGCATAATCCTCTCTCTCACCCTTTCATCTAACCAATGTGCATTTTTAACATTAAACCGCATGTCAACCTTGGTGTTCAAGGCTGATAAAGAAAATGTAATTAGTCCACTAAATGCACAAGTTAAAAGATAAAAAATGGTAGACATGGAGTAAATGAGGGATCAAACCTTTTTTGAAATTTTGCCCTCCTACTCCACCGGTGTTTGCATAGCTTATGCTAACATGGTCTGCATAACAAAACACAAGTTGAAGAATTTCCATGTTATTATAACCAAGAGAAAAAAGAAACAAAATTCTCACCTATGACCTATCAGCTAAATGTTTAATAAACCAGAAAATTAGAAGAAACCCACTAACAGCATCGACTGAGTGAGGAGCATAACAGTAAAATATTTTCCAGACACCCCTCCCTTTACAGACAACCAACTATCTACCCTATCAGCAGCTATGGTAAAACAGAACAAGAAGCATAAACAAAATCACCTGCATTTATATACAATAAAAAGATAGAGAATCATGTAGTCTAAATTGTATTCCATAGGATAATGAATTTGCAGGAAAGTTATAGAACTTTGGTTCCACTTTGATGTATTATCAATAGTGGAAACGCATATATATTCCAAAATTACAGCAAACGATTCTCAGTTATAAACGAGATACTATAGAAAAATAAAGAAACACTGAATCTTCATTCACACAAATCAATAATGTATCATAGAAAACTTCATACAATATTGCAAAGATCCTGAAAATGCCGACACCGTGCTTGTATTACATTGCGTGTAATCTTGGACCCCTAAAGGCTGGTTAATGAAATTTGCTGCTATGAATTACACTTTACTTTGATCATACAATCTATCAATTAGAATTCTAAACTTCAGTCTGGCAGCGATTGCCGATTGGAGCGTTGCAAACAATTAAACGTTAAAATCCACTTTACTACAGTACTTCACTACAGAATTTGATTTTTTTACTAAAAAACTCACCATCAACCGTTCAGTCTCCAAAATATATTCACATTCACAACTCTCACCATAACTTAAACCCTAAAATTCATCAATTGGCTCCAAAACCCCTAAAATGAAAAAACAAATCCACAGATAAATCAATACCGAGGGTTATCCTGGGGATAGGCTCAACACCGCCTCCAGGTTTGTAACGCTCCTCGGCTTGATACAGGAGCCGCTGAACCTCAACAAGCCGAGACGACTTCTTATCTCCGCAGCGCGATTTCGTGGAGGCGCAACGCACACCGCCGTGTCTGATGGCTGCCGCCGCCCCATCGAAATCAACGGCCGGCGACGTCGTACGGAGGAGACGAACGAATTGTTGGGAATAAAGTAGTGATCGCATTCGCGAACCACCTGTCGCTTGCATTGCTGCCATTACGGAGTTTTGATTTCCTGTTAGAAATGGGGGAATATGACTATTTTTTTCAGAAGTGGAGAAAAGCGAGATTCTCTCTTCCTCCTCTTTTCGAGAGAGATGCCTGAAAAGGGGTGGTCTTAATGGGCCGGGCCGGACTTTGGGCCCACTATTGCATAACTTTGGGCCCACTATTATTTTGAAACTAATAAGGGCAAGTTTCATAGTATGTGATAGTCCATATAAATGAGGGTAGGTTTAGGGGCGGATGAATAAATTAAATTCAGTGAGGGTACACTTTTAAAATACAATAAAAAGAAAATTTTAATATAAAATTAAATTTATAAAGTTAAAACTCAAATTTAATAGTAAAAATTAGATTATTATCTATATCTATAACTATATAATACACCTACATTTTATCATTTTTGTTTTCCCGCTCTTTTTCCTCCACAGTTGGATCTTCAACAATCAATCTTAGCCATACATTTGTTACACTATTTATTTATAGTAGTTTAGACTAATAAATAAATTAAATTAATTGTCTCTTTATTATTTGCTTATTCCGAGACAAACTTTTTGGTTCTCCCACCTATTTAAAGAGAACTTTTACACTCAATTTTTTCAAATTCATCAATAGTATTTTCATTTTAGTTTTTGTGTATTGAGAACTAGATTGTTTACTCTCTTTTTTAGTACAATTCTTAGTGAGTTAGATGTAATGTTAGGAATTTTATCAGCTTTATATGATACTAATGAGATTGTAATCGAGTGTGTACCTATTTTCAAGCCAATTGTTCATCAAACACTATGTTTCAGAAATCTCCTTGACGGAAAGAAGAATCTACAATTCATGGAAGATAAATCAGGACGACAAATAATTTTCTTGGTGATTATCTTTGTAATGTTTTGATTTTCTTGAGTTTCTGGTTGTATAGGAGTTAAGTTTTGCATTCGCTCTTCAGATTTTTCGGTAGCATCAACATTTAGTCTTGCATTCACTGAAGTTCTATTCAATGTTGCATTTGTTCAAGAAATAGTCAATTCTTTCCAGTTTCGTCGGATATGATATTTTAGAGTTTCATCTACTATTTTCGGCGAAATAACCTAGCCATGCACAATAATGTTTATAATTGTGCACCGATTTGTTCACTTAATTGATGTTTCCAGTCGAACGCTAATTTGATGACTTCCTTAATAAAAAGATGCCTTAATGATATTTTATACTAATTTTAGAGCACTAACTGTTTATATAATATCACTATACTTTTATACAATATTTATTAAAATTGTCTAATTTAAAGAATTAATTTTCTTTTATGAATCAACTTTTACGTACTCTTATTACATTAAAATTTTAAAACTTAATTTTATTAGAATATATGTTAATGTTTTTTTAAGGAAAATATATGTTAGTGTTAATATTATTAACAACAATTAATATTTGTATAAATGTTTTAAATTGCAGAATCATATAAATACATTTTGATCTAATACTTTTTAATTTTCATATTACAATTTATTAAATCCAAGTGAATTGTCGAAGTCGTATAAAATATTAGGGATGATTATATAGGTTATGAGGACATATAATTAGTTCACAATTTTTTAGCGAAACTTCAAGTTACAATGAATTTGACTGATACCCTCAAAATCATTGATTGTTTATTATATTTAAATGAATAATTATAATTATTTATGAGAAGTTATATATTTTTTAAATATTAATCACTATATAATTAACATACATTGATTTAGCTAAAGTATTAAAACTTGAGAAGGTTTTATGTTAAACTGGTTTACCGTACACCACTCATACTATTGCTTGTAGAAACTAATACAATAGCAACTATAGTATTAATTTTCAAAGAATAAGATGAGTACAAGATTTGTGAAACCGATTCATATGAAACTTTGCCTTAAAACTTATCTATTAATTTTTGCATGAAATTATCATATAAATTAATCATTGCCTATAATCATGCCTAATTATTAATGGACAATTTTGTGAACAAGTTTGGTTACATATATTACTTATAAAAAATAGTTTCAGTATAATATCAATTTTTTGTTTATAAATATGATGCACATTCTTAATTGTAGATATATATATATATATATATATATATATATATATATATATATAGATAGATTTAATTAATAAAAGGAAAAGTCCCCTTTTTTATATGTTATACAATTGTAAGGAATGATATATATGATTTAATTAAAAAAGGAATATACCTTTATTTTTATACCTTTTAATTGAAAGGTTTCTTCTATATATATACCCTTTTTATATTCTCCACATTTAATTTTATATATATATATATATATTAAGAAAAATAAAATAATTTTTTTTGAAAGAAAAAGGAAAAAAAAGGGGAAAATACAATCCTATATCAATTTAAATTTTCCATTCTAGAAAAACAAATCATATTTTTTCCTTAGCTACACAATACTTGCATTTTTATTTATTTATAGAGAAACAATGTCACATTTAAATTAGATGTTTTCCAAAATAATAAGAATTACGATAATAGAAATACTTACACCCATGAAGATCCAAAATATTAAAGCTTTCATTTTCTTATGAAATCACAAGAAAAAAACAAGTTTTGGCTATTAATCAAATTTTATGGATTATGTTGAATCTAAATGAATATATTAAGAAGTAGGATTTAATATTTATAAAAAATAAAAAATATATATATTATCAATTAACATCTTTATAGTAATTTGTTGCTACTATTGAGGCTGATTTGGCTAACCAATAATATTGTTATTTTCCTTAAAAAAATCAATTTACAAAGTAATTAATGTGTTAATGTCATGGTATCACCCTATTAATAATATATCTTCTTTATTCTTATATTTAGATATCAATATTATATAATTTTACTAATTGCCCTTTATATTTATAGCAACTTAACAAAATTTAAATTTATTCAGTATACTATAATATAAATCTAACACCATACATTAAAATTTTTAATATATAATGGGCAGAAAATAATAAAATTAAACGATGAAGTTTTAAAATAGTTATATGGTTGTTCAACAAATAATGAACGCATCTTAATATAAATTTATCAAACATGTATATATATTTGGATGTTAGAAATTTAATCAATCTTCAATATATATTTGGATGTTAGAAATTTAATCAAATTCAATATCACATCCGATCATAATTGTTGATTTTAAATTAATTTATTATTTCAATTTTAAAATTTGACAGAAATCCTATATCAAGGCATAATAAAATACAAATTAATATGCATTAAATATTATAAAAAAAGAATATTGTCTCGCTCAGGCTCAAGTTCGTCAGTTGTCTCCTCTTCTCTTTTTTATTTTGTTGATGATTTTGAATTGTGTCTACATGTAATTTTTTGTTTATTTGTCTATTTGATGATTATGATTTTTCCAATTTATTGGTTCAGATTGATTTTTTATTTCCGTCGGATTTGGGATTAAAGTTTCGTCGTATTTAGTTTTTTTCTGTGCAGATGTTTGTGTGTTCATCTAGATTTTATTGCATTGATGTTCTTCGCGATTTTGTTTAAGTGCGTTTTAAGGTATTTTTACAATTTCTGACGACAGTAACCAAATCTTTCGGAAGCATTGGCATGGCTATTCTATTGATTTTGGTCAAGTTTGTGTGGGTCACTATTACAAAAGGTCATATTTTAATGGACCTTAGTTTTATCAGCCCACTATTTTTGGGTTTAAACTTAAATTAAAAATTTGTAATAGATGCTAAATTTAATTGAAAAATTGTACTCCCTCCGTCCCAAAGTTATTTACCCCTTTTAAAAAATGACCCGTCACAAAATTTCAAAATTTCATCTCATGTCATTACTTTTACCCAAAAAAATTATATGTTTTAGTAATAACATATAAAGAACTACAATACCCTCAATCAAATATCATTTTATCACTTTAAATACTACTCCATCCGTCCCAATCAAAAAGTCATATCAAAAGCAAAAAGGTAAATAACTTTGGGATAGAGGTAGTATAACATATTGAATAATTTTTTGCATCTATTTTTTTCGTAGAATATCTTAGAGTGTAATGCATTATATAGAATACGTATATATGAATATTTTTGGTTAGACAGACGCGCAAGGGAAATAATTTTTTTTTTTGATCGGACAAAGTTAGTTGTTAGTAGTTAGTACACCAAGCACCCAAACACTTCAAAAATTTACAAAGCCACCTTATAACTCCCAAACTCCAATTCGTTCCCAAAGGGAATCGAACCTGAGTCTCCCACTCAATTGAGGAGCCCAGTGGCCAAGTGGGCTAAGCCACCTGGTTGCGCAAGGGAAAAATTATTTACACGTTTAGAGATAATTTTTTTGTACCATTGTAATAACACCCTAATCATCATATCTCTTTTTTATTTCTTCTAATTTAGAGACAATATGTTACTAAGTGGATTGTAATTTTTCAAGATAAATAAACGAGTTGGCCTCTCAATTGATATCTTATAGATTAGATATATTTAATAGCACACCCTTTTCAAATACGATGCTTTATTTGTATAGCAATTAAGTTTACTTTTATTATTAACTTATTATAAAATTATGTAGCAGATGTTCAAGGAGTTCTTAATTATGATTTAATATATATTTTGTGTAGCGGATGTGCCAAATTTGAGAATGGATACAATTAATTTCATCTTTGTATGTGTTTTTCAGATTTTTGTAATCATTTATGCGTAAATTTGCATTTCCAATTCCAGCACAAAAATTGATTTTTATTTTTTTGATTTTGTGGTTTATTTGCCGCGTGTATAGGAAGATTTTGATTCTTTAGACACTAAGAAAATATGTAAATGATACTTGGTTGGTTACGCCCTTGAAAAGAAGAGGCAATTTCACTATTTGATTCTAAAATGGATGTTGGTTGATGTTGGTGAGTCTGCAAGAGCAGCTTACTAATTTTTATTTGAAAGTATGATAATGTATCATTTCGATAATTTAAAATTGGCATTGTTATTTGTACAATTAAGCTTATCCGCAGATGTGATTTTTTTCTATATTGTTACTCACTTTCATAACTTGGTTATTAGTAAGTTTTGCAGTAAACTGTTCTAATCATTACAATAACTATTAAACTAGGGGAACATATCTTATGAACAAATTTCAATGTTCATAAATCACCGTTCCTTCAAAAAATAAGTTAAAGTGAAATAGTAATATATTAAACGGTTTTGATTTATAACATTTTTATCTCGCAAACTCTCTGAAGTGATATCCTCTTTTAGTAACAGTGGCTGCTCAATATTTTCTAGAATCTCTAATTAATGTGGGAGTTAGTCGATAAATAAATTTTTAATGTTCAAAATTAATTGTATCTTTCTAAAGTTGGTATTGTTTGATAGTATCAATATTCATTTCATCTATGTAGCTACAAAGAAAATAATTGCAAAAGAGAATCAAGATCTCGAACATCTTCAAATTTAAGATGTATGACGCAACATTATATTTTATTAAATTTTACGGAAAGTAATTTGAATTATTTATTTCGAATAATCATATCTTTCAAAGCTTCAATTTTTCTCAAATAATATGCCAAATGCAATCACATATTTAGAAAAAAAAAATTAGAATCAAAATTCCTCAAAGTGAGCTTGAATTTCCCAAGAAAAAGGACAACATGGTGAAGTTGTCCTTATTACTAACACAATAAATAGTTCAAATTCCCTTACTTATTTCAAATAAAATATCACCATTGATAACTTTTCTGAATTTTTTAATAGTGTTGAGGGATTTATTTTTTTTATTTTTTTTATTAGAAGAATAGAGATATGAAAAAGATTTTGCATATAACGTGATAAACATTAAATTATGGGAAAGGTGGAATGAAGAATTTGTGGGTATGAGCAAATTAAGAATTTGAATTATACATCAGCTCTTTTAATTGCAGATCCATTATAGATGCCAGTTTATGTTTTTTCATGTTCTTCTTTATTAATAATTTCAATTGTCTTCTTATCTACTGTTTAATTTTGTAGGTTAGATCAGTGTACTAAGTGGACAATTTTTTTTCCACCCAATATCATTTTTGTTGTGAATTTCTATCCATCATTATTGCATTCATCCTAAAATGTCATATTCACATAAATCTGTTCAATTTGACTTTTTTCTAATTTTAAAAAAATGCTTGATTATGATGCTATGACTTAAAAAGCTAGCAACATTCATTTTAAACGTTTAATATTCTTCTAAAATATTTGAACTCATGATTTTTCTAAAGAATTTGAAGTAATTTTTTGTGTCATTTTTATTCTTTTATGATTTTCAATTACAGACCATGTTTATTATTTTTTTTTTTTTTTTGGTCCAAAAGGACCAAAATTTTGAGCAAAATGTATAAAGATCATTGAATGATATTCTGCATTTTGTAGAATTTGCATAAAAAATATTTTCTGGTGTTAAACAAATAATAAAAAAAAGGATAAAATTAAAGAGTGGACAAAAAGACAACACATTTAGATGAAGCCCGACTAACCAAAATTGAGGAAAGTTCCATATAAAATTTTGCTGAAAAAAATATGATCGTAAAAAATTCAAAATATTTAGGATGATGTTTAACGAGTTGACCAATTTGAAATTGGCACTGGCCGGCCCAAAATTAATAGTTGCTCAAAAAAAAAAAGACATCATTGCTGGTGAATATCTTTATTACTGACACGAGAATTAGTTTAGGGGTCCTTGCTTTTCCAAATAAAATGTCACCATTTGTAATTTTTTTACTTTTTTGTACAGTATTGAGAGATTAATTTATTTTATTTTTTCATGAAAAGAAGAGAGAAATGAAAAGTATTTTATTTATAACCTGATAAGCATTAAGTTATGAGAAAGATGAAATGAATAATTTGTGGGTATGAACCAAATTAAGAATTTGGATTATAAATCAGCTCTTTCAACTTCAAATTCACTATAGATTTCAGTTTCACGTTTTTTCATTTTCTTCTTTGTTAATAATTTCAATTATCTTCTTTCCTATTTACGAATCGTGTATCTTTTATTTCGTTTTGTAGGCTAGATCACTGTACTAAATGGACTATTTTTTCCTTCTAATATCAACTATGTTGTGCATTTAAATTCATTATTGTTACATTTATTCTAAAAGGTGACATCCTCTTAAATTTGATCAATCTTAGTTTTTTTTCTTTCTAATTCTAAAAAATGCTTGTTTGTGAGGCTATGACTAAAAAAGTTATCAACATTCACTTTATACTTTAATTTTCCCCTAAAATGTTTCCTCGCTGCCTTTCTAGGCTATGAGTCATAAGTTTTTCTTTTTGAATTGTTTAATTTCTCTCTTTGTCAAAGGCTCTTCAACTTTTATATAAGTTCTTTTGCAGACCGGTGTTGCAAGTCAACAAACATGTAAAAAATTATTTCAATGCATATTATTTTCGAAAATTCTTGAGGTGTTAAATTTATTTTGAAGTTTAATCCATATAATTTGTAATGCATTTATCTAATGATGGATTCTTCACCAATATTCCACTGTGTGATATGTTGAATTTTTTGAAATATTAAATGTGTTTGCTATGAAGAATTTCAGTTATGTATTTAACATATGAATATTTGTTGAGATTATAGTCTCTCATTTCTTCTTCCAAACTTGTGTGCTAAAAGATGAGTGAACCTTCTTACTATCAATTTGCTTTGATTTTTTTTATTTGTCTTGAATGTATGTTTTTAAACAAAAGATTGTATATTTTATTTCATGATGTCCTTTGAATCATGCCTTGAATGTAGTGCACAATTTTCCCATGTTTTTCTTAAATTGCTAAATTTATTTTACAATATTTACTAATTATTTTTTCGTTTCAGTTTCCCCATTGATCAATTGAATAGTTTTTTACTGCCATAGTTTAACTCTTACTGTTACAATTTAGTTATGATTGATTAAAGTGGTTTAAAATATTAACTTTAGCCTGAAATATTATTTATCTTTTTATTTCCCGATTTTGCATTTCTCATTGAATTTGTGCATGCATTGTTCAAGAAATTATTAATTATGTTGGTACTAGAGGCAAGTAGAGCAATCATAAAGATAACATGTATATATATTTATTTGCGCTATTCATATTGAGAATTTGACATGCATTGACTATGAGGACAAGAATATGTACATAGCTTATCATTGGAACCACTTATTTCTTATCATATATTTTGTTATCAACTCTTTGAGGATTCTCAAATTTTAAAAAGTTTGCTCTGCCTATTTTATTTTTATTTATGTTTTGGTATATGAGATGAATATGAGATTTTATTTTTGTAATTGTGAAGTGTCTTGGTCGAGATAATTGCACAGAAATGTTGGGACTCAATTAGTTTCATTTTCTATATAAAAAATTTTTAGGTAATTTTCCACTATAGTACGAAATTTTTCATTTTGAATTTGTCAATTATTTTTTAATAGTACTTCACATCGAATTTGTGCCTGCAGAGTTAACTTATTAATTATGTAAGTTCTAGAGGCAAGTTGAGTTGGCAAGAAGATAACATGCACATATATTTTATTTGCATTATTCACATTGAGAATTTAACATGCATTGAATGTGAGGACATAAATATGTACACATCATATAATTGGAGTCACCTATTACTTCATTTTATTTTGTTTTCAACTCTTTATGGATTCTCAAATTTGAAAGACTTTGCTCTGTTTATTTTATCGAGACAATTACACAGAAATGTTGGGACTCAATTTGTTATTTTTTTTTATATAAAAAATTTAGATAATTTTTTTTAATTGTTTCTTAATAGAGTGGGTAAGCTACGTGGATTTCAGGAAAATATTTATAAGCTAATAAGAAAGTCTTTTGTGGCACAGTTTTATACATTAGACAGAGCTCCACTTTAACATTTAAATCATGTTTCCTTTTAAAATATAACTGGACTAGGTTCCATAAGCTCATGGATCAAATAATATATTTACACACACACACACACACACACACACACACACACACACACACACATATATATATATATATATATATATATATATATATATATATATATATTTGTCGTATATGCTTAATGAAATATTTTTTGCACCACATTCATGTTAAACTATGGGAGAAATATTTTTAATATTGTTATGTATTGTTTAAATCATAATTTATTTAATTTACTGACTAATATGATATGTTTAGTATATATAGTTATGTAATTGTTAAAATAATAGATATTATGTATACTTGTTGGTCCCGGTGGAAAAACCTATTTTGCGCGTGCGGAAGCAAAACATTTTATTTCGGTGCATATAAAACATGGGTGAGGGCAGAGTGTTTCCAAATTTTTTTAAGCTCATGTGTTGTGTTTTGCTTATAACTAGATGCATATGACAAGTATAAACATAAAGCAGTAAACAACACAGCAATATATAGTGGTTCGGACAACCAGTCCTACATCCACTCTCCTCTCTAGGAAATTCCTTCAAACGGGACTTATCACCCTCCACGGGATTGCCTATAGATATTTACCGAGCTCACACTCGAACTGGACTTATAACCCTCTCTCGGGTTCGCCTCGGGACTTATCACCCTCCACGGGATTGCCTACAGATGTTTAACGAGTTCACACTCCAACGGGACTTATCACCCTCACTCGGGATTGCCTAACAACTACCTCACTTCACCACTGGGTTTGGGTTTGGTGTTGTCTCCAACTATGGTGAGATTTTCCCTTACAATGGTTTAGCCTCAATGCTAAGGTTGGGAAAATCTCTCTAAGCTTATGATACATCGTGGGTTGCTTAGGTTGGGTTCTAGAACACTCTTTGAATATATTTGTATATCTACAGACTTGTGTTCTAGGGTGGGAATGCTTTGACTATAACGCTCTTTGGCTTTGTAGCATTTTGTGCATAATCTCCACGCATCCACCACCGATAATGAAGGAAGAACTTGTATTTATAGTGTGGATTTGAATGTTACCGTTGGAGAGAATCACATTCAAATCCATACTATTCTTTGTAAGTTATGACTTTTTTCAGTGGTTGTCTTCCTCTCGTTGGTCCACGTCATTTGGATTCCATTCGGCTATATTCCTACCGGCTTGATTGCCTCGGAACATTAGGGATATCTTGAGCATTGAAGACATTCTTGAGTCTTTAGTAATTCTTGTGCCTTGATATTTCTCCGAGTCTTGAGTTCTCTGAGTCTTGAGTTCTCTCGAGTCTTGAGTTCTCTCGAGTCTTGAGTTCTACGAGACTTGAGTTCTCTGAGTCTTCGGAGTTCTCTCGAGCCTTGAGTTTCTCGAGCCTTCGGTTTCTCGAGCCTTGGTTCTCGGTGTCTCTCGAGTCTTGAAACTAACTCGTTTATATATCTGCCCGACTATACATAGTGCGAGATAATATCCTGAACACTCTAAAAGCTGAATCGACTCATCTATCAAGATTATCCTGAACATGTCATACTCGGGGTTTTGGGATCTAATCAAAATCCTTTTTATTAAATTCATTTCCCAACAATTTTTTTTTGATGATGTCAAAACCTATCTTGTTACAAACATATAACCTATACTCGTGTTTGAGGTTTTTTCCTATTACAAGAATGGTAAATCTCTAATCAATTTAAATCATTCAATGATTTCTTCAAGAATGAATCTTTCCTAAATAGATCATTACTAAATACTTAAGCAATTTCTCCCATAAAGATCATATAGTTTCCCCTTTATATGAGCATACAATCGATCGAGACATTCAATCGGGCATATCAACATAAAAGACATGTAAAAAAGATAATGAGGTATTATCTTTGAGCATAAAGATAAAAGTTTCATTGATTGTATGTTATCGATTCTGATTACAATGAACTTTATCAAAGAAATAAAGAAAAAAAAACATAAAGAATTACAAGTCTTTGATTTTTGGTCTTGATCTTTCATCTTTAAATTTCGGCTCCTCATTCTTCTTCAATGGACCTTGTCGATCAGTATATCGACACTCATCCGACCGAGTTCGATTTTTTCCGACTTCGACATCTTGACCCTCGTGTCTTTTGACCTATAATCGAGTCTCGCCATTTTACTTATCGAGTCTCGGATCACTTTACCCAAGCTATCGATTTTTCTTTTTCACGATCCGATTAGCTCGACTAATCGATCAACACATCTTTAGATCAACATATCGTAATAGCATCAGTCATTATATCGAGTTAGCATATCAGTTTATCATATCCGATCTTGATCACGTCCGATCTCGATCATTCTTCATCCGCTTCATTATTATCATATCGATCTCGATCACGCCCGATCTTGATCGATCTCTTTTGCTCATCTTCCGATTAACCTTCTCTTCCGATTTCTTTGGTTTTAGCTTTTCTTCACTTACGGTTTTTGCGACAAATTTCATCATTTGAACTCATCTAACTTATTTGATCTCGATCGGTCTAAATGCTGCTGACCATGTCTTGATCTTGATCATCTACTTTTGATTCTCGTGAGTTCCCCCAAGTTGAAGTTCCCTTTCAACCGATATAGACCGATATATCCGATTTGGTGAAGTTTTTCAAGCTCGGTGATTTTCTTCATTTGATCACTTTGTATGTAATCAGATTTTTGTTGACCTAATCTGATTCTCCTCAGATTAAGCCAATTCTTGGAAAGTGTTACTGCCAAAACTTAGTCTAGAGTTGTAGCCTCTATTCCCTAAGTTGGTGCGATTTGACATGCGTAAATATCGTCTGACACTCTCGATATGTCAATCCACCGTAACTTTATCCAATTATCGGTCGCGTGATTTCTACACGCATTCCTTGTGATGCAAATTTTTCTAAAAAGGCTTTGAGAACTCAAATTTGCATCTGCACCCTTGCTTGGCCTCTATAAATTGGACCAATATTTTACACGACATAACTCATTCACCATACTTATCTTCTTTGTAGAATCATGTATCCTGGTGAACCCTTGTTTCCGGTGAGACTTAAAAGAAACACTTTTACCCCCTTTTCCATGATTTCATCTTCTCAAATCAACCCCTGTGTGTCCCTTTTTTGCGGTTTCTTCTTCGTCATCAAAGATTTCTCATACAATCGTTGCTAAGCTTCTCTACCATCGTGGTGTTGGGCGGATTGTTCAGAATCGCGAAGACACTTCTCCTAATCGTATGCACCTTGTGTGTCTTTTCGATGACGAATCAAAGATTAGCGGACTCGACCGAAAATGAACGTGAGTTTGATATGCGATCTTGATCGGACAACGGTGATCTTCTTATATCAACTCACCATTTAACAGCTGGAGAGCCCACTGACTCTTTCTTAGGGCTCCTGGCTTAAAAATCCTATCAAGGCCGCTCTCACTCCATTGGAGAGTCCATCAGTTTGCGGCATATGATTACCTTTCAAGCCTCCCTCACCCTGTTAAGTGGGGGAAAATGAGAGCATGAGATCTTAAAATCTCCCTCTCTCCTCCTCTTAATCACTACCCTGTAGATCGGGTTTGGGTTTGGATGAAGGTTTAGGGTTATGGCTTAAAGGTTTAGGGTTTAGAGTTATGTATTGACCTCCGGGTTCTCTTGCATTTGTAACTTGTAATGTAACCTGACCCTCGGGTTTTTATCAATGAAAAGTTCTATTATTCCATTGTTGTGTAAAACTTTCTGTTTCCCTGATACCACTCAATTGATGGTATCAGATCAGAGACAGGTTTTAAAAATAGATCTGCTCAGGCGATTACATTGAAGAAGTAATCTTTTGAGCACCTGCTCTGATACCAATTGTTGGTCCCGGTGGGAAAACCTATTTTGCGCGTGCGGAAGCAAAACGTTTTATTTCGGTGCATATAAAACATGGGTGAGGGCAGAGTGTTTCCAAATTTTTTTTAAGCTCATGTGTTGTGTTTTGCTTATAACTAGATGCATATGACAAGTATAAACATAAAGCAGTAAACAACACAACAATATATAGTGGTTCGGACAACCAGTCCTACATCCACTCTCCCTCTCTAGGGAAATTCCTTCAAACGGGACTTATCACCCTCCACGGGATTGCCTATAGATATTTACCGAGCTCACACTCGAACTGGACTTATAACCCTCTCTCGGGTTCGCCTCGGGACTTATCACCCTCCACGGGATTGCCTACAGATGTTTAACGAGTTCACACTCTAACGGGACTTATCACCCTCACTCGGGATTGCCTAACAACTACCTCAGTTCACCACTGGGTTTGGGTTTGGTGTTGTCTCCAACTATGGTGAGATTTTCCCTTACAATGGTTTAGCCTCAATGCTAAGGTTGGGAAAATCTCTCTAAGCTTATGATACATCGTGGGTTGCTTAGGTTGGGTTCTAGAACACTCTTTGAATATATTTGTATATCTACAGACTTGTGTTCTAGGGTGGGAATGCTTTGACTATAACGCTCTTTGGCTTTGTAGCATTTTGTGCATAATCTCCACGCATCCACCACCAATAATGAAGGAAGAACTTGTATTTATAGTGTGGATTTGAATGTTACCGTTGGAGAGAATCACATTCAAATCCATACTATTCTTTGTAAGTTCTCTGACTTTTTCAGTTTGGTTGTCTTCTCTCGTTGGTCCACGTCATTTGGATTCCAATGGCTATATTCCTCAAACCTTCAAAGGTGCCTCGGAACATTCAGGGATATCTTGAGCATTCAAGACATTCTCGAAGTCTTTAGTAATTTATCGGTGCCTTGATATTTCTCACGAGTCTTCGTGTTCTCTCGAGTCTTGAGTTCTCTCGAGTCTTGAGTTCTCTCGAGGCTTGAGTTCTCTCGAGTCTTGAGTTCTACGAGCCTTGATTTCTCTGAGCCTTGGTTTCTCGAGCCTTGGTTCTCGATGTCCCCTCGAGTCTTGAAACTAACACATTCTATATCTGCCGACTATACATGGTGCGAGATAATATCCCCGAACACACTAAAAACCGAAATCGACTCATCTATCAAGATTATCCTGAACATGTCATACTCAGGGGTTTTGGGATCTAATCAAAATCCTTTTTATTAAATTCATTTCCCAACAATACTTCAATATAATATTTTAATGAAATATCATAAGGCGTTCACATCACAAAAAGATATTAGTTTTAAATTATTTATGATCAATTTATATTATATTATGTATACATTATCAACGTTATTAAATGTTGAATAATATTATTCTAATTTAATATATAATAATATATATATATATATATATATATATATATATATATATATATATATATATATATATATATATATATATATATATATATATATGATTGTAATATGTGTTATTATAATAGATTTATACAATTAAGATTATTAGTCAATCTATTGAAGTATAAGATCAAAAATGACACCCATTAAAATAAATCGTAATTGATGTTATTCAAATATAAAATTTATAGATGATTAACACAAATATAAATTTATATAGGCATAAGATTTATAAATTTTTAAAATTTTGTAGAACGTCAAAAATGATTAATGATTAAATTAAAATTAAATATTATATAACTTTATAATTTAGTTAAGAAATTTAACTGATAATAAATCAGTGGATCATAAAAAAAACAACTTAATATTCCCATTACACAAGTTTCAATTATATGTATTTTAATTTAAAATATATTTACAATACATTTTAGAAATGACATATATTTATAGAAAAATAAAGTTTTAATTTTCTCCCTCCGTCCCAACATTTTGAGTAGGGTTTTGAGGGATAATTTTTAAAATTTTTATGAGTAAATAGATGAGTTGAATTGTGTGTATGTGTGGGCTCAAAAGTAATGACATTTTGTGTAAATTTGTGAATATTGTGAGGGTGTAGTTTATAAAGAGTTTCCTTTTTTAGGGTGTGAATATAATATTGGGACGTACCGAAAATGAAAGTATGAACAAAATAATGGGACGGAGGTAGTAAAAAATACATTTTTATTTAAATAGTAAATTTTATTTTATTTTACCAATAACATGTCATATTTTATTATTCCTAATATAATTAGATTAAATAATATCCATTTAATCTTGAATTTATGTAGATTTAAGGATGATCTATGAAGAATCAAGAATGGTTGTCGTATATAGATTAATAATATGTTGCGGACTCTTCGCAAGTCTCTGCAAGACTTTGAGGGTATTGATGAGGGTCTTAATTGCTTGTGTGATGGTCATTTTGTGTGCCTTATTTTATGTGATTTGAGCTCATTTGCAATAAAAAGTGCTACTAATCCTGTTTATTTGAGAATGTGATGAAATGTGTAGGAAACGGGTAAAAACGAGTAAGAAGTGGTGCAAAACTGGTCTGATTTAAAAGGATGTTTCAGAAGAGTGTTGAACCAATATAAGTGCATTGAAAAGAGGGTTCCAACGGAAAAAAGAATCAACTCAATCGGAGTTCGGGAACTCAAGTTATGAGCGAAACAAAAGTGTTGCGCAAAAATGGAAAAAGAGAGGTTGCTCGACTCGAGCAACAATGCTCGGGTCGTGCAGGTCCTAAAAGAGGGCTTGTTGAAATGCAATTTTGAAGAAAACTACTTTCGGGACTTGCTCAACCTCCCTTTGGTCGAGCAAGGACGAATTTTCCAAAGTTTTGAGTTGTTCGACCCAATTTTGGTCGAGCAACACTGCTCGAGTCGAGCAGTTTGAAGAAAGAAAACGTGTGCGTGATTTCACGCTTGTTCGAGTCGAGAAACCTCTGCTCGAGTCGAGCAAGCCAAAATATCTGAGGTCCCCCATTCTGACCTAGGGACACGTGCCAGAGGAGCCCAAAAGCATATAAAAGGCCTCATTTCATTTTTTCAAGGGGGGAGCAGCTGGGAATTTGAGAGAGTTAGGGTTTTTAGCATTTTTCTTCAATATATGTCCCCAAGTGATACTTTTCAATTTTTGGAAGTACTTTTGAGTGTAGATCTCTTAGAAATTCATAGTTTAGCTAGATTTAAGAGTTAATTGCATTTACAAACAAGGATTGAAGGTGTTTATGCTTTTCATTTCAAGTCTTCAAGAGGTGATACCTTTCATTTATTGCAAGTTTTATTTACTATTTCTTATGGGTTTGCTCTATATTGTCATTTTAGCAATGGGTTTCTCTTCTAGAACCATGGACTAAGCTTATTTGCTTTGGGTGTTGGATATATGTGGGAAAATTGATGGGAATGTGAACTAATTTCTTGATTATGTCTATGTGGGTGATTTTCTATTGTTTCTATTGTTGTGGGTTTAATGCTTTAATTATCTTGTTGATTCTATTAGCTAGCATTCTTATTTTTGTGTATTACAACTATGGTTGGATATTCTTGATTAAGTTGTGAGTGTGAGTCTCAATTTGGGTAATTTAATGTTACTTAGTAGCTAGTTCAATCAAAAGTTGGCTAGTGGCTAGAACGACAACAATAGACAATAATCGAGTAGATGTCGTCTATGAGATTGGTGAGGCGACGATGTCTAGGAATTAGTAGCCGTGTTGAAACTTTCTATTCGTCACAATCTTGGGAGATTATGGGATTAATTAGGTGCTAGTTAATTCACGTTGTTAACCTAGGCCTCAAAAGGGATTGGTCTACACATTTTAGTGATTGCTCCTAACTAAATCACCACTTTTGACATAATTGAGTAGCTGATTTGTGAACTTGTTAGTGACCCCAAATAAGGAAAACACCCGAAGCAATTCTCTCACCCTTGCACTTTCCCTTGAAAGTTAGTTTTAATTGCTTGATTACTTTTTGTTCTTACTTTACTTGATTAGTAGTTAATTGTTAGTTTTAATTCTTGTTGTCTTTAATTGAAATTTGGTACTTGAGTTAACTTGCTTTTAAAATTCAAAAACTTATATCGCTTCTATAATACCATGGATACTTATAACTTTGGGGGTCCACTTCTCTACTAGTCTCTTGGGTTCGATAAATACTTGGTCAAATTACTTACACTACTACGACGATCCCGTACTCTTGCGGAGGAGTAGGAAAATATTTTTAACCAAAAATTCCGATTAAGTCAGATATGCTAATCGTGATCCTAATTTTTCATCTTGGAATAGATTTGTAATGATGAAATTTGCGTACAACATATTAGAATTGAAGATTTAGTATCAGTATTTGATGAGTAGACTTAGTGATGAACAACACAATATTTATGAATCAATACAAAAGTTCATTTATTCTGGTAGTGGTGGAGTATATTTTGTGTATGAATACAGTGAAATTGGAAAAACATTTATATGGAAGACGTTGTTTATAGGTTCGAGGTTTAATGGTAAGATTTTCATTAATATAGCATCCAATGGTATATCTTAACTTCTCTGCTCATTCTAGGTTTGTCATTCCAATTAATGATACCAAAAATTCTACTTGCAACTTTTAATCAGGATAATCGTCTTGCCGAGCTTTTGATTGAGATAGATCTCAATATATAGGATGAAGCTCTGATGGTAAATAGATATTATATTGAAGCATATGATACCACTTTGAAGGATATTATGCAATTGGCCGATCTGTTATCTTCTGGATTGTCTTTTGGTGATAAGAATGTGGTTTAGGGGCAATTTCTGACAGGTATTATCGGTTATTAAAAAAGGAACGAGGCATGATATGTTCAAGCTTTAATAAGTTCATCTCTTTTGTGGAATGATTGTACCCTATTGAAACTTACAAGGAACATATGGTTGTAGAATTCAAAATCAGATGATAGTTTAAACATATTGAAAGTTTTTTTCTAATTGGATAATATCTACTAGAGAACATATTGAAAGTTTTTTCTGATTGGATAATATCTACAAGAGATGGAAGTATATGATCAAAAACTGAGTAATGGTTATGATGTACAAATTTCGGATGATACTTTTTGACAGGTAGTGATGATCTGATCGGTCTTATTGTTGATATTATTTATCCTGATTTTAAGAACATGATGAACGATCACGATTATTTGTAAAGTAGAGCAATTTTGCTCCTACTTTGAATGTTGTTAGGTCCATAAGCGATCTCATGATTCGGTTGAATGAAAATGAATCACGTACTTATTTGAGCTCTCATAGTCCTTATTGTGTTAGTTCAAATGTTGATCATCTTTCTAATTTGCGTACTCCTGAATTCTTGAATAGTCTAAAGTGTTGAGAGTTCTTAATGATAAACTGAATCTCAAAATTAGAACATCGATAATGTTATTAAGAAATATTGATCATTCAAGGGGTTTGTGCAATGAAACCAATTTTGGTCTTTAATATTATCTTTTTTTTTAATTTTTTTTCCTCATATTTTAAAAGTTAATGTATTAATTGATTAAATTTGTAATGAAATGTTATTTTTCAATATGTAGGTTGGTTATTACGAAGATAAGTGATAATATTCTTGAAGCTAAGGTTCTATCGGGAAGTGTTGGGAGATGAATTTAATATATATGATTGTGATTAAGATCCCAAAACCCCTGAGTATGACATGTTCAGAATAATCTTGATAGTTGAGTCAGGATTCAGTTTTAGAGTATTCAGGATGTTATCTGCAAAATGTATAGTCAGCAGATATAGTTCAGATAAGTTTCAAGACTCAAGAACTCAAGTATGTTTTTTGAAGAAACCAAGTTTAAAGATGAAATCGATGTATCGGAAGACTCAGTATAAAACTGAGATACTGAAGACTCAGTAGGATACTGAGAAACTGAAGACTCAACACGAAGATTCAGTGTATCAGTCAGTAGACTCAGAAGACTCTGAAGACGCAAGACTGAAGACTGAAGACTGAAGATCAAGCATACTGATGGCACAGTAATTACTGAAGACTCAGTAGTATACTGAATGCTCAGTATGAACCTGAATGTTCCGAGGCTCTGAATATATCTATATGAAGGATGCAATACTAAGAAGATCGCGATTCCTTAGAAAATAGATAGTTGCCAAGACATTCAAATGCAGACAAAAGGAACTAAGTCAGAAGTGTTGTTAAGGTTATATCAAACTCAGAGTTTGTAACCAAAAAAGCCGTTGAAGATGTCTACCTTTAACTGGAGACAAAAGTCAAAAAGAGGAAGACGACATTGTACCATACATCGATAATCGACAAAGGATGTGTCATTTGAAAAGGATGTCGATGTACAAAAGTTCCGCATCAAAAAAAAAGTGAAGACCGGCTACATGAAAGGCTATTGCCTAAAACGTGTTAGGGAGTTTCAAACCCTAAATATAGTCGTTTCTCACACACCATAAGAGGGAACTCACGAAGCTATCTCTCCAACGGATAGTTTTCAAGAGTGACCTTGGTGTATGCCTATAAATAATGGTGACCCTCTACATTGTATGGTTACGGGAAATTTATACGCAACTCAAGAGCTCAAACTTATTCTTGCAAAAAAGTTAAAGCACTAAAAAACTTAGAATTTCCCAAGTGCTTCTATATTGAAGAGAGCTCACTATACTAAGCCTAGCTTGATAAGAATTATTCAAAGCTTAGTCGAGATATCCTAACCCTTTGCATTGTGCTTCATTGTAAAGGATATCTCATCCTAGTTGGAAACCAACCGAGAAACCCCAAACCCTTGAGAAGGTAGTTGGAGTGTGTTTGTTGGTGAGAAAGAGTTGTAAAGAGTTAGTAAACTACGAGGAGTAGTCGAAAAAACTCTAGAGGAGAAGTTAGTAAGCTACAGGGGTAGTTTGAAAGCTTGTTTTTGTTTGAGTAAGTAAACTACGGAGGTAGTCAGAAAACTCAAGGTCGGGTTGAGTAAGTAAACCACGCGGAGTAGTCGTAAAAACTCGTACGAAGTTGAGTAAGTAAACTACGCGAGGTAGTCGTAAAAGCTCGGTTGATAGTGAATTTCTCTCGAGGATCGAGAGAGTGGATGTAGGAGCTTGAGTCTCTCGAACCACTATAATTGTTGTGTTATTTATTGCTTTCTTATCCAGGCTTAATCGTTGCATTGACTTGATTTTTGAAAGCATACTTTTCAATCGATATTCAATTGGAATCAATCCAATCGGAAGTTGCATAAGTGAATCACGGCTTAATCACTATTTCATAAAGGGAAGGTTTTCAAAGAAAGCTTAAAACGCAGTATAAACTAAAGGGCCAACCATTCCAAGACGATCGAGTAGCTAGAACAGATAGTTACCAAACCGAACTCTCTTCCGAGGATTCAAGAAGTTAGTTATCCGATCCAAGCAACTCGGGATCTCTGACACTCAGGACTCAGTTGGGATTATCTGAGGTATCTGAAAGCAGCTCAGGATCAATGTCTCAGTAGACTTTGACTCAGAGCGATCTGTGTTTCTCATAACCTAATCTTCAGGATTATCTAACCCAAGCTGACCTCAGTAAGAAAAAGTTTTAAAAACACTGAACACGTGTATTCCCCCCCATACACGTGTAAGACTCGTTTGCACCGGGACCAACAAGTGGTATCGAAGGCAAAGTGGTTCAACTTGACCACCCGCTTTTGTTGATCAAAGTTTTATTTTCAAAAATACTTGTGGTCTATCTGAACTGATCTTATTTGCTGAAATTTTCTTTTTTTCAAAGGATCAGATAAAAATGTCTTCTAAAAAACTTCCCATGTTCTCAGTGGAGAACTATGATCTATGGAGACTGAGAATGCAGGCTCATCTGTATTCCAAACATGAGCGTATGTGGAGAGTGGTCTCTCAAGGACCATTCCAATTTACTGTGGTGAATCCCAGAGGAACATAAGATGAGAGAATTGATCCTAGAGCAGAATTTCCTAAGTCTGATGACCAACTGACTCCTGAGGAGAGAAAGTTAGTCAATCTAGACTACATTGCAAAAGACACACTATACAGTACAATTGATGATGGTGTGATGGGAATGATCTCTCATTGTAATACTGCTAAAGAGATTTGGGATACACTAGCTGTAATGTGCCAAGGCACAGATCATATAAAAGAAAAAAACTTTCAGTGGCAATTGGAAAGTTTGATAGTTTTGAAATGGATGATGGTGAATCAATAGACAAATTGGAAGTCGATTCACTAAGCATCATGAATGATCTAAATGCACTTGGAAAGAAATATCCACAAAGAGAAGTTGCATTGAAAATTCTTAGAGGTCTTTCTAAGAAATGGGATATTAATGCAGTGGTGATTGAAAACACCAAGAACATTAATTCAATGCCATACCAACAAGTCTTCTCTCGAAATTTGAAGGCCTATGAATTTGTAATTGATAAGAAATCCAAAAAAAGGCCGACAAAGAAAGATGATTCTTCATCGAGTAAGAATGTGGCTTTAAAAGCCAAAGATAAAACTCAGAAACTAGAGAGTTCGAGAACCCCCATGCCAAACATCGGGATGAGCTTGAGGAAAAGCTAAGACCGATGGCAAGGAGGTTTGACAGACTTAATAGTAGATTTGGAAAATACAAAAGCTATTACAGGAACCACAGGTACCAGAAGAAACCTGAGGACATATCAACCGAGAAGAAGAAGGACACGAAGTCAAGGATCTTCATCCGAAAAGAAGGACTCCAAGTCCAAGGAAGAAAATGATCGGGATGATGATACCAACAGATGCTATAATTGCCGGAAGAAAGGTCACTTCCAAAGATGATTGTCAGATTTGAGTGCTAAGGAGAGAAGAGAAAGGCAAGCTAAAAGAGACCGTAAGTTCTCTAGCAAAAAGGCCATGGTTGCGTAAGAAGAACATTCCGAGGAGGGATCTAGATCTTCGATGAGATATTCTCGACAAAGGAAAGTGATGACATCTGTCTCGATGGCCATTGAGGAGGTAAACTCTTCTTTTTCTCTCGTTGTTGCTCCTACACTAGCACAAGAGTTTTCAAGTTCCAATCGAAAACAACTATTTTGACCGATGGATTCTTTTGAGAATCGATGAAGGACTATCTTCGCTTTTGCAAGGACTACTAAATAGAACTCAAGAGCGTATAAAGGAATCGAAAGTTAAAAATCTAAAATGGAAAGACTCTAGCAATATTGAAATCACTTCTCAATTAATGGGAGCCATCGATGAATCGGATGTTTCGAAAGTACAACTCTCGAGAGAAAGAGAAGTTCGATAATGACCCTAATCGAAAAGCTAGAGAAATCCATCAAGAGATTCAACTAATCAGACTAAGTTCAATGACCTCTCGAGAAGCATGAAACTCTACAGAATCGAGGAGGATAGTGCACATAAGAAGATAACTCTATTGAATAAAGCATCTAATGTAATAGATGAAATTCAGAGTTACCAGAGATCTGCGGACTATAAAAACGGATTGGGATACATTCCGGGGGAACCTCACAAGGTCATCCGAATCTTTGATCAAGTAGCAAGAAGACAATCTTTGTAAAACCAAATGGCACCTACACTTCAAGTCAAGTAATGCCCAAGGTTGTAGACAAGGAAAAGGACCCATGGTTTCAAAGAAACCGAATAATCAAAGTTGGAAAGCCCAAACCTCGGTGAAGGCTAGAAAATCCGAGCACTCGGTTTGAAAGTTTCAGCAAGTACTTCAAAGCCTCTCAGCTAAGAATGCAAACCGAAAGGCTCCACATCGAACCATCAGAGGAATCCTCGGATGAGAAACACTTAGCAGAGACATTCTCAATCAAGAGACCAAGTCCTCAAGATCTTCGAAAGACCCAGATTTCAAAGACAGCAACTTGAACCCCACTTGCCTAAGGGTAAAGGTTATTCAACCCGAAGTCATCAAAGATTTAGACCACCAAGACAAAAGCCTAAGCATCTGAACAGAAGGCCTGAACCAAAGAAGAATTCAAAGGCACATGTTCATGCTAAAGCGAGCACACATACACAGAAAACTGCTAAGGCACCTAGAGTAGTAGATGTGTATGTTGATGTTTATGGAAGACAAATTAGCCACTCTAAAGTGATTAGAGTTGTCAAAGCGATTTGGATTCCGAAGGTACATCTAACCTTGTAGGACCCTACAAACTAGGTACCTAAGAATTGATCTGTTTTTCAGGAGGAAAACAAGGGCACTGAACTGACTAAAGATCACATGGCACTGATGAGCAGAGATGAAAAAGCTTCTGATATATGGTATCTTGACAGTGGATGTTCAAGACATATGACAGGATACAAGAAGATACTTAGTGACTATGTTGAACAAAGAGGCCCACAGATCACTTTTGGAGATAACTCTAAGGGGATGATCAAGGATATGGAACTTTGGAAATCGATTTCGATTCATATCCATGGTGTTTCATATGTATATCGGATTGAAGCATAATTTGCTTTCAATTAGCCAATTTCTGTGATAAGGGTTTTAATGTTGAGTTCTCTAAGAACTTATGTTTTGTGAAAGATGATACATCACGTAAAGTATTATCGATCGGGTACAAGAAAAGGGAATGTGTATCTTTGTCGATTGGAGTTCAACTCCTAAAGATACATGTTTAGTTGCTAAAAGTTCCACAGATACCATTGGTTATGGCATAAAAGAATGAATCACCTAAATTTCAAAAACCCGAACAAGCTTGCAAGATTAGCTCTTGTGAGAGGGTGCTTTAATGAAGTGTTCAAGAAGGAACATATTTGTGATGCGTGCAAAAAGGAAAACAAATAAGAGCATCATTTAAAAGCAAAGTTGAGGCTTCTATCGAAAAAGAATACTTGATTCATCGATATGGATCTTTTTGGTCCTATAACACCAAAGAAGCACTAATGACAGAAATACACATTGGTAGTAGTTGATGACTACTCAAGATATACTTGGGTCATATTCTTACTCAGTAAGAAAGAGACTCAGATAAAGCTGCCAGAGTTACTGAAAAGGCTCAGTATTGAGAAAAATCTGAGTGTGGTCAAAATCAGATCTGACAAAGGAACTTAATTTATAAATCATATCATATCCGACTTTGTGCAGTAAAATGGAATTTCACATGAAACATCAGCTGCAAGGACCCCTCAACAAAATGGTGTTGCTGAAAGAAGGAACATGACTCTGAAAGAAGCTGCAAGGACAATGATAGCTGAAGCTAATATTCCTAAAAGATTTTGGGTTGAAGCTGTCAACACTGCATGCTACTCTCAGAATAGATCCATGCTGACTAAGAGTCAAGGCAAAACACCCTATGAGCTTTGGAATGAAAGGAAGCCTCTTGTTTCTTTCTTTCGTGTGTTTGGTTGCAAGTGTTTCATACACAATAATGGTAAAGATCAGTTGAAAACATTTGATAAAAAAGTCGATGAAGGAATATTCTTAGGATATTTCAAGTCAAAAAAGCTTTCGAGTTTACAACCAGTAGGACTCTTATTGTGGAGGAAACACCTCATGTTGTTTTTTGATGAATCCATTTGTGTTCGGAAGAAACAGAACATGATCTTGAGATAAACCGACTAAGAGGATCACCAGATTAAGCCTGAAACGGAAAGATAAATCATCCACTGAACCAGAAAAGAAGAAGTCAGTCACATCCTATGATTGAAGTGACTCAGACTCAGATAAAGAAGTTCAGGATGGAACTCAGGATGATGAGACTCAGGAAAACCAACACTCCAAAGGTGACCAATCTGAACAGACACCAGTTCAGACTCAGGTATGTGTGTGGTCACAGCTGAGGCAAATTCTGAATCTATCAACCAAAGGGGAACAAATGTCTCTCGACAATGTTCTCAATAGAATTTCCCCGAGGAAGATGATTCCCTTTCTCCTTTTCTCGTTGTTGTCCTCGAAGTTTATCGATTTAATCGAACCTAACATTTCAAATGTTGAGGATATTATTGAAGGGGGAACATCAAGAAGGAAATGGTTAGATAGTCATCCGACAAGTAAGATTGTGGGTGATCTAACTGAAGGTGTTAAAACAAGAAGGTTCCATGGTGAAAGTGCACTATTCTCATCCGCTTCCTATCGGAGAAAGAACCCACCGAGATTGGTGAAGCTCTACAAGATTCTAATTGGATTTTCGCTATGCAAGATGAAATTTGAATCAATTATCAAGGAATGAAGTATGGGAGCTAGTAGATAGACCGTAAAGGCACAATGTCATTGGAACCAAGTGGGTTTTCAAGAATAAAAAAGAGATGAAAACAACAACATTGTGAGAAACAAGGCAAAGGCTAGTTGCACAAGGTTATTCCCAAGAAGAAGGCTTGGATTATGATGAAACCTTTGCAGACTTTTTGTTGCAAGACTAGAAGCCATCGATTGTTTCTTGCATATCTTTGGCCACATGAAGTTCGATCTATCAAATGGATGTGAAAAGTGCATTTTCGAGCGGTGTGCTTAAAGAAGAGGTTTATGTGGAACAACCTCCCGGTTTCAAAACAGAATGACCAAGTTTCTGTGCTCGAAAAAGCTTTTTGTATGGTCTCAAACAAGCACCCCGAGCATGGTATGATACTCTTTTTCTTTTCTCATCGACCATGGTTTTGTCAAAGGGATCGTTGATAGAACTCGTTTCAGATAGAGGATGGGGAAGATATCTTGCTAGTTCAGATATATGTTGATGACATCATTTTGGATCTCCAAACCATCACCGTGTGTGAAAAGTTTTCAACATCGGATGAAAGGCAAGTTTGAGATATCAATGATGGGAGAGATGAATTCTTTTCTAGGTCTTCAAGTGAAACAATCAAAGGAAGGAATATTCATCAACCGTGCAAAGTACACACGAGATCTAATTGCCAAATATGGTGTACAGATTGCAATACGCTTAGATTCCTATGAATACTAACTACAAGATGGATCCCGATTTCAAGGCAAATCAAGAAGCCATACCGATTATAGAGGAATCATTGGATCATTGCTCTATCTTACGTTAAAGTAGGTAGGATATAACATTTCTTTGTTGGGATATGTGCAATATACCAAGCTAATCCTAAGGCTAGTCCCATGGAGGTCGCCAAAAAAAGATACTAAAGTATCTTAAAGGCACAAATGAATAGAGGATTATGGTATCCGGTGATGATAACCTTGAATTAACCGGGTTACTCAGATGTCGATTATGGAGGTTGCAGAATTGTGAAGTCCACTTCGGGAACTTGTCAATTTCTAGGAAGTAAGTCGATATCTTGGTTTTTGAAAAAGCAGGACCTCAAGAGCAACAAGTACTCATCAAGTTTAATACATGGTCATGGAAGTTTGTGGCTCGATTCTTTGGCTCGGACAACAATTAAGGGATTATAAAGTTGTACCCAATGAAGTACCAATATTTTGTGACAATAATAGTGCCATTGCTATTTCACAAAATCCCAGTTATTGCATACCGGATGCAAGCATGTGGATATCGACATCACTTCATCGAGATCATGTCGGAGAAGAAGGACATAAGGATGGGAAAATTCATACTGATAAGCAGAGAGCTGATATCTTGACTAAACCTTTGGCTGAATCAAGATTTTAGGAACTTTCAGTTGAATTAGGGATGTTAGAACCAGGTGTATAGAGTAAAATCTAAAAAATTGAAGATTTTCAGATGCATGAAGTTTTCTCAGAATTCTACTGAGAAGCTCAGGATAAAATGGAAATACTGAACTAAGTCTCAGGAAACTCAGATTCATCAAGGTCAAGATTTCAAGAAAGATATCTTGAACCAATTCAAGATTTCAAAGATTATACTAACATTTTATCAAGGTCAGTACTCAGTAAGACTGATAGAGAGAAATTAGTCTGAAGAAGTAATGACTCATGCGACTCATTTATTGCTCAAGTGAAGCTCAGTAATCATTCACAATAAGTACAAAACACCTGAGGAATGTTTTTGGGCGGGATCGTTTTAAATTCCGAAGAAGGTCAACAGTCATTTAATGCTCTGTTACATTAATGACCAATGAGGATGTTTTGGCGGCTTACTTTTCGGAGATCGTCGGTTCATATACCCGATTAATCGGAGATTAATCTCAACCGTTGTTTTTCACCTAACCAACGCAATTCCCCACGGTTTCGAAGCTATATATACCCCAATAAGACATTCAAGCCAAAATTTTATCAAACCCTTCGTTCCCAAATCCTCTGCAAATAAATCCCCTTTGCCCAGAAATTCCCAAACCCTAAAATCTTCTTTTCTTCAATCAATCTCTAAAATGGCCCCAACCTTGTTCGAGAGATTAGCTAAAACCAACAAGCCCTGGTACGAGTTTGTTGTCTCACTCGAAATCACAACCAACTCAAAGCCGTAAGAAGAGGCTCAAGATATGATTCGATCGGGCTAAACTCACTCCATCTAGTCGCAGTTTCACTGCACCGTGAGTTTTGCGAAAGGGTAATTAATTCATCTATAACTTGAAGATAGATGAAGAGGATCAGATGCATTCTAAGATTATCAGATCACATTTAGAGCAATCGTCCAAATACATCGATTTTGAGAGGATCTCAGATATAGTTCCTAAAAAAATCAATGATGTTTTTGAGCTCGTGGATAGAGGAGAGGATCCCGCGATGTATATGTCGTAGAGAGCAGAGGAGTACTTAGATAGGATTGCCGAGAATCTGTTAAATTTGAGGCGACATTGCATAAAAAGGCACTTAAAGCCACAATATCGTGTGTTGATGGATATTATGAGCAAGAGCATCATGAGTCTTTGGGAGTTTTGAGCAGATCAAGACTCAAGCTCGGATTGAGTTGATGGCGGAATAGAGGCCTCACCCACCACCGACTTCAACCTGGTGAAATTTTTGATTCGGGACGGTGAGTGAAAGCAGACCAAAGTTTTGAAGAAGGTTGACGGGGCGATCTCAATAAAAGGCAAGATCCACCATGCCACCAAAATTGCTTATATTTTGGAGATGTGCAGAGAGGAGGAGGATATCTTGGCCAATTCGACCTCATTCCCTAAGTCCAAAATTCTCTTTAAGCCCATTGCTGCAAAGAAGCAGGCCATCAGGGGGAAGAGAGAAAAGAAGGTAGAATCACCAGTTGAGGCTGAAAAAGAGACTCAACAAACCATGGGGAAGGTTTTGTTGGAGGCAAAGATGGAGCAGGGTGCAAAAATAATGAAGCAGAAGAACCTTGCCCCAAAGCGCAGAAGATTGGTGGTTCTCACCGATGAAGATGGCAGTGATTCTGAGGAGATTCAACCTGAGGGCCAAACCGCTCAGAGTTCGCCATTGCAAGTTTTGGCTCAGGTTATCTCAAAGGCACAAGAACAGACTGAGGAGAAGGTCTTCTCTGAGGTGCTTGAGACATCTCTAAGTTCAGATAAAATTTCTCAGGAAATTTTCAAAGGAACTAAGGCCTCAGAGATTCCTACTGAAAAAGTGCCGGCCGACAAATAGAAGAGCCAACTCGTAACCAACTGGAGGAAGTGTCAACTCAGACCCGTAACCCACTCGGATGCAACCGAGGACTCGACCGCACAACCTTCAGAGGTCAGCCGAGACTCGGGAGCGAATATTCTTGATGAGCTCCTCGAAAGTGATCTACTTTTGATCCTCGCCAGGTTTCAATCGAACCGAGAGCCCGAGATGGAAGAAGGGCGAGGTCAAGAAGGAAGGCGAGTGGAGGAGCAAGGGGGAACGGTTCATTCTTGACCGCTACCCTGAGCTTAGCTCATACCCTGATCTGCAAGATGTTTTCTTCAGATTAAGGACAACTGTGTTCATCCTCAATCAGACTCTTCCCGAGATGCTTGATATTGCTGCTTTCAGAGGGGAAGACTGGTGGAATGAGGAGACAACCTTTCTGACCGACTTCTCAGGGTTCAGAAGGACAAAGCTCAGGATGAAAAACTCCGATTTTGATGAGCTGGTTCAGAGGAAGTTAGCTGAAAGAAAAGCTACTGAAGTTGGTGCCCCAAGCAGCGGAGACAAATCTCAAGATGGAGATGGGGACCAACAGGGAGATGTTGAGGATCAGTCTCAGATGGAAAAGCGAGACTTCATTGTCGATCAACTCCGAATTGGTCAACTCAGATCGGTTAAACTCTTTTCAGTACCTTTTGGCACTATTAACAATTATGCCAAAGTTATCGAAAAGTTCTATCTTTAATTTCAATTGTTCGATAAATGATCGAGGCTCGATTGGAGACCGGAGCTCAGGATGAAGTCATAGCTCAGATGATCAAACGAAATCGTAAGGTGCGTAAGGTTCCCCGAGATTGATCTCACTCCCTTGATGGAGAAACTTGAGAAGGTTGAGCCAATGATGATCAAGATTGCTCAAATGGAAGAAACATTGGCCAATCAAGCTCAACAGATGGAAAGTCTTAGTCACTCTTCAGAGCTGGTGCTAATCCAAAACACTCTGACCTCACAGATGACTTCCATGGAAGATAAGCCGAATGAAAAGTTTGGAGGAGTCAAGGTCGAGCTCAAATCTTTGAAATGAATCAGAAGCACCAGGAGTCAACGACATTTCTAGAGGTGAAGTTGGCAGAGAGGAATGAAGTGATGATAAAATCTGCTGTTGAGGAAATGAGCTCAATGCTCATGACCAAGATGACAGAGATGTTCAAAGAAGCACTCTCTGGCCAGTTTGCCCATTTATCTCAAGAATTTTTCGCGGGCCAAGAACCATCTAAGGAGACCGGAAGATTTAACAAGATCGGATAGCAGGAGAAGTTCATTTGTGTGAGCAAAGAACAATATCACATGGACACAAGACACTCTCCGGACTTCTTCCAAATTATGGTGCAAGAAGGGGGAAAAGGAAGGTGAAGACCTCAGGAAGTTCATGGCACGTACTTTGGAGAAGAAGGCTCAGAAAGATGCTGAAATGTATAACCTAGCCAAAGCCTTAAGAGAAGTCGAAGCTATTTGAAGTTCGCTCAGGTAGAAAAGCCTATCTACACTCGAGTTTCTGAGCAAACCATGCTTGATGTTGCAAGAGAGAAACCGAAAGTGCTAGAGCAAAGGTTGGAACAAGCCAAGCAAGCCGCCGACGGTTTGCCGATGAAGAGGAAAGCCTTGGGCGTTGTTCAACCCGAGCGTCATGCGAAGCTTTCTAAGCCAATCCAGAGAAAGTCGATTCGGATGATGAAGAAACGGAAGAACCGAAGTCTCAACCTCGTAAGAAAGTCTTCAACACGAGAGATGCTCAAGACACTCCAAATAGAACAAGCTAAGAAAGTCCGCCGCCCGGTCTCGTGAGCGCCTGCGGATCGTAAAGAAGATAGACGAAGAGCAGAAGCGAATGAGTGAATTCAGGAAGTTTGCGAGCAAGAGGAAAGGGACATCAAAAGCACTAAAGTGGCCCCATGTTGATAAATGGATGCCTATCAAACTCAATGATATGTGGGAAGAAGTCAAGAGAACCTTCTGGTTCAATTATGATGTTCTCAGGGAATGGAGAGGGGAAAGCTCAGATCAAAATGAAGCATTCATTGAATATCTCCTAACCTTCTATCCAAAGTATCTACAGGGCTGGATTAACCTTGCGGATGAAGGAGAGGTACAGATAGTAGCCCCTGGTCCATATTCCTATCCTCCTCCAAGACTTGGTGAATGAGAAGACCATTACTCAAGAAATTGCTCAGTATGCTGGTCAGTTGGGTATAACAGGAAACAATCCAGATATTATTAAGGAGAGAAATGAGCTGAAGAAGAGATTTTTCGGAATGTTCGACCTGGAGGGTCCTGCTGATGAAGTTGAGAATGAAGCAAATCAAAGAGTAAGACCAAGAGCCAAATCAAGATCAAGATCAAGACTCGTAAGATTCTCGTAATCTTTAAATTTTTGTCTTTTTGATTTTGTTGATAAACTCATTGTAATCTGTAATGGTATACTCATCATCAATGAAGATTTATCATTATGCTCAAAAGATAATATCTCATTATCTTATTTACATGTCTTTTATTTTGATATGCCTGAATGAATGTCTCTGAACTGATTTTATGTTGATAAGGGAGATATTGTCTGAATATGGGGGAAATTGTTTAAGTATTTAGTAATGAACTACTTAAAGAGATTCATTACTGAAGAAATTGCTGAATGATTTAAATTGTTAGGAGTTCCTCTGTTTTTAAGAAATTGTTGGGAGACAACCAATCTTGTAATAGGATAAACTGAAACCTGAGTGTAGGTTATATGTTTGTAACAAGATAGGTTTTGGCATCATCAAAAAGGGGGAAATTGTTGGGAGATGAATTTAATATATATGATTTTGATTAAGATCCCAAAACCCCTGAGTATGACATGTTCAGAATAATTTTGATAGTTGAGTCAGATTCGGCCAGAGTATTCGTGATGTTATCTCGCAAAAATGTATAGTCGCCAGATATATAGTCAGATAGGTTTCAAGACTCAAGAACTCAAGATATGTTTCAAGAAATCAAGTTTCAAAGATGAAATCGGTATCGAAGACTCAAAGATAAAATCGAGATATCAAGACTCAAGAGGATATCGAGAAATCAAGACTCAACACGAAGATTCAGCCAGATCACCAAGAGACTTTAAGACTCTCAAGACGCAAGATCAAGATCGAAGATCAAGCATACCGATGGCACAAAGAATTATCAAGACTCAAGAAGAGTATATCAATGCTCAAGATGAACCCGAATGTTCCGAGGCTCAATATATCTATCCTCAAGGATGCAACATCGAGAAGATCGCGATTCCTTAGAAAATAGATAGTTGCCAAGACATTCAAATGCAGACAAAAGGAACTAAGTCAGAAGTGTTGTTAAGGTTATATCAAACTTAGAGTTTGTAACCAAAAAAAGCAGTTGAAGATGTCTACCTTTAACTGGAGACAAAAGTCAAAAAGAGGAAGACGACATCGCACCATACCGACATCGACAAAGGATAAAGTCGTTGAAAAAGGATGTCAGATGTACAAAAGTTCCAGACTGCAAAAAGTGAAGACCGGCTACATGAAAGGTTATTGCCTAAAACGTGTTAGGGAGTTTCAAACCCTAAATATAGCCGTTTCTCACACACCATAAGAGGGAACTCACGAAGCTATCTCTCCAACGGATAGTTTTCAAGAGTGACCTTGGTGTATGCCTATAAATACTGGTGACCCTCTACATTGTATGGTTACGGGAAATTTATACGCAACTCAAGAGCTCAAACTTATTCAAAAAAAGTTAAAGCACTCGAAAAACTTAGAATTTCCCAAGTGCTTCTATATTGAAGAGAGCTCACTATACTAAGCCTAGCTTGATAAGAATTATCCAAAGCTTAGTCGAGATATCCTAACCCTTTGCATTGTGCTTCATTGTAAAGGATATCTCATCCTAGTTGGAAACCAACCGAGAAACCCCAAACCCTTGAGAAGGTAGTTGGAGTGTGTTTGTTGGTGAGAAAGAGTTGTAAAGAGTTAGTAAACCACGCGGAGTAGTCTAAAAACTCTAGAGGAGAAGTTAGTAAGCTGCTGGGGGTAGTCAAAGCTTGTTTGTGTTTGAGTAAGTAAACTACGGAGGTAGTCGTAAAAACTCAAGGTCGGGTTGAGTAAGTAAACCACGCGGAGTAGTCGTAAAAAACTCAGTACGAAAGTTGAGTAAGTAAACCACGCGAGGTAGTCGTAAAGCTCGAAGTTGATAGTGAATTTCTCCGAGGATCGAGAGAGAGTGGATGTAGGAGCTTGAGTCTCGAACCACTATAATTGCCGTGGTTATTTATTGCTTTCCTTATCCGTGCTTAATCGTTGCATTGACTTGATTTTGAAAGCATACTTTTCACTGATATTCAATTGGAATCAATCCACTGAAGTTGCATAAGTGAATCACAGCTTAATCACTATTTCATAAAGGGAAGGTTTTCAAAGAAAGCTTAAAAGCAGTATAAACTAAAGGGCCAACCATTTCAAGACGATCGAAAGTAGCTAAAACAGATAGTTACCAAACCGAACTCTCTTCCGAGGATTCAAGAAGTTAGTTATCGATCCAAGCAACTCGGGATCTCTCGACACTCAGGACTCGGTTGGGATTATCCGAGGTATCCGAAAGCGACTCAAGATCATCGTCTCGAAGAGACTTTGACTCAGAGCGATCTGTGCTTCTCAGAACCTAATCTTCAGGATTATCTGACCCAAGCTGACCTCAGTAAGAAAAAGTTTTAAAAACACTGAACACGTGTATTCCCCCCCCATACACGTGTAAGACTCGTTTGCACCGGGACCAACAGGAAGTAATGTCGGATAGTTAGCTTTGATACCTAGGCTTAAGTTGACTCCTTCTGGTCATAGATTGTCGTTTAAATTTCAATGAAGACAATTTTTATTGATTATTTCTTATGTTATGTCTGTAAATAAAAGTCAAGGATAATTATTTTCTAATGTAGGAAAACTTTTGCAGAAGTCCATTTTTAGTCATGGACAACTGTATGTAGTTGTTTCTTGGATAACAAACCTCTAGGGTTTGAAGATCCTATTGTGTGATAATGATAATCATAATTGTACTGTCACGAAAAATATAGTTTTTTACAATGTGTTTAGGATTATATAAGTCTTTAATAATAAATATCCAGATGTCACAACTTTTTCATGATGTTTTATTTTTGTTAAAGTCTTTTTTATATAGAATTATTACAATATTAATTATTTGAAATATTATATATAAATGAATTATTATATTTTCTCTAACATTTTAAAATTAGTCTATTGGTTGTCAAATTAATATTTAACATGAAAATATTATATATCTTATATACGTAAATATATATATTTATCTAAATTTTTATATTATTGCAAGATACTTATATAATTAGTTATTTGCTATTAATTTCGTAAATTAAATTTAGTAAAATATATGTCAAAATTAAATATTTTAAAAATTAATTGATATTTTAATCATGAATATAAATATTACATCAATGTTTGAACTTTGTTATAAATACATTATAACAGTAATACAACATATGTAATAAAGTAGGATTAATTGCAAAAAATAAAATAAAATCACGATTGTTAGAGTTTTGTTGGAAGATGAATTTAATAAAGATTGATTTTGATTAGATCCCAAAACCCCTGAGTATGACATTGTTCGAACAAAAGAGAAAAAGTCAACAAAAAATTACAAGTATGGAAGACATTGTTCGAACAAAAAATGAAGAAGACAAAAAATTACACAACAAATGTTCGGCAAAACAAAAATAACACTAAGGAGCAAATTCATAATTGGGGGTGGACGGAAGAGAAATGTCGAACAAATCGTGCTCAGCCCCCTCAGCAACAACTCCTCCAGTATGGTCAGGTACAATATGCTCGCCAGGAGGTACATTCTGCTCGGTCACAGGAGGTCCCCTTTGCTCGGCCTGCACCTGATCGGACCCGGACTCAGTTTGGAGATTTTGGCCAGCAACACCAGCAGTATTCACGTCCGAGCCATCTTCCTCATCCAGAATAGGATCATCAACTTCGATCCCTTCAGGAAGAATGGAGAAATCACACAGATCGTTCAAATCTGACATTGGAAGGTTGCGATCTGGTGGGTTGTCGATCAGGTACTGCTGGAAACTGGATATGAGAGGGGCAATTTGTTCGCCAGTGAGTGCATGGCGAGCAGACCGGATAGCATCGGCGAAGGCACAAATGTAGGAGAAGTTGGACATGGAATCAACATACTCTTCATTATGCAGCTTTGAATTTTCGAGACCCAAACGAGTGTTGGTCTCCTCAGCAATGATGAGCTGTTGGCCGAGCACGCTCCTCTCACTTTCCATGGCCTCGACGCCAGCTCGGAGTCTACGAAGCTCAACATTCATCTCCTCCTGAGCTCTTCGTATGCTGACCACCTCCTCCTGAGAGTGATTCAGTTCCTCCTTTGCCTGGCGGGCATCCTCCTGAGCCTGGCGAGCATTTTCCTGAGCTTGGCGAGCATTTTCCTGAGCCTGGCGAGCATCCTCCTGAGCCTGGCGAGCATCAGCTTGTGCCGAGGATGCCTGTCCCTGAGCCAACCTCAGTTCATCCTGAGTCCTGTTCAGCTCGCCCACCTTTTCTTCGAAATTCCTGATCAAAGCCAAGTAGTTGGCATGAAGGTTGGCGGACTCAGCATAGGCTTTCTCAAGAACGACCATAGATTGGCCCTGAAGTACCAGACCAAGACACATGTTTTTCAGAGGAGTGGGACCCGTAGTAGACTCTTCCAGCTCGGTAGTCCATGCTCGAACGAGAGTCTGGCACGCTTTCTGACCATGCTCAGGAATGCCCGGAACCTTGCGAACACTCGGCGAGCAGAAGTAGATTTTTAAATTGGGCATCAAGGGCGCCAACCTGCTCAACCTACATATACACCCGAGCAAATAAATATGACAAAGCGAACAGAATTAACAAAAAGAAGTAAAGTTAACAAAATATACCTGTTCGCACGAGCTGGATCCCATCCCAAGAATGATTTATCCTCAGGGGATCGAAGCTCAGGGTTCAACGGAGTCCATGATCGGGGTCCATCAGGAGGCGGAGAGGATGTGCCAACCTCCATTTCAACAATTTGCGAGACTGGGCCGACCACAGAGGTGGCCATTCTGATCGCCTCGGCAGTAGGGGTCTGGGTCACCCTAACAGCATCAGTGCTCGTCTGAGCCTGTTCGATCGGCGTGCTCGTCCAAGTTTGTTCACTTGGCCCCTGCTCGTCTGTTTCCATCCTCGGTCTCTTCGGCGACGGAGCTTGTTCGCTAGTCCCCTGCTCGGTCGAACGAGTACTCCTTTATGGCCGGCTCGATTCCCCAGGCTCGGATGCAGATGCTCGGCTCGCCCTACCAGCCCTGCTCGTTTCTCCTCTGTTTGCTCGTTGAGCCTCCCGCTCAGCTTGGATTCGAGCGAGCTCCTGTGGTCTTTTTCTTCGAGCCATCTCAGTATGCTCGGACGTACTCACGGCAACGGTTACAGCAGGGAAAGCTATAAGTAAAGCAATTCATTATGCGAAAAAGGACCACAGCGAGCAAAATGGCACAAAGCTTATGCAAAGGCAAAAAAGCAATCCTTACCAGCAGGATTAACAGCAACAAGATGGTGAGGGGGTACGAATAAGCCTCATTTCTTCCTCTGATCGGCGGTATTTAGGGTCCTTACAGATCGTTCCAAGCGAGACTCGAGATCAATTTGCCAAACGCTGCTAAAATAGCCGTCGTTTGTTTCCTTGTCCGTCGCAGCTGGAATCCCTGAAATAAAGAGCAAGTTAAAATCAGTTCAAATTGAAGAACAAAAGACACAAAATTACTTACTTCGGTACACCCTGAAGTCAGTAGGGATGTCTAATCGAGCATCTGGTTCGCTCCCAGAAGTCGGGCTCTTCAAATCGCCCCCAACGAACCAGAACTTCTCTTTTCAATCACTGATTTTGTTCGGCACGTCCTCAATGATTTTGCACTTGGCATTTGCTTGCATGAACAACCACCCATGTTCGCCCTTCGGACGGGTCAGGTGCACCAATCGAGCAAGTTCAGCTGCGGAGGGATAGTATCTTGGCTTCATTTTGCCGAACAAAGTCAGGAAGCTCATGATCATATGCCACCCATTCGGCTTAAGCTGCGTGATGGTGATGTTCCATTCCACGAGCAAACGGGTGATGGCCGGATGGAGGGGGAATCGAAGGCCGGCTTCCATTGTGTCCAAATTCACAGCGACACAACCTTCAGGGGGCTGGTCTGCTCGCTCATCAGGACCCGGTGCCCAGAAAAAGACATCTTTAGGGGTTTCATAATTTCTATGCAGCTGAGCGAGCATATCTACATCAATTATGCTCGCTATCTTGCTCGCTGGGTACTCATTTTCCACCCTAGTCCTATGAGGTTGTTCGGGCCAATCAAAACTATAACTAGCATTATACTCGTTATACGTTGGACTATGAGGGACACCAACAGGTATATCAAGCTCAATATTTTGCTCACCACCTATCCCTATGTTCGATTCGGTTACATTCACAGCCATTAAAATTTCCCCCCTCACATTATCATCATTCCTATCTACATCAACATTATCAACAACCCTATACCTAATTTGAGTTTGGGCAAAGAATCGTCACTTGAATCATCCGAGAAATCACTACGGACCAAGTCCCTATCTAATTCATTTAGGGCTTCGTCGGAATCGGAGGAAAGAATGGCAAATGGTTGCCGAACTTGCCAACAAAATCCTGAATCCGAGACATTCGTCTCCGGCGCGATAGCGTTGCTATGGGGGATTCTACCGACAGAGGGGGAAGAAGAACTATGGTGGTCCGATTCTAGGGGAACAGAAGAGTTCGAGCAAGAGGCCATAATGGCAATGAGAGAAAGAATACAGTGGTTACCTGAGTAAGATCCTTCGCCGGAATGATGAAGCCCTCGCCGGAAATTTTCAGACACGGAAAAGATTGAAAGACAGAGGCAAAAAGAAGAAGGAAAGAGAAAAGGGTTTAAGGCGGTGAAATGAGGTATATATATAGATACCGAATTCAATTTTGAAAATCTGGCACAGAATACAAAACGACATCGACTATGGCCCAATAAGATTATATGGCCGGGCCCCATGTTGAATCTAATTCGGCCAGGGGGTATTGTTGTGTTCGATATAATAATTCAGGATTAATCGAAAACGTAAGAGCGACACGTGTAATATTTATTAAAATAGTCATGCCCGATGGACAAGTGTGCTCGCCGTCCATCGGCCAAACAAGTTTGTTCGACCAGTTCGCCACTTGTCGCCCAAAACAAACATACTCGGCACTCAGATCAGGAAAGAAGGAATCAAATGAGCTCAGACAAGTCTAAGGCCACGAACAAGTCTGAGGACTCAGACGGCCAAAATGCTCGACTATTCTAAGGGTCAAGATTCTCGCAACTCGTATATCCCCAAAATGTCGACTATTTTGAGGGGTCAGTATGCTCGCAACTCAGATATCCTGAAATGCTCAGACTATTCTGAGGGGTCAGTATGCTCGCAACTCAGATATCCTGAAAGACTTAGATAATCCGAGGATCAGTATGCTCGGTGCTCAGATATCCTGAGGGATCAGATATCCTGAAGACTCAGACATTCACCTGAGGGATCAGTATGCTCGCAGCACAGACATCCTGAGGGTCAGTATGTTCGGTACTCAGACATCCTGAGGTCTTAAAACATCCTGAAGACTCAGGCATCCTGAAGGGTCAGAGTGCTCGACACTCAGATATCCCGAAGACCCAGACATCCTGAGGGCTTAGTATGCTCGAGGAGGACAGTATTCCAGCATAAAATTGACATGGTTAAAGGGGCGAACAAAGCATTCAACCGAGCAAAAGATTGATTTGGATGACCAAAAAGGTGCTTTATAGACAAGAAAAAGTAAAGATCAACCTAGAAGACGGAGTTGGAAAGGTGGCCGTATCACAAGAGTTCTTGCATGGCCCGGAGTTTCCAATTTATGCTTACAACCCAAATTTCATGCTAGCATTCGGAGTGCTATAAAAGGAAGAAAAAACAAGAAGAGAAAAGTTCAGAAATTTCCCAGAAAAAGTTACACCCACATAAGAAATTCCCCAGAGAGGCGAGGTACAGAAAAATTCGAGTGATTATCCACACATACAGAAACCCTAGCACTCATATGCAAACTCTCCAAATTATCTTCATCTGTAACGATTCATCTTCATAAGGTGTATCAAATATTGTACGTGTAAAGCTCGCAATACCACATCCTAGCTTGGTATGCCCCCGTGAGTAGTCATTTCCCGATTTAACCGGGTCAACAAATTCATCTTATTTACAGTTTATTTTACACGTGCATGTTTTGTTTGTGAGTCGTTTCCGAATTAGCCACATCATATTCCTCAAATAAAACGACTCACGACAACTGGTTGTCGCGAGTCATTTTTTACGGAGAGTATTATGTGGCTAATATGGTAACAACTCACAAACAAAATAATTAATCGAACAAGAACACTGCGGGAAGAACCGTTGTTCTTCCCTGAAATGTGGGTGTAGGTATATAAGTGGAATGAGGGAAACATTCCAGTGTGTCCCTTTACAATGAACTGTGAGGTCCTTTATATAAAGAGGACCAGCACGACAAATCATAAGCATGACAAATCGTTAAGCACGACAAATCGTTAAGCACGACAAATCGATAAGCACGACAAGTCATGTGCATAAAGCATGACAAAACATATGCGTAAGCATGATAAATCATGTGGTCTCTGTGGGACTTGCTGACGTGCGATAATTCGTCCTGCTGACGTGTGATAGCCTTCAGATTATCTGAGCCTTCAGGTTATCTGAGCCTTCAGGTTCTCTGATGTGTGATAAATCTGGTGATGCTGACGTGTGATTTATCTGAGCACAACAATAGCCCCCAAGATCGGGCTGTGACGTTGTTCAGAGCTTGATCTTGTTTCAGGTCTCGACCAGATTTTAACTTTTGTTGTATCTCTAGCCGCATTCGATTGTTTTGCCTTCGAGCTTGCTTTCCGGATGTCGTATGAGATCTTGATCGTTCGGAATGAGCCCTCGTGATAGAGGATCTTACCTTCGTCGTCGATCTGATTCGTGGTTTCGTACTTTGGGGGGAACCCGTCGTCAGACGAGTCTTTTTCAGGTCTTTCGTGCCGGGAGCCCCACAGTCTGAAGTCTTTTATGTTTCGTACTTTGGGGGAGCCGGTCGATGACGAGTCTTTTCAAGGCTCATGCCCTTGGGAGCCCCCATATACGAAGTCTTTTACAGGCTTTCTTCGGGGAGCCCCACAGATGAAGTTCTTTTTCAGGCTCGTGCCGGAGGGAGCCCGTCGTCAGACAAGTCTTCAGTACTCGTGCCGGAGTGGGGCCCGTCGAAGTCTTTTTCAGGCTCAGATGCCGGGGAGGAGCCCCATCTGACGAAGTCTTTCATCTTTCGTGTGAGAGCACATCATGAATCTTTGCTCGTGCCGAGCCCCATCGTCTGAGTCTTTTACGTACTTTCAGCCGAGGAGAGCCCCCATCTGATGCTTTGCCAGGTCGTGCCGTGAGCCCCATCGTGATGAATCTTTTTCTGTCTTTCGTTCTTTGGGGAGCCCCATCGTCAAAGTCTTTCTGTCAGACGTGAGCCCTGGTCGTCCTGATCTTTTTAATTCCTGTGGGAAAATGGTCTTCAGGGTGGCTCTCGCCGGGAGAGCCGAAAATATGCCCCTTTCGAGAGATGAGCAGTCTGCAGAGATGGCTCGTTGGAGAGCCGAATAGGATATCTGCCGAGATGAGCGAATCTTCCGAGATGGCTCGTCGGAGAGAGCGATGAGATCCCCGCCGAGATGAACAGTCTTTCCGAGATGGCTGTGAGAGAGAGCTAGATGGGATCCCCGCTCAAGATGAGCAAGTCTTCCGAGACGGCTCGTGAGAGAGAGAGCTAGATGGGATCCCGCCGAGATGAAGCGGTGTCTTCTGAGATGGCTCGTGAGAGAGAGAAAGATGGGATCCTACTCGAGATGAGCAGGTCTTCTGATATGGCTCGTGAGAGAGAGCTAGATACTTGAGGGAGCTAGGAGAGTTTATATTGTAAATGCGACCACTTATGGCCGAAAGGGGTTTTGCGACTTCTCCTCTGTCGAGATCGTCTATCGCGATTTATAGGAGAATTTTACGCTCGTCGTCGATCACTTCTGACCAAAGCGGTTTCGCGACTTTTTACCCCCGCATAAATTGGTTCGACCGTTGTGTGGTCTCGTAGGAGAGTCAAAAGTCGATGAAGGCAAGCAGGTTAATGTTGATAGAGGCGGACCTGTCACGCCGAAATAATGAGCCAACATCTAATCGCCGAGAAGGCGGAGAATACTTCGCTAAAACAGCAGACTGGACATCGCCGAGTTAGCGGAAAGCCGCGCCGAGGAGGCGGGTTGGTCGTCGCTGTGAAAGACGATGATCTCATCGCCGAGAAGGCAGAGAATACTTCGCTAAAATGGCGGACTGGACATCGCCGAGGTAGCCGAAAGCCGACGCCGAGGAGGCGGGCTGGTCGTCGCTGTGAAAGCCGACGATCTCATCGTCGAGAAGGCGGAGAATACTTTGCTAAAACGGCGGAATGGACATCACCGAGTTAGCGGAAAGCCGATGCCGAGGAGGCAGGCTGGTCGTCGCTGTAAAAGCCGACGATCTCATCGCCGAGAAGGTGGAGAATGCTTCACTAAAACGGCGGACTGGACATCGCCGAGTTAGCGGAAAGCCGACGCCAAGGAGGCAGGCTGGTCGTCGTTGTGAAAGCCGATGATCTCATCGCCGAGAAGGCAGAGAATACTTCGCTAAAACGGCGGACTGGACATCGCCGAGTTAGCAAAAAGCCTACACCGAGGAGGCGGGCTGTTCATCGCTGTGAAAGCCAATGATCTCATCGCCGAGGAGGCGGGCTGGTCGTCGCTGCGAAAGCCGATGATCTCATCGCCGAGAAGGCAGAGAATGCTTCGCTAAAACGGTGGACTAGACATCGCCGAGTTAGCGGAAAGCCGACGCCGAGGAGGTGGGCTGGTCGTCGCTGTAAAAGCCGACGATCTCATCGCCGGGAAGGCGGAAAATACTTCGCTAAAACGGCGGACTGGACATCGCCGAGTTAGCAGAAAGCTAAAGCCGAGGAGGCGGTCGTTTCGTCGCCAGGAAAGCCGATTTATCTCATCGCCGGGAGCATGGAGAATGCTTTCGCTAAAACGGGCGGATCGACATCACCGAAGTTAGCAGAAAGCCGACGCCGGCGAGGCGGGCTAGTCGCCGCCGCGGAAAGCCGATGATCTCATCGCCGGAAGGCGGAGAATATTACTAAAACGGGCGTAACTCAGACATCGCCGAGATAGCGGAAAGCCGACGCCGGGGAGGCGGGTGGTCGTTGCCGCGGAAAGCCGACGCATCTCGCCGAGAAGGCAGAGAATGCTTTCGCTAAAACAACGGGACCGGATATCGCCAGATAGCGTAAACCGACGCTAAGGAGGCGGGCCGGTCGTCGCTGCGGAAAGCCGATTTATCTCATCGCCGGAAGCGTGGAGAATGCTTCGCTAAAAATGGCGGATCGACATCACCGAAGTTAGCGGGTTGGTCGCCGCTAGAAAGCCGGCGATCTCGACGCCGAGAAGCTACGCGGAGAGTACTTCGCTAAAATGGTGGATCGACATCGCCGAAGTTAGCGAAAAAGCCGATGCCGAGGGAGGCTGGCCGTTTGTTGTCGTGAAAGTCGACGATCTCATCGCCGGAAGGCGGAGAGTATTTCGCTAAAACGGGCGATCGACATCACCGATGAGCGGAATGCCGAGGCCGAGGAGGCGGCCGTTCATCGCCGGAAGCCGACGATCTCATCGCCGGTAGCGCGGAGAGTATTTTCGCTAAAACGGGCGGACCGACATCGCCGAGATAGCGGAAAGCCGGCGCTGGCGTGGGCAGGTGCCTGGTCGTCGATAGAATGCCGACGATCTCATCGCCGAGAATACGGAGAATACTTCGCTAACACGATGGGCTCGACATCGCCGAGTTAGCGAAAAAGCCGATGCCGAGGAGGCGGGCCGCTCGCCGTGTGGAAAACCAACGATCTTCATCGCCGGTGAAGGCCAAGAGTATCGCTAAAACGGCGGATCGACATCGCCGAAGTTAGCGGAACGCCGACGCCGAGGATGGGCGCTTCGCCGTGAAAGCCGACGATCTTCATCGCCGGTAGCGCAGAGAGTATTTCGCTAAAACGGCAGATCGACATCGCCGAAGTTAGGGGGAATGCCAACGCCGAGGAGGCGGGCCGTTTCGTCAGCCGTGAAAGCCGATTTATCTCATCACCGGAAGCGCAGAGAGTATTTCGCTAAAACGGGCGATCAGACATCGCCGAGATAGCGGAAACCGGGACGCCGGAGGAGGCGGGCCGGTCGCCGCCGCGGAAAGCCGACGCATCTCATCGCCGAGAATGCGGAGAATGCTTACTAAAAATGGCGGATCGACATCGCCGAGATAAGGGGAAAGCCGAGGAGACGGGCTGGTCGCCGCCGGAAAGTCGATGATCTCATCACCGAGAAATCGGAGAATGCTTCGCTAAAAATGGCGACCGACATCGCCGAAGTTAGCGGAAAGTCGACGCCGGCGAGGCTGGCTATTCGCTGCGGAAAGCCGACGATCTCATCGCCGAGAAGCGCGGAGAATATTTTCGCTAAAAAACGGCGGATCGACATCGCCGAAGTTAGCGGGCCGGTCGCCGCTGTGGAAAGCCGACGACCGACGCCGAGAAGCGCGGAGAGTACTTCGCTAAAATGGTGGATCAGACATCGCCGAAGTTACTTAATGCCGGCGCCGAGGAGGTGGCGTACGTTTGCCGCCGTGAAAGTTTGACCCATCTCTATCGCTGAAGCCGCCGAGAGTATTTCGCTAAAAACGGCGGATCGACATCGCCGAGATAGCGAAAGCCGACGCCGAGGAGGCGGCTGTCGTCATGATGTAAAGCCGGCGATTCATCACCGAGAAGCGCGGTATTAAGCGCCGCAGAGTAGGCAGTATAATTATCTCAAAAGGCCAGATAACTCGGGCAAATAATGTGGGCATAATTGCCGCCGAAGGCGAGTGCTCACATGTATTAGGCGGGCATAATTATCGCTGGTAGCGCGCAGAGTAACTCGCGCTTAATAAAAGGGCAATCGCCGCCGGTAAGCAGATGCTCGCTGCCGAATAGCGGCATAATTGCCGCTTAAAAGGCGTAGCGTTCGCCGGTCAGCTGGCATAATATAACCGAGAAGCGGTATAACTGGCCCGAGAATAGGCGGGCATAATCGTCACCGAAAAGGCGAGGTAGTTTACGCCGAATAAGCGGGCATAATCGTCGCCGCCTCCCCGACTTCTTTCATTTTTATTGTCTTATCGACGCGTTAACCGGTTGATCGTCTTATTTAGGGCGCCGGATGGGTTACTTTATGAACCCCCCTTTCGTTCGCGATCGTCTTATTTAGGTCGCGATCACTTCGTCTTAGGTCGTCTTATTTAGCTGCGACCACTTTTCATCACCGGGCCAAGCGCTACGGGTATCTGTAAAGCACGCAGTCGTCTTTTGCCATCGCGTACCCATTACTCGCTTTTGCTACGGGAATCGAGTACGAACTCGCTCGTTCAAAGTAACATAGACTTGGGCTCGTTTCGTCTTTGTTTGGTCGTCCAGAACTTTAAGTGCGACCTCTTCGCAAGCACGCCAAATTAAATGAAAATAAATGAATGAATGAAAAGCCACATAGGACATAACATAATAATACGGTGGGGAATTGGGTAAAAGCGACTACCCGTAGATTCTTTTTGAGAAATTTCATGAGACTCGGGTGCTCTTGCCTAATTTTCTTTCTCCGAATCTAATCGCCGTCTAATTTTCTTCTCCGAATCGGCCAAGGCCAGATTTTTTTTTTTTTTTTACTTGGGCCGAAAAAAACCGGGCCCACAAACTAAACAGCCAACAGCCCAGGCCCACTCAATAATAAGCCAGCAGCCCAGCTACTTGGGGCCCCAAAATTAAATAAATTCGGGCCCAAACATTACTCAGCCCATGAATTAATTAGTGCAACTACTTGGGCCCCAAACCTGGGCCCATAAATTTTCCTCCAGCAGAGTTGGTCGGTCCAACCAGTAACAAATTGGCTTGGGCCGAAAAATTTATTTCAGCCAAGCATCTGGCCCAGAACTTGATTAAATAAATTTTGGGCCCCTGTATTTATAAGCCTTGGCCCAACAGCTTAATAAATATTTGGCTGGCCCAAAATTAATAAAATCTAATCCAGGCCCAAGAATTTACCTCAATAAAATACCTGGCCCAAACTTGAGGATCAGATAAAAAATCCAGCAACGTGTAACTCGTCGCCCCCTTTCCACGCGTCCAGAATTCAGCCCGGTGGTGCAAGCGACCTCACGCGGTGGAGATGGGTGGCGTCGGCGATGCCGGTGGGGCTTCAATTTCGGCGCCGCGTATGGGGCAGAGGCGATAGCGGCTCGGCGGCTTTCGCCGAGGACCGGCGACGGTGCTGGTGGCAGAGGCAGTGCCGTGCGTCAAATTTCGTAGCAGAGGCGGTGGTGGCTCGGCAGCCTTTTCGCCGAGGAGCAGCGACGGTGCTGGTGGCAGAGGCGGGTGGCGCCGAGTCGGCGGTGGCTCACAGTTGCTCTACTTCATTTGACGAGGATGGTGATGGAGGCGATGGCCTTCGGTCAAGTTTGAAGTTGTAGCGGCGGAGATGGGCACCAGCGGCGGAGATGGGTGGCGTCGGCGATGCCGGCGCGGTGGTGCTCGGTTGGCGGCAGAGGTGCAGCGGCGGAGGTGAGGCGGCGATTTCAGAGGTGAGAGCGACGCCGGCCTCTGCGGAATCGGGACGGTGGAGGTGAGGCGGCTTCACAGCCCCTTTCTTCATCTTCCCCATTTCTTTCTCTTTTTCTGTATGTATCTGTATGTATATGTGAGTCTGTGTATATTGGATTCTTTTTGGTTTGGGGATTTTGATTTTGGATTAGGGGTTTCTGGTGTTGTGGCCGCTGAGCCGAGGGTGGCGGTGGTGAGGCGGTGCCGCGGCGGCGCGTGCACCGGGGGGAACCCCCTCTTCCTCTGTTCATCTGTATCTATCTATATCTGTGTATACAGGTTTGTGTTTGTGTAAGATTTCTTGGTTTTGGGAGTTGTGTTCTTGAGATTTTTTGGATTTGGATTCGAAAATTCGACGTTGTTCTTGACGAATTTTTCAATAGCACCACCCTCCTTCTAGTGCCAATTGTCGCGAGTCGTTTTTTACGGAGAGTATTATGTGGCTAATATGGTAACAACTCACAAACAAAATAATGAATCGATCAAGAACACTGCGGGAAGAACCGTAGTTCTTCCCTGAAATGTGGGTGTAGGTATATAAGTGGAATGGGAAACATTCCAGGTGTGTCCTTTATTAATGAATGTGAGGTCGCTTTTTATATAAAGAGGACCAAAGACGACAAATCATAAAGACGACAAATCGTTACATGACGACAAATCGATAAGACGACAAGTCATGCGATAAAGATGACAAAACATATCGAAAAGCTCGACAAATCATGTGGTCCGGTGGGGACCGGCCGACGTCGCGATAATTCGTCCCGGCCGACGTGTGATAGCTTCTTCGATTATCTCGAGTTTTCAGATTCTCTCGAGCCTTCAGTTATCCGAGCCGCCCGAGTTATCCGATTTTCCGATTCTCCGATGTGTGATAAATCTGGTGATGCCGACGTGTGATTTATCTCGAAAGCACAATGTATATGTTCGTAATAATACCCGATAATGGAATGATTCGGGCCAGAAAGATTCGTGATGTTATCTCGCAAAAATGTATAGTCAGCAGATATAGATCGTTAGATTCTCGATAGTGCTCAAGACTCAAGAAGTTTCGAAGAACTGAAGTTTCAAGATGAAAAGTTTTCAAGCTTCATGGAGAAACCGAGAATCAAGACTCGCTAGAAATCGAGAAATCAAGACCTAGGAAACCGAGAAACCGAAGATCAAAGATGAAACCGAGAGACTCAAAGATTAAGACTCAAGATATCACCAAGATATCCGCGGAAGACTCGTAAGACTAATACTCGTAAGACTTGAAGACTCAGAAGACTCTGAATGCTCAGAAGACCCTAAAGACTAAGACTCACATACGTAAGACAAAAGATCAAGATTGAAGAATATCAAGGCATGCAAGAATTCATCAAGACTCAAGAATGCATCAATGCTCAAGATAAACCTCAATGTTCAAGCTAATCAAAATATCTATCAAGGATGCAACATCGAGAAAAACGCGATTCCTTAGAAAAATAGATATTGCCCAAGACATTCAAATGCAGACAAATGAAACTAAGACAAAGTGTTGTTTAAGGTTATATCACTCAGAGAATGTAACCAAAAAGAGTCGTTGAAGTTGTCTACCTTTAACTGGAGACAAAAGTCAAAAAGAAGAAGACAACATCAGACATTATCGACATCGACAAATGATGACGGTCATCGAAAAGATGTCAAGAAACTAAGTTCCAGATCGCAAAAAGTGTTGATTGGCCACATGAAAGTCTATTGCCTAAAACGTCTTTAGGAGTCTCAAACCCTAAATATAGTCGTTTCTTCACACACCATAAGAGGAAACTCACGGGTTATCTCTTCCAACGGATAGTTTTCAAGAGTGACCTTGGTGTATGCCTATAAATACTTGTGACCCTCTACATTGTAAGGTTACGGGAAATTTGTAAGCAACTCAAGAGCTCAAACTTATTATTGCAAGTTGAAGCACTCGAAAAACCAAGAATTTCCCAAGTGCTTTATTTCGAAGCGAGCTCATTCCACTAAGCCTAGCTTGATAAGATATATCCAAAGCTTAGTCGAGATATCCTAAATTTTGCATTGTTCTTAATTGTAAAAGGATATCTCATCCTAGTTGAAACCAACCCAAACCCTTTTGTAAGGTAGTTTGAGTGTGATTGTTGGTGAGACCTGAAACAGAAAAGAGTTTAGTAAACTACATTCAATTAATCGAAAAGCTTCAGAGAAGAAGTGAGTAATCTATCTTGGATGTACCAGAAAGCTTGTGTGAGTTTTGAGTTAGTAAACTACTGAGGTAGTCGAAAAGCTCAAAATTAGAAAGGTTAGTAAACTACAGGTAGTAGTAAAGCCTTAGGAAGTGATTAGTGAATTTCTCCGAAGAGATCGGGAGAGTGGACGTAGGAGCTTGAGTCTCGAACCACTATAACTTCTTTGTGTTCTTTTGCTTCGCTTTTGCTTTGATTAATAACTATTGCATATCTTTAAACCGAAAGCATATTTTCACCGATATTAGGTTGGAATCAATCCACCTGAAGTTGCATCCGAACCGAATCACGGCCTCAATCTTTGTTCCATTAAAAGGAAGGTTTTCAAAGAAAAGCTTAAAACGCAGTATAAACTAAGGGCCAACCATTCCGCACATCCGAAAGTAGCTAGAACAGATAGTTACCAAACCGAACTTACTCTTCCGAGGGTTCAATAAGTTAGTTATCGATCAGCAATTTCGGGATCTCTGAAAACTTCGGGATCGATTGGGATTATCCGAGGTATCCGAAAAGCGGCTCAAGATCTTTATCTCGGTAGACTTTGACTCGAGCGATTTGTGCTTCTCGGGACCAAATCATCGACAACAACGACCCAAACTGACCTCAGTAAAGAAAAGTTTTAAAAACACTGACAACGTGTATTCCCCCCCATACACGTGTAAGACTCGTTTACACCGGGACCAACAAGTGGTATCAGAGCAGTGGTTCAACTTGACCACCTGCTTTGTTGACCAAAGTTTCAAATTTGCTAAAATACTTGTGGTCTATCTGAACTGATCTTATTTGCTGAATTCTTAAAAGACTCAGACAAAATGTCTTCTAATAAACTTCCCATGTTCTCAGTAGAGAACTATGATTTATGGAGATTGAGAATGCAGGCTCACCTGTATTCCAAACATGAACGTATGTGGAGAGTGGTCTCTGAAGGGCCATTCCAATTTACTGTGGTGAATCCCAGAGGAACAGTAAATGAGAGAAATAATCCCCGAATAGAATTTCCTAAGTCTGATGACCAACTGACTCCTGAGGAGAGGAAGTCAGTCAATCTAGACTATATTGCTAAAGACACACTATCAAAGACAATTGATGATCTTTGTGATGGGAATGATTTCTCACCGTAATATCGCGAAAAGAAATTTGGGATACATTTGTGAATGTGCAAGCACGGATCATATCAAGGATAACAAACTTTTCGATTGCAATTGGAAAGTTTGATAGTTTTGAAATGGAAGAAGGTGAATCTATAGACAAATTGGAAGTCAGATTCACTAGTATTATGAATGATCTGAATGCACTTGGAAAGAGATATCCACAGAGAGAAGTGACATTGAAAATTCTTAGAGGTCTTTCTAAGAAATGGGATATTCATCTTTGTGGTGATTGAAAACACCAAAAACATTGATTCAATGCCATATCAACAAGTCTTCTCGAAATTTGAAGGCTATGAGTTTGTAATTGATAAGAAATCTAAAAAGGTCGACAAAGAAAGATGATTCATCATCTAGTAAAAATGTGGCTTTCAAAGCCAAGGATAAAACCGTAAAACTAGAGAGTTCGAGAACTCCTTGCTAAGAATCGGGATGAGCTTGAGGATAAGCTAAAGACCGATGGCAAGGAGGTTTGAAAAGACTTAATAATCGATATGGAAAATACAAAAACTATTACAGGAATCACAGGTACCAGAAGAAAGCTGAGGACAAATCAACTGAGAAGAAGAAGGACCTGAAAGCTGAAGGATCTTCATCCAAAAGGAAGGACTCCAAATCCAAAGAAGAAAGTGATCAGGATGATGATGCCAACAGATGCTATAATTACCAAAAGAAAGGTCACTTCCAGATGATTGTCCCGACTGAAAGTCTTAAGGAGAGAAGAGAAAGACAAGCTAAAAGAGACAAGAAGTTCTCTATCAAAAAGCCCATGGTTGCAGAAGAAGAACATTCTGAGGAAGGATCTAGCTCTTCAGATGAAATATTCTCCGACAGTGAAAGTGATGACCTCTGTCTAATGGCTGTTGAGGAGGTAAACTCTTCTTTCTCTGTTGTTGCTCCTACACTAGCACAAGAGTTGTCAAGTTCAACTGTAAACAGTCAATTTGACCTGATGGATTCTTTTGAGAGTCTGATGAAGGACTATGCTGTTTTACAAGAACTGTTATATGAAACTCAAGAGCAAAATAAGGAACTGAAAGCTGAAAATATTAAGTGGAAAGACTCTAGCAATACTGAAATAACTTCTCAATTAATGGGAGCTACTGATGAACTGGATGTTCTGAAAGTACAACTCTCAGAGAAAAGGAAGTTGATAGTAACCCTGAATGAAAAGCTAGAGAAATCATTTGAAAGAGATTCAAATTGATCGTAACCAAGTTCAATGACCTCTCCGAGAAGCATGAGACTCTACAGAAGCCGCATGAGGATAGTCTTGCGAGAAGAAGCTAACTCTATTGAATAATCGCATCTAAAGTAATAGATGAAATTTAGAGTTATCGAGAGACCGCCACTATAAAACTGGATTGGGATACATTCGGGGGAACCTCACAAGGTCATCCGAATCTTGCGATCAAGTAGCAAAGAAGACAATCTTTGTTAAACCAGTGGCACCTACACTTCAAACTAAAGAAATGCCCAAGGTGTTAGACAAGGGAAAAGGACCTATGGTTCCAGTAAAACTGAATGATCAGGTAAGAAAGCCCAAACCTCAGGTGAAGCCTAGAAAACCTGAGCACTCAAGAGGGAAAATTTTCAGCAAGTACTTGAAGCCTCGGACTAAGAATGCAAACCCGAAAGGATCTCCTTTGAACCATCGTGAGGAATCTTCGGAAGAGAAACACTCTCACAGAGACATTCTCAATCGAAGAGACCAAGTCCTCAAGATCTCGAAGACCCAAATTTCAAGACAGCAACCTGAACCCCACTTGCCTAAGGGTAAAGGTTACCGAACCGAGAGTCAACAAAGATTCGGACCGGCCAAGACGAAGCCAAAGCAAATGAACAAAAAGGCACTACCAAAGAAAACTCTAAGGCTCATGTTCATCTTAAACAAGCACATACATGCGAAACTACTAAGGCACCCGTGAGTAGTAAATGTGTATGTCGATGTTTATGGAAGCAGATCGGCCACTCTAAAGTGATTAGAGTAACAAAGGCAGATTTGGATTCCAAAAGGTACAAACTAACTTTGTAGGACCCTACACAAATTGGGTACCTAAAAATTGATCTGTTTCGGGGAGGAAAACAAGGGCATTTGGTGATTAAAGATCACATAAAGACTGATGAAAGCAGAGATGAAAAGGCCTCTGCAGATGGTATCTTGACGGTGGATGCTCAAGACATATGACAGATTCATGCAGATACTCGGTGACTATGTTGAACAAAAAGGCCCTCGAGATCACATTTGGAGATAACTCGATGGGACGATGAAGGATATGGAACTTTGGAAATCGATTGATTCATATCCATGGTGTTTCATATGTATCTCGGATTGAAGCATAATTTGCTTTCAATAAGCAAATTCTGTGATAAGGGTTTTAATGTTGAGTTCTCTAAGAACTTATGTTATGTGAAAGATGATATTTCACAGAAAATATTACTAACTGGTACAAGAAAAGGAAATGTGTATCTTGCTGATTGGAGTTCAACTCCTAAAGATACATGTTTGGTTGCAAAAAGTTCCACAGATACCAGTTAGTTATGGCATAAAAGAATGAATCACCTGAATTTCAAAACCCTGAATAAACTTGCAAGATTAGCTCTTGTGAGAGGGTTGCCTAATGAAGTGTTCAGTAAGGAACATGTTTGTGATCGTACAAAAAGGAAAACAAGTTAAAGCATCATTTAAAAGCAAAGTAGATGTTTCTACTGAGAGAATACTTCAGTTGTTGCATATGGATCTTTTTGGTCCAGTAACACCAGTGAGCACTAATGGCAAGAAATATACACTCGTAGTAGTTGATGACTACTCAAGATATACTTGGGGTCATATTCTTACTCAGTAAGAAGGAGACTCGGATAAAGCTGCCTGAATTACTGAAAAGGCTCAGTATTGAAAAGAATCTGAGTGTGGTCAAAATCAGATCTGACAAGGGAACTGAATTTATAAACCATATTATATCGATTATTAAAAACAAATGGAATTACTCATGAAACATCAATTGCAAGGACCCTCAACAAAATGGTGTTCTTTGAAAGAAAACAGGACTTTAAAAAGAAGTTCGCAAGGACCATGATAATGAAGGTCGAGATTCCTAAAAGATTTTGAAATTCGGTCATCAACACCGCATGCTATTCACAAAACAGATCCATCTTGACCAAGAGTCAAGGCAAAACACCATACTGAGCTTTGGAATGAAAAGGAAGCCTCTTGTTTTTTTTTCTTTTCGTGTGTTTGGTTGCAAAGTGTTTCATACACAATAATGGTAAAGATCGGTTGAAAACATTTGATAGCAAAGCCGATGAAGGAATATTCTTAGGATATTTCAAGTCGATAAAAGCTTTCGAGTTTACAATATGTAGGACTCTTATTGTGGAGGAAAACACCTCATTTTTTTTTTTGATGAATCTACTTGTGTTCGGAAGAAACAGGGAACATGATGCAGAAGAAATGACCAAGAGAATCACCAGATTAAGCCCGAAAAAGGATGACAAATCATCCAATTGAACACGAAAAGAAGAAGTCGGTCACCACCTTCATGAATGGGAGGACTCGGACTCGAATAAAGAAGTTCGGGATGGAACCGGGATGGTGAGACTCGGGAAAGCCAACACACCAAAAGGTGACCAATCTGAGCAGACACCGATTCGGACTCGGTATGTGTGTGGTCACGGTGAGGCAAGTCCGAATCTATCAACCAAAGGGAACAAATGTCACCGACAATGTTCTCAATAGAATTTCCCCGAGGAAGATGATTCCCTTTCTCCTTTCATTTGTTCCCGAGTTTATTGAACAAACCGAACCTAACATTTCAAATGTTGAGGATACTATTGAAGGGGAACACCTAGAAGAAGTTGGTTAGATAGTCATCCTACAAGTCGAGTTGTGGGTGATCTAAGCGAAGGTGTTAAAACAAGAAGGTTCCATGGTGAGTGTGCACTATTCTCGCTTTCTTCCTCGGAGAAAGAGCCTCATTGAGATTGAAGAAGCTCTACAAGATTCTTTTTGGATTCTTCTTTATGCAAGAAGATTTGAATCAATTCTCAAAGAATGAAGTATGGGAGCTAGTGGATAGACTGAAAGGCACAATGTTATTGGAACCAAGTGGGTATTTAAGAATAAAAGAGATGAGAACAACAACATTGTAAGAAACAAGGCAAATTTAGTTGACAAGGTTATTCCCAAGAAGAAGGCTTGGATTATGATGAAACCTTTACACTGTTGCAGAAGACTATAAGCCATCGATTGTTTCTTGCATATGTTGCCCACATGAGTTTCAAATCTATTAGATGGATGTGAAGAGTGCATTTCGCAAGCGGTGTGCTTAAAGAAGAGGTTTATGTGGAACAACCTCCTTGTTTCGCATGAGAATGACCAAGTTTCTGTGCTCGGAAAAAGCCTTGTATGGTCTTAAGCAAGCACCAAGAGCATGGTATGATACTCTTTCTCGGTTTCATCGACCACGGTTTTGTCAAAGGAACTGTTGATAGAACTTTGTTCGAGGATAGAAGATGGGGAAGATATCTTACTAGTTCAGATATATGTTGATGACATCATTTTTGGATCTCCAAATCATCAGTTGTGTGAAAAGTTTTCTACACTGATGAAAGGCAAGTTTGAGATGTCTATGATGGGGGAGATGAATTTCTTTCTAGGTCTTCAAGTGAAACAATCAAAGGAAGGAATCTTCATCAACCAGGCAAAGTACACCAGAGATCTGATTGCCAAATATGGTGTACAGAATTGCAATACAGTTATAATTCCCATGAATACTAACTACAAGATGGATCCTGATCCTGAAGGCAAATCAGTAAGTCACACTGATTATAGAGGGATCATTTGATCATTGCTCTATCTCATAGCAAGTAGGTCGGATATAACATTTGTTGTTGGGATATGTGCAAGATACCAAGCTAATCCTAAGACTAGTAACATGGAGGCTGCCAAGAAGATACTGAAGTATCTTAAGGGCACAGTGAATAGAGGATTGTGGTATCCAGCTGATGATAACCTTGAGTTAACTGGTTATTCAGATGCTGACTATGGAGGTTGTAGAATTGACAGGAAGTCCACTACATGAACTTGTCAATTTTTTGGAAGTAAGCTGATATCTTGGTTTTCAAAAAATGGACCTCAAAGAGCAAACCGAAGACTACTAAAAATTTGAATACATGCATTTGCGAGGGCTGCTGTTTGCTGCTCATTCTTTGGCTCGGAACAACAATTAAGGGATTATAAAGTTGTAGCCAATGAAGTACCCATATTTTGTGATAATAATAGTCTTTATTGCTATTTCAAAAAATCCGGTATTGCACACCGATGCAAGCATGTGGATATCGGACATCACTTCATCGAGAGATCATGTCGAGAAAAAGGACATCGGGATGGAGAAAATTCATCTACCGATAAGCGAGAGAGCCGATATCTTGACTAAACCTTTCGTGAATCAAGATTTCGGGAACTATCGATTGAATTAGGGATGTTGGATCCAGGTGTATAGAGTAAATCTGAAAAATCGAAGGTTTTCAAATGCATGAAGTTTTCTCAGAATTCTACTGAGAAACTCAGGATAAAATAGAAATCTTGAATCGAGTCTCGTGAAACTCGGATATCTTGAAGGTCAAGATTTCAAGATCATCTTGAACCCATTCATTACTAAAGATATCATCTCGACATTTTATCAAGGTCAATACTCAGTAAGACTGATAGGAAAATTAGTCTGAAGAAGTAATGACTCATGCAACTCATTTATTGCTTAAGTGAAACTCAGTAATCATTTGCAATAAATACAAAACACCTGAAGAATGTTTTTGGGCGGGACCTTTAAATTCCAAGAAAGGTCAACAGTCATTAAATGCTCTGTTGCTTTTATTCACCAATGAGGTTAAAATGGCGGCTTACTTTTTGGAAGATCGTCCTTTCGCATACCCGATTAATCGTGGATTAATCTTAACCGTTGATTCTCACCAAACCGATACGAATTCCCATGAATCGGTCTATATATTCCTTGAGAAGCCAATTCAAGCCCCTTTTATTAAACCTTCGTTCCCAAATCACTCTGCAAATAAAATTCCCTTTGCCCAGAAAATCTTTATCACTCCGAAACCCTAACCTTCAATTTCTTCAAAATGACTTATACCATTTTCGATAAATTGGCCGAAACCAATAAACCTTGGTATGAGTACGTTGTATCTATGGAGAGTACTTCAAATGCCAAGCATGAAGAAGCGACACTCCATTTGATTCGTCTAGCAAAACTGACGAATCTAGTCGCGAACCGACCGGAGGCGGAATATTCGCGGGAGGTAATAGAGTTCGTCTCTAATATGGAAATAGATGAGGATGATAATATTGAGTCCAAGATTTCTGTTTCGCATTTAGAGCATACATCGAAGTATATAGATTTTGTTCGGGAGCTGTACATAGTCCCTCAAAATTTAAACGATGTTCTTGAGTTGTGCGATAGGGGAGATGATCCCACTTTGTATATGTTAGGTCGAGAGCAAGAATATCTTGATAGGATAGCTGAGAATCCTGTTAAATTTGAGGTGACCTTACATAAGCGGCATTTGCGGCCAAAATACAGAGTGTTGATGGATATTGTGAGTAAGTGCATAATGAGTCGATCGGGGAGTTTTGAGCAGATTAGCACTCCCAAACTCCGACTGATGGCGGCGATTGAGGACTCACCCACCAAGGATTTCAACTGGCTGAAGTATCTGATCAAGGTGGTGAGTGAGCAAGCCAAGGTCATAAAAAGGGAGGACGGCTCAATTTATATCAAAGGCAAGATCCTCCATGCCACCAAAATAGCTTTTATTTTGGAAATGTGTCGAGAGGAGGAGGATATCTTTGCCAACTCTACTCCTTTCCCTAAGTCCAAAGTAATGTTCAAGCCCATTGCTGCAAAAAGGACCATCAAAGGGAAGAAAGAGAAGAAAGTGGAATCACCAGTTGTTGCTGCTGCTGAAGAAACCCAACAAGCCAGGGGGAAGGCTTTGTTGGAGGCCAAGAAGGAGCAGAGTGAAAAATTGAAGAAGAAGACCCTGGCTCCAAAGCGCAAGAGAATGGTGGTTCTCACTGATGATGAGGAGGAAAGTGAGGCTGGGGAGATTCAACCTGAGAGTCGAACTGCTCAGAAATCGCCCTTACATGTATTGTCTCAGGCTATCTCAAAGACACAGGATCAAACTGAGGAGCAAGTCTTCTCTGAGGTTCTTGAGACGTCGCTTAGTTCTGATAAGTTTTCAAGAAATATTCAGGACCTCGGACCTCGGAGAATGTTCAAATTCCTTCGAGGAAGTCTACGGCTTTCGCACCGCAGAAGATGCTCATATTCCTGCTGAGGAAATGCCCACTCAGACCTCAGAGCAAACTGAAATTCCCACTGAGGAGGCGCCAGCTCAGACCTCAGAACCAAGTCAAATTCAGACTGAGGAGTTGCCTGCCCAAACCTCAGAATTTGTTGAGCCTCAGGAGCCGATGAATTTTGATGAGCTCCTGAGTGAATTATTGCTTGATCCTTCAGCAGATCTTTCCACTGAACCTGAGAGCCCGATGCTCAAGAAAGGTGAAGCTGAAGAGACCGAATGGCGAAGCAAGGGGGAACGGTTCATCCTTGACCACTACCCTGAGCTGAGCTCATTCCCAGACCTCCAAGACATCTTCTTCAGATTGAGGTCAACGGTCTTTATCCTCAACCAGACTCTTCCGGTGGTGGAACGAGGAAACAACTTTTCTCACTGAATTCTCAGGATTCAGGAAAACCAAGCTCAGGATGAAAATCTCAGACTTTGATGAGCTAGTTAAGAGGAAAGTGGCTGAGAGAAGGAATGCTGAAGTTGGTGCCCCGAGCTCCAAAGACAAATCTCATGATGGGGACCAACAAGGGGATGATGAGAGTCAATCTCAGAAGGAGAAAGACTCAACTGATGTTGATAAGGTTCTTTGTCCGAACATCCTCGGATCGAAGTTAGCCTTGGGTAACTTTTCGCACTATTAACAATTATGCCAAGATTCTTCAAGTACCTATCTTTAAATGTAATGTCTCGATATGCAGATCGAGGGTCAGTGGACACCCAAGCTTCGGTGAAACCCGGTTCAGATCAAGCTCGAGTTGACCGAGACTCAGGATGAACAACCAGCTCAGGAGACACAACAAATCAGATATGCTCCTGAGATTGATCTCACCCCGGTGATGGAGAAGTTAGAGAAGGTTGAGCCAATCCTGAACAAAGTTGCTCAGATGGAGGAGGTATTGGCCGGCCAAACTCAGAAGATTGAAAGCTTGAGTTCTTCTTGTAAGCTGGTGCAACCAGAACTCTATGATGAGAGAAGTTCGACCTCCATGGAAGGAAAATTAAAAAGAGAAGATGGAGGGGGTCAAAATTTGAGCTTAAAGAAAGAAGATTTGAAGCAGAAGCATCAGGAGCAGACTAAAATTCTAGAAGCTAAATTGACATAGAAGAATGAGATGCTGGTAAAGAATGTTGTTGAGGAAATGAGCTCAATGCTCATGGCCAAGATGACAGATATGTTCAAGGAAGCTCTCTCTAGCCAATTTGCTCATTTATCCAAGAATTTCAAAGTGGCGAAGAACCACCTTAGGAGGCTCGAGGGAGGAGCAAGATCGGTTGGCGGGGAGGTGCGTGAGTGTCGAAGAAAGAGCAATATCATATGGACACAACACTCTCCAGCTTCTACCGAGTATGGATCCAAGAAGGGGAAAGACCCTTTGGCCGATCTCGGGAAGTTATTGGATCAAACTCGAAAAGGCAAGACAATCAAAAAAATTTGAAAAAGAAAATCGTTCTTTGAAGCCATGAAGAAATCGAGGCCACCGAGACCCGAAGTTTAAGAAGGTGGAGAAGCCAGTCTACACTCAGGTTTCAGGAGAAACAATGCAAGAAGTTGCTATAGAGAAACTGAGTGGTAAAGGAAGAATTGGTACAAGCCAAGCTGGTGCAGATTTGCCCATCAAGAGAAAAGCTGTGGCGATGGAAGAGCCTGAGGGCAAAAGAGCAAAGGCTTCTAAGCCAGTTCAGAGAAAGCTGATTCAGGATATTGAAGAATCTGAGGTTGAGCCACAGAAGAAGGTCTTCAATACAAGAAGTGCTCTGAAAACACTCCAAATTGAACAAGCAAAGAAAACTGCTGCTTCTATTTCTGGTGTGCCCGTGATCAGAAAGAAGATGGAAGAAGAGCAGAAAGAAGGAGTGGTTCAAAAGATTTGCAAGCAAGAGGAGAGGGAGCACAAAAGCACATAAATGGCCGCATGTTGACAAATGGATGCCAGTCCAGCTCAACGATGCATGGGAAGAAATTAAGAGAACTTTTTGGTTCTATTATGATGTGCTCAGAGAATGGAGAGGGGAGAGCTCGGATCCCAATGAGGCTTTCATTGACTATCTCGACCTTCTATCCTAAATATCTTCAAAATTTGGATAAATCTTGCGGATGAAGGAAAGGTCAAAAGATAACCAGCCGTCCATACTGTACCCTCCTCCCAGTTTGGAGAATGGCATTTGTGTGAACGAGAAAGCCATTGCTCAAGAAATTTCAATCGCCTATTCGGTTGGGCTGACAGGAACAATCGATATATCATTAAAGAAAGAGATCTTATTTGAAAAAGAAGATATTATGGAATGTTCAACCTCGAAGTGCCTGCTGATGAGGTGGAAGATCAGAGCTGAAGAGCCAGAGCAGAAAAGCAAAGAAGACTGAAGATCAACTTAGAAGACTCTTATAATCCTTTATCTTTTTGTCTTTTTGATTTTGTTAGATAAGATTCATTGTAACTTGTAACTGTCTACCAAACATCAATGAAACCTTATCATTTATGCTCAAAAGATAATATCTTATTATCTTATTTACATGTCTTTTACTTTTGATATGCCTGTATGTTGTCTCTAAGATTAATTGTTTAGTGATGAATCCTTTGAGAGATTCATTACTGAAGAAATTGTTGGGAGACTCTTTATGGAAGAAAATTGTTGGGAGTTATAACCAATCTTGTAATAGGAAAACTGAAACCTGAGTATAGGTTAAGTGTTTTGTAACAAGATAGGTTTTGGCATCATAAAAAAGGGGGAAATTGTTGGGAGATGAATTTAATAAAGATTGATTTTGAATAGATCCCAAAACCCCTGAGTATGACATGTTCAGAATAATCTTGATAGTTGAGTCAGGATTCAGTTTTAGAGTATTCAGGATGTTATCTGCAAAATGTATAGTCAGTAGATATAGATCAGGTTAGATTCTGATAGGTTCTGAAGACTCAGTAAGTTTATGAAGAAACTGAAGTTTCAGTATGAAACTGAAGTTTCAAGCTTTCGAGAAACCGAGAAACCAAGACTCATTGAGAAATCGAGAAATCAAGACTCGGTTAGAAATCGAGAAATCAAGACTTCGATAAACCGAGAGACTCAAAGATTAAGACTCAAGATATCGGTCGATATATCTGTGAAGACTCAGAAGACTCTGAATACTCAGAAGACTCTGAAGACTCAGAAGACTCTGAATACTCAGAAGACCCTAAAGACTCAGAAGACTAAAGAAGAATGTAAGATCAAGACCAAGAATCTTGAAGGCACAATAATTATCAAGACTTCTGTGAATGTCTTGAAATGCTCGAAGATAAAACTCGAATGTTCAAGCTATTTGAAAAATATCTATCTGAAGGATGCAATACTGAGAAAAACGTGATTCCTTAGAAAATAGATATTGCCCAAGACATTCAAATGCAGACAAATGGAACTAAGACAAAGTGTTGTTTAAGGTTATATCACTCAGAGAATGTAACCAAAAAGAGCCGTTGAAGTTGTCTACCTTTAACTGGAGACAAAAGTAAAAAAGAAGAAGACAACATTGTACATTATCGACACCGACAAATGACGTGTCTTTGAAAAAGATGTCAAGTACTAAGTTCCGATCGCAAAAAGTGTTGACCGGCTACATGAAAGGCTATTGCCTAAAAACGTCTTTAGGGAGTCTCAAACCCTAAATATAGCCGTTCTTCACACACCATAAGAGGAAACTCACGAAGCTATCTCTTCCAACGGATAGTTTTTCAAGAGTGACCTTGGTGTATGCCTATAAATACTTGTGACCCTCTACATTGTAAGGTTGCGGGAAATTTGTAAGCAACTCAAGAGCTCAAACTTATTATTGCAAGTTGAAGCACTAGAAAAACCAAGAATTTCCCAAGTGCTTTATTTCGAAGAGAGCTCATTCCACTAAGCCTAGCTTGATAAGATATATCTAAAGCTTAGTCGAGATATTCTAGCCTTTGCATTGTTCTTAATTGTAAAGGATATCTCATCCTAGTTGGAAACCAACCCAAACCCTTTGTAAGGTAGTTTGAGTGTGATTGTTGGTGAGACTGGAGTTGTAAAGAGTTAGTAAACTACATTGAGGTAGTCAGAAAGCTCTAGAGAAGAAGTGAGTAATCTATCTTGGATGAGCGTAAAGCTTTTTGTGAGTTTTGAGTTAGTAAACTATGAGAGGTAGTCGTAAAGCTCAAAATTAGAAAGGTTAGTAAACTCTGAGAGGTAGTCAGAAAGCCTTAGGAAGTGATTAGTGAATTTCTCTGAAGAGATCAGGGAGAGTGGACGTAGGAGCTTAAGTCTCTGAACCACTATAACTTGCTGTGTTCTTTGCTTTCTGTTTTGCTTTGATTAACTGTTGCATATCTTTAAACTGAAAGCATATTTTCACCGATATTCCGGTTGGAATCAATCATTTGAAGTTGCATTCGAACTGAATCACGGCCTAATCAATTGTTCCATTAAAGAGGAAGGTTTTCAGCAAAAGCTTAAAACGAGTATAAACTAAGGGCCAACCATTCCGCACATCTGAGTAGCTAGAACAGATAGTTACCAAACTGAACTTACTCTTCTGAGGGTTCAGTAAGTTAGTTATATCGATCCAGCGACTCGGGATCTCTGAAAACTTCGAGGATCGGAGTTGAGATTATCGAGGTATCTGAAAGCATTTCGGGATCATTTGTCTCGTAGACTTTGACTCTGAGCGATTTGTGCTTCTCAGGACCAAATCATCAGGACAACCTGACCCAAGCTGACCTCAGTAAAGAAAAATTTTAAAAACACTGAACACGTGTATTTCCCCCCCCCATACAATTGTAAGACTCGTTTACACCGGGACCAACAGGTTTTTACCAGTTACAACATATCTTTTTTTTTCTTTGCCTTTAAATATATCACCTTTTAAAATCTTCTAATTTGAATCATTTGCCCATTTTTTGGCAATAATTGAATAATATGGCGGCTGGAGCTGTTACATAGATGTCCATGTACGATGCCACAACTGATGAGTAAAATTTATTTTTTCATTTTTTAATTTGATTTTTTTTAAATAATATCTAAAAAATATTTTTAAAATTTAAAAATTGAACCCCCACTCATCCTGACAAAAGACATCCTTTTTTTCTTTGCACTTCAAGACATCACCTTTTAAAATTTTGCAATTTGAAGCATTTGCCCATTTTTTGAAAACAATTGATTAATGTGGCTGTTGGAGCTGCTAAATAACTGTTTATGTATGATACCACGATTGTGGAATACAATTTTTTTTTTCTTAATTTGATTTTTTTTTTAAGAAAAATAATTTCTAAAAAATATTTTTAAAATTTAGGAATAGAAACCCCAAAACTAATTTTGACAAAAACTATGATCTTATTATTTCTCCCAAAAACCTTTAAAGAAGAATGCTAAATCACACACCAAATTGCAGCTTCGATTTTTTTTAATATTTAAAAATATTTTTTAGATATTTCTTACAAAAATATTTTTATATTAAAAAATATCATTATATTCATCAGTCTTGACATCCTGCGTGGATATTTATGTCAACTCCGAGACCACCAACTTAATTATTTTTGAAAAATTAACAGGTGCTTCGAATAAAATAAAAATGTGGTGTCTCGAATTGCAAAGAAAAAAATATATTTGTAATTGATAAAAATCTTAAAGGTGGTGATATCTTTTGAAATTGACTCAATAAAAAATACTATTAAATGAATAACATTTATTCTTCTTTGCAAATAATTTTCTTTAACAAATTAATATTGTTATGAATAAAATTAAATATAATTTTAAAATATCAAACTTTTAGTTTAAAATTCACATTATTATAAATAGAAATAATACATAAGATGTCAATATTAAATTTTATATTAATCTAAAATAATATTTTAATATATAAAATATTTGATGACAACAATGACCGTGCGTTTAGCACGGGTGCAAGACTAGTAATATAGAATAGGTTTTGAGCGAGACGAAATAATGAATAATACTTTAATACTTTGAAATCATTATGTTAATTTGTGAATCGTCTCACTGTAACACCTTCTCTACCAAAAATTTAATTATAATATATGTTGTATTTTATATTTAACTAAAATCTATAATTAAAAAATAATTATGTTAGATTTTTCTTTAAAAAATTTATAATATTGTAAAAAAAATTACTCTACTTATTTTGCTAAAACAATAATAGCTAAAATTATAAGCATATATAATTAAAGAAAAGAAATATAAACATGTGTAAGAGCAAAATAATTAATAAATAAATAAAATCATAACTAGCTAGAATGATAAGCATATAAAAAAATAAAATAAAATAGAAATTAATATTGGTTCCAACTTACCACTGGGCTACTCAGACCTAAATTATAAAATTTGACATATATTATATATATTGGATGCACAAATCCAGACAAAGCACTTGCCTCCCCTGGCTAGATGTGCATCCACCACATGGTATATTTATTTTGGGATTTAGATCTGCGAGAGAAGTCATGATTTCATAATTTTATGAATTAAAAAAATTATGATGAATAGTAAAATGTGTGTTTGTTTTGAGGTATCGATAGGGTGAGCTTTTTCTTTTCTTTTTTATGTTAGAAGTGATTGTTGTTATATTATTATATTGTATTGAGCCTGGTGAATGATTTATTTGAAAGTGAACAAAGTGGGTTGTATTAGGAAGAATATTAATATCTTAGCCTTTTTAAAAATCATTTTATCATTTCATATACTAATAAACAACTCGCTCGCTAAAATAAGTGGCAAACAGTGAATAAGCAATTTAAAACATGACAGAGGAAATGATAGATTTCTAGACATTTTTAGATGCTGGTTGAGCTTGTGATTTGAAAATTTGATTTATATTATTTTATGAAGGATTGAAGATAGTATTTATATTATTAATTTTAAACAAAATACTTTAAATATTTAATTAGTTTGATTAATTTAATTGTAGAAGTAATTTTTCCCCAAATATTGCATGTACATATTTTCACTCATTTCTTATTTCAAATTATAATTCATATATTATATGTTTAATATAATATATTAGTGCAAAGATGAATGATGGATGAAGGAAGATGTGGACTATGACAGTGAGAAAATTTAAGGACCATAAATTCGACAATTGAAATTAAAATTTTAATGTAACATAAATTATATTATAATATAAATTAAAGAAAACTGATAAAAAAACATAAAAATAGAATAAAATTATGAAAATGTATACTCCCTCCGTCCCGGATTAACTTGCACCATTTGATCGGCACACAAAATAAAAAAGTTAAGTAGAGTTTTGAGGATTATTTTGTAAACATTTATGTATAAAAAGTAAAAAAAAAAGAAAAAGAATTGTAGTGTGTGTATGTGTGGGTTTAAAAGTAATGATATTTTATGTAGAGGTTGTTTTGAAACTCAACTAAACACCCTAGAAGCATTTTTTTTAAAAGTTGTTGGACAACTTTTTAAAAAAGTGCTTCTAGGTGATATGTTGGGTTTGAAAACACCCCCATAATATTGTGGATATTGTGATCTTGTAGTTTATGGAAAACTTTCTATTTTTGAGGTACGCAAGTTATTTTGGGACATTCAAATAAGGAAAGTATGCAAATTAGTATGGGATGGTGGGAGTACTATTTAAGAAAAGAGCATTTGATACATGTTTGGTACTATTTGATACATGTGTTGATAAATGTGATACCTTTTAATGAATTTGTTTAATGAAATATAATCATTTTCTTCATTTTTATCGCATCTACATCTACGACAAATATTTTTTTCCTTTTACTCCAATAGTTAGTCAGTGAATTAATAAACTATTGACTTTGAAATTTCAATCCATGAGAACACTTGTATGAATAAATGCAAACAATCAAACATAATATTTAAACAAGTGTATTGTCGTACATTAATATTAAATGAACTATAATATTAAATCAAACTGAATATCATCGAGTATTATGTCCTTATAATAGATTGTCTCTAGGACACTAACACTAACAATCTCCCATTTGGACTAAAGTCAATCACCTGCATGTCTAACCCCTAGACCATCAAATGTCTAGTGTGTACATGAACACTCGGTGTGTAGGTCCCGAACGGGTTTTGTGAGGGTGGAAGTCTAGAGGGGAGGGGTGAATAGACTTCCAAAACTTTTTGTGCGGATCAGGTGTGAACTGCAGATTACCCGATCAGAGTGCAAGTGTATCAGTTTAGACTGATGTTCAATCTCACTGAGTGTCTGAGGGCAGATCAGTTTGATATCTGTCAGTTTAACTGAATGGTGCAGAAGCTTGTTTTTACCCGTGTGAAAAACCAGTTTTATCAATCAGATTCTTAAGTCAGTTTTCAACCAGTTGACTAAAGTGTCAATCTGATCAGATCAGTTGCTTGGTGCAGACTGAGCTTAACTTTAGAATATGTATGCAGTTTTTAAACTCAGTTGTGTGACTTGTGTAAAGCAATAAGAAAGCAAGTAAAATACACACAAGACTTTTTATAGTGGTTCAGACGAAACCCGTCCTACGTCCACTCTTCCCTTAACACAGGGGAACCTTAACCTACTTTAACCTGCGGGACTTATATCCTTTTCAGGATGGCCGAGATGTTTACCGAGTTCTCACTCTTACAAACTTAACCTGCGGGACTTATATCCTTTTCAGGATGGCCGAGATGTTTATCGAGTTCCCACTCTACAAACGTAACCTGCGGGATTTATATCCTACAAAGAGGATAGCCGAGATGTTTAATGAGTTCTCACTCTACAGACTTGACCTAACTTGCGTTTGGGTAAAGAATGTTTGAGGGTTCCAACTGGAAATCTATCCTGGTGCTTTAGGTAGCCAAAATGCTAGTGGATAGGATTTCTTGCTAAGACATATGGGATGAAAACTCTAAGAATAATCTTCAAATGTAGTGTTCTATGAGCGGAGATTTTCCTATAGCTTTAGCTTCTTTTACTTGTTCTCACTCGTTTGTTCTTTCGTTGGTCTCTGCTTGTTGGACTCTACTTTTCAAAGTAAAGATCGATCCCATTTTATAGACCTCGAAATCAAAGAGCCGTTGGAGAGCAATTTGAATTTCGGGCTATATTAGGTAGGCTGTAGGATATGATTGTGACGTGCTCCAATTATCGGCGTGGCCGTAGGCATGATTAGCGCCGTTTTTTATCTGCGGCCGTCAGATATCCGTGATTGTCACTCTTTTTGTGCACGTGTCGCTTTCTCCTTGGCTTCGCGAGACGGCACTTCAGAAATTTGTCCGTTAGACGATTGATATTCCTTTTGTAGAAGATTCATCTTGTCTGGTGTATCTTTTTTATTGTCACCAGGTGTGAGCCGACTTGATCGTATGGCGATCGATCTACCTTGTTTGAGTCTTGGATGCACATTGTCTTAGCTCAATATGCGACTCTCTTTGAATGTAGGTCTTGTGTCTTTTGATCTTGGTGTCTCGAGCCTCGGTGTATTCGGTCATACCGAGTCTTGAGGTTAGTTCTTTGAGTCTTTAGGTTTATCTCGAGTCTTGAGTTCATCCGAGTCTTGATTGTCTATCCGAGTCTTGAGTTCATCCGAGTCTTGATGTCTTCTTGTCTTCACCGATCTTGACTTCTTGTCTTACGATTTGTGCTTAGTCTTCGATCATCTAACCTTATCTCGGGTCATCGATACTTGACGACCTATACATATTGACTTCCCTCAATATGTGACCTATCTTTACATTAGCTATCTATACATTTAAATTTGGTCATCTTAATCGATTCTAAGTCATCGAATACCAATGTGTCCGATTGGTCCTATTACAACCTGTTTTGGAACTTCCATCAAAACTAAATTACATATTTCCCAACAATTTCCCCCTTTTTGATGGAACCAAAACCCTTAACCATACTTGATCAGAAAAACAGATACCATGAATGGAAATGTAGATAATGCAAATAGTACATACCTCAGAAGACAATGAGATGATTGTCTTAGAATCAGTGGGATGAAAAAATTAATTCAGATAGGTGTGTGCATTGTAGAATATATGAAGAGTGTACCTATCATCTGATTCCAAGTTGTCTTCTTCAGGTGTACTTGAACATTTGCGGCTCTTTGGGGATGCCAAACATCCTGTACATCCTTTGCATTAGCTTGTCCAACTCTCTTCTTTTCTATGGATTCCTCCTTTTCAAACAAGTCCATAGTAGATGTTCTTGAATTTTGGGATCTAGCTTGTTGTGCGGGCCTTAAAGGTGGAAGGAGTAGTTCAAAAGGTGGAGCTTACGGTATTAGTGACATGATCTTGCCTTGTCATCCATATGCGGTAGAAGTGCGGATACTTTGTTTCTAACGGTTCGAAATTCATCATCATTTTTGATCGATCTTGATGAATTGGAATCTTCTCCGAGGATGTGGGCGTCACATAGCCATTCTCCTCTCGATCGATCCCATGCAGAAGCGAGATCTTGTCGTCTGTGAGAGGATGCCTTTAACAGTCTTTGGAAGAGCATTCTTCTCCCAAGCAATCTCCTCTACTGCAGCTTCGTTCTTCCTTTTCCTTCGGATGTAAGCAAAATTCAGCCCCTTTGCCTCTGCTAACTTCTGCTTTTTGATTGCGGCCTCTCTTATTCTCTGTCTTGTCTGCTCTTGAACTTGTTCAGGAGTCATCTGGCTTTTGGTGGAGAATAGCTTGCCCTGTCTCTGATCTTCCGCTGTTGCTTTCATCATCTTGCCTTTGCCTTTCTTCCTCCTCAGAGTCTGCTCAGTTTCATCTTGTTCGTCTTCTTCGGCTAATTTCTTAGCTAGTTCAAGGCTCTTGGCCTGATCATCAGTTTCCATTCTTTTCTGGACGAACGAGGAAAAGTCTTCAATCTTGTCGACTCTAGCAGTAATCTCTAAAAGAGCACTTTTCTGCTCAGCGATCTCTTTACTGTGTTGCTCCACAGTTTCTTTTATTTCAGCAACGAGATTGGTAGATGAAGTGGCTGGCAAGTCAGATACAGTGGTTTTTGGTAAAGATGAAAATTTTACCAACTGTGTCTGAGTCTGTTTTTCTTCCTTCTCTTTCTTCTCTTTTTCATGAGTCTGTTTTTCTTTATTCTCTTTTCCTTCAGACTCTTTTTCTTCAGACTCTTTTTCTTCCCCCTTTTTGGTTGCATCAAAGAGGTTGGACATCTTGTGGTTCAGAGCAGTTAATTGTCGTGAGATCTCCTCTCTGAGTTCCTCGACAACAAGAGGAGTGATATGGACGGTGGCAGAAGATGCAGGTGTGTATAAGCGTCGGAGAGCAGCTTCGATTTCCTGTCTTACTTTTTCTGTAGAAGCTAGAAAATGTTTCCAACCCATATCCAAATGGTTGTTGGTCTTGTCCAAGGATGCCCAGACACTCTCCAAAAGTACCTGTGTCTGATTGAGCATCTCTGTCTGAACTGAGAGTTTGTCAGACTGGAGTTTGAGCTTCTCAGCAAGAGGATATACTAGTTGCATTACTTCTGCAAGGATGGCATTGTGCATCCCAACTGTGTGACTTTGTTCCTTGTCAACTAGTTTTGCTTGCTCATCTTCAAATCGCTTCATCAGATCTGCTGTGAGCGCTGCGAATTTGTCTTCAAATGCAGCCTTGACCCCATCCTGAATCGTTTGAGAACACTGATCTAGGGTATCAGAGCTCATCGTAGCAGTCTGTTCAGATGTTGAAGCCTTGCCAAGTCGGGTCTCATCTGCAGCACCCATTCTTGGTTCATCGGCAGCTCCCTCATGATCTTTAGGAGGTTGAACGGTTTCCTCCCTATTATCAGTAATACCGAACCTTTCGTGAATCAACCATCTAATATCATCATCAGATGTCAATTCAACAACACTTTCAATCCCAGCATTGTTTAGACATTTCAACTCCAAGTCTACAAAGAAATCTGATCCCAGAGTTGTCATTAGAATCAGAAATTCTTCAATGCTCTTCAGTCTGATATCCCTTTAGAACACTATCTCTTCTATCTGTAGTTAGATGCCAGGATGTTGAACCAATTCAGGGCACAGATCCAGCAGATATTCCTTGATCTGTTGCTTCATTATCCTTATGATGGGGCTCTCTGGAGCAGGTGAAGCAAGTATTGTTCTGGTATTGAAGGGATTATGAGAGATGGACACTCGTTCGTCGGATCTCTCAGGTCCTTGAGACTTGACTGGGGATTGGGATGATTGTAGTTCAGGTTAGTTTTCAGCGTTTTGAGGGTGTTCAGTTTCCTGAACGGGTTCATTGATTGGTGGTGTGGGAGATGTTGTTCTAATAGGAGAGGGTGAGGGTGAGAAGGTTTTGTGGGGAGAGGATGGTGGTGATGATTTTTGGGGAGAGGGTGATGGTGATTTGGAAGTGGGCGTTGGCGATCTTGCTTTCTGGAAGATCTTGGTGAGAGGCAGAGAATCAGATGGTGATTCTTCCTCAGTTGCTCTACATCCCTCGGCTGATTTCTCTCCTTCTGCTGCGATCATCTGCTCTTCCTCCGCCTACGATAGTCGGCTCGGAGCGGATTGCTATCTCTTCGTCGATCTTACTTGCATCAGATCCCTCTGTTTCTATTTGGTTTCTTTGGCGAGAACTTGGAAGCGATTCGAGAGGAGATGAGACTATCTTCTGACGTTTCCACTGAGCGTCTGGTTTCTTAGCCAAATCCTTCCTCTTCATCCTCTTCTCTGGAACGGCCTTTTCGCGCACTTCGCGATCACGGTTGCCTTATCTTTTCCTTTCTTTTCTCCCTTGGGCTTGGGCACATAAGGAGTCGGATCCTCATCAGCTTGTCCAGGTAGGGACTCATCTTTGCCCAATATGGCCTTGTTCTTTGCTTGGTAAATCTTCGCTCCATTCTCATTCCATTCGTAATTCTGTGGCAGCTTATCTAACAGAATGATAGATATTTTGTGTATGAATGAGCACTTCGAAGATAAGCACACTTCATTACTCTGGTTCAGCTCGAACTTCCCGGAGTCTTTTCTCAGTCTTGCTTTGACCATGCCCATCCAATCAATGTCTGAAGCCTTCTTGATTATAGCAGCCATTACACTTATCTTGTATGAAATGACCGCATGAAGGCTGTAAGTCGAGCACATGATCACCTTCTGAACGATTTCAAGAAGAAGGCGATACTTTCTTTTCAGATAGGAGGCTTTGAAGTTCGTCGTGTTCTCCTTATTTGCTGGTCTCAACAGCTCGGCTTCAAGAAATTCCTTTTCTCCTACAGCAGTGGTGTAGGTCTCTGGATTGGTGCTTCCTCGAGTTAGACCGAATATTCTCTGTAGATAGTCATTCGATACTCGAACTTCCATTCCGTCAACGGAAGAAATCAGGTCAGCATCATTGTCTTCATCCCTCTGCAGATTGTAGAGAAACTCCAGGGCTTCATGGGTGTGAACGATGTTCTGATGAGTAGAGCAATATCGTTCCAGTCCACACGCTCGTAAGCACTCCAGAATTTCCAGCGGTTCCGGATCTGAGGTGATGGTGAATACGACGTACTTTTCATCAATGATGTCTTTCTTCATCGATGCAAAATTACAGTACTTTTTCCCTTGTCCCGGTCTTGAAACAAGATGTGCCATTTCTGTAAGATATGCAAATTGATGTTTAGTTTGAGTAAGATATTTCAATAAATTTAGTCAAACTAGCAATTTCAGCATCAATTTAGCAAGTAAGCGTTTAGATCCAAAGAAAATTACAGAAATACAACTTGTAAACCTAGGTATCATAGAGAAATTGAGATCATGCAATAAATTAAAGCAAGAAATTACCAGAAATTGATTCGAAAGATTTAGAAATCGGAAGATTTGGAATCAAAAAGATTTCGAAGGTAATTCTCTGAAGATTTTGAAATATATGATCTCTTAAGAGCTTTGAGAAGACGAAGTAGTGGAAAGCGGTTTTCTGAGAAAAATTTGGATTATATAGAATACGAGGGAAAACCTTTTTTGCACAAATTTCCAAAGTACTCAAGTATCCGTGTTTTGAAATCGATGGCTGAGATTAGTCGGCCAAAAAGTATTTTGATCGCACGGTTGAGAAACGTAGTCTTCTCATTTTCCGGACTCGAAAAATCGCAATAAAACGTTTTGAAAACATTTTCCAGGTCCGCATTAAAAGCTTTGCAGAGCATGCGTCATGAACAGTGTAAAATAAATCAATAAAATAAAATAACGCATACAAGGTAATCAGAAAGAGATAAATAAGAGAGTGTATCTGACTGATCGATATTGTAATCAATCAGTTACCACGGTGATCTGATCTGGTACTTTGTTGACTTATCTGATGGTTGCCTTATGCATTTCCCAACAATATCTCACTTATCTGATCAGATCTTCGCTTGAAACACTTCGCCACTTATCTGATCCTCTTATCTGATACTCTTTATACTTCAATCTTCTTCTTTCAACTCGCATTAACTGAAGTCAACTCCCGCCAAATCTTTTACTTCGGGGAGTCCAAAAGTCGCCTCGATTCCCAAATCGGCGCGATTTGACATTCCGTAATAATGGCATAGATACGCTGCGATTTAATCAAACCGTTAACTCATCCAACCATTAGCCGCATGTCCCTAATGCGTTGTCGATGCAAAATTCTCTTAATATATTCTGAGAAAATAAAATTTACATTTGTACCCCTAATTTCCTTCTATAAATAGCCTGGGGTGTTAGTCAAACAACACATCATAAACCATTTCATCTTCTTTAGCATATCCTTCATGCTTTTCCGATGAGTTCCTTATTTCCAGTGAAACTTCCGGTGGGAACCTTTAGCCCTTTTCCAATGAATTCAACTTCTCAAATCAACCCTGTGTGTTCCTTCACACTGCTTTCGTCGTCATCTAAGATTTTACATACGATCAATGTTAAGCTTCTTTACCACCGTGGAGGCGGATCTGCTAAGGCAAATGAGAAGGCACTTCTCCTAACCGTATACACCTTGTGCGCCTATCGAGATGACGGTATTAGCATCAACAGACTAAGTCTGAAACAAAAAATGAGTTTGATATATGGTCTGCATCAGTCAACAGCTGATCTTCATATATCAAGCTCAATTTTTGCATGCGACACAAGTGTCCGTTTGGTCCTTGTGACCAAACCTGTGGCACTGTGCCCCATTTAACAGTTGGAAGTCCTGTTGATTTCACGTCTGAGGGTTTCTGGCTTGGACATCCTTCAAAGCCTCTCTTGCTCCTCCTTCCGAAGCTTTGAGATTGGCTCAGGATTCTCGAAGCCTCTCGTTCCCTGCCTAGGCTTAGGGCTTTATGGTTTATGTATCGACCTCCGGGTCTTCTTGTACTTGTAATACCACTTGAAGATAGCTTGTAGCAGTTGTAGCTTGTGATATCACTTGTAACTTGTAAATCTGACCTCCGGGTCTTTATCAATGAAGAACTCTGTTATTCCATTGCTGTGTTGTTTCTTCTGACTTATGCGATCTGTAGCTTTACTCTTGATTTGCTTGTTGACTGCAACTTTAATCGACTTATAAAGTAATCTTTCAATCTGATCAGTTCCCCATTAATCTGATATATCTTGAACTGGTATGCCCTTTGTCTGAACTTCGGATCAATTACTTATCGACTTTTCGATCTGCTCGCTTCCTTATCGAACTTCGTGTCGGCTCCTCATCTGGTCAAATCGATCGGTTGAGATTCCTAACTCAACTGATTCCACTTAACCTGGTTAGTCTTTTAACCAACCTGGTTTACGGAGATCAATCCTTGACCATATCCGGTGCATTTTCTCCAAGATCTAGAAGCCCTAGCTCGTTTGCATAACTCTACGAATCGATTTGATTTAGCGGCTTGGTTAAGATATCGATTTTTACGCTTGTCGGTATGGATCTTTTCCATCGATATTCTTCTTTTCAACGTGATCTCGATAAAATGGTGTCGACATCCACATGCTTGCATCTTGTATGTAGAACATGATTACGAGTGATTGCAATAAGATTATTACATCGCACGAATATATATACGACGTTTATCTACAATGTTGTAATCCTCACCGCCGACTTAGTCGAAGCGATTTGGGAACAAACGACTTCGCAGACCGTATATATGCCTTCAATTAGTAGATGTCGCAATGGATATCCTTCTTTGAAAACCATGAGATCAGTTTATTTCCCAGAAACTGACATGAACCTGAGGTTGACTTCCTGTCGATTCTGCAACCTCCGTAATCTGAATCAAAATACCCACTAAGCTCTAGATTGTCATCTGATGGGTAAAATAAACCAAGGTTTACAGTCCCCTTCAGATATTTGAGAATCCGCTTAGCTGCTTCTAGGTGACTTTGCATTGGATTTGCTTGAAAACCGCACATACACCTCGCCAAAAGTAATGTCCGGTCTGGCTTTGGCGATCGGTATAGTAGTGATCCAATCAGAGCTCTATATTCCTTCTGATTCATTTTCTGACCATCTTCATCTGGATCCATCTTGAACCCGGTCATCATTGGAATTCTGGCTTCCTTGCAATGTTGAACTCCGAACTTTGCCAGTAGATTCCTTGTGTACTTTGCCTGGTAGATGAATATCCCTTCTGTACTCTGTTTGACTTGTAAACCCAGAAAGTAATTCATCTGACCCATCATGGACATCTCGAACTTCCCTTGCATCAACTTGCTGAACTTCTCACATAGCTTCTTGTTGGGAGATCCGAAGATGATGTCGTCACGTGAATCTGAACCATCGAATATCTTCTCCATCTTCTATTCTCGAATAAGGTTACATCCACTATTCCTTTAGTGAACCACATGTCGTCAAGAATCGAGAGAGTGTATCATACCAAGCTCGAGGAGCTTGTTTTGCCAGTCAGAAGAGTTTTTCCTTAAAGCGGTACACTTGGTTGCCTTTTTCAAAGCCTGGAGGTTGTTCAACATAAACTTCCTCTGCTAGTACCCCATTTAAGAATGAACTCTTTACATCCATCTGATACACAGTGAACCCTCTGTGGGCAAAGATATGCGTAAAAACCGAATAAATTTTAGGTGAGCGATCGGTGCAAAGGTCTCATCATAATCAATTCCTTCTGATTGTGAATACCCCTTAGCAACAAGTCTTGCCTTATTCCTGGTTATGACATTTTTCTCATCTCTCTTGTTCTTGAATACCCACTTCGTGCCAATTACGTCTTGATGAGTTGGTGCGTCCCACCAATTTCCAAACTTGATTTTCTCTCAAACCATTTCCAGCCTCCTCTGCATGGCTAGAATCCGACAAGCGTCTTGTAGAGCTTCCTCTACTTTAGTTGGTTCCTTCAAAGGCGGATAACAACAAAGACATGGCACTTTCACCAATCTGATGTCTAGTTTTGACTCTATCAGATGGGTCTCCGATAATCAGATCAGTTGGATGACTGGTAATCCAGGTCCTTCTGTTCTTATGTGCGTCTGTTTGGAGAACATCATCCATATCTGATAGTTCATTACTAGTGATTAGGAGTGGTACGGAATTATGATCCACTTGATAAGAACATGTCTCAGCTGATGCTGGACTCATCATGTGCTGAAGTCTGTTCATAGGAACTTCAGAAGTTCCCCCTGAACAAGATGGTTCAGTTGATACTGTCTCAGCTGTAACAGCTTCTTCACTAACAATTGTGCGTACCTTAGGGTCTGATTGACCTGTTGAATCAGCAAGATCAAGTTCTGGGATGTACACTTTTACGTGTTCAGCTTCTTTCTCCTTGATGCTTAGCTGATCCATTTTTTGCGTGTCAGGTAGTGGTTGATCTGGTATGGCTTGTTCTGAGGCAGCTTTCTCTTGTTCAGAGGATGTCTCATCAAAGACCACATGGAGTGTTTCTTCCACAACTAGAGTTCGTTTGTTGTAAACTCTGAACGCTTTGCTGGATGAGGAATATCCTAAGAATATGCCCTCATCTGACTTGGCCTCAAAAGTCTTCAACTGACTTTTCCCATTGTTGTGAATGAAACACTTGCACCCAAAAATATGGAAGTATGAAACAAGAGGTTTTTGGTCTTCCACAGTTCAAAAGGTGTTTTGAAGTGAGTCTTAGTCAGAGAACATTTGTTACGAGTATGGCATCTTTGTGTTGATTATACGCTTGAAAACGGTTTGGTGTGGCATGTTAAATTTAACATAGTCGGCAAACTTCCTTGAGAGTTCTGTTTCTCCGATTCGCTACTCCATTTTGTTGTGGTGTTCTTGCGGTGGCGTCTCATGTCAGTATACCAAACTCGGTTAAAAATCGTAATAAAGGTATTCAGGAACTCTGTACCTTTATCTGATCTGATCTTTACTATGCTGACACCCTTCTCGTTTTGTAGCTTCTTGAGCAGTTCGGGTATCTTAGTCGTTGTCTCGTTCTTCTTGAATAAGAATACAACCCAAGTAAACTTGGAATAATCATCCACGATTACAAGAGTATATTTGAGTCCACTGAGACTGACTGGTGTAACTGGTCCGAATAGATCCATATGGAGCAGTTGCAATACTCTACTGGATGCTGGTCCAGGTATTCCCTTGAATGAGGCTTTAACTTGTTTTCCCATCTGACATGCGGCACATGTCTGATCTTTGGAGAATATCTCATTCGGAAGTCCCTCAACCAAAGACATCCTAGCTATCTTGTTAAGATTCTTGAAGTTCAGATGACTCATTCTTTTGTGCCAGAGCCAACTGCTACTTTTAGAGCTCTTAACAATTAAGCATGTATTCTTCGGGCAACTGTTCCAATCTGCTATGTAGATCGTGCCTTTCCTTGAACTAGTTAGCAAGATTTGTTGAGTGGCCCGATTCCATATCGTACACTTGTCGCTCGAGAACTCAACGCTGAATCTGTTGTCGCAGAATTGTGATACTGATAGTAGATTGTGCTTCAATCCTTCGACATACGAGACTCCAGTTACTTGTACATCATCATTCTCTAAGGTTCCGAATCCTTTGGTAAAACCAAAGTTATCATCACCGAAGAGTACACGTGGGTCTTCTTGTTCTTTGTAAGAGCTAAGGAGATGTTTGCTTCCAGTCATGTGCCTTGAGCATCCACTATCGATGTACCAGATAGTTGATTGTGCACCTCCTTTGTTGGCTAGTCCCACGCGAACCTGCAATCAAATCAGGCTTTAGGTACCCCTTTGAAATTGGGTCCTGGGGGGTTAGTGATGGATTTAGGGATCCACACAAACAGAGCACTTCTATGAAAATCTGAAAGATTAGAAAGTCTGATTTGTCTCCCATACATATCAACATAATCATACGTCTCTTTATATGATTTCTGAATAGTATGATTATTCGTGTGAGCCTTGGGTGACTTAGAAGACTTGGGATTTTTCTTTATAGATTGTCTTCTTTTAATCCAGTGTGTCTCAGGTGCAGTAACCCTAGATCTCTGGTTATAAGGGTATGTACGACTGCTACCATCAAAAGATTCATTTCTTTTTGGCATAGGTGGTTTTTGCAGTTTACCTATAGCTTGCTTATTAGGCAGCTAACCTTGATTGGGTCTCAGATTAGATTTCCTTCTTACAGGTTGTCTCTTCTGATACCTAATCTGCTGATCAGGTTGAGGTCTCTTCAGAAGAACTGGGTTCTTCTGTTGATTCCTTAGCTGATGCTTTATCAGTTGGGGTCCATTTATGTTCCCTTTCTGATTAGGCACCTGTCTTACTTGCTCAACAGGTCTTTTTCCCTTATCAGGTACAAGTTTAACTTTTAGTGTATCTTTGTCAGAGACTAGTTTGATTACACCCTTCTGAAGTGAATCAAATGGGGATTTTGAGGATGTAGAAGGGTTCTCATACCCAATTCCCTTCTTGTTAGTCGACGTTCGAAAATAGGTGTTCATATCTTGAACGGTTTTAGATGACTTCGTGAGAACCTCTATTTTCTTGCGCAAACTATCCTCAGTAGATTTAAGACTCTCATGTAGTCGGAATAGCTCATCAAATTTAGCTTGAAGGATTTTGAAATCATCAGCTTGCTGTTTGTTGATTGCTAGTTGATCTTTGATCTGCTTCTCCTGATCAGAAGATTTAACTTTCAGAATGTTAAGTTCCTCAGTTACCTTCTGAGCAGTTTCAGCAGATTTCAGTTCAGTAGCTTTACTGAGAGCGTTCTCTTTAACAAGATGATTATTTCTGATCCTTAGCTTGCCATTCTCAGCTTCCACTATTGTATAAGTGTCCACTGCATCAGAGAGATCATCAAGCAATTGCTCAGAGTAGAGCTGCAAGTCAATCTCTCCAGCAGGTGTGCTAATAATAGCAGGTGTGGAAATTGAAAAAGCAGAAGGTTTGGAGGTTACCTCAGTTTGGTCCTCCTTGGCCATCAGGCAGACTTCATCGTCATCTGAAGAGAATATCAGATCTTCATGCTCGTGGAAGTCAACAGCACTGCTTATCAGACAGAAGTCTTCTACAGATGAGTACCCAGAATCCTCAGAAGGCAGATATGAGTCATCAATTCCAAATGTGTCAGAGACCAGGGCTTTCCTATCTCTGAGGCGTTGCTCTCTTTTGTTCCGTTTTTCTTCTCTTTCTCTGGGAGTCAGGTCAGGGCAGTCGGTGCTGTAGTGACCTGGTTTCTCACAGTTGAAGCATAAACCTCGATCTACGGAACTTCCTCTGCCAGGTGAGTCACTCCGTCTGTAGGATCTATCAGGTGACTTCCCTTTCTGATAGTAATCTGAAATCCTTCTGTCAGATCTGTTATCTCTTCTCTCATCTGTCAGATCATCTCTTTTCTTTTCTTCTCTGTGATCTCTTCGATCATCAGATCTGGTTCTTTCTCGTGATCTGTCAATTGGCCTCATGTTTCTTTGATAGTCACTGTAGAATCTCCGATACTTACCAAGCTGAGTATTTGTTCTTTCAAGTTTCCTGGTAAGCAGAGCGATTTGTTCTGCTTGACTCATTATGTTTCCAACAGGTTCAGTGGCCTTCGATCTGCTGTTGGTTGCTTTAAATGCAACTGATTTAGATGTTGAGGCTTCAGCAGGCGTCTCGTCTTCATCTGCTTGTCCTCTTTCGACTAAGTTGAACTCGTGAGCTTTAAGGCTTAGGAACAAGCTACTCGGCTTCATCTTTGAAATGTCTTGGCAATCCTTGATTACCGTGACTTTCATGTCCCATTTCTTGGTGAGAGATCTTAAGATCTTGTAGTTGATATCTTTGTCTGACATCTCTCTACCAGGTTCTCGTAGCTTATTTACCGACATGGTGATCCTCCCATCGAGCTCGTTGATAGTCTCGTTGGGCAACATCTTTAACTTTTTGAACATCACCAGTTCGGCTTGTAGTCGGCTGTCTTTGATCTGATCATTTCCTTTGCATATCTCAGCAAGAGTATCCCACATTGCTTTCGCGGTTTTGAGATACTTTATCTTCTCCTTTGTGACTTTATCCATCGTCTTCATGATTATATGTCTGGCGATTGTATCTAGAGTATACAACTTTCTTTCCTCTGCATCCATCAAGGCTGGGCTTTTTCGCACAAGACTTCCCGTGGCAAAGTCTGGATCTCCTCCATCTGCTGGGTTGTCGTGATATATGATGATGGGTCCTCGTTCAATGACTTCCATCATTCTGCCGCTTATCGATCCTAGATCGTTGCACATATATATGGCCCAATCTGCATACTCATCAATTGAGAACTTAGGCAAATCATGATACATACCAGAGGTATTATCCATGCTGAGTGATTTTGAAAACGAATGAGTTTTAAAAACGGTTTTTCAAGATCTGTTCAAATGACCACAAAGATTCTTTCTCAAGAATTGATGATACTCAAAGCCAGTGGTCTGTAGAACCACTGCTCTGATACCACTTGTAGGTCCCGAACGGGTTTTGTGAGGGTGGAAGTCTAGAGGGGAGGAGTGAATAGACTTCCAAAACTTTTTGTGCGGATCAGGTGTGAACTGCAGATTACCCGATCAGAGTGCTAGTGTATCAGTTTAGACTGATGTTCAATCTCACTGAGTGCCTGAGGGCAGATCAATTTGATATCTGTCAGTTTAACTGAATGGTGCGGAAGCTTGTTTTTACCCGTGTGAAAAACCAGTTTTATCAATCAGATTCTTAAGTCAGTTTTCAACCCAGTTGACTAAAGTGTCAATCTGATCAGATCAGTTGCTTGGTGCAGACTGAGCTTAACTTTAGAATATGTATGCAGTTTTTAAACTCAGTTGTGTGACTTGTGTAAAGCAATAAGAAAGCAAGTAAAATGCACACAAGACTTTTTATAGTGGTTCAGATGAAACCCGTCCTACGTCCACTCTTCCATTAACACAGGGGAACCTTAACCTACTTTAACCTGCGGGACTTATATCCTTTTCAGGATGGCCGAGATGTTTACTGAGTTCTCACTCTTACAAACTTAACCTGCGGGACTTATATCCTTTTCAGGATGGCCGAGATATTTACCGAGTTCCCACTCAAGCTTAACCTACGGGACTTATATCCTTTTCAGGATGGCCGAGATGTTTACCTAGTTCCCACTCTACAAACGTAACCTGCGGGACTTATATCCTACAAAGAGGATAGCCGAGATGTTTAATGAGTTCTCACTCTACAGACTTGACCTAACTTGCGTTTGGGTAAAGAATGTTTGAGGGTTCCAACTGGAAATCTATCCTGGTGTTTTAGGTAGCCAAAATGCTAGTGGATAGGATTTCTTGCTAAGACCTATGGGATGAACACTCTAAGAATAATCTTCAAATGTAGTGTTCTATGAGCGGAGATTTTGCTATAGCTTTAGCTTCTTTTGCTTGTTCTCACTCGTTTGTTCTTTCGTTGGTCTCTTCTTGTTGGACTCTACTTTTCAAAGTAAAGATCGATCCCATTTTATAGACCTCGAAATCAAAGAGCTGTTGGAGAGCAATTTAAATTTTGGGCTATATTAGGTAGGCTGTGACTGTTACGTGCTCCGATTATCGGCGTGGCCGTAGGCATGATTAGCGTTGTTTTTGTCTGCAGCCTCGTATCCCGTATTGTCAGCTCTTTTTGTGCACGTGTCGCTTTCTCCTTGGCTTCGCGAGGTGGCACTTCGGAAATTTGTCCGTTAGACGATTGATATATTCCTTTTGTAGAAGATTCGTCTTGTCTGGTGTATCTTTTTTATTGTCACCAGGTGTGAGCTGACTTGATTAGGTAACTGGTCAGTCTACCTTGTTTGAGTCTTCAGATGCACATTGTCTTAGCTCAATATGCAGACTCTGCTGAATGTAGGTCTTCAGGTCTTTTGATCTTCAGGTGTCTCTGAGCCTCAGTGTATTCAGTCATACTGAGTCTTCAGGTTGGTTGCTGAGTCTTCAGGTTTATCTGAGTCTTCAGGTTCATCTGAGTCTTCAGTGTCTATCTGAGTCTTCAGGTTCATCTGAGTCTTCAGGTTCATCTGAGTCTTCAGTGTCTTCTTGTCTTCACCTGATCTTCTGACTTCTTGTCTTCTGATTTGTGCTTAGTCTTCTGATCATCTGACCTTATCTGGGTCATCTGATACTTCGACCTGACCTATACATATTGAGTTCCCCCTCAATATGTGACCTATCTTTTACATCAGTTATCTATACATTTCAGCTGGTCATCTTAATCTGATTCTAAGTCATCAGTCAGCTAACAGGTCTGACTGGTCCTATTACAACCTGTTTTGGAACTTCCATCAAAACTAAATTACATATTTCCCAACACGGTGTTTTGGTGAAATAATATTCCAAATTAAATATGTGGAAATACATTTTAATTCCATTTCTCCTATCCTTATGATCTCTCGGATCAAATGATAAGTCTAAGTACAGACTTGTTTCTGTTTGCTGATCTCGGTTGCTTTGCTTGTGCATTCGCACCAACTTTATTAGACAACTAACACTCAAAACTACCCCTAGTTTTCTTAAGAACTATAAAATTCAGACAGCCTCCTTGAGGCTTCTGATACACCAATGTACTTAACTTCGGTTATTGAATTTGCGGTCCTTTTGCTTGGAACTATTCCAACTAACCACCTCATTATTGAGAGTGAAACGTAACCTGACTGTGATTTGTAATCATCACAGTCAGATTGGAAACTTGTGTCAGCTTAACCAGCCACTACTAGTTCTGACTGTCCACCATAGACAAGAAAACATTCTTTAGTTCGTCTAAGATACTTCAGAATGGTCTTGACAACATTCCAGTGAGACTCACCCAGATTCTATTGGTATCTACCAGTGATGTTGATAGCGTAGGCCACGTTTGGCCTAGTGCAAGTCCGTGGCTAGAGGATTACGTGAATACCATAGTAGAGAAATATGTGTACGATTTACTGTAATGTTTCTCTTTATGTTTACACGTATTTAATTATGCAATTATATGTTTGTTGTTGGTGAACATGTAATACATGCGCAACATAATTAAACAGTTCACCAACAATGAACATATAATTGCATAATTAAATACGTGTAAACATAAAGAGAAACTTTACAGTAAATCGTACGCATATTTCTCTACTATGGTATCCACGTAATCCCCTAGTCACGGACTTGCACGGATTTGTCAGCGTTGAATCGCGAGATGAATTTGCTAGGAAAATTCTAACTCTAGATCTTATGGAGAGAATAATGAATTAACGTTGTTTGTGAATTCTCAAGAGCTCATATATATAGGGAATACCCAACTTAAATCTTAAGCTAACCTGATTAGGAAATAAAATCCCTAATCTTATAAAATAAATCTCTTAAATTTATTTCCCATATATAAAATCTCTACAGATTTAATTCCCATGTATATCAAATATCTACAGATTTGATTCCATATATATTGAATCCTATAATAATATTCCATATATTATTATTGGGAATCCAATTTAATTAAATCCAATTTAATTAAACATTAATAATAATTAATTCCAAATTAATTTATTATTAATTAATTTTCCATAAATTAAATATTAAATCCAATTTAACATTTAATCAACCAACTATAATCCGTAAAAGGGAACTACTTGTTGTGTGACCCATAGGCCCTCATATATCGAGCGATTAGTCAAACTAACGGTCTTAATTGAATCCTAGACAATAAATCAAACATTCTCAATATATGAGGTATGTTGCGAGAAACGTGCAACTACTTGTAACTGAAACATGGGCTATTACGATTTCTTCCTTTCATTTGCAAATACTCGATTAGTCTTGAACATGATGAAGTGTCTATTCAAATACCTTAATCATATTATCTCCAATCACGTATTGATCATTTATGTCACACTTGGGCACAAAGTCCAAGTTGACGTGCATTGGCCAATGACTTTGATCCAATTATGATGAGAAGATGAGTATTTTCTCTAAATCCACTTTGAGGAATGAATCTTATTCTTGACTCAACTACCATGCACATGCACTTCGTAATGAACCCAATTTAAGCCATATCTACCCATGGAAGGGTGTAAGCGTCGGTCATGTCAAAATTCATCACTTCACACATGTCGTGCGTATTGACCTCAAGTCAAAGGAGTATCACATCGCACCCACTAACCGAGATACCCGTAGACACATATAGGGGAACTACATCAAACGGTTGCTCGGATGGGCATACCAATACCCTCTAAGGTATTTGTGCATCCATCATGAGATACCTAGTATCTCGTAGTAAGTGAGATCTTACTACACTCTCTAAGAGTATGATGTAAATAGCACACCAATCTCCATTGCATCATCAATATCCCTTTCTTGATGATCCTTGATCGAGATTATTTGAGAATCATGCTTAAGTCATCTGAGTTCTCACATCTCAACGACAACAATGACTCATGGGAACGCTTGTATGAATAAATGCAAACAATCAAACATAATATTCAAATAAGTGTATTGCCATACATTAATATTAAGTGAACTATAATATTAAATCAAACTGAATATCATCGAGTATTATGTCCTTACAATAGATTGTCTCTAGGACACTAACACTAACAGTTTTAACACTTAATATAATGAAATTATGAACAATCACATTCCTCAGCTAAAAAATAAATAATAAAAATATTTTTTATATTATTGTACCTGCTTGAGAATGAAGATATATAACAAAAATGAGTAGGACTCTTGTGAAATATTACACCATAGTGTTATGTGCAATATCATACATATAAGGCAAAAAACTGAAAAACTCACGGGTCGGGCTGGGCGCGGGTTGAAGATAAAAACTTGTATAGACCTGGTTCATGCTATGAACTCGATTATTTAAGTATCACTGTTACATACAAAAACTCTTATTGTTATGTATAAAAACTATCACTGTTTTGAACAAAAACAATCACTGTTTAGAAAATATAAAAATATTTTCTAAAAGTGATTATTTTTGTTCATAACACCGATAGTTTTTACACATAACAGTGATAGAGTTCATGTGTGAACCTGGTTCACATGAGTGTTACTCCAGGTTGAATAGGGCGGACAATTGCTGTGGGCTTCAGGTTTGGGCGGACGGGTATATATTTATAGAAGGATGTTGGGAGATGAATTTAATAAAGATTGATTTTGATTAGATCCCAAAACCCCTGAGTATGGCATGTTCAGAATAATCTTGATAGTTGAGTCAGGATTCAGTTTTAGAGTATTCAGGATGTTATCTGCAAAATGTATAGTCAGCAGATATAGATCAGGATAGGTTCTGAAGACTCAGTAAGTTTCTGAAAAAACTGAAGTTTCAGTATGAAACTGAAGTTTCTGAAGTTTCAGTATGAAACTGAGAAACTGAAGACTCAGTGAGAAACTGAGAAACTGAAGACTCAGTGAGAAACTGAGAAACTGAAGACTCAGCATTAAGACTCAGTATATCAGTCAGTATATCTGTGAAGACTCAGAAGACTCTGAAGACTCAGAAGACACTGAAGACTCAGAAGACCCTGAAGACTCTGAAGACGCAGAAGACAGAAGGCTGAAGACTGAAGGATACTGAAGGCACAGTAATTACTGAAGACTCAGTAATGTACTAAATGCTCAGTATAAACCTGAATGTTCCGAGACACTGAAAATATCTATCTGAAGGATTCAATACTGAGAAGAACGCGATTACTTAGAAAAATAGATATTGCCCAAGACATTCTCATGCAGACAAAAGGAACTAAGACAAAGTGTTGTTAAGGTTATATCACTCAGAGATAGTAACCAAAAAGAGCCGTTGTGGTTGTCTACATTTAACTAGAGACAAAAGTCAAAAAGAAGAAGACAACATTATACCTTACTGACACTGACAGCGACAGGTCACTGAAATATGTCAGTAGTACTATGTTCCAGACTGCAAAAAGTGTTGACCGGTTACATGAAAGGCTAGTGCCTAAAACGTGCTAGGGAGTGTCAAACCCTAAATATAGCCATTCATCACACACCATAAGAGGAAACTCACGAAGCTATCTCTTCCAACGGATAGTTTTTCAAGAGTAACCTTGGCGCTTGCCTATAAATACTTGTGACCATCTGCATTGAAGGTTACGGGAAATTTGTAAGCAACTCAAGAGCTCAAACTTATTATTGCAAGTTGAAGCACTCGAAAACCGAAGAATTTCCCAAGTGCTTTATATCGAAGAGAGCTCATTCCACTAAGCCTAGCTTGATAAGATATATCCAAAGCTTAGTCGAGATATCCTAGCCTTTGCATTGTTCTTAATTGTAAAGGATATCCCATCCTAGTTGGAAACCAACCAAGAAACCCCAAACCCTTTGTAAGGTAGTTTGAGTGTGATTGTTGGTGAGATTGGAGTTGTAAAGAGTTAGTAAACTACATTGAAGTAGTCAGAAAGCTCTAGAGAAGAAGTGAGTAAACTATCTTGGATAGTCAGAAAGCTTGTGTGTGTTTTGAGTTAGTAAACTACAGAGGTAGTCAGAAAGCTCAAAATAGAAAGGTTAGTAAACTACAGAGGTAGTCAGAAAACCTTAGGAAGTGATTAGTGAATTTCTCTGAAGAGATCAGGGAGAGTGGACGTAGGAGCTTGAGTCTCTGAACCACTATAACTTGCTGAGTTCTTTGCTTTCTGTTTTACTTTGATTAACTGTTGCATATATTTTGAAAGCACATTTTCATTGATATTCAGTTGGAATCAATCCACTGAAGTTGCATCTGAACTGAATCACAACCTAATCACTATTCCATTAAAAAGGAAGTCTTTTCAGCAAAAGCATAAAAAACGAGTATAAACTAAGGGCCAACCATTCCGCACATCTGAGTAGCTAGAACAGATAGTTATCAAACTGAACTTACTCTTCTGAGGGTTCAGTAAGTTAGTTATCTGATCCAAGTAGCTCAGGATCTCTGAAAACTCAGGATCAGTTGGGAAAGCAGCTCAGGATCACTATCTCAGGTAGACTTTGACTCAGGGTAATTTGTGCTTCTCAGGACCAAATCATCAGGACAACCTGACCCAAGCTGACCTCAGTAAAGAAAAGTTTTAAAAATACTGAACACGTGTATTTCCCCCCATACACGTGTAAGACTCGTTTGCACCGGGACCAACAAGTGGTACCAGAGCAGTGGTTCAACTTGACCACCTGTTTTGTTGACCATAGTCTTATTTGCTAAAATACTTGTGGTCTATCTGAACAGATCTTATTTGCTGAATTCTTAAAAGACTCAGACCAAAATGTCTTCTAAGAAACTTCCCATGTTCTCTGTAGAGAACTATGATTTATGGAGACTGAGAATGCAGGCTCACCTGTATTCTAAACATGAACGTATGTGGAGAGTGGTCTCTGAAGGGCCATTCCAATTTACTATGGTGAATCCCAGAGGAACAGAAAATAAGAGAAATGATCCCAGGACAGAATTTCCTAAGTCTGATGACCAACTGACTCCTGAGGAGAGGAAGTTAGTCAATCTAGACTATATTGCTAAAGACACACTATACAGTACTATTGATGATGGTGTGATGGGAATGATTTCTCATTGTAATACTGCAAAAGAAATTTGGGATACACTAGCTGTAATGTGCCAAGGCACAGATCATATCAAGGAGAACAAACTTTCAGTTGCCATTGGAAAGTTTGACAATTTTGAAATGGAAGATGGTGAATCGATTGACAGATTAGAAGTCAGATTCACTAGTATAATGAATGATCTGAATGCACTTGGAAAGAAATATCCACAGAGAGAAGTTGCATTGAAAATTCTTAGAGGTCTTTCTAAGAAATGGGATATTCATGCTGTGGTGATTGAAAACACCAAAAACATTAATTCAATGCCATATCAACAAGTCTTCTCTGAGCTGAAGGCCTATGAGTTCGTAATTGATAAGAAATCTAAAAAGGCTGACAGCAAAGATGATTCATCATCTAGTAAAAATGTGGCTTTCAAAGCCAAGGATAAAACCTGTAAAACTAGAGAGTCTGAGAACTCCTTTGCTAAGAATCAGGATGAGCTTGAGGATAAGCTAGCACTGATGGCAAGGAGGTTTGAAAGACTTAATAGTCGATATGGAAAATATAAAAACTCTTACAGGAATCACAGGTACCAGAAGAAAGCTGAGGACAAACCAACTGAAAAGAGAAAGGACCTGAAAGCTGAAGGATCTTCATCCAAAAGAAAGGACTCAAAGTCTAAAGAAGAAAGTGATCAGGATGATGATACCAACAGATGCTATAATTGTCAAAAGAAAGGTCACTTCCAGTATGATTGTCCAGACCTGAGTGCTAAGGAGAGAAGAGAAAGGCAAGCTAAAAGAGACAAGAAGTTCTCTAGCAAGAAAGCCATGGTTGCAGAAGAAGAACATTCTGAGGAAGGATCTAGCTCTTCAGATGAAATGTTCTCAGACAGTGATAGTGATGACATTTGTCTGATGGCTATTGAGGAGGTAAACTCTTCTTTCTCTGTTGTTGCTCCTACACTAGCACAAGAGTTATCAAGTTCCACTGTAAACAGTCAGTTTGACCTGATGGATTCTTTTGAGAGTCTGATGAAGGACTATGTTGTTTTACAAGAACTGCTAAATGAAACTCAAGAGCAGAATAAGGAACTGAAGGCTTAAAATCTTAAGTGGAAAGACTCTAGCAATACTGAAATCACTTCTCAATTAATGGGAGCTACTGATGAACTGGATGTTCTGAAAGTACAACTCTCAGAGAAAGAGAAGTTGATAGAGACCCTGAATGAAAAACTAGAGAAATCCACTGAGGAGATTCAGCTAATCAGAACTAAGTTCAATGACCTCTCTGAGAAGCATGAAACTCTACAGAAATGTGAGGATAGTGCGCAGAAGAAGCTAACTATATTGAATACTGTATCTAAAGTAATAGATGAAATTCAGAGTTATCAGAGACCTGCCACTATAAAATCTGGATTGGGATACATTCCAGGGGAAACCTCACAAGGTCGTCTGAATGCTGCATCAAATAGCAAGAAGACAATCTTTGTTAAACCAGTGGCACCTACACTTCAAACTGGAGAAATGCCCAAGGTGTTAGACAAGGGGAAAGGACCTATGGTTCCAGTAAAACTTAATGATCAAGTAAGAAAGCCCAAACCTCAAGAGAAGGCTAGAAAACCTGACCACTCAGTAGGAAAATTTCAGGCAAGTACTTCGAAGCCTCAGGCTAAGAATGCAAACCTGAAAGGATCTGCACTGAACCATCAGAGGAATCTTCAGAAGAGAAACACTCAGCAGAGACATTCTCAACTGAAGAGACCAAGTACTCAGTATACTGAAAGACCCAAATTTTAGTACTGGCAACCTGAACCCCACTTGCCTAAGGGTAAAGGTTACCTGAACCCAAGTCAACAAAGATTCAGACCAGCTGCACAGAAGCCTAAGCAACTGAACAAAAGGCCTGTACCCAAGAAAAAATCTAAGGCTCATGTTCATGCAAAGGCTAGCACTCATACACAGGATACTGCTAAGGCACCCAGAGTAGTAAATGTGTATGTAGATGTTTATGGAAGACATATCAGCCACTCTAAAGTGATTAGAGTTGTCAGGCAGATTTGGATTCCGAAAGGTACATCTAATCTTGTAGGACCCTACACCAATTGGGTACCTAAGAATTGATCTGTTTTTCAGGAGGAAAACAAGGGCACTGAGCTGATTGAAGATCACATAGCACTGATGAGTAGATATGAAAAGGCCCCTGTTGTATGGTATCTTGACAGTGGATGCTCAAGACATATGACAGGATACAAGCAGATACTCAGTGACTATGTTGAACAAAGAGGCCCTCAGATCACATTTGGAGATAACTCCAAGGGACGGACTGAAAGATATGGAACTTTGGAAATCGATTCAGTTCATATCCATGGTGTTTCATATGTATCAGGATTGAAGCATAATTTGCTTTCAATAAGCCAATTCTGTGACAAGGGTTTTAATGTTGAGTTCTCTAAGAACTTATGTTATGTGAAAGATGATATCTCACAGAAAATATTACTGACTGGTACTAGAAAAGGAAATGTGTATCTTGCTAATTGGAGTTCAACTCCTAAAGATACATGTTTGGTTGCAAAAAGTTCCACAGATACCAGTTGGTTATGGTATAAAAGGATGAATCACCTGAATTTCAAAACCCTGAATAAACTTGCAAGACTAGCACTTGTGAGAGGGTTGCCTAATGAAGTGTTCAGTAAGGAACATGTTTGTGATGTGTGCCAAAAAGGAAAATAAATTAGAGCATCATTTAAAAGCAAAGTAGATGTTTCTACTGAGAGAATACTTCAGTTATTGCATATGGATCTTTTTGGTCCAGTAACACCAGTGAGCACTAATGGCAGGAAATATACACTCGTAGTAGTTGATGACTACTCAAGATATACTTGGGTCATATTCTTACTCAGTAAGAAAGAGACTCAGATAAAGCTGTCTGAACTACTGAAAAGGCTCAGTATTGAGAAAAATCTGAGTGTGGTCAAAATCAGATCTGACAAGCAAACTGAATTTATAAACCATATTATATTTTATTATTGTGCAGCAAATGGAATTACTCATGAAACATCAGCTGCAAGGACCCCTCAACAAAATGGTGTTGCTGAAAGAAGGAACAGGACTCTAAAAGAAGCTGCAAGGACTATGATAGCTGAAGCTGATATTCCTAAAAGATTTTGGGCTGAAGTTGTCAACACTGCATGCTACTCACAAAACAGATCCATGCTGACCAAGAATCAAGGTAAAACACCATACGAGCTTTGGAATGAAAGGAAGCCTCTTGTGTCTTTCTTTCGTGTGTTTGGTTGCAAGTGTTTCATACACAATAATGGTAAAGATCAGTTGAAAACATTTGATAGCAAAGCTGATGAAGGAATATTCTTAGGATATTCTGAAGTCAGTAAGGCTTTCAGAGTTTACAACTGTAGGACTCTTATTGTGGAGGAAACGCCTCATGTTGTTTTTTATGAATCTACTTGTGTTCAGAAGAAACAGGAACATGATGCAGAAGAACTGACCAAGAGAATCACCAGATTAAGCCTGAAAAAGAATGACAAATCATCCACTGAACCTGAAAAGAAGAAGTCAGTCACTTTCTATGAATGGAGTGATTCAGACTCAGACAAAGAAGTTCAGGATGGAATTCAGGATGGTGAGACTCAGGAAAGCCAACACACCAAAGGTGACCAATCTGAACAGACACCAGTTCAGACTCAGGTATGTGATGCCAATGAAGATGTGGTCACAGCTGAGGCATATTCTGAATCTATCAACCAAAGGGGAACAAATGTCACTGACAATGTTCTGAATAGAATTTGCCCTGAGGAAGATGATTCCCTTTCTCATTTTCTGTTGTTCCCTGAGTTTAATGAACTAACTGAACCTAACATTTCAAATATTAAGGATACTATTGAAGGGGGAACATCTAGAAGAAGCTGGTTAGATAGTCATCCTACAAGTCAGATTGTGGGTGATCTAACTGAAGGTGTCAAAACAAGAAGGTTCCATGGTGAGAGTGCACTATTCTGCTGCTTCCTATCAGAGAAAGAGCCTACTGAGATTGAAGAAGCTCTACAAGATTCTCATTGGATTACTGCTATGCAAGAAGAGCTGAATCAATTCTCAAGGAATGAAGTATGAGAGATGGTGGATAGACCTGAAAGGCACAATGTTATTGGAACCAAGTGGGTATTTAAGAATAAAAGAGATGAAAATAACAACATTGTAAGAAACAAGACAAGGCTAGTTGCACAAGGTTATTCACAAGAAGAAGGCTTGGATTATGATGAAACCTTTGCACATGTTGCAAGACTAGAAGTCATCAGATTGTTTCTTGCATATGCTGCCCACATGAAGTTCACAGTCTATCAAATGGATGTGAAAAGTGCATTTCTGAACGGTGTGCTTAAGGAAGAGGTTTATGTAGAACAACCTCCTGGTTTCAGACAGAATGACCAAGTTTACAGGCTCAGAAAAGCCTTGTATGGTCTTAAGCAAGCACCCAGAGCATGGTATGATACTCTTTCTCAGTTTCTTACTGACCACGGTTTTGTCAAAGGAACTCTTGATAGAACTTTGTTCAGGATAGAAGATGGGGAAGACATCTTACTAGTTCAGATATATGTTGATGACATCATTTTTGGATCTCCAAATCATCAGTTGTGTGAAAAGTTTTCTACACTGATGAAAGGCAAATTTGAGATGTCTATGATGGGGGAGATGAATTTCTTTCTAGGTCTTCAAGTGAAACAATCAAAGGAAGGAATCTTCATCAACCAAGCAAAGTACACATGAGATCTGATTGCCAAGTATGGTGTACAAAATTGCAATGCAGTTAGAATTCCTATGAATACTAACTACAAGATGGATCCTGATCCTGAAGGCAAATCAGTAAGTCATACTGATTATAGAGGGATCATTGGATCATTGCTCTATCTCACAGCAAGTAGGCCGATATAACATTTGCTGTTGGGATATGTGCAAGATACCAAGCTAATCCAAAGGCTAGTCACATGGAGGCTGCCAAAAAGATACTAAAGTATCTTAAGGGCACAGTGAATAGAGGATTGTGGTATCCAGCTGATGATAACCTTGAGTTAACTGGTTATTCAGATGCTGATTATGGAGGCTGTAGAATTGACAGGAAGTCCACTACAGGAACTTGTCAATTTCTTGGAAGTAAGCTGATATCTTGGTTTTCGAAGAAACAGACCTCAGTAGCAACCAGTACTACTGAAGCTGAATACATGACTGCAGGAAGCTGCTGTGCTCAGATTATTTGGCTCAGACAACAATTAAGGGATTATAAGATTTTAGCTAATGAAGTACCAATATTTTGTGACAATAATAGTGTTATTGCTATTTCACAAAATCCGGTATTGCACACCAGATGCAAGCATGTGGATATCAGAGATCATGTCGAAAAGAAGGACATCAGGATGGAGAAAATTCATACTGATAAGCAGAGAGCTGATATCTTGACTAAACCTTTGGCTGAATCAAGATTTCAGGAACTATCAGTTGAATTAGGGATGTTGGATCCAGGTGTATAGAGTAAATCTGAAAAATTGAAGGTTTTCAGATGCATGAAGTTTTCTCAGGATTCTACTGAGAAACTCAGGATAAAATTGAAAATACTGAACTGAGTCTCGAGAAACTCAGGTTTACTGAAGGTCAGTACTCAGTATCATACTGACATTTTATCAAGGTCAATACTCAGTAAGACTAATAGAGGGAAATTAGTCTGAAGAAGTAATGACTCATGCGACTCATTTATTGCTTAAGTGAAACTCAGTAATCATTTGCAATAAATACAAAACACCTGAAGAATGTTTTTGGGCGGGATATTTGAAATTCCAAGGAAGGTCAACAGTCACTAAATGCTCTGTTGCATTTAATCACCAATGAGGTTAAAATGGCGGCTTACTTTTCGGTGGATCGTCCTTTCGCCTACCCGATTAATCGGTGGATTATTACAACATGAATAAAAAAGTGTTACCCTATGAAGAAAACCATGTAACCACATGAACAAAACAAGTACAAGCGTGAAAAAAAATATCAAGTCTAAAATTACAGATTTAAAGTACAACTTGATGTGTTACTACATGAAAAAAAAAGTGTTACCCTATAAAGAAAAATGTGTTACCACATGAACAAAATCAGTACAAGCATGAAAAGAAATTCCAAGTCTAAAATTACAGATTTAAAGAACAACTTGATGTGTTACTACATGAACAAAAGAGTGTTATTACATGAAAAAAAATTAGTACCAGCGCGAAAAAAAAACCTCAGTCCAAAATTACAGATTTAAAGAACAACATGAGAAGAATGTAGAAGGACCTGTAAATTTGCGAGGATGAGAAAATTAAAGAAAGCGAGAAGAATATGGAAGAGGAAAAAAGAAAAAGAAGAACAAGAGAAGAGAAGAGAAGGAAAAACTTAGAGACGCAGTGTCATGAAAATCAACTGAGATCTGGTCGCGTTTGTTGCGATGCGAGGAAGACGAAGATGAAATCTGAGTCTGTTGTTTGCGAAGCGAGAAAAAAGAAGCCCGTGGAACCGCCAAGGCCCTGACCCAACCCGTAGCCTGACCCGTGAAAAAATTAAAAAGACCCAAATAAACTGTAATTACACATAAAATTAGTATGCAATATTGCATACAAGTTTTTGTCTAGATGATGCGCATAGAGTTCCGTATTTCGAGTGCTTTAACTTTTGCAAGAATAAGTTTGAGCTCTTGAGTTGCGTATAAATTTCCCGTAACCTTACAAAGTAGAGGGTCACCAGTATTTATAGGCATACACCAAGGTCACTCTTTGAAAACTATCCGTTGGAGAGATAACCCGTGAGTTCCCTCTTATGGTGTGTGAGAAACGGCTATATTTAGGGTTTGAAACTCCCTAACATGTTTTAGGCAATAGCCTTTCATGTACCGGTCTTCACTTTTTTGCGATCTGGAACTTTTGTACATCGACATCTTTTTTAAATGCCCTTTCATCCTTTGTCGATGTCGATGGTATGATGTCGTCTCTTCCTCTTTTTTGACTTTTGTCTTGATTAAAGGTAGACACCTTCAGCGGCTCTTTTTGGTTACAAACTCGAGTTTGATATAACCTTAACAACACAACGACTTAGTTCCTTTTATGCGCATTTGAATGTCTTGGCAATATCTAACTTTCTAAGGCATCGAGTTTCTCTCAAATATTGCATCCGAGATAGATATATTGATTGCCTCGGAACATTCGGGTTCATATTGAGCATTCAAGACATTCTTGAGTCTTGATAATTCTTGTGCTTCGATATTCTTGATCTTGATTTCTCGGTCTTGATCTTGCGTCTTGAGTCTTTCGAGTCTTGTGGTCTTCGAGTCTTCCGAGTCTTTCGGGTCTTCCGAGTCTTGTGGTCTTCGAGTCTTGTGGTCTTCTCGAGTTTTCGTGGTCTTCGAGTCTTGATTTATATTGGTGATATCTTCGAGTCTTCATCCGAAGTCTTGATTCTCGATTTCATCGAAGTCTTGAGACTTGGTTTCATCATTGAAACTTCGGTTTCTTGAAACATATCTTGAGTTCTTTAGAGTCTTGTAACCTATCTGAACTATATCTCACGACTATACATTTTGCAGATAACATCCTGAATACTCTAAAACTGAATCCTGACTCAATTATCAAGATCATTCTGAACATGTCATACTCAGGGGTTTTGGGATCTTAATCAAAATCATATAATCTTTTATTAAATTCATCTCCCAACACATCAATAATTCAATTATCTTTAGAAACTCCAAATTCACATTTACACTATCATGATATGCAAACGAGAACTTATAATTTTGTGGGAAAAAAATGATACAATAATAAATAATTTATCTTATTTTAGTTTAAATATTTTAAATATTTATTTATTTATTTTGATTCATTAAATTTACTTATAATCATATTTTTTTTTATTAAACTATAAATAGTGCTCTCTCTTATATATTTTATTAGGTAAATACTTGTGTGCACTCTTTGCACCAGTTTAGAATTGGTGCAATTGAATTTTATGAATTTTTCTTTTACTATATTTTAAGGAGGGTGTATTCAATTGAGATTCTATTGAATTTTTTTTTACTTTAAAAAGTCTGTGGATTTAGAAAATTCATACTCAATGCAGAGTTTGGCTGAACTTTTTATTGATTTACATGGATTTTCATAGACTTGACAGGATTGTGGAATACACTTTTTTTATTGATTACATAGATTTCCATAGACTCCGGCGCTGAAACTATTGATGCAAATGTATATGAAACATAATTGTATATAAAAAAAAGTTATCCAAATTGTTTGGAAAAAATACCAAAAATACGTTAGTTAAAAAAAATACATTATTATGCATCATTATTATTCCCATCTTCATTCCCACCATCTTCATTTCCATCACCGTTATACCTCGGCCTCATTTCCCACATAGCATTAGCAATACTCGTTCTCCATGCATTAACTTCCGTTCTTGACACAAATCCTCTTTTCTGTTGTGATTTTTATTAGTGACACACAAAAATCTCAAAGCAAACTTAAAATTCTAAATAAGTTCTCTGTATACTATTCATTCATTTCACTAATGCCTTGCACAATCAATTTGACCCTAATGTCTTCTTCATGATGCTCAATTACAATTTACAACAATATACATGCAGCCGAATCAAGAATCTCATTTGGTAAAAGTAAAAACTCCAAGAAACAAAAATCAGAATTAACACTCTGCCAATGAAAATTGAAAAAAGTAAAAAATTGCATACCTGCGGCGGGCTGCGAGGGCGAAGGAGGGCGGCGTCTTGCGGCGAGCGATGAGCGGCGGGCAGCGGTGCAGCTTTAATGAGCGGTGTGAGGCACCCTGCGTCGTGCAGCGGTGCAGGGCACGAGGGTGAGCGATGCGTCGTCCGGTGGCAGGAGAACGACGGCGATGGCAGAAGAATGACACGTGTTTTGCAACACACTAACCTCTCAAGTATAAGAGGGTCGTTGAAGTGCCCGGTTTAATATCAATCCACGGGACTAGGTGTGGAATATAGCTCAATTGCTATATGTTGTCGCATGGTTATAGTGTGACATGATTTTGAAACTTAAAACAAGCAATATCCAACAATCAAACAAAGATAAACAATAAATGAGCAAGCTAAGAGAAAGCAATTAAATAGCAAACGAGTTTGTTCACTAGCGAGAGAAGATGTACTCGGGTGTTTTTCCTTGTGAGACGATTGTCAAAAGATCAATTATGGTGTTTACCTCTATTTTCGGTTATTCCATAAGGGCGATCACTAAATATATACCATTCCCGTACTTGGTAAGCCTAGGGTACGATATCATTTTAATCCCTAAGATCGAGAGGCGAATCTCCCTTTGCTAACCCGGGTAATGCACGGATATGGTCCTCTAATTAGCTAACTACTCAGTCACCGTGTGTTACCACTTGTAGACTAAGGTTGGTGCTCCTATGTGCTCTTCACCACCCACTCAAGGTTTTAACTCAAGAAGATAATGTAGATTAGGGGGATTCTAAAGTATCTACCCAACTCTCGTTGCGATAGGACTTAATCGACTCCAATTCGGATGAAATAAACCAATACTCATGTGCCTAAACCCGTCTACCCAACTCTCGTTGAAATAAACTAGCAAAAACACACAAGCTAATAGCAAAACCACCAAAATAGAACAAGTAAATTCCCCTAATCTAAAGGAACACCATCAATAGAGATAACATCCATAATCAAGCAATTTAAACAATCATCACCACAATTTCAAACACCCAAACACTAATAACCTTAGCCCATGGTGCTATAAGCAATTCCCATGGCTAATATGCAAATAAACAAGAAACCCATATGAAAATAAGCAATAAACAACAAGTAAAAACCAATAAACACCTTACTCTTAAGATTCAAGCTCCAAACCATACAAAATCCATCAATACTCCAAGATAACTTGCTTAAAACTGAAATTGCAACTATATCTATGTTATGCTATGACTATCTAAGCTATCTATGGAAGCAAAATTGAAAAACAGGAAAAAGTATTAGTTGCAGCTCTCAAAAGTATCACTTGCTATCTTCCCCTTCACTCCCTATTGCTTCTCAATGTTTGCAAAAACGAACTCCTGGCCTTTTATATGCTTTTGATTCCTCTGGCACGTGTCCCTAGGTCAGAAATGGGGCCTCAGATATTTTTGGCCTGCTCGACTCGAGTAGGGCTGCTCGACTCGAGCAGGGGTGAAGTCGTGCACCCGTTTTCATTTCTCTTGTTGTTCGACTCGAGCAGTGTTGCTCGACCAAATTTTGGTCGAGCAACTCAAATTTTTGAAAAAATTTCCGAACTTCTCCTGTGCTCGACCAGAAGGAGGTCGAGCACTTTTGCTCGACTCTAGCAACCCTCCTTTGACATTTTCTTTGAAATTGCATTTCCACAAGCCCGATTTAGGCTCTACTCGACTCGAGCCATCTTGCACGACTCGAATTTCTTCATAAAACCTTCATTTTTTACTCGATTCCTGCACAATAAACCAAACAAGACATTTCTCCACATTTAAGCACAATTAAGTGAAATTAGTGCAATAAAATCACGAAATGCTATCAAATTAAGCTCAAAATCACATAATTACAGGCAATGACGACCCCTAATCAGAGAACAACAAAGATTTTTTTTTCTGACCTTTCATCTTCAGAGTTCTCTAAGAGAATACGTAGAAATCTATGGTTGTTAGAAGAGATTTTGGAGAGTGAAATCTACTTATATTTTTGGAAGAGAATCAAAGAAAATCCATAGAGTATTAAAATCCATATACTGTTTAATACCTAAATATTTTTTAAGACTTTTTAAAATTCGTATTGAATACCTCAGGATTATTAAAGACTTTTGAAAATTCGGATTGAATACCTCCAGACTTTGAAAGTCTAAAAAAATCCTACAGACTCCACAATTAATACTCCCCCATAAATTTCGAACAAGACCTGGATCTGATCCGGACCCGACCTGACTGACCAGACCCGAACCCAACACAGATCCAAAGCGCACCCGACCCAAATGGTTCATATTTTAGGGTTTAGGTCGGGTTCATGGTTCAGGGTTCAGGTTCAAGGTTCATGGTTTGGGTTCAGGGTTCATGGGTCGTGGTTCATAATTCGGGAACGGAAAAAGAAATGGAGAGTGAAATTATCAAAATTATAGATATGGAGTCCCGCTACTCACATCCCAATATCCTCTAAACAAACCCCAAAAATTATGTTCTAAAATGACCTTATTTGAAATATCTAAAACACACTTAAATACATACTACAATACTTCTTCCTCCCTCATTTCCTGTGTTTTCTTTTCCTGTTTTCATCTTCCTCTTTCTTACCCACCCACCAATATGTAAAAAAAATATAGTGAATAATAAGAAGGAAACTTTTGTTGGAGCATGGAATTGATCGGCAAATACTTTGTTGGGCTTTTCTATGGTCAAAAAATGTTTCGTCATTCCTGACGTTAGGGAACCAATAAAAATTTGACACATCACCTACCTTCGCCATTAACGATCTAGTTTCGCACTAAGACAAAATAATTTATATTTTTTTTAAAATATATAAAATTACCCCAATGTCCTAATATTAAATTTTTTATTAAAAAAAATAGTACCACTACATACACCCCAATTTTCTCCCAACACACCGCATAAAATTATTGTCTAAAATAACCTAATATGAAATATCTAAAACATACATTAAAATTATATCGTCCTCCCTCCTTCGTTAGCTTCTTCCTCGTTTAAGTTCAATGAGAATTAGGCAATAAATTTTCCCTTTAACTATATGGATTCCTCCCCTTTAATGACGGATCTTATTTCAACATGTTGCAATTTAATCATGTTCTGTAAATTTTCCTACAGATTCTTAACAAATGCCATATATAATTTCCTATTTAGGATCTGCTTTAATCGAAATCAATTGGGCTTGGATTCTTGATTTTCCAGTGATCAAATCAATTTGGTCAAGTTTTCTGTTCAATATTGTGCGAAATTTGCTTTAGTTCATGGTCAATTTATTTGAATTTTGGATTTAATTTTTTCGCTTCTTTTTTATGTTTTTGTTTTACATCTGGTAAAGATCTACCTTTAGTTGCCAATGAGTTTAGTAGTTGGTATTACTTAGTACAACAACTAGGAAAATGGATTATTGGAGATGAATAAAATATACACGGATTCCATGAACTGAAACGATGGAAATTTTGGGATTTTAATGTGTTTTGATGCCTTAGGGCTGAATTAAGCATAAGTTTTCTATTAGGTTTATAATTTTGAAATGTTTAAAAGTATTTTGATTTAAAAATAAAAATAGAATTTTATAATTAATGAATTTTTTTTAAGTATAAAGGTAATTTGATCATTTCATATTTTTTGTATTATTATTTTAATTTTTAAGTAGCGCGATTACGCATAGTAAAGTGCAAACACACTAATGCAAAATGCAAATCATATAAAATGAATCTCATTCGTTGGATCAATAATTCAATGGTAATTAGAGAATTTTTAACGACATGAATGACGGAGCTTTTTCTGATTGTAGAAAAGCCCTATTTTGTTTTATAATTTATGTTTTTCAAGTTTTTTAGTGATGGAGAGCTGTGTTTTAAAAAACGGGTCAGACCGGCCGGTCCGACCGCTACTCGGTCAGCTTACGTACCGTTCATAAGCTTCCGACCGCCGCACTTTCGAAGCGCCCACGGACCGGTGAAAAGCGGGAAAAACGGATCGAACCGCTCGCTGGTTGAACCGGGCAATGCGGCGGTCTGATAATATTACCCACTCCCCCTACCGACTTACCAGCATACTCTGCTCCTCCGGTGCGCGACGTTGTTTCTATACAGTATATAATTATACTGTTTGGGAGGAGTTTGTATTGTTTTGGAACAAAAAATGATACCAATAGTGGGACCGCTACGTGGTAAGGAGATATGTTGGCGTGTCTAGGGGTGTGCAAAATACGGTGCAGACCGTAAAATCGGATCAAACCAGACCGAAATTTAAAATTCGGTCCGAATTTTGATTTACGATTTGGAAAACATAAATTTTTATATTTCGGTTCGGTATACGGTTTTTACTAGTAGAAAACCGATTAGATCAAACCGAACTGAAATATTTTTTTTCGAAAATATTTTTTTAAATTTTTTTTTTCGAAAATATATAATTTTTTCGAATTTTATTTAATAATTTTTTTTTTGAAAATATTATTTTAATTTTTAAGCTATAAAACAACTATTGTAGTGATACTTAAAATGTGGGTTGTGGAGGGTAACTTTTGGAACCTACTAATGCTTAACATTTTGAGTTGGTATGCTGTGAAGCTTGTTCACCATGAAACTGATTTTTTTTTTTACAGACATACACTTTAGTAATATAAGTCACACCCTTTAGTAATATAAGTCACACACTTCAGTTATCACTACGACACTCTTTGCTATAATATAAGTCACACCCTTCACTTTTATGAGTAATACTCTTTATAGTAAAAAGTCACACACTTTACAGTAAAAAGTCACACACTTTAGTAATATAAGTCACACTCCTTAACCAATTTCACCGTAAAACTTGTTCACACTATACTTTGCCTAACATTTTTTAGTTGTTTTTAGCTTTTGAAAACTAATGGATTGATGCTTAGATTATTTTTTATATGTTTTTTTTACCGTAGTTCATGAAAAAATTGTCCCTTTTTTGTCATTGTTTTTGAATTTTTTTTTAAAAAATTAAAAAAATTCAATTTTTGGACCAAACCGACCGAACCGAACCGAAATATTTCGGTCCCGGGCCATTCGGTTTTTACAAATATGGTTCGGTTTCAGTTTGGTTCATAAATTTCGGTTTATATTTCGGTTTTTTATATTACGGTCGGTTCGGTCCACCAAACCGCCTTTTGCACACCCCTAGGCGTGTCCCTTGAATATTTTGCTCATTAGATACGTGGGAAGTTTGTGTTATCTGAAAGAATTGAGGATTGTGCATTTTTTATTTTTATACTTGTTAATCATGGGTGTTGTAATATTATATGTAATGTTTGTTAGTTTTAGTTCTAATTTATTTATAGAATAAATAAATATATCGTAATTTATATATTTAATTAGTATATATTATGTAATTATGACGTCATACCGGCTCAACCGTTTTACAAACGGTCAGACCCGGTTGAACCGGTCCGACCAAAAGCGCTAAGGTTGTTCGATTCGATCGCCGCTTCCGCCTTTAAAACATAGATGGAGAGGACAATTATTGTCATACAGAAACAATACAGAGGGATTCTAATGATAAATTATCTTTCTAAAATCGGGGGACTTAAAATATAGAAACATTTTTCTCCATTATACTTGTCATTGTCAAGAAATATTTAATTTCAGAGATTTCATCTACAAAGATAAAACTTTTCTTAATCAAACTAACAATGGAAAACCGTGAACCGATGATAATAAATTTCTGCGATTTTTTTAAAATAGAGGGTATAAGTGTCATATATTGGAGTGTATTTAGTATTATCAAAATGTTCTTATATTCTAATGGAATATATTTATAATATGGGGTATGTTCATAGGAAATTAGGTATAAATTAATCGCACCAATTTGCACTCATTTTCTTAAATGTCATTCTAAATATTTTCTGACAAATTAAAGATATACTTTAATGCCAAAATTAATTATTATTGGCTGAAGCAGTAGAGAAGGAGCAGAGTATTTAAGAGAGAACAATAAAATTTGACGATTCATAGATTAGGAAAAATTAAGAAGATTCGTTGAAAACTTGAGTAGGTGTTGTCTTTTGCCAGAAAATACTACTTCCAATTTTTTGAATTATTAAATTGATTTCGTCAACTGTTCTCGACGAAAAATTTGCTGTAGCCTCTCAGTTTTTAGACATTGTCAATGTCAACTGTGTGTTGGCTTCTTCCCCAAATTTTAATTACCCCCAAATTACCCCCAAAGTTAAAGGAGAAAGGGGAAAACACATTTCTAATTTCAATTTGATTCAATCCAGTAGAAGAAGAACCTTTATTCTGAAAACTTGTTCGCAGAGAAAATGGACGCAGAGGCGTTGCTCAGTTTCGAGCCTTCGGAGCTGAGTTTTCCATGTAAGTTTCTTCCTCATCGATTTGATTTTGCTTTCTGTTACGTTTTGTTTTTTTAGGGTTTTGTTCCTTGTTTGTATAATTTTTTTTTGTTTTTTTGTTTTTCAGTTGAGGTGAACAAGCAATTATCATCCTCTATCCGACTGTTAAATAAGACCGGTGATTATGTTGGTTTTAAGGTGGGTTTATTCGTTTCTTTGGCGATAAATCTTTCAATTTGATGAATTTTGGTATGAATTAGTGTTTATATGGTTATGTTTTCAGCTCTTGTCTACGAATCCGAGAAATTATGTTGTTCGACCCAGAATTGGGATTCTGTTGCCTGGATCAACTTGTGACATTTCAGGTTCTTAATTTTACCTTTTTTTTCTTGTGCCAATTGAGAATATTTTTTTTAACACAAACTCTAATGTGCAACTTGTTCATAGTATGAAACTTTCGTACGATTACAATTATAAATTGATACCACTACTCTTATAAACTAGTACCTATGACATTTAATACTATGATCTCAATTTATAAGTGTAATGATATCAGTTGATAAGTGTAGTGATATTAATTTGTTAGTGTAGTGATATAAATTTCATACTATGAACAAGTTGCACCGGAGACCTATTTTTTTTTAATTAAGGAACTTTTAGCTTGAAATTTATATTCTCTTTTCTGCTGTGATAGATTTTTTTGGAGGTTTATAAATTCGGTGCCTGAAGAATAGTAAAAATATCAATTATGGGCCTGAAAGATTTTTCTATCGATTCAGTTTAGGACTCACACATTTTACGATGACATCTTATAGTTTCTAGTTATTCCAAGCCCTAAAGTGAGAGTTAAATTTTTCAGGCTTCGCATTAACAATTTCCTTATTTTCGGGTCCGGAATGGATATGAAAAATCTTTCAAGCCCCAAATTGATAACTTTTCTAATTTTTAGGCCCTGGACAAAATTCCTTTTTTTTTTAATTAATGAAAGAACTCAAATTGGAATATTTTTAGTGACTACAACACGAGTCCTGAGGGATGCTCCCCAGAATATGAGGTGCAAGGACAAGTTTATGATAAGAAGTGCAGTTGCAACTCCCAGTTCAACCCTCGAAGATGCTCCAAGAATGGTAGCCGTTATTCCTTTGAGTAATCTCACTGGTTTATTTAATGGTCACAACTGCATTTGTGCCTACTTTAGAACGTAGTTCCCAAATATCTTGATTGATTGAACTTGTATTGAATTTTTGAATGCTTATTGTGTTAAGGGGAAACTGCCTCAAAATTCACAACTTTGGACTTAATTGCATTTATTAACCAAACTTTTGAATGATTGCAAAAAAAAAAAAAAAAAATTACAACCTTAACATCTCAATTGCAATTGAAACACTACTGTTCGGGCCTTTGCTCAATATACAAACGTCATCGTTTTGGCCTGCTGACTTCTGCAAAAAAATAAAAATAAACAATGTTGCTTCTATATTGGGCACGGCCCAAACTGCCAGGTGACTCAATTGCAACTGAGATGTTAAAGTCATGATTTTTTGGGTAATTATCCAAAATTTTGGTTAAAAATACAATTAAGTCGGAGCTCGTGATTTTTGTGACAATTAAGCCCTGTGTCAACGGTGGTCTCACTCTGTCAGTACTTCCTAAACATGCCTAAACTTATAAATGGTGTCCAGTTGTTTTGCAAATTTATATATGTAGTACAAATGTTAAGTAAGTTGCCATCTTTTTGAAAAAATGAAATAATTTATAGTATTATCTTATTGAGATGCCTTTGCATACTAAAATTCCAGAAATTCCTTTTCAAGATTCTTCCTTAGCATCATGATAATGTGGCCATTTAATGGAGATATATCAAGATATGTTTTTATTTATTGCATTTAGTATTTACTTTCAAGATTCTTCCTTAGCATCATGATAATGTGGCCATTTAATGGAGATACATGAAGATATGTTTTTATTTATTGCATTTAATCTTTAAGATGTTTGATTTGATATCTTTAATTTATGTCTATCTTAAGGTAAAAGTTACTCCCTCCATCTCAAAAGGATAGTCCACTTATCCTTTTTTGTTTGTCTCATTTATAGTTCACTTTCCTTTTAAAAGGGTATATATTGTCTAAAATGCCCTTATGCCCACATTTAATGCATATCAGAATACATCTTCGTCATTTTGTCATTCAATAAATAATGGTATATTAGGTTATTTATAGGTAATGTTCAGAATTTTAAGCACAGTAAATGATGTTCTATAGATCTGTGTAAAAAATGAAAGTGGACTATCTTTTTGAGACGGAGGGAATCTATTGCTGTTAAGGTTCTAGGTTCATACATACTATTGTAAATAGGAGAGAATCTTGTTATATTGATCTGTGTAAAAAATGAAATTGAACTATCTTTTTTGAGACAAAGGGAATTTATTGCTGTTAAGGTTCTAGATTCATACGTACTATTGTAAATAGGAGAGAATCTTGTGTGAGACGGTCTCACATATGAGACGGAACTCCATTTTGGTATTTGGATTATTTTCCATTTAAAACTTTTGATTGGGTAAAAGTTCATAAGCCCGACCGTCTCATACGAGTTTTTGGCTACAAATTTCATCATTATTCTATGGAATTGAATTTGACAAATGAAATGAAACTAGAGTTTTATTTCAATAATGTATTAAAGTTATCACTTTTCGGGGTATTCTTAGAATCAACGGAATTAGTATGTGTTTTTGTATTCTATGTATAATCATCATATTTATTGTACGCTCTCGCTGCATCACTTTTGCTACAGATAACATAAACAAGGTGTTTTTGCATGCTACTGAACTAATTTCAAGTGGATTTTAGAAATAACTAAAGCTGTCAAAATTTTGATTCATGATTTAGTAACTTTGTCACTCGATGTGCATTTTGTAGTTTGATAGGGAGGCAGGACACAGCTTTCACGAGTGTATACTACGAGTTATATACAACATGCCAACAGAATCTTCACTCGCCACACCTGACATAGAAAATCCAGATTCTCATGTTCATGAGGTAGGCTTATTGAAATTTACAGATTTCTTTTCTGCACTCCATGGGCATAGTGATGAAGATGAATATATGTACTGATATGTTATACGTAATCTATAGTATTTATTTCATTTATTTCCTTTATTTATGTTTATCTTTAGTGAGTAATGATATGGAACCTGATGGTGGGTTTCTTATGGAGTCCAACACCTGCATAAAACACTGTACTCAGTAGCATGGTACAAGTAATCAATGCAGGTGTTGGGTTTCATAAGCAACCCACTATCTGGTTCCATATCAAAACCGTATCTTTGGTTGTCCTTTGATTTATTTTCTTTTATTTATGTTTATTCTTTCACTTATCAGTTTTTCGTGTATTCTTGTGTGTTATGTATTTATTTTCTTTATTTTACATTCTCTCCGAATCAAATAGTCTGGCATGTTTCCAGAATAGTAACTGCACTCTTGTGTTGGTTAATGCAGGCAACTGACTCTGTTGTAGAAACTCAAGACAACGATTTACAGGTAAAAGTCCAGTTTTTGCATGGCCATTTCATTTATTTATATCAAATTTTTTTTTTCCTTAAAAGTTAGTTTTGGACTTTTGCCACCATGTTGAACCGCATATGCCAAGCTAGCATCTCTTATGTGATGTTTGTTTTGGCCTTTTAAGTTTTAAGTGGTTTTTAAAAACCGATGTTTGAAGTCCAGAGGATTGTGAAATCCTTATAAACAGCAAAAGTGTGTGTTTATTTTAGGATAGTGAGTAGGGTGAGATTTATCTTTACGTCAAATAAATGTGTGAGAGTGAATGATATTGTATTAAATATATTAATAAAGTGTAAGGAGAGAGAATTGATTGTATTGGAAAGTGTTATAATAGGTTTTCGTTGTGGTGGTTTTATAAAACCGGATTTCAAAATCCCGAAATAAAACTGGATTTAGATTTGTAAAGCCCAAACCTGGTTTTTAAAAACCAAAATAAACATCACCTTAGGAAGGAAAATGGTATTATGTTTAGTTTCTCATGTTTTGACCATTGTAATTGTTCCAGTTAAACTTTGAAAGAATTGCTTATATCATTAGTACTGTGGACTAGGTTCAGAACGATTTACAATTGCTCTAAAGTCTAGGTCTGATGTAACTTTGAATTATGTAAAAATCGTTGCTGAAAGTGTTTTATCTATTTTATATGAATAATACTCACTGCAGACAAAGTGGATAATAACAATTCGACTTTTATTATTCTATTCCGACTCCCATTTTCTTTCCCCAGAACTAAATTCAGATAAGCTTGATCCTCTTGTGAAGCTTTTGCCCCAAAAAATTTTCAGACTCTCCTCATCATTACAGTACATAAATTTTCGCAAAATAAAACCAAATGCATAACATATTCCCCGTTATATTTTCTGGAGCATCTTCCTCGAAACACGTCTCCAAAACTCCGTAAACAAATTCAATCATTGCCTATGTAAATACAATGTATAAATATGTTGGATAGAGTTTTCTGTTGAGTTCACGTTATCCTAATGGCTGATGCAAGAGTCTTCTGCTCCATGCCTTCAATTACTTTAAATGGTATTAGTTTTTTCTACTAAAAGGTATTAGTTGGTCGGTATAAGTTGTTTTCACTGAACAATATTAGTTGTTTTCATTGAACATTATCAGTTGTACGGTGCAACTGGCACACCCAGGTGTTACCTATTATCTTTAGTTGTCTATAATTCTATGCTGATTTCTGCTATTTTATTTGTTTTGCAACTGAAACAAATAGATGAGCACAAGAAAGCTTCTCGATGTCCAACCTCCGGAACTCCAATTACCTTGTAAGTGGATTGCAATTTCTAATTATATTCTTGTTTCAAAATTCTTTTTGCTCATTGTGTTACAACTTCAATTTAACAGCAAGTCTAAACAAGGACCTGTCTTGCTCTATCCAGTTGTCCAATGTAACCAATCACCATGTAGCTTTCAGGGTATGTTTCTAATTTTTAGAGAAATATTTAATTTAAATTAGTTAATCTATCTTGCTCTTACTTTTTCACTTCTTCATTATAATGAATTCTCGGCATATGCATGTATTCATTCACATGGATCTTTTTTCTATAATCATTTTTAGGTCAAGACTGCCAGCTCGAAGTACTTTATCCAACCAGATGTTGGAATTCTTTTACCTCAATCAAAATGTGATGTCACTGGTAGCTACTCGATCACTTCTAGCTTGTACTTTCGATACTAAATTATGTTTTTTATATATGGACATCAGTTGATAAAATTGAGCTAAGAATTTATTCTTAATGCGAATATGGTTTCTTTATCCCTACTCTTATTTTTTTTCACTTTTCACACATTTTATTCTCACTTTTGTGACTCCCAATGAAAATCACAAATTATTACACAATCATTAAAATTACAATCAACAATATAATATAATAATAATCTCACACTCTTATACATCGATTTGACATAAAGATCCTATTCAAATCTCAAAACAAACACACACAATTACTACTTATCAAGATTTTGAAATCCCAAATCAAACATACACTAACAGAATCAAGGTTTTACCCTCCAACATTAGGTTTTCTGAGCAATTGTTGACTGTATGTCTTTCCAACAAATTTGAATGTTTTGACGCTTTCTGTGACCAATTTCTTTCTGTGTAGCAAGAAAGCAAGTGGAGAGTAACGGTAGATTTGGTAACATTCAAAATGAAGATAAGCTTTTGATTCAGAGTGTAATTGCACCTGCTGCTGAAACCACAGAGAACACCAGTATGGATTTGGTAATATTCTTCGCAACTCTATGTGTTCTTTTCTTATGTTGTATTTATAAAGCTTTCACAGAATCTCAGGGTCAAAAGCAAGGAGATAGAAATTTTAAATGGAATTCTTCAGTTTATCCTATGAGTGGAGTAACATATACAGTGGATTTTACGTTTTTTATTTTTCTCATTTTTTATTTTTGACAGTTTGATAAAGAGAACTCTTGTATTGAAGAGTGTGAAGTGAAAGTAGTTTACGTCTCTGGACAAGAAAACGATAGCAGTGATAATGGTGAGCTAATACTGAGGAGTATCATCAGTGGATTGCTGGTCTTAGTCTCGATGTATCTCATGAAGCAGACAATATCATGGATCTGGTATTAAACTCTTGCTTTAATATCATGCTCTTTGATTTTACTTTCAGAGTCACAACTCACAAGATCATTTCTTCATACAAGTGGATTGTTCTTGTTGGAAAGGTTAAAATTCAATGCTTAAAAACCATGAAGTTTATGAATGGAAGCATACTTTTGAGTGGGTGGACTTGTTCTTGGATATTAATATTAATATTATAAAAGAATTTTTGAAATTGGGATAGTTTCAATTGCTCGTCTTTCTATTTTTGTTCGTCTGTCTTCTGGTTTTATAAAACTGGGTTGTGTTGGTGTACAGGAGTCTGACAATGATTGCAATGATGCTAATGGTAAAGATGGTGAAAAAACTGGTGTCAGATTCAGTCGAAGATTGGATTGTGAAGACTCTTCTCTACATTTTTTGGCACATTCTGTTTCGGCGCAAGGAAAACATCAGCCTCTCGTAGGATGTAAACGAATCCCTTCCGTGATAACAATGATGACCAACAGGACGATGCAAAGAAATTTCGTCTGTGTCAAGCTTTTGATCGCGTGTAAATTAAACGTATCGAGGTGTTTTGAGTATATGTGTCCCGCGTACGTATAAATACGAATACAAAATAGTGATACAAACATTTGCAGTGTACATGAGAAGCAAACTATTTCTGTTAGTACTTGTTATTGCAGTATTGTTGAGAATTACGTGTGTTTCTTGAACTGTTTCATTTGGTTATGTTCATATTAAGTTGTCTTTTTTCTCTTGTAAAATTCTTGTATAATGTCTCATGCATTGCTTTTTATGAAACGAAGTTTTATATTCAATTATTAAACTAAACGAAATGTAATTTAAATGGGCAAAGTATAGGGTGAACAAGTTTCACAGTAAAACTGGTTAATGAGTGATTTATATTAATAAAGAGTGTGATTTTTTACTATAAATGGTGTAACTTTTTACTATAAAGGTTATTACTTATAAAAGTGAAGGGTGTGACTTATATTATAGTATAGGGTATCGTAGTGATAACTGAAGGGTGTGACTTATATTATTAAAGAGTAAGCCTGTAAAAGAAAATTAATTTCACGGTAAACAAGTACCAACTCATTTAAATATACTAGGTGTTCGATACGTGCTTTGCACGTGGCACGTGGATGTGCTATTTTTCTCGTAATTATTGTTAATGCTACATAATTGTTACTGTAGTGGTGAAACAGTTAACCTGCTCTCACAAGGTCTTTTAATCATAATTTAGAACCAATGCTTAAATCTCAGTGTCATCTAATTGAATAACACCCATTTTACATTAGTTTTATTTAAAGTTATTGAAACGTGTCAATTATTTATTTAAAACTTTAGATTTATAAGATCATGATACAGACGTTCCTGTTATCTTTATTTAGTGATGTTATTTTTTTATTCAGCTTCATAAATTCACATCTGTTTTGGGACTAAGCCCTTTCAAGCTTTTAATTTTCTTTATTTGGAGATGAAAATATTTTAGTTAGCTTCTTCGCATCGAACATTATTTTGGTCGAGCCAGGGGCTTAGTGTTGTTGAGAAGATTGACATTGTGTAATCACGATATCTTCAAAACTTCCACTTTATGGTTAAATTATAAGAATATCAAGCAAAATTTAGCATGAAGTTTTTGAATGACCAACTTTCTGATTATGTTATTTTGGTATATGGTGGCATCCATTCACATAATTGTCTTATGGCTCTAAAAATTTATACAAACACATTTATTCATCAACTATGTTTGGTTACATAATGGAGGAGATGACACTCAAAAGGGGCAGATGTAATATATGAGGTAATCTTATTTATAAAAATTACCTCCAAATGGCTAAAAGATGCAATTTAAATATTTTCGGGGGACAGCGAGGAGCGTCGCAGGCAAGATAGGCATCCCCAGTGCGGCGTCGGTACGGTCGACGCCATCGACTGGCAGAGGTGGGGAGACAAATCGTTGTGTGCATAGACTTTTACATTGTGTCTAAAAAAATAATAATTGAAGAAATAAACATGAAATACATAAAATTAATATTCCAATTAATTGTCATAAACTCATAGTAGGTGAAAGGACATCAAATATTAAAAAATAATAATAATTATAATTATAATTAAAATATGACATGTCAAAAGGATGAAAATGTACAAAAGAAAAAATAATAATGGTAAAAACGTCTAAAAATGATTTTCAACTACTGGGCACTTTTTAATATAGTATATATATAGATTTTTAAATGATAAATTATGATTACGTGGTTTTTGTCGTTCAAGTTGTTTATCTTTTCACATTCTCAAGTTTCAATTTTGAAATTGAATTTTATTTTTATTTATTTTCCTTCTTTTATGGCCCAGACTCGCATGTTAAAATATCATGGGGCATACTGACTATATATTGAAATTAACATAGTGATAAATAAAAAGAAACAACATTTTATATAAAAATGGATGGTTAAATAAGAATGGAGGTAGTACTATCGAAGAAAATCTATGCAATAAAAATATTCAACTTAACTAATATGATACTCCTTCCATTCCATAATAACTTGCACACTTTATTTTTTCGAACGTCCCACAATAACTTGTACACTTCAAAAGTAGAAAATCCTCCATAAACTCCATCCTCACAATATCTACAATTTTGCATACAATCTATTTCTTTACTTTATACATAAAGACTTACAAAAGCACCGCTCAAAATCTTACTCATTATTAAAGGCTTACAAAAGCACTGCTCAAAATCTTACTCATTATTCTGCTTTATTATTTTGTGTGTCAAGACAATAGTGCAAGTAAATATGGAACGAATGGAGTATTAAATTAGAAACAAAAAGGAAGACACAACCTGGTAGTAAAAAGAGATGTCTACAAGCCTCATTAAAACCTTGGGGGACTTACTTTTAGGTATCATTTATAGAGTGGTCTTATTCCATAAAGTCCAATGAAAAAAATCGAAGTAAAAGAAAATATAACCTAAAAGATCATCTTGTAACCCAATAGTCATGAAACAAGAGTCTGCCCCTAGATCGGTCGTACGATCAAACTATTATGCATTGTTTTTTATGTTGAATTAATTAGGAAGTATGATCCCTAATTAATCTATTCAATGAATAATCCTAAAACATTTATTTAAGATTTAATTCATAGAACACATCAACATACTAAAACAATAGAACAAAATTGACTATGAAAGTGAAACGTTCAAATCATATTATCTAACTTTCGTTATCCCATGAGTTGACCCTCATTGTTGGGTCGAGCTTCCAAATTTTGTGGACTGTCTTCTTGATATTTGCTTCTGTTTCGAAAAAAAAGAATGTGATTTATTGCATTCGATTATGTTATGTTTGCATATTTTCCTACTTATTTGCACTTTGAAGTAAATAAATAGGGAAAAATTGCATTTTTGGTCCCATGAGAATATTCTCATATCAAAGTGGTCTCAATTCAAGCACTTTTGGTCCCAAACTAATATTTCTTTAGTTTTTAACAGATGTAAATGCGTGTGTTCCCACCAAAATAGCGGGATTACTAACATTCTACAAGAAAACAGCAAAAATCCTCATGTCCACCTTGAACCTTAGGAATCGCTGCGCCTCCAATATCTAGCAAACTTTATAAAAATCTTACCAAAATCTTCCAAAATCAAAAGTGCACAAAAAACTTTTAAACATATATAGGTGGTTTTTGTGTGGCGAAGTTGTTAGATGAACATGTTAGGATTTTTTGTGATGTGCAATTAAAGGTTTGAGACCAAAAGTGCACAAAAAAAGGACCACTTTGAAACAATGGAACCAAAAATACTTTGGAAATATTCTCATGGCACATAAAGAGTCTGATATTGAAATCGGAGTGCTACAAAAAATAGTTGTGAAGTGGAGGTAAATAAGCTAAAAAGTAGTAGAACACGTATAAAATCAAAGCACATTGATTCTCAAAACTTCACTTATATTGACTGTACAATCACATTTGGTATTATACATAGCCAAACAACTTTCCTTATTATCTGGACTTCTTATGTTACATCAAATTAAAGAGGAGAAAAAAAGTCACTTGTTCTTCATTGGTGTGACTTTGGTTGATCACACATATTAAGAGTTGATTTCTGTACTCAACTCACATCTTGGAAAAAAAAAGAGGGAGTGGATAAGAAGAAAGAAAATAGAAGAAACAAGAAAAGCAACGAAGCACAAATCATCAGTCGCACACGTGTAGCTTTTTTTACCTAAAATAGAGGGTTTTGCCAACTCTGTTCACAGCTTAAAAGCACTTCTCAGAAGCTAAAACCGTGTGAGGGCCGACAGCTTAGTGGCAAACAAGATCATCGGTCTCTTCCAACTCGATCCCCATCTCCGCAAGCCTCTTCTCCTTGTAGACGTACCTCATGGAGCAAAACAAGAAGATAGCCAAATTGAACAAACTCAAAATCATCAACAACCAATAGAAGTCATAAAGCCTCCCTTCGTTAAGATTATCCGCCAGCCACGGCTTCACTGATCCAGTGACTTTATGTACGACCGTCACTAATATAGAGCTAAAGAAAAACCCTAGCGAAAGCGTGCTCAAAAACAGCCCCGTGCTCATAGTCTTCATCCCTTTGGGACACTCCCTTAAAAAGAAATCCAACTGTCCTATGTAGGTAAATGCCTCCCCGGCCCCCACAAGCAAAAACTGCGGGATCAGCCAGAACACACTCATGGGCACCGCGGCCGCCACCCTCCCGTGCGTCGCCCCGTGGGACCGCACAACATGGAGGCGCTTGATCTCCGTTAAGGCGGCCGCGGCCATGGCGATTATTGACAGGACCAGCCCCACGGCTATGCGCTGTAGTGGGGTCAAGCCGTGAGGGTTCTTGAGAAAGCGGCGGCCAATGGGGGTGATGATGCGGTCGTAGATGGGGACGGTGAGGAGGATGCTGCCGACGAAGAAGACGGTGAGGGAGGCGGCCGGGATTTCGAAGGAGCCGATGTGGCGGTCGAGGGTTGTGGCTTGAGAGACGGAGAAGGTGGTCATTTGGGCGTAGACGGTCCAGAACATTATGGTGGTGGCCCACGTGGGGAGCATTCGGATTACTAGTTTTACTTCTTCCACGTCTGTTAAGGTGCAGAGGTTCCATTTGTTTGGTGCTGCGGTGGATTGGGGATCCTTCACTGCTGCTTTGTCTAGGAAACTGACACATGATGAGAAACTTTTTGTCAATTTTATGATGCTTCAAAGTAGAATAGAGGAATCTAGAGGTGTTACGCTTATAGTGCATTTTAGGATCGTGCAACTTGTTATACCGAAAAGTGTAACTTGTTTATACTGAGACGTGCACCTATTTTTTCATATTAATAGTTGCAGAGTTCAGTGTAAATAAGTTGCATTTTTTAATATAACAAATTGCACGATTTTAAAATGCACTATGAGTGCACGGTGCACCTGGATGTAAGCAATATATCTTTTCAAAATGTTAAGACATGGCGTGCATCAGTGGTAGGTTTAAGAATTAATAATGGGGGATGTTAGTATATATCTTTTCAAGGGTATTGAAATATATTTTTGGTGGGCTTTTAATTGAATTGGGCTAGTTCAAAAAAAATAAGGGTGAACTAATTTATTGGAAGTAATAGGATATAAATATATAAATTTTGTGGGAGACTTGCGTGGACAAAAAATAATGATGATTTTAAATTTGGAAAAGAATGAAGTTCAAGTTGGAGTTTTAAAAGTACAGTTTCTAATTAGTGACTAAATTAAGAAGAGTTTGTCTCTTTTCAGTTTTCAGATAAGGTTATAAAAAGCAATTATCCATGCACGACACAAGACACACGTACCCATCACTTAACAGATGCATCCTAATAATTCAGTGGCTTTAATTTATGGCTAAATTTTGCATGTATTCAGGTGCACCGTGAACTTATAGTATATTTTAGAACTATGCAACTTGTTTACACTAAATCTTGTAATTATTAATATGAAAAAATAATATCGCGGTTCAGTATTATAAACAAGTTTAACAGATCTTTCAAGATAACAAATCAGACGATTATAAAAACATACAAGACCCTGATCACACATGGGATCCATCCCTTTTAATATATATATATATATATATATATAAGAAAATGCTTGAAAACCAATGAACATTAATGACCACATGAATGGTAAATCTCTAATATCAAGCAGATATCCGACAAAAATAATGTTTTGGGGAGAAAAAAAATGAGAGTTTTGTTTTGGAAGTGTGAACAGGAAATCACTGACAATTGCTCAATTATGTAATGGGGTATCCTTGATCAGTGAGTCCAAGAAGCAAAAGGAAATACTATATATATACTACCACTTGATCATATAATGCATGTTTTGGTTGATTGATAATTTTTTGGGTAAATAAATATATATATAAAATTTGGATGGACTTGGAAATGGACCACACATTTAGACATTTAGAAATTTCCAACTTGAGTGCGACCTCTCAGTTCTTGTCATTTATACGACCTCCTTTTCCAAATAATTCAACTCAAAATACCTAAAAAAAACCTATGACTTCTTGAGTCAATAATTAGTCACTGTCAAATTGAATCTCAAGTTATTGTGTAATTATTGGTGCAAGATATTTAATTATATATATATATAATACATAATTCTAAAAATTGTCATTTTACACTAAAGTTATTTATTTGGACTAAAAAATGACCACTCTTTTATAAGACGAAATTTCATCAAATCATATTCACAAGTTAACTCAATCAACAAAAATTAATATGAACCAGATATATTTTCAGTGGTCCCAATGATAATTGATGCCACTGTTTTCAAAATCGGGTTGAATCGGCCGGTTCAACCGGTTGAACCGGGAACCGGCCGGTAATCCGGTTAAAAAAGCATATATAACCGGATTTCAGGTTGAACCGGTCAGAACCGGTCAAAACCCGGTTCAACCGGAAATAACCGGTTTTTTTCTTCTTTTTTTTAAAATTAAATTATTAATTTATATTAAATATTTAAAATCTTAAATTTATATTCCTCTCACATTTTTCTCCAATACTTTCGATGTGGGATAAATGTATGAGGTGAGACAAAATTTATAAAATATGATATGAAAAATTATAAAATATATATTTAAATTTTTGTAGATACTTATTTTGTTTTTTTAACTAAACATAGAAAAAGGTTAAACCGCCGGTTGAACCGGTCCGACCGGTTGAACCGCTGACCGGTGGTCTGTCCGGTTCGATCACCGGTTCGATTATGAAAACATTGATTGATGCAATCAAATCCTCAAATTCCACAATTATTTATAATGTATTATTGATTTTGTCTGCATTTAATCATTAATGACCAATTCTAGATTTTTTAAAATAAAAATTAGTTATTTTACCAGAAAAATACAGGCCTAGTAGGTTATGTAAGAGCATGAAACCTTCATTTACTAGTCTCCCAACAAAAAATGTTTATGATTTTGCACTAATATATGAATTTAAATATTTTATTCCAATTTTACACTTCACTTATTTTTTGTGATAGTTTGCACTAAATTAATAATAAATGACAACATAGGTAGGGTCCGCTAGTAGACGGTTAGTTTTAGTCCACTTGATTAGTCGATCTTTGGGCCGGATACCGAGTTATAAAAAAAATGACAATAGATGTACTTAAAAGGGTAAAAATATCATTTTATACACATATTTATGCTATTTAATAATTTTTAAATTCTTGCAAAATATTCTTAAACAACAACTATTTTGGTTTAGATGGAGGGAATATTATTATTTTCACAAACTAGTTCTTATATAGTATGAAATTGGTATCATTACACCTACAAACTGATACCGTTATACTTATAAACTAATACCAATATCATTTAACATTATAAATGAAATTATATGAATAGGTATGGTAGTATTAATAATTTTCACAGCAGACTTATTATTTCATGTTTTCTTAGTTATGGCATGCGGAAAGTGAAAAACCCACCGGACAGTTATTACAGTTAGGAAGTCATTCACTTACAAAAAAAAAACCACAAAGTCCAAAAAGAAAAAGAAAAAAGAAAAAACTGACCGGAACTCCTTGCTATGCGGCAGCTGCTGCTTCGTCTTCTTACTCCCCTCCCCATCTCCACCAGCAAACAACAACGACGAATCCGACGGCACCTCCACCCGTCTCTTCCGCCACGCCGCCACCACCACCGCCGCAATCTGCGTCAACGGGCTCCCCATCAGCTTCTTAAAACGGTACCGTCTCGTCCCGGACAAAAACACCACCAAACCGATCACAATCGCACAGGCGCAAATCCCGTACCCCCACCGCCGGCCGACGTTGTCCTGGATGTACACCAGCACCGTCACCGCCCCCAGGGACCCAACATTTATGAAGAAAAAAAACCAGTTGAAGAACTCCACCATCCGCTTCCGCTCCGCCCCGTCCGACTCGTCGAACTGGTCCGACCCGAACCCGGACACGCTCGACTTCAGACCGCCCGTACCCAGGGCCGTCAGGTACAGGGCGGTGTATAACACCGTCAGCTGCTTTCCGGTCGCCGGAACGCAGGTGGAGCTGTCGGCGGCACACTTTGGTGGTCGGAGACTCGGGATTGTGGTGGAGATTGTTAGGATTGTGATACCCTGAGATCCGGAAAATGTGGAGATTAATTATTATTATTATTGTTATTGTTGTTGTTAATTATTTAATTCTGAAGTTTTACTTTGGTGATACTAATTTACTTTTTCTGTTTTCCTCTTCGCACGTGGTTTCAAACATGGGATTGAATTTTTCATTTTTAAAACAATATAAAAGTTAAATGAGTCAATAAAACCAACAATCAACATATTTTCATGTATTTTTATGCTATTACTTTTTTTTTCCAACATGCAATTTGTACAAATTTTTTTAACCGATTGCAACATTTTGTATTGTAGGAATTGATTGATTGCAATCTAAATTTTATTTATGTGGTATTTTTCATGCCGATTGTTGTGGCAAGTGACAACTACGGCAAAAAAATACCACAAAATAAAATTTAGGTTGCAATCAGTCAATTTTGTATGCTGCGCGCGGTTGCAGTAAAATAAAAAATAAACATTTTTATTAACCTTGATAAATACACACAAATGTTATTGTTTATGGGTATATTTTCGTATATGCACGTAGACAATTTTCAGTTCTTTATACATGGGATAATATCGAGAGAAAAAAAGGTTGTTAATTACCATAGCTTGGATGGTGGTGAAGATACCTATGGTCAAGTACCTAGATGAGATAAACAAGACAAAATTAGTCACCAAATTCATCATCTTAAATATTCCCAATTAAAATGAAAACTATAATTTAATTTAATTAATTACCTTCCAAGAAAAGTATCCGCAACGAAACCACCAAGCAAACAAAGCATGAAACAAGTGCCAAGGAAATTAGTAACATTATTAGCCGCAGTCGCATTGCCCAAATGCATAGTCCCAGTTAAATAAGTCACAAGGTTCACCGCTATTCCAAGCGTAGTTAGCCTCTCGACCGCCTCCACTCCTGCGTACACAACTAATACTGTTCAGTAAAAGCAACTAATACTATTGCTGCTCACTGAAAACAACTAATTAGTATTGTTCAATAAAACAATTTATACAATAATCAAATTACAACTAATACCGACTGCTCACTGAAAACAACTAATACTGTTCAATGACCTAAGAAAACCAATAATCTTTGGTAGTGAAAAACTAGCGCTAATACTGTTAAGTGAAAACAAGTAATACTGTACCAAGAATCATGGCGGCGCTCCCCCAGCCGCCGGAGGAGGACTTGAGGGAGGGGCGGCCCTTGTAGTCCCAGGCATCGGGGAGGGCCTCGATTTCTTGGTTTGTTTGAGGGAGAACGGAAGCCATAGAGTTTGTAGTTTAGCAAATGAGCTAAAGAAATGCTGAATGAAAGATCGAGTGGAGGAGATTGTTAGTCTTGATTTTGCTTAGTTGTAGAAGATGATGGACGTTTATTGTTCCTTTATATAGCTGTGGCCTTGTGCATTTTTGGCATTTTTTTAGAAAAAAAATTTCTTGAAAGAGGCCACGGAGTGGGAGTGGGAGTGGGTTAGGGTGTGGCACGTCATCGCTAGCTATTATGTTTCACTAATTTTTTATTGCTTCAATTTTCTGACTTCATTGGATCATGTGAATAATTGAATATTTTATATATATATATATATAGTCTTCGAATTCTCCACTTTTTTTTTTAGTATTATTATTAGTGATGTCTATTAATTCGTTCCATTTGAGCCATTTGATTGTATGTTTTGAGACACATTTATGATTATCGATATAAATTATGTAGGCGACAAAGTACTGAATTTCACAGCTTGGTGTCGACCCATGAGTTTTCCGGAATGAGACCATGGTATATAGGTTTAAAAACTACTCACTCCTCCCCGATTTGGATCATCTGCAGTATTTTACGATTAATTACACACACTCATGTGCGTGCGTGTGTGATCCAACGGTACATAATGAAAAATGCACCGCAAAATATACTGCAGATGATTCAAATCCCCATCCTCTGTCCATTAAAATTATGCTTACTTTTTTTACTCATATTTTAAGATAAAATAAAGAGTAATGTAATATATTGTGGACTATATTTATGAATAAAATTAATTTTGTAGGTAAAAAAAGAATAATAATTTGAATAATTAAATGATCATTGATGGATGAATATAAATTAATTGTGTTCATAAAGGGAATGAACACACTTTTAATGTACACAAATAAAAAAAGCCATGGTGGAAATATTAATAATTTATATTCGGTAAAAAAAAAAAAAAAAAACAGGAGCTGCCTATTTGATTGGTGAAAATTTGAAAATAGTAGTAGGTCCTTTTGTGGAGGGTAGAGGTCCTGGAGAGACATTTGGATAAACAGGAGCCTGCCTATTTGATTGGTGCAAAATAAATATCATCTAAAAAGATATTTTCAATTAAATTAAATGATATTTTTGTGCTCCTTTCGCTTTGAGTACATGTTATAAGGTTTCGTGGTCACATCAGATGAGATGGAATTTAACATCAATTACGATGGAAATTATAAATGGTTTCATACCTGACTTTAAAGTGGGAAGTTCATGTACCCAAGATCCAACTAACTATTGTCTAAAATAAATAGTTTATATACGTGTTAAAGTTAAAACTAGCTAAAATTGTAAATAACTAATATTTCTCCAGTACGATGTACATATTAAATATTTTAAGTTTTAATAGAAATTTATTTTGTTCATTTAAAAATAATTATTTATTTATTTATTTGTTTATATGTTTTCTAATATATGACGATTATATTGTAAGTATACATGTGTCTCACAATTACTTAATTAATTATATGCTAAATTAATTCACCCTTATTGTCGATTTCAGATGGAATTAACGGAGATTTTCTCGTATCCCTTATTATCGGTGTTTCAATAAAAATTAACGAAGATTGAGAAGGTTATATCAATGTATATTATTCACGCTTCTTTCTGCATCACATTGAAATTTGGATCATATGTTGAACAAGACGGTTCTGTGCAATATAATTGAATGATTTTAATATTTTGCTCCAATACAACATAATATTTATATTGTGATATACTATATTTTAAAAGAAAATGTACAATAGCCCCATACAACGAAGGATCCAAATCCTAGGCATTGACCCCAACCCTTTGCTGCATTGATTGTCACTACCATAAAAGTTTTGTCAAGAATTGTGCCTTTGATCACTTTTCGTGGTGGAAGTTTGGAGTTGGATACTTTCATTAATTTGAATCTCTAACTTTTTATATTCTTCTATTTATTGGATTAAAAAGGTTATTTCACTTTTAATGGGAAGGAATCTTATTCATCAAAATCACACACCACAATAACAAAGACAGGTGTTTCTTCAATACGTGCATATATTGACCACATGTTACATCTGCCAAAAATTTATATGCACTTTTCTTCAATCAATTAAACTATCTTTTTCTTTTGAATTATTTTAAAGAAAAGTATATTGAAGAACATATATTTTAAGTTAAAGAAAATAAAATAGAACTAATATATGAAAGTAATTTGCCAAAATGAAGTATATATTATGTGGATAGTGGTTATCGATTTTTTTACTACAACGTTCACCCAAAAAGGAAATGTCATATTCTATTATGTTTTGAAAATTTGCAATAATTTTGGGAAGTAATAATTTTGTCAATGAAGAATGAAAACTATAAAATGAAAATCATGGTATAACCTATAAACGTATCAAATTAAATTATAAAATTAAATTCATGGATGTAAAAATCGGTCTAGGTCGATTTATACATCCATGATGATTTTCGACACCTTGATCAAATAATAATGAAAAAAAAAACCTATAAACGTATCAGATATATTTGAAAGGGGGTTGCAAGTGTCAAACTACTATTGAATGGGAACGAATGTGGTTGCAAACTTGTAAGAGAACGTGTATGAGATTTATATTAATATTATACTAAACTCAAAGTATGAATTACATGAACAACATCTATATATAAACTATATCACTGTTATATACAAAAATTATCACCGTTATATAATGGGGATAATTTTTATGTATAACATTGATATTAAAAAAATAGTATTCACCGTAGATTCGAGTTCACATAATTTTTTGTCTCTAGGCTAAGGGTGGGGAAAAGCATTGGTATACTGTACTTATCAAATAGAAAGATACCAGTCTTTCGGTTTATTATGATTTTTGATATAATAATGGTAAGTACATTAAAAAAAATTGGTATTTTGGAATATACCTAAATATCGAGAAAAAATATGTATTTTGGTGTTTTCGGTAAAATTGTATACCAATATCATATTTTAAATTTCAGCATTATAGAAATTTCAGTATTTAACAGTATACTAAAATTTTGCTATGAAATGATATATACCGATACTTTTAAAAAATTCGGTATATCAAAATTTTGCTATATCAAAAGTTTCGACACGATAACTATATAAAACATTTCATACATCAATATGTTATATAATGTGAAACGGTGTTTTCAATATATTGTACCGAACCATCCTACTCGAAAGATTTGGATCTTGTGTTATATAATACCGTACTATACAATAAATTTATATGGGTTTATACTATTATTTTAGCTAAATAGGAAAGTATTATGATATACTGTATTTAAATACATTATAAACTCATATGAATTTACTGCACGGTATAACACATGATCCAAAACTCTTGAGACAATGTCATCTCAATCTTTTGCAATAAAAGATTATTGTGGCAGAAAATATAACAGTTGGAGCAGATATAAACCACTCATGAAGTTGGCTTTGAAATGAAGATTGAAGAGTGGGTCTCCCACGAAAAGCCTTTGTGTTGACTTGGTTGAATAAATTTAAAAGAGTGATGTGGCTTCTATAGAAGACTTTCTATTGGTCGGTACCCCTAAGACATACTTTATACTCTGAATCATGATCTAGCTAGCTTTATGATATGAATCAGCATCTCAATTATTTATTCACTCTAGACAACTAAAATCTAGACCTTAATTAGGTCAGTAGGCCCATTTAATTAATCATAACAAAATTAAGAGTAATTTCTCACCACAAGTACTCACTTAATTACTTATACCCCTATAACTATAATTTTTGACAAAAACTTGTTTTGCAATAATATCGCATCTGTCGATATGCCAGAATTCGAAATTTATTTTTTTTTTCCACGGTCAGATGAACACGGGTTAGGACAGATTATTGGTGGGTCAATGGGCTTCTTCACTTCTTCCTCGCGCAGCCGACGCGGTTTGATTTCCAGATTTCTCTTATTCCTCTTCTCTTCTAGCGGATCTCCGATTTTCAGATTTATCTTATTCCTCTTCTCTTCTGGTGGATCTCATGGACTTTCTTCTTCCTCGTTCGTGCCCTAATTTTCTTTTTCGCTCCGATCATTTGGATGAGAGTGTGTGGTGAAATTCAGATCCTTCTGCACTCTTTTTACGCTGTTCTGTAAATCTGTTTTCACGTTGTTCTGTAAATCTGTAATTTTGGAGTGATTTTTTTTTTCGCTTCTGTACTGGTTTTTGTCATGTAGTAACACTATTTTGCTCATATGGTAACACTCTTTTTGTTCATGTAGTAACACATCAAGTTGTTCTTTAAATCTGTAATTTTTGACTGGGAATTTATTTTCGCGCTTGTACTGATTTTATTCATGTGGTAACGCGTTTTTCTTCATATGGTAACACTTTTTGTTCATGTAGTAACACATATTTTTTTAGTAATATGTAACACTATTCATATATCGTCGTAATACTATGTGAATACTCATGTGTTACCATATGAACAATAATGTGTTATCATGTAACCCATGTTACATTATGAATATAGTAACAAACAAAAATTTGACAAAAAAAATAAAATTCAATATAACAATGTAGTAACACTCATATATAGATATAGTAACACACTAAAAATTTTAGAAAATAAACTTAATAGTAACACTCATATATAGATATAGTAACACACTAAAAATTTTAGAAAATAAAATTATGTGTTCAGTAGGAATCGAACCTGCGACTAAACACATTAAAAGCAGACATAAACCACTGGGCTACAACACACAATCAATAATGATATGCATCTATTAATATATATCCACCATGTTCGCCCAATCCACAACTTGCCCACCCTGCCCGCGCCCGACCCCTGACCCGCGAAATTTAGTCCTTTTTTGTCTTATTTATGTTGTATTGCACATAAGACTAGTGTACAATTTTTCACACAAGTCTTTCTCTTAATTTTTTCTCACCACATATAGGACTCGCATCCTTTTAAATTGTTTATGGTTAAAATTGCGTGATGAGAAATTAAACTTATAAATGTGGGGTTTTGAGTATCCTTTATACTCATTTATACTCAGAGGCGGATGGAAGGGGTGGGCTAACCGGGCTCAAGCCCACCCCAACTCTCTCTAAGTTCTTTGTATTATATATATTTTATGTAATTAATTTGGATTGTTATGTTTTTAGCCCAATCTATCTAAATTCAATTTATTTTTAACTTAATAAAATTATTTTTTTAAATCGAAAATACCCAAAACCTACACATTATTTAACACAAATTTCAATCTTAGTCTTTTTTATGTATTAATATTATGTACAATCCACATATTTAATTAATTAACTCAAAACATAAAATACTATTTAATTTAAACTCATTCATAGATTAATTTTTACGTCGTGTTGTTTAAACAAATTGCATATTTCAGTTCAACAAGTTGCATGATTTTAAAATACATTATGTAGTGTACGGTGCACCTGGTACATACAAAACTTAGTCTTATTAAAATTATGTTTTCTAGTCCACCCTCTATCAATTTCTGGATCCACCCCTGCTTATACTCACTTATGAATGTCATTTTTATCTTAAAAAAATAAAACTATTAATAATATATCTGGTTAATAAAACTATGTACTCGATTACCTCGCAAGTCGGCCCTGTGAACAGTATCAGGTTTTTACTTTCATCTACTGTCAGAAATAATACTACTCGTTCTCATCTCAAGGTCCTACGCGCTAAAAGAAAATAGAGAATTACTTACAAAAATTTTCAATGCTTATGAAATTTTTAACAAAAATAATTTTATTTTTAAATAGTAAAAATTATTTATGACTTATTTATAAAAAAATTTAATTATACAAACATTTTTCATTATTCAAGTTATACACAAACTATTTGTCTACGAAAATGTATTGACTAGTGAATTATTTGTGTATTTTTATTTGCCTATGAAAATTACAAATGTGTAGATAGTTTGTTAGATGGTAATTTTTTAATCTACTAAAATCTAAAAAATTCATAGATAAATCGAAGACAATTCTCATTATTTAATGATCAAATTGTATTTATTAAAAAAACACCATAATTATTTGAAAAAATATATAAACAATTCTTTATTTTCTAGCCATGCGTTTAGAAAAACAATTGAATTACCCTTAGTCATCTCGATCCCAACTATCAATACTCGCTTGCTACACAGACCCATGCACCTAATATTCAAATTAATATATATATATATATATATATAAATAAAATACAAACATATTAATAACCACAAGTATAAGGGGCACTTTACAAATGAGAGGGGCGTATTTTTACTTTGAATATATTTTTTAAATTAATTAATGAAGAAGAAAAAAACCTTGCCGAATTGATGCATAATAAAACCCTAATCATGAAATAAAGAGTGGGGATGGGTGATCCTAATGTTATGCATATTCTGGCTTTTCATGCAAAATTAACTGGCCCCCCAGTAGTATCCACAGCCAGCACACATCATTAATTTAATCTCCAATTTTGCTTAATTAAGAGATGACCTTTTTTTTCTTGAATATCCTATCCACAATCATTGGTACAATGTCACATATTCAGAATCAAATGGGAATAAAATAACATTTATCCGTATTGCTTCAGGATCTCCAAAAGCCACTCCCCTGCGCGTGACGTGGCAAATAGACTATGCCTAAATATATTTAAAAAATCCACTTGCCTAGGAAGATTATGTCAAATAATTTGGTATTGTTTTTCTTAACGATTGTTTTGTAATATACAAGTGTTTATAATTGAAGAGAGAGAGGGTGTTAGTGAGAGAGGTGGGCATCACTTATCCATCTGCAGAAGAAAAAATATATGGTAGCTTGTTAGGCTACATTAGTCTTTTTTATGTTTTAAACTTTAGGTAAAGAAATGAAGTCATATTGTGTAATTATTTAATCAAAAGGCAAAGTTTAGTAGAGTTTATGATGTACGCAGCGAGAGCGTATAATAAAGATAATATACGAAGAACACAAGAACACACTAATTCCGTTGATTCCAAGAATATTCGGAAAAGTGGCAAAATCAAATTACGTTGATTCTCACAAGAATATCGTAAAAGAGATACTGAGATAAAACTCTCATTTTTTTATTAATCAATTCAACTCCTTTTTACAATAATAAAAACATCTATTTATAATACTAAATTAACTTAGGGAACAAGAAACGTAAATAAATCCTAAATATTATAATATCAAATCAAATCCTAAACATAAATAAATAATCTAATTATACCATAAATATAATCATAAATATCTTTCAGTATCTTCATCCATATCTCCATTAGTTTATCGTGTAATTTAAATGTATTTTTTAACACAAATTCTTTCATAAAACGTATTAATAGTATGAAACTGATATCATTACATTTATAAATTGTATTATTACTTTTATAAACTAATACAAATAATATTTAAAATAGTATGATTTTAATTTATAAGTGTAATAGTATCAGTTGATAAGTGTAGTGGTATTAGTTCGTAAGTGCAACGGTATAAATTTCATACTATAAGCAAGTTTCATCAGAGATTTACTCATTTTTTAATTATGTAATTTGTTTACATTGAAATATGCAACTTGTTTTTACTGGCGCTACTTGCATGTTTCAATGTAAACAAATTACACATTCTTGTATAGCAAATTGCATGTTTAAAAAATATGTTTGAGTTGCACGATGCATTTAGTACACATGATTTCTGATCTCATCAAAATTACTTGATACTTTTCTAGAGCAACACAGCACAAATATATAACGTACCACACATTAATTTTGATGATTTTGTTATAAATACAAAATAATCAATATATATATATATATAATTATCAAATTTCCATGATAATTATTTGAGAAAGTGTAACTATATTACTTTGTAATGAGGTGGTGAACTTCACTTAAGCCAATCAATTTTATTTTTATTTTATTTTCATTCAGATTTTCAAATTTTAAATATATTTTTGACGCATTATATAGATCAAATTAATTATGTTTTTACATCTTTAATTATTTTGATATACATATTACTTATATAAAAATAAATTCAAATTTTAAATGTGAATTTCAAAAAAAAATTAATGTGAGTAGTTGAAAGTTTTTAACTTTCTAACATTTGTAAGTTTTAACAAAATTTAATATTATTTTATAAATATTAGATTTATGAGTTAATTATATATAATATATTATTATATTAATAAAAAATTGATAAAAAATTGTGTATACCAAGGGCACCATTTAATTCACGTTGCGCATTTTGAAAAGGTGCTTAGATTTTTTAATTTAGTATAACTTGTTATCATTAAATAATATTAATTATTTTACTGAAAAATGATAGGTTTGTACAGCCATACATATAGTGTATAAGAGTATTATTCTTATAAATTATTTAATTAATTTAATCATAATTGTAAGACATTCGTATATATGCTATTTCATAAAATTTTATATATTAGTAAAAAGTAAAAGAAGAAATAATACACTGTAAAATTTAGTGAATTCAAAAAAATATTTGTAAGTAAAAGTTCTTTTATTCAATATATAGAACAAGAACAAAATGTACAGCTTTACAATGAAGTATAACTATACATGAAATTTTAGCTTTCGAAGATTTTCCAAAGATTTTCTAACCAATCAAAAAATGTATGATTGCAGAAGGATGTGTATTTCACCGAATACCAACTCCAAAATCTACATTTAACTTCATCAATTCAAATAATGGATCCAAAGTCGTTTTTATGATCATAATTACCACAAACACAATATATTACACTATACAAATCATTATAAAACTTTCTACCTTAAATTATACGATTAGCCACACGCATTTTTATCACGGCACAAACACGATTTGTCTCAACATCACGACATTATATTACGTGATAACTTTTCACACCAACCCAATACAAACACGCAATAAATAACACATACTATTATCTAATAATGATAATTCTGCCAAAACAAAATTAAATGCTATGTGGAATTTTAAGAATTAGATTTTTGAGAAAATACCACAGAATAAAATATGAGATGTTTCACCATTATCTGTCAACATACATTGCTAAATTGCTAAATATTTATATATTATTTAATTAGAGACAGTCAAAATTAATTAAACTAGAAATAATGAAGTATAATATTTTATTATAATAATGGGTAGTAACTGAGAAGGGTTTAATTTAGACCTTAAAATTCGTGTGGTATTACTCAAGAATACTAGCTAGTATTACATAATAAATAGGGTAGTTACAAATAAATTTCTTCATCGATAAATGTATAATCGATACAAAAAGGTTGATGACATGCGTATGAATATGATAAGTTATAAACTGCTGACCAAAATTATAAAGTATATGGGAATGGACGTATTTGAATTATCAAAGTTAGGTAAGTGAATATATAAATAAAATTGATAAGGCCGTTATATATGTTAGTTGAATTAACGATATCATGTACTTCTGAAATAAATTTGACAAAAAATCATATGAGGCAGGATAGAACTTAACAAAAATCACATTTAACCCTCCCAAATTGTTAAAGTATCAATGTCCAATTTATACTCCGTCTCATCGTGAGACCGCCTCATGTAAACATTCTTCAATAAATTTTAATTTGTCATCATATATAAATTTTGATGACGAGGCTTACTCTCCACGTAAATCCTTATCATCTCTGATTAAGTCTCTTTTATATATATATATGAATTCATATAATTAGTACGCCTTGTTATATATGGTACTTAATCCAGCACCTTACGTTGATTTATATATACATTTATTAGTTTATAAGTAGTATTGGCTTATTGTTAAACTTATAGTGTATATTCAATAATCTAATAAAAACAAGTACAATTTGTCTTTTACTACATATACGTCATACTTATATCATATATGTATTATTGAAATCTAAGAAAAAGAAAATTAATGCAATTTTGCCAAAATTAAAGACAAAGAAAAGTTGAAGATAATTTATTAAAATAAGTATGTCCTAAAAATAGTATTCCCTTGATCTCCTTCTTGTTTAAATGTTTACTGTTTCCACGAATTTTTAAGGTAGAAGTTATTTATTAGTATTAATTGGGATAAGATTGTTTTTTTTAATGAGAATTGAATGATAAAATGATAACATACAGTGTAAATTAAAGAAGACAAAGTTGACTTTAGTGTGAAAAAAATAATGACGTATAAAGTAATATTGAGATGTATGAAGGAATTTTCTGAAAAAATAAAGTTGTTTTAATTTACCCTACGACAAAAATGTTTGTCATTTAATGATGTTTGACACGTTTAGAAAGTCATTAAATAATAATAAACATATGTGTAGTGTTTAAATATTTTTTTTACTTTTTTTATTTACCCAAGTGATCATTTATTTAGTAATGTTAATTTGGGCCGGGCTAAACGGGTCGGCCCGTTTAAACCTAGTATATGCAGGGTTAGGGCCGAACAATGGGAGGCCCGTTTAAAATCGGGCCTTTTTGGCCCGGACCGATTAGCCCGCGGGCTAAACGGGCTAGCCCGCGGGTTAACCGGGTCAGCCCGTTTATATTTATATATACTCAATTTTTTATTTTTTTATTATTTTCTAATTTTTTAATTAATTTTTTTTAAAGTTTTTTCACAAATTTAAATAAGGCAAAAATCAATTATGGCCAATCAATTACAAATTAAATATTTCTATTTGATTTAGTCAATTAATAATTAATCCTCTCCAATTCAATATTTTTTAACAGTTTTGAATTTCTATTGAATTGAATAAATAAGTAAAATATTAATCCAATATAAAATAATAATATAGTATTTTTATAAATTCTATTATGAAATTTGTTCAATTATGTTATTAAAGATGATGGAAACTAATTTTAAATATTGAACATTTGTTATTAAAGATGATGGGGCAGTCTGGATCGAAATTTTTGTCATTATGTAATGTTAATGTTTGAACATTTTTTTTTTAATTTTGTTCGGAGCCCGTTAGGTGGCCCGTTTAGCCCGCAACCCGCTAGGGTTAGGGTTAGGTCTCAACTATTAGAGACCCGTTTAAAATGAACCGCTTAAGGCCCGGGACCGTTTGGGCCGTAGCCCTGTAGGGCTGGCCCTAATGGGTTAGGGCCGACCCGTTTAACAATACTACATTTATTACATATTATTACAAAAGTACATATAATGATAAAATTGGAATATGACATTTAATTCTCTTAAATTAATTGCAAAATAAAACATATTTGAACATATTTTTAGTCCTGTAACCTTTTAATTTATAAATATGTTCAATTTAAGTGAAGGGTAATTAATCTTTGAGAAAAATGGTTAAATAAGAAAGAGTCGGAGAAAATATAAATGTATAATTTATCTGTATTATATATCCACAGAATTACATGATTGATAAGAACTTAAAAAAAATGCTTATTTGTGAAGATTTTTGTTATCATGATAGCAAGATTCAAAACTAAGCAACAGATGTTGTAATTATAAAATATATACGAAAAAATCTTTGTAGTCAACTAATCATTCAATTAAAATCGTTAATTCGAAGAATTATTAATTTCATTTTTAATGTTCCAATTAATTAACATTGATATAACATAAAGACACACTACAAGAACCAGCTGACTCAAATTTTAGAAAGAGAATTAAGGTTTTCAAAAGAAAAAAAAAATAGAAAGAGAAGTGCGAACATACTGTTAACTCGATCGAAATATAACATGACTTCCTTAATTTTATCTAAAAGCATAGTAATTAATAATATATTTAACCTAAAATATGATGTATTTTAATTTTTTTCGAATCGAATGCGAATATGCATGACATTATAATTTAAATTTGCCAGCCATATAATTATTTCAATCATTTTAGTTACTTGTAATCCTATGCATGTGCCTGGAATACCGTTATATCCAATGTACATGTATTATGATTTATCATACCAACACCAGCTTGTGAGATTGTGTAAATATTAGTTGAGTTGTGAAAACCATTATTTAAATGTATACTTTTGTGTATTATTCACTTGACAGTTTTTTTCAAATCTGTCAGTCAGAATATCCATCAAATAATATTTGTATTTTTCCTAAATGTTAGTAGTATATTTTTCATTCTATTTTTGCTTCTTCTAATTTTTCAATTTGAAAATGGAATTAATAAATATATCATATGATACCATTTTCGAGATTCCGAAAAAAAAATAAAAAATTCATGAGCTCACAATAAGAAGATATAACCTTGAGAAAACATAAGATATTCTTCTGGAGCAAAAAATTGTGTGAAATTGTCTCATAATGAGATGGTTTATAAACCAGCACAAATTCAGATTCATTCTTTTTAAAATGTTAAAATTCATTCTTAAATTATACTCAGTTTTATAGTGAGATAGTATCATTCGAAACCTACCCTTGCTCATTGTTTTTAACTAATTATAAATTCTGATCAATCTTAAAAAAAATTCTGAAAGCTGACAAAAAATTGTATTTAATTGTGCACAGATCTCCACAACTTAAGATTTCGAGGTCTTGGGTTCGAGACACAAAGAGGAAAATTTATTCCCTTTTATAGTGAAGTGGTGGTGTCCCTCTTGCGGTACGGTTGCAGTCCCCCTCTTATGATGGTGGTGTTATCGTTGTGGTGCAGTTGCGGTTTTGGTCGATAGCGAAACGACAATATGTGACATGTGCCCAGTAATAGAAGGAATTAAATGTAATAGATTATGTGTAAAAAAAAAATGTGCACAAAATTAAAACTCATGCAATTTACCGTATGTTGACAGATAAAATAACACGCATGCAGATCTATTTTACAATATGAATAAATTTATGTTACTATTTGAACAAATATATATTATTAGAACTATATAAGTAACACATACATATCTATACAGTAACATATATATATATATATATATATATAATATATATATATATAATATATACTAAGTGATTGTAATTTTTTATTTTTTTTTCTAATTTCCTTTTCCCACTCTTATCTTCTACCCCCATCACTTTTGTCAAAATAAAATTGAATTGCATGGAGTGAAAAATAGAAAATGTGAAAAGAAAAAAGAAAATCTTGGATCTGGAGTAGAAATGTTGAATGAGTCTAAACAATAATGTAAGAGAATTTTCCAACAGGTGAGATTGACAAATCAAATTTAATTGGGAAGTGAATATCTGGTGGAGGTCTTACATAAGTCTATATAATAATTAAATAAATAATTATTTCAACCTCAATCTTCTCTTTCTAACATACGTTTTCCACTTATACTACCCGAGGATATTGGAATTTGTCCACCAATTGTCGTATATTTTTATTTCTTCCCTCAATTTCCTTTTTTTTTAATTTTTTTCCTGGTTTTGCCTCTACAAATTTCCACTTCTCAAATCCCAAATCTGTCGTAGTAAATCCATTTCAATTTATCGAATTTCCCCTTCTCAAATCCCATCAGCGTAATATATTAAATCTAATTTCATTTATCGAATTTCCTCGTCTCAAATCTATTACATGCTACGTTATATTTATTAATTGGGCATCCTAAAAAATATTGTTTAGGAATTCTTTCAATGATTTCAATGTTTATTATTTAGGCATCCTAAAATATATTGTTTGGGAATTCTCCAATCATTTGAATATTGATGTCATTTCGGTGCAAGAGTTAGGATGTGCAGTTGATGCATAATTGATACTCCCTACGTCCCACAAGACTTAGCACACTTACTTTTTGCTCGTGTTTTTGCGTGCGAGTTGTTTATTAGTATTTGAAATAATAAAGTGACTTTTAAGGTGGAGTATGATAGTCTTTACCTTCCTCTGTCATACGTATTTTTTAAAATTACTTTATCATTTCAAATAGTAATAAAAAAACTCGTTCGCTAAAACTCGAGCGGAACAGTAACCGTGCAAAGTGTTTCGGGACGGAGGTAGTATTATTTAATAAAAACAACGAATTTCAGTGAAAATAACTAGAAATATAGTCAAACGTTAACGTTAAGGTTTTTAAACTTGATTTGTTTAGCCAATTCGAGCTTAATTAGTTATCGAATATAACATTTTTTTTTAGTATAATCACGAATCTAATCAAGATTTGATAATATCAATTTTAAATTAGATTATTATTATACTTTTTTATTTATCATAAGTACTAAGTAAAAAATATAAATTAAAGTTGAACTATTCATTATAATTTATATGGACTTGCTTATGAGTTTATTGACTAAACTGTTCATTGGCTTGAATATAACTGAGTTTGAATTACTTGTTTATGTTGACGAACTTTAATAAATGAGCTCAAATTAATGTTTAACGAGTCGAGTCCCAAATAATTTGTGAACGACTTGATTTGTTTACATCCTTAAAGATTGTTAATATTGACCAATTAATGATTTTTTAGTTAAAAAAGTTGAGCAATATGTAAAATGCATGTGAATTGCATGGTACAATTGGTGTATAAAAATTAGAGCTGTCAGAACGGGCCGGCGGGTCCAGCCAGCCCAAAACCCACTTCAACCCACATTTTTGTGGGTTTGGGCGGGCCAACCCATTGCGGGCTTGGGTCGAAAACTACCCAACCCAACCCAACCCAACCCATAGTGGGTAGCGGGCTAGCCCGCGGACTTTTTTTAATAAAATATTATTTTTTTACATGTATTAATTATAATAAATTTTAGAGTAGGTCTTTGATAATAAATTTATTAATATCATTAAATTTTTACCACTACATTTATAATTTAATATAATAACACTTGTAAACTGAGATCATAACATTAAATGCTAGAGGTATTAATTTATAAAAGTATTGTCATCATTTTATAAGTGTAATAAAATTAATTTCATAATATGAACATGTTTCACATGAGAGTGTCTGTGTAAATTTTAAAAATCATATGAACAATGCCTTAGTGAATTATTTTTTGTATTTATATTTATGTATTTTATATAAATTTAATGATATTATTAAAAAAAATTATTATTATTATTATTTTTTAAAAGCCCGCGGGCCAACCCAACCCAACCCGCCCCAACCCACTCTAACCCGCGGCCAAAACGGGCCCGTTCTCCGGCGGGCTCGTAAATACCCAACCCAACCCATATCATATCTTAAGGAACTGGTAAGCATAATAGGTTCGACCCATTTTGACAGCTCTAATAAAAATACTTGCCAAATATTTTTAAGGAGACTGTTCTATGAAATATTTCACCATGAAATATTAGATCAAAAGTGAAGAAGTTGCAAATTCGCGGATCCTACGTGGGTCGAATTGTGTCAATGTGATTTTTTTTTTATAAAATTAGCTCAAAGGCAAAATAGAAAAACTCTCTCACAGTCTGTATTATTATAAATATATGTATGTGTTACTGTAAGGACAATTATGTGTTATTACGTGATGATGAAATTTATTTGATTTTGACATTTACTTAAGACAGTTGGTCTCATGTCAGAAGGAGAAGCCGATAAAAAACATAGAGGGAAGTGAATGAAAATAGAGGGAGTGTCGTTTGTTCATTTGTTCATATAGTAACACACAATTTTTTTTATTATAACACATTTGTGTTCATATAATAACACAATTTTTAATACCTTATAGAAAAATATGTGTACTTAAAAAATAAGTACTCCCTCCGTTCCGTATTTGTTTACCCTTTTTTTTCCCGCACATATTTTAATGTGGGAGTTTTTTATTAATATTTAAAGGGACAAAGTGAGTTTTAGTTAAGGGTATTGTAGTCCTTTCTACTTTATTATTAAAGTAGATTACTCTTTGTGGGTAAAAATAATGACATGAGATGTAATTTTAAGATATAGGGAGGGGATAGTGGAAAAGGCAGTAGTTATTTTATTACCTTTTATCGAAATGGGTAAACAAGTATGAGACGGATTGTTTAGAAAAAAGGGTAAACCAGTATGGGACGACTGGAGTATGTGTTATTTGTTCTTACTCACATACATGTACTTACAATAACACATGTTTGCCCTTAGTAATACAGGTCTCGAAGCGAAAGCCGTTATTTTTCCTTTGCGCGAATTTTATAGAAAAATCTGTTTGACTCAATTCGACCTGCATATGTCCACAAATTTTTCCTCTGTGTTTGTGCGTTTCTCCTTCTGACCTACGTGTCATGTTTCACAAATCCTTCCTTACAGTAATACGTACATGTACTTATAATAACACATGTTTGCCCTTATAGTAACACAGATTTGGGAGCAAGTTTTGTTGGGTTTTGTTGTTCTGTCTTTGCGCGAACTTTATTGAGAAATAACATTTGTCCGGTTTAACCCGCACAAAATCCATGAATTTTTATTTTACGTCTCGTTCTGACCCGAGTGTCATATTTCACGAATACTAGATTCATGAAATATTTTATATAAAAATTTGCCATATTTTTATTTGCTTTCAATAATCATAATATTGTTCTAATGGCTTTTAGTTTGAAATTTGATTTCCTTGGTTATACAATTTGCAAAGATAAAGTCTAGTATGAAAATTTTCATTAATGAAAAAACTTTAATTTACAATCAAATTCTGTAATTGGTGAAGGTAAGACAAAATTGAGTGGTTCATAGTTCATTCCGCCCAAATGATTCATGGTTCATCCGGTCCGAATAAGTCATAATTTAGGGTTCATTATTTAGTGTTTAGGGTGTAGATGGTTGATTTAGGACAATTTTATAGATTTTCATACATGAAAATTTTCACACTAGACCTACTCTTGGCAAATTTACTTTAAAGTTTTAATTTAAAATTGATATAATGTTGGATATTACATTTTTTTTCATTTTGATGTATATTGTATGAGACAATCTCATAAAGAAAGGAAAAAAATAAAATACTTTTAAGTATCAAATTATTTCGCCTTCAGAAAGATCCACCCTGCCGCGGCCCAGATTTACTTTTAATGGGTCTATGCCCAATAATGCGAAATAATATTTGCGACAATTTTATCATTTCTATATTAGTCATATACAAATATATAATCTAACAAAGTACTAGTTATTTGCCCGTGCATTGCACAGCCGGTTATAGTTTTTGTTTTTATTTTTGTTTTTTTTGTTTGTTTTTAAATACCATCACAAAGAAAGTGGATGAATAGAAAATGTTTAAGGTCTGTTAGATACATTATGATTTAAAAACGTCCTTTTTAGGTTGGTTTTAGATTAACTGTGATGATGTAACTTACACGATGACATAGTAAATAACATACACAAAATACTTTCATTCCACACCCTCCCTCAAACCCTCTAAATATCTCTCCAGAATATTTTGAATATGCATAAATCATATACGTAATATCAATTTAAGGTAATAATTCAACTTTTTATTTCTTGTAAACTGTTTCTTCTCATTTGACCAAATCTAACTACAACAATTGAGTATACCAAAAAAAATTCTCTTTTTTGGTCCTTGCTCAAGAGACAAAAAGGAAAATGATTATCAAGATTGTTATACAATATGAATCATTTGATCTATATCTTGAATTGCGTAAAAAGTAAAATTGTCCATTATTAAAAGTTAATTATATTTTGAGTTGGATGAGTCACATGAATAAATCACATTTTTGTTAACAGAAAATAATATGAGTTTTTTAAATTAATAATTTCAAGAGACGGTTTCACAATGAGACTGGACATATTTAAAAGTCGGACTAAATCGGATCTCATGTAAACTCTATTTTTGAAGCCGGATTCAACGAAGCTTCCGCGTCACCTAAATTCAGATCCAGAAATAGGGACATTAGTGATAATATATGCATTAGATTTATTATTACATTGAAGTCTACTGAGTTTTTTCAAAAAATATGGATCAAACGTCTATAGTTGTGTTCATTATATTCTTAGTCTCGTCTTAAATTTTAAAATAAATTCTGAAAAGTAATGAATAGTTGTGTTTTAAAATAAAAACATGTAAATCTGATTCATTCTTCACATCTTTGCGTAGTATATGCACAAATGATACATAATATCACTTAATATAATAGATTCAACCCTTTTTTTGCCAAGATGGACGAATTAATAAGCATGGATATGGGCAGCTTCAGAATGTAAAAAGGAAATCCGCAAACAACACTCTTTCGCCACCAGTGTTGATCAAAAGTGCACATCTAAAGAGATTGGAAAAAAATTGATAATGTATTACATAGGCATATACTAATTCTATTCCAATCCATTGTCCCTTACCCATTTCTTCACACTAAGGAAAAAAAAAAAAAAAAAAACTCCAAGTCATCTGTAATCCCAAATCCCCCTAATATATTTAAGACAATGGATATCCCAACATGACGAAAACATAAATTACTCAATGAATAAAAGTATAAAACAATGAGGAAATTTCATCCAGAACTCATTAATATTGCATGCAATATTTAAGCAAATAATTCCAAAAGGAGCATAACAGTTACATTATGAACAAAGAAAACTAATAAATAATGGGTTCTGAACAAAAATATAAACAAAAAAGCAGAGATAAACAGAGGAGAAGAAAGGGGAGAATTGTGTTAATATGATCGTAGATCCGTGAGAAAGAAGAAGAAGAAAAACTTTTGGGGCAAAATTCACGGAGGAGAAATTTAAAAACATTTGTGAAAAAGATAAGTTGAGGTAGTTTTTTTAAAGCAGTTAAGATAATTCATTATCATTTAGAATTTTAAATGAGAAATTATAACTTATCTTACACATGTACAAATATTTAAAAATACAATATCTATAATTAAATTAAAATAATTATCTTTAAAATATTTAATATAAAAAATAATATATAATATATTATCAATTCATCCCCGCGTGTTACGCGGGTGTTGCACTAGTTAAATATGATTTGAGAGAAAAATGGAGATACACGGTGGATTAGTTAAATTAGAATTTAAATTTTTTAAATTAAAATGTGAAGTAAGGAGAATTAATGAGATTGGGAAATAGAATGAGATAGATTTATACATATGACTCGTCAATTATTACGATAATACCATTTTGTAATATAAGTCACACCTTTCAGTTATCAGTACTAATACCCGTGTTGTAATATAATTTACTTCCGTTGCAAATTTTTATCTAAATTAGCATTCAAAAGCCTAAAAAAATTGGGATGTGACACAATATAATTCACACTCTTTAGTGTTATGAGTATTATCTTTTATGTAATAAAAAGACAACTAATACCCTTCACACTTCTTCATCAATTTTGTAGATTTTTGTATGAAACTTATCCAACCGTGTACTTTGGCAATTTTATAACACTATTATTTGAGAGGTATACTATTGAAAATAAACATGAGGATATTTTGATTTACACATATTTAAGATCTTGAGTGGTATAATTATTATAAATATTAAATTGAAATAGAATCAATGTGGGTAAAATATTCATAGTTAAATTTAAAAATTAAGTATCGATTAATTATGCAATAAATGCATGATTCATATGAATATTATTTTGATGTTACGAATTTGTTTAATATTGCGATAAGAATGAAGTTGACAAATTATTTTTGATATAAAGAAAATCATAAAATAAAAGGATAAAATTTTTAATCACATAAATCTCATCACGCAGCCAAAATTAAGTCATAAAAATTGAGTTTATTAAAAATCAAGTTATAAATCTCAAAGGCATTCAAATCGAAAAGAATCATTGCCCCTATAAAATCTCAAATTCCAAATGAGAGATACAAAAATCTCTCTCTCGTGAAGGCACATCAAAAATATGGTTACCAATTTAAATCTGATAAAGAAAAAAAAATGTTGAAGTGTGTTCTTCAGAATAGATCAAAATTAACCACAAATTCAAATGTAAAACATATCCAATCCAAAAAATAAAAACACTGCATAATCAAATAATAATCTGATCCACTTGAGTTTTAATTCCATAAGAACTTTCGCATGTCTAGAAAAATAATTATAGTCTATGGTAGCAAATTAACAACTATTATGAATTATAAAAAAAAATATTAATAATCTAAATTTCAACAAAAAAAATTGCATTGTTGCTTGGGAAGATATCTCTGAGGAAAATACCGAACTTACACGAAAAATTAGAAAATAGAATAAAAAGTTACCTTAATATCGTTAGAAGAAAAAATGTCAAAAATCCTGTAGCATTAACAAATCGTCTAAGATGAACGCAAATTAAATACGAAAACAAATGCGGAATCAATAGTGATGAGATTGTAAACATGAATATCTAAACCTGTAAACTGGAAAAAAAAATGAAGTTACAGTAAAAAACGAAGAGATGAAGAACATATTGCAGTTTCCGTAAAAATCTATAAATTTTGTTAGAAACTGATCTTAACAAAAAAAAACTATAAAAGAAATGAACTTATCGTACGAAATAAAGACGAAGAATAGATAAGGATTTTGAAATATTGCAGTTTCCGATAAACATAAAAATCAGCGACGCACATTACTTCCAGAGTTTATATGAGATTTCAATTAAGTGAATCAATAAATCGGCTAAGAAAAATTGGAGAAATTGTGAATGATGAAATTTCGTGAAGAATTAGGAAGATGTGATTTATGAGAGAGAAAAATGTGCAGAGAGAAAGATGAAAAATAACCACTCACGTTTAAAAACCTGCAAAACTATTTGGAATAAAAATGAGGAAGACGTGATTTATGATAGATGAATGTGGAGACCGGAGAGAAAGATGAGAAATAACCATTGAAATTTGAAATTTAAATTTTAAAATTAATTTGTGAGATTAATTGTAACTGGAGAAATTAAAAATAAAATTATGAATTAATGTGGAGTGGAGAATTAATGATTGGTGGAGTTTTATTAAGCCCGTGGGATTTTAAAGATTGGAAAATAGATAGTAAGGAGATGATTGGTGTCTCATCAAATTTCTTTGCAACAGTTACAAAAATTGTTTGTGCATTCTGCGGCGGTTGAAGTGACTTGGTTTGGCTATCCAAATTTCTTGAATTTCTTAATATACCATTCAAATTAAATTTGGAATGATTTCCAACCGACAGTTGGCAGCATAATAGGGTGGACACTTGTCACTCTCTGGTGAAAAATATCCTACTTTTATATAATAAGATAAGATTACATGATTTGACAAAAAAGCTCAGTAACTTTGTACTATTTACGAAAATGGCCCATAACTTAACAATCTTAAAAGAATACTTTTGACCTTTTAACAGCTCCCTCAGAGTAAGCAAATACATAACCTGTGACGCCTTACTTTTGTCATGATGATTTGGGATATCTGGTCTACACGGTGCAAGGCTGTTCGTGAAGACATTGTACCTTCTCATCATGGTTGCATGACTCTCATTATTAGCTTAGTTCGTGAGGCCCACCACTTCAAGCTAGGCTCGATGCAAGGGATGGATGACTTGTTGATTTGCCAGAAGCTTCACGTTTCGAGTGTACCGAGACCACCGAAGATCACTTTTGTGGTCAGATGGAGGGCCCCCCCCCCAACCCTGGTGCTACAAGTTGAACGTGGATGACAGTATTGATGATGGTCGTATTTATGTTGGGTGTGTCGTCCAGAACTCGAGAGGGTTGTTTGTTGCTGCCTTCTCGGTTACTCTTGGGCATGACATCACTTTGGATGCTAAGATTCTAGCTGGTATGCATGGGGTTGTTTTTGCTAGGGCCAGGGTTGGACAAACATTTGGATTGAATCTGATAGCAAGATTGCAGTCAAGATCCTTACAAGCAGTGGGAGAGATTTACCATGGAGGATCAAGGTCAGCTGACCGAAGTTTGAGGATGCTCGTCGACAGGTTTTCCTTACAGCGTCGCATATCTTTCGAGAGAGAAATTCTATTGCTGATAGATTAGCGAAATTACATAGGGATGTATGGATCGAGGGCTGTCCCAACTTCCTAGTTGATTTACTTTATTCAGATATGAATAAGGATTACTTCCACCTTTTGAAATAATTATTTGTTTAAAGGAGTTACCCTTTTTCCCTTCGCTAGGGGTTTTGCCCTAACAAGGTTTTAGTGGGACTCCGGCCTCTAGTACGACCTGTATACTTATGGCTTTAAGTTCTTTGTTTTTATTTTAGGTGCTATTTATTTGCCTTTTGATCTTTTTTAATGTGACATTTTTCTTTTTCTTATCTTCTGTTTGCTTTGCACAATAATCAAATATTGGGATGAGAAATAGAATTTTAAACCAGATTCTCGAAGAAATATCATCATTTTCCCACCAAACTGAAATGTAATTTAAAGTGTCACTTTTCATATCATTTCCTTTCATTTTTCACACATGTACAAGGATTAAACTGCTTCATTGCGCAAATGGTTTTTATGAATAAATGAGGAGCCGAGACATTATTTATGCCCTGTATAATAATACATTATACATGATAACAAAATGTTAACGATTATTTCGAATGAAAGCCAAAAAAAAAAAACTTGCCTACGACTAAAGCTGAATTGAATCTAACTGGAATAATATGGGAGATAGGGTTACAAAACAAAATTGCACAACATCATGTAATAAGGCATAGCCTTTACTTTTCCCCTAATTTTCGAAATAACAAAATAAACAACTTTTAATCCGTGAATGATCTACAGAAAAAAACCGTTGCCAGAATGCTCTTCTATCTGTCCTGTATTTTATATAGCAGCAAATGAAGCGATATCAGAATTATACTCAAGGTCCCATCAAGCAGGAATACTCAAATTATAAGATACTAGAGAATATGTTATTTTGTTTTTATTGAATGAGCTCAAGAATCTTGGCACATAGTTTATCCTAAATCACTAATCATATCATATAATGCCACGTCACATAAAAGTATGGAAAATACTTTTATGCACCACTTGCATCAAGCAGCTTAAGTGCATTTTTAAATGGTATAAGTTGGCCAGTATTAGTTGTTTTTGTTAAACAGTATTAGTTGTGCAACCAAGTGTTACTCTAAAGTTTAGATGACAAATATACCTGTACTGAGGGTCAGGAACCTTCAAATGAATTAATGAGATCTTGACTTATCTCGCCAAAAATATCTGGGCATCTGTCCCACTTCCCTTGCTCGCGGGCTTCCCAGTATCCACCTGCGTAGCGGAAAGGTCCCTCACCATCTCTTTGGAACCATCTGGGTTCCCAACCGTGTTCTTGCAGTTTCCTCGACTGTCATGAATACAACATTAGTTTGTTGGAGTCAAATGTAGTATGTGAACATAGCTTTTAAAGTTTCCAATAGGAAAAATCAGAATTAACTAAAGAAGTGATTATGTGTGTGTACGCACTAGGATCACAATTCGTTTCTGTTCTGGTATTTTACATACACCTGGTGAACAAGTGGTTTTATCTACTGTAGATTTGCTTCAACACATAACACGGATATAATACTAGTTTTGTTTAGGGGGTGTTTGTTCATGGATTGATTGAATTTGAAATCCAGTAGGTGGATTTTATGAATCGTAAAATGTGTTTGAATTTTGTATATATGTTTGTATGTAGAATTTGTAGGATTTTGATAGAGTAGGAGTTTGATAATATAGGCAATGGTGTAAAAACTATGTAAAGAAGGGGAGAGAGAGTGTTGAGTTGGGTAGATAATCATAATAGACCCTCCGTTCCTAATTATCTGTTTGATTCTATCCAACACGATGTTCCTAATTATTTGTCGCTATGCTAATACCAACAAAAGCTCACCATTTTCTTCCACCAATACCTCTAATAAATACTAACCATCTTCTGTAGTTATGAGCTCATTAATTCATCAAGTAGTAATTGATAAGGGTATAATAATCTTTTGATATCTAATTAATGAAAATTTGGTTTTGGTGTGAATGGATAAAATCAAATAGATAATTAGAAACTGAGAGAGGAATAATTAAAAAGCAGTAGATAAATGATTGATAGTGTATTGGAAATTGTGTTTGAGAAAAAGTAAAATAAGTGTATTATAGGTGATATACAATAGACAAAAACTCAAATGAGACGGTCTCATGTATGAGACGGGATACAACTTAGCACAAATCACACCCACCCCTCCCAAAGTGTTAAAGCGTCAATGTCTAACTTATGCCTCGTCTCACCGTGAGACTGTCTCATGCAAGTGTGTCTCTATACAATATAATTTTATTGGATTAGAAATCTTATACCAAATTTCAGTATAAAAACGAATATTAATTTTTATGGGTGGAACAAGAAATCTTATCACCAAAATAAATTTTCGAAATTAGACAAAGATTACATACCATTCTCTGCCGTGTTTCCAAACGAAGCTTCTCCGAGTTTGCCTTGTCGAATTCCCCATTCTCCAGATGCCGTTGGTCTGGCCTCAGTCTCGAATCTGTAGGTGGGAGCTTCTCCTTCACCCGTGATCAAACACTTGGAATCAGATAGAACTATAAAAGACAATTACACATACATAAGAGAAAAAAGCACAAGGAAAAAGAAGCAATCCAATACATCATCTATACCTTCAGTCCCGGTGTCATTTCATTCAGTGTAATAGCGAAAGAAGTTAGGTTATAGCGGGTAAGGTTCGGAGGTATCATATTCCTTTTCCACAGTAACGAGGCCTCCGATCTGTCTTTTGCATTGCCACTTCCTTCTCCATTTACAAAATGAATGCTATCATCCCACTTTCCAAATATTTGAGAAACTTTTTTTCCCGTGGAATCTTCAACAAATCCATGAATCTGTCAAGTTAGAGTGAATCTTTTTTAAACATCTAGCCCAAAATAAAATAAAAATTAAAAAATAGAGAAAAAATACGTCTCCAGAAACTGGTGCTCCCATTTAATTACGAGAAATACTTGCAGCTGTTTTTAAATTTTTTTGCAAATCGTAGGAAAAAAAAACGGTCAAAGAGTATTAGTTCATGCGATAAAGAGTATCAACTCATACAATGAAAAATATATTTTGACAGGAAAAATTACTAATACTGACCAGCCTACAAAATAATACTTTTCTTTTGTACGAACTAATGCTTTCTTTTGTATGAATTAATACTTTTCTTCTTATGAACTAATACTTCTCATATTATATTTTAGTATTTTATGTGAATGAGTCAAACATTAGTCAAAATTGCACCAATTGTATGATGCAACTAGTGCATAGAAGTTTTTGCCGTTAACAAACATTCTAGTGAAATGATTTACCTGGCGAGGATTGCGATCAAGAATAGACTGCTCTTTGAACTTGAGTTTGCACGAGTAATTGCGATTACCACGTATGTGCATTATTCCATGGTGGTCACAATATATATTACCAAGTATCAGATTATAGATGCTGGTCGTGACCTGATTACACAACAAGATTTCAAATGATGTTTCCATAAATGACAAATGATAAACGATGGTAAATAATAAGAAAGTGTTGTGTGCACCTTGTTCCATTGGAAGGTCTCTCCATCATCAAATTCTAAATTAAGAGTTCCAACAGGATCAAGTTGAATTGATCTCCCCCAAAATTTTGATTTAAGGTTTGTGTCGCACCAAAATTTCCAGCCTTTACCCTCACAATGACAAGCAATGACTGTAGGGTGGTGACTGACCTATTCCGGGAAAAAATTAGTTCGACATCAAAGCCATTCTAAACAGAGAATCCAAGCAAACCCCTTCCTTTCGAACTTAAGTTGGATGAGGGTTAAATGCATAAAAATCACGACGTCCGTTTTGTCAGTTACAACATATGTTTTTAAAATTTGCAATTTGATGCCTAGACTCGTAGAATTTTGCAATTATATCATATGAATATTTTCCGGCAATTTATGCTGATGTGGAAGTCAAAAAATCTTTGAAAGAATTGCAAATAAATTCACGACCTTTTTTTATCGTTTCAATATAATCGCAACGTTTTTAACTATTTTGCAATTTCATGCACTGCCACATATCTTATAATTGAAAAATCGTGAAAAGGTAGTGATTTATTTTGCAATTATCCCTTTAATAAAAGTGCAACAAATTGTAAAATCACCTTTTCAGAGAAGAAGCGAACTCCTTGTTCCGGATAATCAGCTTCATATGTTTCACCGAGCAAGGGATTGAAGGGTTTACAGTGGCGCCCTTCGGAAGAAGCATATCCAGAAACAGCAAAAGCAGCAACATTCAAAATCCTCATAAGACTGTTCCCCTGGAATAAGAATGTCAATTTATCGGGCCTTATTCAAGCTTTAACTTCAAACTCTAAGAAAAAATAGCTAAACTTTTCATGGAAAGCATGACCTCATGAAATTTAGAAATTTAATCTAGCGACGTTAAGATGCCAGTGATAACTGAGGAATGCCAATAGAAAAGTGGAAAAATGCGCATTAAAATGTAGACACTTGATTTGTCCTATATTGCCCAAAAGAAGTATCTTAGACCTTAAAAAAACAAACATTTTCCAGACAGTACCTAAAATAAATAAATAATTATAAGAAAAGCTAGCAAAGCTGAGAGTAAAATTAACTCAAATTAACACCAATCCAGGACTAGATGTACTATAAAGCAACTATAACTAATTCATGAATTTCATCAAGGCAAATACTTCTATGCACCAGTTGCACTGTGCAACAAAAGTGCATTTTTTAAATAGTATTAGTTTGTTTAACTAAAAGGTATTAGTTGGTTAGTTTTAGCTGTTTTCACTGAACAGTATCATTGATCAGTATTAGTTGGTGCACCCAAATGTTACTCTTTCATCAAGCATAAATTGTGAGGTCAAGTAACAAGTCTTCAAATCTTTATAAAGATATTATTAAGATCCTGTATTCAGTTTGTAAGATATGCAAAGTTTAAATTACAAGATTTATGGAGCAGAAAGATATAGCAAGGTGAATAAAACAGATCATACCGCTTTTCCATGCTCGTATGCTTGATCCAAAAGATGAGAATACTCTAGGTCTTCAAAACATTTTTGCAGAGACGATATAGGCTCGTTGAAATACACAGGTAAACAAACCCGTGTCAAATCCTTACCAATGTTGTCCTTGATCATAGACCACAAACTGACACCTTTCTCCTTCTCGACTGGATCTGGCAGCTTCTTTCTTCTCTCAAAATGTGGAAATTTATTAATTTGCTTTCCTAATCTAATGCAATCATCCATCTGATCAATATCTATTGATTCAGAACCTAAAGTAGGCTCCGGAAAATGCTCATTTGTGTCAAAGAAGTGAAGTTCCTCTTCATCTGATGCTTCCTCAAGCTCTTGCTTTTCAACATCATCGGAGGATTCAGTAGTGCTCCATTCTGCAATTACAGTAAGTATTAAAAAACAAAGTTCAAATTATCAAATTTTTAACTCAAATAATCATATTTGTCTAATTGTCAATACACATTCCTCCTCCAAGATTACCATGAAATTTTTTAATAGAATAAACTACTTAAGATATAAGATTTCCCAAAGTTCTGAAACAGTCATTTAGTAAATACAAAGTAAAAATAGAAGCAGACATCCTTTCTGCATCGATATCTCTTGTGGATATAAAAATAGAAACATCATTGTATAATTAGGCATGTGGAGAAATTAACAGGGATCATCTTTGAACTGAATATGTTAAAACAGCTTCCAATAGTCCTTATACAAAGTAAAACACTATTTTCATAAGAAATTGAAATATATATAGGTGATTTATGCACCTCCATGACATGACATGTGAAGCCATGCATGTATCTATGTGACGGTGACGTGCACAATAAATTATAAGTAAACTATGTTGTCATCATATAGATATTGTCTGTAAGTAACTCTTTCTTAATTATCAACAAACCAGTTAAAAAAATATCAGATGAGACAAGCAAGAATATCATATGCATAACTTGTTTAGTACATGGAAAATTTTCCTTATTATCTCATACCTTCAGATATGATTTATATATGTAAATTTATATATCAATGAATGTGAACACCGTATTTAAAAGAATTAAGCTTGACACTTAATTAAAATTTATTTAATCAAATAAAAAAAAAACCTTTTCCACATTAAAAAAGGTTCCAACCAGAATGAGGGGTGTTCTCTGTGTTTATATAACTCCCTATTGAAGAAAATAGATAAAGAATTCTCTGATAACAACAATTCAGCATAGAACTCCTGATTATTGTTTTATTAAAGTTACATATGGATAGATCAATTAAAATTATTCAGCATTCGTATCACCTTATTAGAGTACAGGACGACAAAGTTCGTCCGAAATCATTTACACTCTATAATGGTAAGCTAAATAGGACTTCTGGTCAATACTTTCCATATTTTATATTATATTTAATGCAACTTTGAACACCTACTTGTGGAGGAGCTGAAATAATTGTGAAGAAATCAAAAAATTGCAATAAAATAAGGTAGTCATACAAGCATTAAGCAATATGGTCTATACACAATATAAATCCAAAGCTACAAATTAATGATATATAATCAATCTTCTATAGGTATAATTAATTATCATTAGGACTGTCAAACTCAATGAAGACAAGAAAGGTTCTAGAAGTGGTATAACTTACCACCGTATTTTTGTCGGGCTAGATTTCTGTATTCATGCTTCAAAAGTTGATATTCACCGTCATTAATACCAGAGCCTTCAGGCTCAATGTTTGCAGCCTAGAAAACAAAAGACCAGTAAGCTCAAAATTGAAAGAGTTAAATGCTAGCTTTCAAGCTTTGAGATTCATAAATGGATTAAGAAATTCTTCAAGTAATTTCTTTTTTTATAAGAATTCTTCTAGTAAATAATACAAAGTTCCCAATTTTTTGCCATCAACAATAAACTAAAAGTGGAACAAATGTTTCTTGGCAAAGTGATAGCAACCACGAGAGTTATTAAAATGATTGATGGTTATTTCAAAGGTAAATAATGGCACGGGAAACAAATGCTTTGTGATTTTATTTAATGATATTTACTTTTGGAAGTTATATTTAATGATATTATACTAGACATGGAGATGGGTTTATTTATGAGGAACCTTGTTGACCATTCCCCCAAAAGTGCAAAAATTCACTTTTATAGATCACTTTTAACTAGCATACCTTCCATCAACGGGTAATCACATAAAAGTTATAAGATGCCATACTACTACAATGGTAGTGACATCATCAATCATCAAATTTTTAATTGCAAATTTTCAATGAGATTCTTGATTGGGCTCCTCTTTATGGTACAAAAGTATAGCTCAATTTGAACCAACTACGATTCACATTTCAAGAGAATGACAAATACTTATAACTCAAGTGCATTTTTGAATGATATTAGTTGATTAGTATTAAATGTTGCCACTGAACAATATTAGTCCCTCCGTTCCACTTTAACTGTCGTTTCAATTTTGGTTTTCTAAGAGATAGTATCAAATAACTTTCTTAATTTGTATGCAAACCAAAAGCTTTAAAGTGGAATGGAGGGAGTACTTATTTTCATTGAATAGTATCAGTTGTGCATGCACCCAAGTGTTACTCTTCAAAAATTTATATAAATTCAACCAACCCACTGTGCTCTTACATTCAACCAATATATGTGCATAGTTATTAAAAGGCGCTTTGGCGCCAGGGCACTCGGTTTGACCATCCATCTCGCCATAGGCCAAAGGCGGTTGGAATTTTCTGGGCGCTCGCCTGGGAGCGCCTTTCGGCGCCTCGACTTGGGACAAAAGGTGTGCCTAAGGCGTGCCTTGCGTACATCTAGGGTTTGAAATAAAAAAAACATTTTTTTATTTGTCAAATAACATCAAAATTATAAAAAATACTATTTGTTAAGTCTTAATATTTAAGTGAATCACATCTAGGGTTTCAAGATTCACTTTTTAGGGCAAGGGCAAGGGTGTGGGTGTGGGTGTGAGTGCGAGAGGATCATCTTTTAGCGGCCTTAGAGATGAAGATGAAAATGAAATTGAATTTAACTTAGAAGGTGAAGATGTGGAGGAAGAAGAATTTCGTGAGGACGATCCACGTTATGATGATGATGAGGAGGAGGAGGAGTTTGCTTTTGATGAATTCGTTGATGGAGATGATTAGTTTCTTTATTTATGTCTTTAATTTTTTGTGATTGTTTGTATATTTCTCGTTTTGTTATTATTGTCTTATGGTTTGAAGTTTATGTCTTTACTCTTTTATTTTGTGTGATTTATATGTTTTTAACCTTCAACTTGTTAGTTAATTATATGTTAGTATGATTAACTTAGGTTTCTTTCCATGGTTAGGTTTCTTAAGAAATTTTAGTCTTATGTATTTTTTTTTCAGGGATCTGAGGCGCTTCGAGCCTTGTGGCGCCTTGCGCCATTAATAACTATGTATATGTGTGATAATTAAACATTATTCAAACCAACCAAACCGGCTAAAACGAAAAAGCAATTGTTTATTACCTCTAATTGTCTCAAAGTATCGAGCAAATTGGATCGCTCGTCGCAAAGAAGTCGAAATTGCCCTTGTACACCAGAGAATTCAGAGAGCATTATCTGCTCACAGTCCTCAACAACCCCCTCACCAATGCCCTCCTTCAGTAGACGCCTTTTAAGCCTATCAGTTGATACTGATAACTCACGAGTTAGATGGGGAGTGCTGTCGTTTTGAGGGCTCAATAGAAAGAGGCTTCTTGTTGAAACCAAAGCCTGTATCCAAGCCTCTCTCTCTTTCTTGGAATTAGTCCTTAAATGAAGAGTTTTTGTAGCAGTAAAAATGTAAAACCGCTTATCATCAGATTTACTCTCTCGAAAGGATGAGATCTGCAAACCAATATCGAGAAATTAGAAATCACTCCCACCACAATAAATACAAGATTCTAAAGCAGATTAGTTTCCGTACCTGTATATACAGAAAAGAACGCATAATAGAGGACTATTTCACCAAAATCACACATTGGAAATATAAAGAAAACGAAAGGTGGACTTGTTAATAGTAAGTTTACTGTATGTATTGTTTATTCGGACTCCCCAAGAACACCACCCAGTTGAAGAATATCCTTCCCCACGTATTTATTATACCTTTTCTTTTCTTTTCTTTTCTTTTTTTCATTCAAATACATCCAAACTTATATTACAAGTTCTGTATAATAGTAACATAGCCCTTCTTCTTAGCTACCAACCATAGATCTATATTTTATGGATAAAATTACTTTTACCTTGTTTCTCCACAACAGTAGCGTTAGACTTTTCTTTTACTTTTACTTTTTTTTTTTAAAGAAAATGTTGAAGAGCAAAAGCAGGAAAGCCTAAAAAAAACTTGAAAAGGGTAAAAACCCAGATGTTGATATGACCAGACATTAAGAAGCATGAATTAGAAAAACTAGACTAATCCACCCACCCCCAACCCTCTCATAAATCTCACCTGCTGATGTGACCCACTTTAGATCCACACCCAGTTACAATGGTGAAAAAAGAACACATCATTTCACAGACCCATGGTTAATGGAAAGAAAAAGTGAAAAATTCGTGAAAATGGCTCAGATATAAAAGCTATTTCTCGCAACGCAATGATGTAATTTTAATGATAAACAAACCAATCAGGGAAAATTTCCCGGGCACAATTCTTTCCCTAGAAAAAAATTCTTTCTCAATAAAAGACAACCCCTCACTTTCATCTTTCAGTTTCAATAGCAATTATTTCCCCCCTTCTTCCCCCGCATCAACATCCAATTTCGTTTCAATAAAAATTAAATGCCAATTCTACCGACCTTTAAATGCACAATGCCGACTGTTTTGCCGCTTTTCCTGCCGCTCCGGCGGCTAGCCCCGCCGTAGGACCCAATCAAAACGACGTCGCTCCCCTGCGCCGGCTCAGGGCGGCGCGTCTTCGAGTACGACAGCACGCCGTTGTTTCGCAGCGTGAACCACCGGGATCGCCACCCCTTGCCGTAGTTAGTCCACTTGTACAGCACTCCAGCGACGCTGCTGCTGGTGCTGACGTCAGATCCCCCGGCATTGGCGTCAGATCCGCCGCCGGAGAAATTCACGGCGGAGCCGGTTCTCAGCAGCGTGGGCTCCGGCGACCCGATCCCCGCGCTCTCCAGCGTGATGCAGCAGAGCGGGTGCATCTCCTTCACCCGCATCGCGCGTGTGCGCACGCACTCTCCAAATCAACAAAATCGAAACTAATTTTCAAAACAATCAATCAATGCGATGATCTCCGCATCTAATAGTGCTCACAAATGCGCTACAGATAATCGAATTTCACAACCGTTTGCGACAATTTCTGCATCAGAAAGCGATGCATCGAAGCAAACTTCGGGTTCTGTGTACTTTATACATATGTATGTAGAGAGAATCAAGAAATTGTGAGAGAGAGAGCTCTGAAACTGAGGATTTTCGTATAGAAAAAAGGGGAATGGAAATTTAAGAGAAGAAAAACTGTGTTGGTGTTGAATTTGTAAAGGGTGGTGGGAAGATGGCAGATATAAAAAAATAGGGGGTGTGATTAATATAATGACTATGAGTAGTGTACTGCAGTTTTGCAGAAATGAAATTTGATATTTGTACGTATGTATGTATATATGTGTTTTTTTTTTTAAAATTTCTATTGTTAAAAGAGACACACTTATGTGAGACGGTAAAACGAATATAATTCAGATATCGACGTTTTAACGTTATCGTTTTATATATGAGATTGTTTTATACGAGTTTTTGTCTTGTTTGAAATTTGGTATGTTGTATGTCTAGTGTGTAATTATTGTGGTGGTTAAAATGTTGATTTTAATAGCTGGGAATGTGTTGTGCAAAATAGTTCAACAAGCCAAATAAATGGAAAGAAAGTCCACAAAATGTGGTGTATGGGAAAGTCTCACAAAAATATGCAAGAGTTTCACATCTTATGGGTGAGGATATGAAACGATGTCATGTAAGACTTTCTCAAAATAAAATCGCCTGCAAGAACTTATTGTTGGACTTTGAATATGTATTGTATGGATTATTTGGAAAGACGGAAACAACTTGATTTTTTTTAAGGAAAATGTTTTGAAGAGGATAAGAGCATTGAAGAAATTAAAAGCAGATTTTGGAGCTGGTGCACGGCAAAATTCCGTTTCTTTTGTACTTTCAAAAGTTGGCTAGAGAATCCTAAAAAAATTTAGACTTGCTAACACATAAATGTACAGCTACATAGTTTGTACAGGTATCACTTATACCCTGCTTATTCATTTTTAGTGAATTTTTCCATACTAAAAAAAAAAAAAAAAGTTATTGTTGCCTATGCATTAAGCAAGACAAAAAATTGTAGGCACGAGATTTTAATATATAATCATTAATTATTGTGTTTAATTATTTTCCTAAGTTAATCAGTTCGAGGAGGCGAGTTATAATCCAAGAGAACGAGGATGTTGGATGCCGCTTATGTGAAGAAAACATCGACCACTTGTTTGAATGTAATGTAAAATGACACAGGTAATTTGAGATGAATGCTTTAGATGTTCAAGATTTTAATAGTCATGCGTTCAAATCCATTCATCCATTGGACGGTTTAGTGAAGGTTTGGGAACATGGAATAAAATGAATATGTTTGTTTATGGCTTTGTTTGGTATGAGAACTTTAGAAAAGTAGAAACGGGAAAAACATTCAAAGATTTAAGCTCAAGTCCAAGCAAAATTGTTGAGAAAGTAAAAGTGAAAGCATGGTTGTGGATATCTATTAGGGTATTAAATATGAAATTTATGTCAATGTTGGATTGGTTCTTGGAGACAAGAATTTGTAGTGTATGGATATGTAACTATTACCTTTGTCAGTGATCATAACTTGTACGTGTGAGGGTTTAAGTATCTCTTGTATTCTTGTAAAATAAAAAAACTTATCGACAAAAAGAACATATCTGAAATTTAAGTATCGATTTAAGTTCATAATCATTAAAGGTTGTGTTTATATATTGTACGAGTGTCGAAATTGTAAGTACACTGTTTAAGTTTTAAATCTTAAATTATTTTGTTTTTTGTTCCATCAATTTCGACATATTCATCAAGTATATTACATTCTCACTCTATGTTTCATATTAGAGGGAGACTCCTGCAAAGTATTTAACATGAAATATTAGGTAAATTGAGAAGCACTCTGGTTTATTCAAAAAATCGCAAAGGAAAAACAGGAAAACTCGCTCCCAGTTATGTGTTACTGTAAGGCTAAACATGTGTTACTGTAAGGACAAGTAACACATATTTGTCATTAATTTTTCAGTATACATATTTATCATTATAGTAACACATGTAAGATATTGAAAATTGTGTTATTATATAAACACAGAGGTATTACTGTAAATAGAAATGTATATTACTGTATGAACAAAGAGACATCTCCTGTGTTTCACTCTTTGACTGGATCATATTTCCCGGATACTTCATCCGTGAAATAATTTATATGCGTGTTTATAATAAAGTTATTTTAGTACACATATTTGCCCTTTTTCAAGGGTTGGTTGTGATATATTTGTAAATGCATGTAAAACTAACATGTAATCTCGCGTATTACGTGGGATTGAAAATAGTTTTTATATTACTAATTACTAATTTTGAATTTCAAAATTTAACATTTAATTAATTTGATTAATTTAATTATAGATGTAAATTTTATATTCTAATATTGTATGTCATATTTTCATTCATTTTTTATTTTAAATTATGCATTATGGAGTATATATTTAATATAACTAGTAATTTTATCGTACGATACATGTATTGAATGTAATTGATTTTTAAATGTGAATTTGTGTAGTGAGACAAACTTTAATAAAAATTAAAATGAAAATTATTTTGTTCACCCACTCATTAATCTATAATAATTTCTTCTACCACTATTTTTCATTAAATATATAAAGATTATATTTATATATATGTGTGCGAATGTAGTGCAATTATTTAATTAATCACGTGATTCTTAATTATGTCTTAAACTGTGTGTGCGTGACTTTTTAGAGTGTTGTTAAAAATATTTTGCAACATATAAAACAACATGTATACAGTGGAAGTCTTAATAACGCAATGCAAAGGATTTCAAAATTGTGTATAGTCTTAATTCAGAATATACGAGTCTCATGGCTAAAAACTTCACTATAACGAGTAGTGACACAAACAAGGACTTTTTACAAGACCCCAAAAGGTATAATGTAAAAACACACTTCCCTAAACAACCCTTTCACACGAATGACTAGTGATCTTATTCAACCTAACACTCATACTAATTAGACAGATCAATACTGATAGGAATGTTAGAATACATTCGACCAGTACAAAATAAATAGCATCGACCCTCACACTCCTAGATGTACAAAGTACTCAAGGTTGTGTCTTGGATACTACTTTCCAAAATTTGGAGAAGATTAATTGGGATATCATATTGTCCACTTGAATTCGTCCAATGCAGTGTGTATATATAGAATTTAGACCCAACTACATTGTCCTATCCACTAAGCTTGGTTTGGACAGCCTAGAAAGTCTCCATGCACTACTATATGATCTTGTAGTAACCACTTGTTAGGTCCCGGTGAAAACCCATTTTGAACGTGCGGAAGCAAACATTTCATGTGATGCATATAAAACAGGGGTGAGGGCAGAGTGATTCCAGATTTTTGTGTTTTAAGCTCATGTGTGTTGTTTTGCTTATAATCAAATGCATATGGCAAGTAAGAACATAAAGCAGTAAAGAACACACGATTTTATAGTGGTTCAGAGTCCAACTCCTACATCCACTCTTCCCTATCATCAGGGGCACCTACTAAACCAACTGGACTTAGTTTAACGTGTTAGTCCAACACCCAACAGATGTTTATAGAGTTCACACTCCAACGGGACTTATCACCCTCACTCGGGATTGCCTACCCTCCCTTTCGGGATTGCTAGATATTTACCGAGTTCACACTCACCTACAAACTTAACCGACTCTTGGGTTTGGGTATAAGATTGTTTGGTTTCCAACTAGGTTGAGATTTTCCTTACATTTGTTTAGCCTCAATGCTAAGGATGGGAAAATCCCTCTAAGCTTAGGATATAGCATTTTTGCTTAGATCTAGGGTAGAACACTCTTGAATATATGCGTGTATTTCTTGCTCTGTGTTCTATGGTGGGAATGCTAGATGATTTGGCTTGATGGATGTTTCACGCATTCTTCCACACCTGATAATGAGGGAAGAACTTGTATTTATAGTGTGGATTTGAATGTTACCGTTGGATGGAGTCACATTCAAATCCATACTATTCTGTAGCTTCTTGCAGCTTTTCTAGGCTGGTTGTCTTCCTCTCATTGGTCCACGTCAGCTGAATTCCAACGGCTATATTCTTCAGATTCTTCTGAGTCTCAGGATCTTCAGTTCTATCTGAGCCTTCAGGTCTGTCTGAGCCTTCAGGTCTATCTGAGCTTTCAGGTCTGTCTGAGCCTTCATGTCTATCTGAGACTCCAGTCTGTTCGAGCCTCGGTGTCCATTGACATCTCGAGTCTCGGGTTTCTTGATTGGCCGGACTTCTCTTCACGGACTTTGTGCGATCGGGCATCTTGACACTTTCGAGCTAACGAGATCAAAGCTCTTCGACTTCGGACAATCGACCCTCAGTCACTAGCACTGGCTAACTATCATCATCGGCTGACGTTCGATTCTCGGTGAATATGACTTGAATGACTTCTTTCTGATATGGTATCGCATTTACGGTTTCGATATCTGATTTCTTCTACTTTGATCGATCACTCACATGATCGGATCGATATAACATCAGTCAAACATATCGGTTTATACGCATGATTAGTACATCGGGTTAGCATATTAGGTTAGCATATCGATCTAGAACATCGATCTCAATCACGTCCCCGATCTTGATCATCTTAAATCGCCATGTCGATCTCGATCCGCGTCGATCTTGATCGATCTCATCATTCCTCTTCCGATCTACAACCTTCTCTTACGATCTTACGGTCGGTTTCTTTACGATCAACTTATGCGCTCTTCGATCACCGGATCGGCTAAATGCATTCTTTTCCGTCATCCGATCGAGTCGGTTCGGGTCATCCGATCAAGGTTATCCGGTCATCGATCTTCCGATCGGTGGCTTAGCTTTTCTTCTCTTCGATTTTGCATAATTTCATCAGTTAACTTCGGAACTCATCTAACTTCATCCGATCTCGATCGGTCTCGCTCAGAACCTCGCTCGATCTCGATCATCTACGCCCGATTTCGTGAGTTCCCCTCAATTTGTTCTCTCGTTCCCCCTCAACTTGTTATCTGTAGATTAGCTTCAAAAACACAAGTTGATAATGTTTTGTCATAATTCATCAAAACTAAAATATCCCAACACCACTCATGATCTTTTTACTTCTCACTCTTACAACTGTAACTGCATGACATATAATTGTTATGTCTTCAACCTGCAATGTAGGAAACATAAAAAAAATTCTAACAAACCGGAGTTAGTGTAAGAAGAAAGGGCAAATTACCGATGTTGATCAGAATGTTGTTCAACATGTGAAACAACATCTTTACAACATCAACAAACTCCCCTAAATTGGCCTTTCTACTATAACATACCTGATGTTAAAAACAACAATCAGAACTTGTGTTAGGAAAGAAACAAATAATAAGCATTCATATAACAACTACTACTTAACCAAATTATATAAAAATCACTAAGCAAATCAGCAGCGTGCTTAGGCCAAACAGAGTATTCATAAACAGAGTTTAATCATAAAGAGCAGAAACATAAATAAATTACACAACAGATTGAATTTCTATGAATAAGTAAGGGAAATGACTGAGCCAATGAAATGGATGCATCTCCATAATCCGCAAATGCTCCCCCATACTTTAGAAACTCCCTCTATTTCTAATCTTTCTACCAGCCACCAACACCATACATCTCATCAAGTATGGCAGTTGTCTCATGAGAGACTGTTTTCTCTCTTTGGTGTAGTCTTCATGGCTTCAACATCAATAGAACTCCAGGTTTCCTCACTATCCTCCTCAGGTTCTTCCTCAGCAGCTACATCTTTATCAGCATCAACATTAATGGCATCATTAACAACATCTTCAATACAGCAGGTTCAGCAGCTCATATAACAGCATCTTCAAAATCAACATCATCCTTTGCAACAATATTACCTTCATCATCCTTTTCACCTGCATGCCCTGATGGACCAACTCCATCATCACCACCATCATCAGGAGATACTCCCCCTATTGGAGTAGAAAGCAACTTCCTCCAAAAGGCTTGGTGCATAATTAAGGCATCAATCTGATCCTATAAAGTATCAGTTTGATCAATAATAAAACCATGTGAAAAGGTAACAACAGGTTTACCATCCTGCCTTGCTATGTTATAAAGAATGTTGCCACCAGAATGGTCAACATCTAAATTCTGCCTTGCTGGACCTGTTAATGGGAGATCAACAACTCTTTCTCCACCTTTCAACATTGCAGAAATACCAAAGCTTGCAACAAACCCACTAATCTTCTCACTTCTAGGTCTAGGAAACTCCAGATTCTCAAGGAAATGTGCTATAAGACTAGGATAAGGGGTTGGAACCTTTCTGGGAATGCTTATCAGCATAAGACATCATATTATCAAAAATAGTTTGACTCAATTGAACTTATTCAAATGTACTATCTTGTAAAGAAGAAAAACATGTTCCTTGGTCAACACAGTGGAGTTTTTAGAGGGCAACCAATTAGAAACAATAAGTTTGTGCACCACATAGTAAAGAGAATTCAAATGAGTTGCAGGAAATTGTAAAGTCCACACACCATGCCTACCACCAGTCAACACAGACACAACCTCATCAATGCCATCAACATTATCCTCAACAATAAGTTTGGTTCTTAAAAACCTATTAATCAGGTCACGGATAATGACAACAATATTATCCCTAAACCTAACTCTCCCAAAGTTAGATGACATCCGATTTCCTGTGCTCGTTTTCAAATTAGCATAGAATTCTGCTATCCAATCAATGTAATAAGTCTTAGCATATTCTAAGGCAAGGAGTAAGGATCTAGTCTGCAAGAAATCAATCATATTGTTTGCTTCAAAATCAGATTTCTTAATCACTCTCTCATCAACTATGAATCTCTTCTTAATGGTTTTAAACACCTTAGTAGTCTTATCATAGTAAGTTCTATCATTGGGATCAAATTCATACATTGGTACCTCTTCCTCATCTGAAATGGGATTAGAGTGATCTGGCTCAGGACTTGCTTCTCTATCAGACTCAGTAGCTTCTTCTTCTACATCAACCTAAATTTCTTCATCAAATTCCTCTTCCTCATGAGTTTCCTCCGATGTATCAGCAGCAGGTTCATTCTTCCGTTTTGTTCGAGCTTCTCTCTTTGCTAAAATCTCATGGTACGACCATCATTAGAATCGTCAGTCTCTGCTTCAGGCTCAACAGTAGGAACCTCTGGACTTACATCAGGACTTTCCATCTGAACATCTTCATCTGCTTTATCAGTTTCAGAGTCTTCCACCGCGATTGAATCATCTAAACCACCATAACTCATACTCCCTCCGTCCTAATTTAAATTGACCACTTTCCGTAAATAGCTGTCCTAATTTAGATTGGTCATTTCCTAAAAAGGAAATAAAACAACTTTATTTACAAAACAATACCCCTTACAAATAATAATTATTTACATCACATGTCACTCTACTACACACACTAAATTTACTTTATATCATTTAATACTAATAAATAACACTTTTTTTTAAAGTTGATTTGACATTCATACCCCTCCACCAATCCACTTTACACTATTTAATACTATTAATTCCCACTTTTTTTAAACTACGGATCTACAGTAATCGCATAATCAAAATTATGATGGAGGGAGTATAATTTAATTAAAGCAACTAACATCGTTCAATGAAAACAACTAATATTATTAAGTGAAAACAACCAATTTTTTTTCTAGTGAAAGATACTAATGCCTACTTAAAAAATACGAGTAATTGTACGATGTAATCAGGACGTCGAATCGATAATTTTTTTACAATTAAATGACAAATAATTATATGGGACAGTCTCATTTCCTTATTTTACATAATTCTTCATATGAGACTCCAATTTAATCATGTTTTAAAGCAAAATATGACTCAAATATAAGAATAAAGATCCGGCTCACATATGAGATCATCTCACAAATGACTTCCTCATATAAAATACATTTAAACAATAATATTTACTACATAACAATTCAAGACTTACAAATGTGATTGTAGAAAAAAATAAATTGAGGATTAAAATTTGATGACATGTTTTTTTTAAAAACCTACTACATTTTAATTAATAATTTATGTAATTAAAAATATAATAGTAATAAAAAAACACTAATGGTGGCACATGCCCCCACACTCAGTCATTTGATGCACCTAATATACAAGAACTGGTGTTCAAAGAATTGGTTATGTGACCATTTTATATGTATACTGATGTTTAATAAATTATTTCTTAATTTGTCTTTTTTCTTCCTTCCAAGAAAATAATTTCTCAATTTGTATGAGACAATATTAAATAATGTGTAAGGTGAAACAGAGAGTGTATCAAATATGAAAACAATTAATTATATATTTGGGAGAGAAACCATTAAAGATTAGTAGACCAAACGTCTGAAATAAGGTGAGTAGACGACATTTCCATTTATTCCAAATGACAGATAGTCCATTTATGATAGTTTTTTTCTTAATTTTTCTTTTTTTATTGCGCGTTCAATCTGTTAAACTATGTTGTCACAAAAAGAAATATTTTATTTTTACAATTTTTTTTTTGAACAGCATATATTTTGTCTATATCAATAAAACAGCAAACTGTATAATTATGATGGAGTTATTACTATCCAAAGATTTTGTGAAATTTTATTTAAATTATAACGAGAGTTGAAAATTTATAGAAAGCAAATGTGAAAATTTTCTACCTTAACCTTACCAAATGTGAAGAATAAGTCTTTTAACGAGAAAAATAAAGATTTCTCAAAAAAATTTGCTTGTCGCCGGCTAGACAATGGTTAGCAAGTTATTTTCGAGGAAAAATATTGTAATGTCAATTTGATAATGACACGTGTCATTAATGATCATTTGTAATATAATTTTGTGAAGGGTAGTAAAATCATTGCAATTTGTTATGGGGTGTTATATTGGAATTCAACATTGAGTTTTGCTATAGGCGTAAAGAGCGTCGCAAATTGTAATTGGTCATGGTAGGATCATCAAGGCCAGGTCAAAAGTAGGACGTCTTGTTTAAAATTAGTTTTGATTGTGTCTTGAATTTACAACAAGCGACACCGACAAAACAGTGGAACTTGTACTACTCTCATCTAGGGAGCAGGTTTATTGTAATTGTGGTTGACCTATTTGATAAGGGTTTTCAGTCAGTCTCAAACACAAAAATGTCGTTTATTACTTTATTTTTAAATGACCTAGATTGTTTAGTTAGTTATACGCGGGTGAGGTGATTAAGTGTTGGTTGGTTTGCTAAAGTTAAATGGAATAGACTATTGAAAATCAAGGATGCAAAAGACGGAAGTTGGACGTTTTTCGATCGCCTAGCGCTTAGGCGCCGCCTAAATTTCCTTTTTAAAAAAAAAAAAATATATCTAGAAATCAACTCTCAATCATCTCATCCCATCCCCAAAAATTAACCACCCGCCTCCTAAAAAGTAAAAACAAAACAACTCTCTATCATCTCATCCCCAAAATCGGTTATGAACAGTGACCTTCAATCATCCCTTCAAAAAATCAAAATCAATACAACTCCAAATACCCTTTCCCCTCATACCTTGGCGGTGAGGGCGGCTTGAAGGAGGCGGCGAGGTGGAGGGCGGCGAGCGGCTTGCAGCGGCGATGCAAGTTGTCCGTTGGTGGCAGGCTCAATAGGCGCGGCAGCGCGACGCAGGTCGCTATGGCCGCCGTGGATTTAGGATATAGGGTTTGAAAAAAAAATCTCTCTTTTCTCTTCTCTCTCTTCGCTACATTTCAAGTTTAGGGCCGATTTCCTTTTTTCTTCTTTGAATTATAAACTGATTAAAAAAATAGAATGGAAAACGCCTAATTTCGTGCAGGTGCCTAGGCGGCGCTTAGCTCTGGAAACGACTTTCATAGGAGAATTGAGGAAAATCGGGGCGGCCTGCCGTTGCGTAGCGCCGAGGCAACCGCCTGGGCAGATTTCTTCATCCTTGCCAAAAATAGATACACAAGGAATTCTAATTCATTAAAATTAATTTTTAATATAACTCTGCCAAAATATCATAGTCATAAATAAATTAATCACAAAATGTATTTAAATTATACGATGTACTTGAGTACAAAAAAATTAATTTAAAGTTAATCACAAAAGTTCTCGTTGAGATTTGTTTAAATTACCAACACAAGACTATGGTCTAAAATATTACCATTACCTATTTGACCAATCAAGACATAGTCGTATGATCGGGTATGTAGCGAAATGGGGGTAAATTCTTCGACAATATAGATTTGAACTCTGCGTGAGACAAAATTTTATTATGAAAATTTATTTTAGGGATTGAATCATGTTGGCATGTACGGGTGGGGAATTTCTCGTCTTTCTCTAACCAAAAAAATAAATAAGAAAAAAATACCGTAAGTAAATTTAGTTACTATATATTAAGTTGTTGGCGGTACACTTTTAAAGTTTGGATTATAGCATTTTCATTTAAATAATTTCAATAGAATCTCACAATATTAAAAGGTGATATTAAGTATTCGATAGAAGTCTTCCCTAAATATATTCCTCTGTGATCACAGATCACTATATATATAACACATTATTTTTTGGGGGAATTTTGATGTAGGGTACAAACTTTGCTTCAAGCAAAAAACAGTGCCCACCTATACCCAAGAAAGCCTTATTGAAATTTGAACTCCATTTTGAAATTTTGATATAATATATTTCATGCCACATGATTAAATTTCTGAGCATCTATTATTTGTCGATAAGAAATACTTTAAAAATCTTTCATGGTTTAGCTATTACAAAGTTTAAACAAATATAGTACAATTGAAGCGAGAAAGATACAAAAATGATAAATAAAATAAATATCAAAATTTTATGTGGTTCATTAATAATTTATTAGTAAGTCCACGAACAGAAGAGAAGATCTCATATATTATTCAGATTTGCTACAAAGGCCAATTAAATAAGCCCAAAATAAAAAATCGATTGATGTCCATGTATCAAAAACACCTAGACTTCTTAAATAACATTAGAAAGTTTCTTTATATTTTCTCAGAAACAGATGTGGGACAGATTAAGGTTACTTAAATAAAATTAGGAAACTCTCCCACTTTTGACACAAATCGATGCATGGATAAAATAAAATCTTTTATTTTAACACAATTTCAATAAAATGAAAATTATTTAATTAATTTCGACATTGTTATTGAAAAACAATGTGATTTATTTTCTTTTAATGTAAATTGAGAATTACTTTAACTAGATGTAAAATAGGAAGAAAGGTTATAAATGTAAATATAAGAATATATATAAATGAAGTTTTGAACATGAGTTGTAAAGCAACTTGCAAACGAGGCTTTGACTAAATATGAGGACGACGTATATGAGACAATTCAGCTATCCGGCCCATGGGTAATGGGTTTTAGGCAAAACTTGCTGCAAGAGCTCGATTTCTCGTGGGTTTTTTTTAAAAAATATTAATGTTATATATTATCATGCATATGTATTATTATAAAAATTAAGTAGTATTATAAATATAATATGTACTATGATGTGATTAAAAAGAGAATAAAGTGAAGTAAAAGGCGTGTCAATTGATGTAAATGAGTAATTGACCATGCTAAATGACCAGACCCACCTCGGTTTATAGGAGTAATTTAGTTATTTTATATAATGAGATGACTAATGTACCCTTAATGAAATAAGTGATAAATTTTATATTACTTTTTTCATCAAGGGTCTTCAAAAAAAAAACTTTTATCATTAAGGGTTTAAAAGTAATTTGCAGTGTTCACTCTGCGGTGAATCACCCAAATATCATTACCCATAAGAAATTCTCTATATTACTTCTTTTTACACCACATATACATATGAGGGTCCACCAATTTTTAACACATTTGCATTTTTTAGTTCTAATACAATAAATAAAATAAAGACACATAAATACTTGAAACAACTATACTATGTAATATAGTCAATTTATAATTAATTGATGGAGTGGAGTCACAATATATATCAAAAAATAGAATAAGAAGCTTTATTTGGGACGACCCCAAAATGAAAAAAAATATACATTTTAATGAAATAATTAATATTATTAAAAAATACCCACAAAATATAAATTACATAAGAATATTTTTCACACTACAAATTATAGAATACTATTACTTAATAATAGTTTAATATATTTTTCAAAGAGGACACTCCCATATAATATTACATGTGCAATATTAGTTACTATAAAAATAAATAACCAGTTTCACATAACACCTTCTAAATCACTTAAATTGCACCGCTTTATGCATAATACACTTATATTCTAGAAGAGAACGTCTCGTATAATATGGATTCGGGGCACTTGGACGTTCCAAATCTCTATGAAAAGAAATGTGTTTTCATATTTGAATATAGGGATTAATTTTGTTAAGTAACTTTGATTCTTTTGATATTTATTTCGATTGTTTTAATTTTTTTGATTTTGATCATGTAAATTATTAAAAATTTTGAAATTGGTCTTTTAACCTATAGCAACAGGTCATCAAACAGATAATAACCACATATATAATTTTTTTTGAATTTTTCGATCAGTTTAGACCCAATAAATCGACCCGATACACTTTATCTTTAAATATACATATTGTTTTTAAACCCGACTCAAAACCCGACCACAATTATTAAAATTAAAAAAATTCAAGTGACGATTCGAAATTAAATAAATAAATAAAACATTTACACGTGTGACGGTTACCTACTGCAACAGGTTAAATGATCAATTTTAAAATTTATAAAAATTTAATGAGTCAAAATTAAAATAATTGTGATCAATTTAAAAAATGATGCAGAATTAGTAAATTAAAAAAAAAAAAATCTCTGAATATATTGTGGCAAAAGCTAATTAAAATTTCGTCAAATACACTCCACAAGATTATGAAGAATCACGTGCGGGGGGGGGCCTTTTGGGCCAATGCTTAAGTCGCAAATTTCTTATAATTAATTATTCGATTCAGATTTCTGAATGACACTTCTCACTCTCAGTACTATGCCACATGAGAAATGAAAGTAACACGAAATTACCAAACATAACTTTAGACTCTCCAAGTATTTTCTTGACTTCAGAGCTGTGTTGCACGGGGAATGGTGCTGGGTGCAGATACGACACGCTTCAGGTGCAGAGATTCGTAGATTTTTAAAATTTTAGGATACGATACGACGAGGATACGTCAATTTTTTAAATTTAATTATATATATCACCTGTAATAATATTAAAAAAATTACAACAACAATTATATATAACACATGTAATAATATCAAGAATATTTAAAACACATGTACTAATATCAAGAAATTCATCCCATAAGTAACAAAATAACAATTAAATCAAATATCATCAACTTACACAAGTCATAAATCATAATAAAAGATTAATAAATTTTAATATTTAATAAGTTTTAGAGTGTGTCCTTCAAATTATTAGTAAGTTTTAATTTTTTACAAAAAAAAACCCAAAATTTAATAAATTTTACAATAAAAAAAACCCGATACATATCCGATACGCGTATCCTCGGAACAGGACACGCATATCCGATAGTAAAAAAAACAAAAAATTGGGATTCATGCGTTATTTAATGGGGGTGCGTAATCTCGCGCGAATCCCACCGAATCCCACACCGCATTTAATTCGACATCTGCATACTATTAATTTTTTAAAAATCCATGCATTAGAGCTTCAGAGTAACAACATTTTAAATGAAAAGAATAAATTAAAAGTCCAGTTAAATTGTTTCGAAAAAAAGGAAAGGAAAGTCCAGTTAAATTTTAGAAATAAATTAATTGTATATATGACGTGATAATTATTACTATTTAATTACACAAATTCTGTAAAATTTGTTTATACTATAAATTAATGAAACACACTTGCATTAGACCGTCTCATGGTGAGACGGGACATAAATTGGGTATTGACTCTTTAAAACTTTGTGAGGTGTGGGTGTGATTTGTGCTAAATTGTGTCCTGTCTCATGCATGAGACCGTCGCATATGAGTTTTTGTCTAAATTTTGATACCATTGCAGTTATAAACTGATATCATCTATATATATAAAAAAGTAGAAACCGCCCCAAATTTGGAAACTAATGGATTTTTCTGCCAAAAAATATTACTAAATCGGGAGACGAATTTTTGAAAAAAATATTAACAAATAATAATAAATTAAGAAAAATCTTTATAATAATTTCAAATATTGGATTTGAGAAAAAAATCTTTGGAATATCTTTGGAACTTTGAAGTATCTTTCTTTCATAATACATCTAATTTGACAAATATCTTCAAAAAAAATCGGACTTAAAAGTTTGTTAAAAACTTTTTAAAAATCGTTCCACTTAAATCATAAACTTAATATTTTATTCTAAATATATTACATTATTACTTATATCTTATAATTAACGTAAAAATTTTATTTTCCATAGTGGTTCACTCTAATTCAAAAAATAAATAAAAAATCATTAGTTATATCATTATTTTTTTTTTGAAAAAAACATATTTCAGGTATATACAAATTGTATAAGGTGTATATGATATATTTTCATGTATATTCTTCAAGATTTAGTAGATTTGATATATCCAGCAGAATACATATGTATATACATATGTATATATTTTTCATTCTTTACAAGATTAATTACTAAAGAAACAATATATTTAAGGGATATGAATTTATCTGCAAAATCTTGGATTTCAACCTCTATATAATAAATTGTAAGCATTTCTTTTTATCTATCAGAATCGCCATTGACACGTGCCTCGGTATGTCTTTTCTTCTTTTTCCGATTAATTTAACCTAAAAAAGAAATCTCTTTTGTTGCTTTTAGTCATATAAAGCATGATCAATTTTGGGATATTTTAGTATTATTCATTAATTACGTATTAGCATATATCCACTAAATTGTTTAATTGGAGGAGGATGTGTGTGCAGAGTTAAGAAAGATGGAGGCGTGAGTGTGTGAGTTGCTTGTGTAATCTGGCGTGAATTGTGTGTAGGTTATTGGTTTAGATGGAGTAATAGCAGATGTGTGAGTGAATGATACTACTATATGTATGTATAAGATTCTTATAATATGGTATGAAATATAGATAATATTATAAATTAAAGTTTAGTTAATGATTTTAGATAGTTTGAATGTACATGATAGACATGATAGACATGAACGATCATGAGACAAGAACGTATTTGAGTTTCGACAGTGCGTGCAAGTCCGATACGAATGTTGATATACTGACCGATTTACATACGCCGGAGCTCTTGAATAGCTTGAAGTGTTTCGGCGTACCCAATCATGAACTGATTCTGAAAGTTGGGACTCCAGTTATGTCACTCGGAAATATAGATCATTCGAGGGGACTGTATAACGAGACTAGATTGGTCCTGACAAGACTGGATGACCATGTACTGGAAGGCAATGTCATAACCGGAAGCAATTCGGGTGAGAAGACTTTAGATCATTAGACCCGCTGTTCAAGTTTCAGAGGAGACAATTCCCATTAATTGTCTAATATGCAATGTCGATAAACAAGAGCCAAGGACAATCACTTGCAAATGTTGGCATATTTTCGACAAGAGAGTCACCAACGCAAAAGGCTTGAAGATTTTTGGGATGATGAAAAACGACCAAACAAACAAACAAAAAATTTGATTTTCAGAGACGTTTTTCGGAATCTATAGACATTTAAAACTTCAGTTATTTTAACACTACGTTTTATTCATTAACCCATAGTTGTTATCTGCATTCACTAACATTACATATTTCGAGAATTTCAAAGATTTGAATGAATTTAATTTAAATTTACGTATTAAATATGAATTACCTAAACCGTTATTCTTAAAGATTTAAGCACAAACTATAATACTCACTATTAAAATAATTGATCCCCAGACTTTCCCTGACTCAGTCAGACCCGAGACTGCCGTTCAAGTTTCAGAGGAGACAATTCCCATTAATTGTCTAATATGCAATGTCGATAAACAAGAGCCAAGGACAATCACTTGCAAATGTTGGCATATTTTTGAAGAAATCGGTTTTCAGTCACGGTCAGTTCTACGTGGCAGTTTCGAGAGTCACCAACCGCAAGGGCTTGAAGATTTTGGTGTGTGGCGATGATGAAAAAACAGCGGAACAAACAAAAAAATTAATTTTCAGAGACGTTTTTCGGAATCTATAGACATTTAAAACTTCAGTTATTTTAACATTATGTTTTATTCATTAACCCATAGTTGTTATCTGCATTCACTAACATTACGTATTTCGAGAATTTCAGTACTTAACGAATGAATTTAATTTAAATTTACGTATTAAATATGAATTACCTAAACCGTTATTCTTAAAGATTTAAGCACAAACCATAATACTCACTATTAAAATAATAGTTCAACTACAGCCGTGCATCGTACGGGTTCGATTACTAGTTATTTTTATAAATTAATACCTATAACATTTAATGTTATAATATTAATTTATAAGATAGTGATATATATTAATAAGTATTAATAAATATTATAATATTAATTTATAAATATAATGTATAAATTGCATATTGAGCAAGTTTCACGGAAAATCTATTCATTTAATTATTATTATTATTATTTTGTTTGTCACTGTACATGCGTGCGTAACTGTCTCTTCCATTTAAACGATATGCATATGCGTGGAGTGCTATTGTACTTGGGCCATTTTTAACACACAATTTCAAAATAGAGTATTTAGTACTTAAAATTACATATCTTAGTTCTATAATTTTTTTTTTAAAATCCAACAATATGTTTTATATCTTAATGTATTTATTTATTTTATTCAATTTTAATGTTTAACATCGTTAAAATGTACATTTATATTTACATTTATTAATCAACTAAATTATATTATTAGATATCAGATTAGTAAATTAAATCGAACATAATTTTATTTATTAAAACTATATTATATAAAAGAATATGTTTTGTATATTGCTTTTATTTAAACATGGAAAAAAATGTAGAAGTAAGCGAATATTGTTTTTATTTAAAACTTTTGGAGTGAGGTTGAATATGACCATAATATCACACCAAATATGTAAATTAAGGTATATTATTAAATAAAAATAGAAAGATATGAAATAAGTGGTAGCCGAGAAATCATGAGATAAGATACCAAAATTGGACAAAACAGGTTTTCACCTCAGGTTCAGCATTTACCGCCAGTAACTTCACAAGACATGTCATACACACGCACGGCAAGAGAGAAAGATGTGTCCCATTTTCACATCGAACCCCATTTTTATATTGTACTCCCTCTGTCATATTTTTAATTATTCGGTTACTATAGACTTAAAAATTAAGAAAAATATGAGATAATAATATTAAATGGTGTAAAGTGGGTAAAGTGAGTTTGATGAAGGGAAATAATAGTATTAAATTGTGTAAAGTGGGGTTGATGGAGAGAAATAATAGTATTAAACAGTATTGAAAGTTGCATTATTTCCTTTTTAGAAAATTGCCAAACAAAATTAGGACAACTATTTACGGAAAATGGACAATCAAAATTAGGACAGAGATGGAGTAGTTAATTGATTTTGAGGGTAGGGGTGAGGACAGTTCGATAACAATTGAAAAATCGAGCTGAACTAAAATATAATTTTGGTTAAATTAATTTGATATTCAGTATTGATATCGATTTTGAAATTTAAAATTTTTGGTAGTATTCAATTTCGGTTTCAGTTTTTAAAGTAAAATACAGAAAAATCGAACAGAATAGAACAATATATATATATATATATATATATATATATATATTTAATTTCTAAATCTAGTTCATTTATAGACTTACCTCTCTATAAATTGGGTTGTTTTTATAATTTATAATATGGACAAATTCTTTAATTTGAGAATTTAGGCACTGTTATGGACTTGCAGACAAATTTTTGTTAAAGAAAAAGACCTAATTTAAAGCCCAAAACATTTCAGTGTTTCGGTTTTATACCAAATCTAATCGAAAAATTCAATTTTGGTTAGTTCGGTTCAGTTTCGGCAGGTAATGGTGAAAAGTTTGGTTAATTCATTTTTTTTTCGGTTCGGTTCGATAACCGAAATATTGAGTGGGTCTTCTTTTACTCCGAGTTCACGTGAATTCTATTTTTTAAGTGTCAATGCTATGAATAAGTTGATAAACACTATCACGATTATGCATATATATGCATTATCATTGTTTGAAAAAATTCTTAATTTTAAAACAATGATTTTGCATAAGCATATATAACAATGATAATGTGCATGTATAAAGTGATAGTGCGTATACATAATAATGATACTCCTATTTAAAAGAAAAAAAATCATTTAAATTTGGGTCCATAGAAGTTTTTGCCATTGATCTTTTATGTTGTGTGAAAATATCACCACAAAACTAATATATGAAACTAGAAATTCTTCAATCATGCGATGCAAGATAATATTGATAATTAATTATTTTATGCAAATTTTATAATGTATGATTTTATTTAAATTTTAATATATAAAAATTAAATTATATATATATGTTAAACTAAAGATCATAATTCTTTTTTTTATAGATAACGTCCAAATCGACTTGAAATGAAAAGAATAATGCAATTAATTTTTTTTTCTATTTATCTTTTTCATATAAAAATTTAAATGAATTGGTCCAAAATGATTTACTACAGATTTATGATTATTTTGGGAACTTCATAATTTTTGGGGATATAATCTTAAAAGAATGGTCCAAATAAATATTTTAAGATTTTTCTAATTCTCTAAAGTTTTGTGATCTATATATGGTCCAAAAAGTTATCATATATATTTTTGGGATTATATCCATCTTTTCCCTATAAAATGTTAAATGAATGGTCCACATTTGCTCCAAAATATTTCCTAAACTCTTAGTTTTTGAATTGTAGTTAATTGATCTCTTGTGTTATGTGAAACACTATTAAAAGAAACAGTAATAATAAAACAAAATACATTAGTAGGAACATGTAAAAATGTAAAGAGTTGTGTATGCTTTTTGGGACCAAAATCTGTATGCTTTGTTTGAAACAATTGGAGAAATCTAAGTGTTTGTGTGTTAATTCCGGGTTAATTAGGGTCCACAAAAGTTCTGAACATCGCAATCACAAGTCTTGAAAACTTTGTATTTTTATTATTAATCTTTGTAAAATAAAAGCATTAAAATAAGAATGAGTCTCATGTTTATCCAGATGCACCGTGCACTCATCATGTATTTTAGAACCGTGCAACTTGTTATATGAAAATATGCAATTTATTTACATTAAACCGTACATTTATTTTTCCATATTAATAACTACACTATGAATATTTCAGTAAACAAGTTGAATATTTCAGTATAATAAATTTCATTATTTTAAAATGCACTATGAATATACAATGCACCTTGGAGTTAGCCTTAAAGTAATAATTGTCTTAAAAGTGCAACCATAACACACACTTTGTGTCACATAAGGAACATTAAATCTCACTCAGCACATGCGAGGAAACCATATCTTTTTATCTCTTTCTTTACAAGCAATAATTTAGTGTTTCCTTTCATTATTCCCAGCCCTACTTGAACTGTTTTAGGATGGGCATTTTGTTTGTTTTATGCAATCCATAAGATTGTGTTTGTGTATTATTACATATTTTAATAAAAGTCATTTTTAATTTTAAAGCAAAAGTACATAAAATTTTAAAGACAAGTAATGGTGGTGGGAATCCACATGGCTGTTTTTAAAACACTGTCTCCCCCCATCTGTAACACACCATTACAAATTAGGGCCTCGTCTTAAAATTATTATCTAAGTTTTTTTTTTTTTATACAAATTGAAGTACAACAAGGTTTTGTGGATATCATTGATCTCTTTAATTAGAAGACAAAAGTCAGTGAGGTCATTTCCGATTAAATCATAATGTTGCAAATTTAATAATTTATACATAATCACAAAAATTAGTATAAGAAAGAGTACAATCTCACAAAATTGATTTCGTCCATGACAATTTTTTTAATAATTAAAGTTTTTAATTGAAAAGTGATATTTTTATCTTCCTAAAAAATAATATATGTGCATAGTAATATATATATATATATATATAACCAATAGTGGGTTCCTTAATTTGGAGCCAAATTACTTATGAAAAGAAATATAGTCGACTATAATATATATATATATATATATATATATATATATATATATTATATTTATTATGAAAAGAAGCAAATAAAGGTGGGCAATAATGCATGCATAATAATCTAAAGTTAATGGTAGTTGATAGTTGAGACGTCCGTAAGGGTGACGTTTACGTAAATGTGTGGTGTGGGCCATTCAATTTACTGCTAAATCTATTTCATCATGCATCCCACAACTTATGAATCAATCAAGTGATTTGGTTTAATATTAAAAGTTTACCTTTTAATCAAAATTAAACAACATTAAAAGCTTCCACAAAAAAATTCATCAGGCTACCCAAAACTAATTTTGATGAAGAAACGAATTTAATTTCGGGTGTATGGGCTCTCGGTTTTTGGATTGGATATTGAACACCCAACCCGATACGAAATTATGAGAATGGATATTGGGTACCCCAGAAAAATGTTATCATTTTTTTTCCTATTTTATATATATATATTCTTGAATGAGAAGTGTATCATGCAATATTTTATTATTGATGAATGTTACGTATACAACTTTCGAAAAAAATGTATGAGACAAAATAATATTTCCACTTTGCAAATAATACTACATACATTTTTAGCATGAACTTCTGTATTTACAAAAATGGGCATCAGGAAATTACAGCACCTCATCTTACATTATTATTTATTATATACTTGTTATTGTTATTATGTGTGTGATATCTGATGGTTTTTTCTTCTAATTTTATATAATCAATTAAATTGATGATTCATTATACATTCTATAATAATTAATATTTGATTAAGCTATATCATCACTATATTAACATTATATTGTTGCTAAAATCAGGTACTCAAAATAATCGGGAATTTAGAATACCCGATTTTTCAAATTGATTTTTGATTTTTATTTATTCTATGCAAAATTTCGGGTATTTTTTGAATTCGAAATAATCGATCCGATGTTCACCCCTACTCGTGTGCTTTTGCGGCAGATTGTTGCAGATTATAATCCCTCATGAAGAGTAAGGGTCTGCTTGGCAGAGAGGTTTGAATATAATGAATTGTAGTGGAATGAAAGTTTGGTGTTTGATTGGAGGTAATGATTTCATGAATAGTGATTTTATAAACACGCGGGTCTACTGCACCAGATCCAAATCCCACCCGGATCCCATTTTTAATGTGAATACAAATGTATATATTTTCTTTAATAGGAAAAAAAAAACTTAAAAGAGAGTTGAAAATCAACGTTTTGTAATTCCATGTCTCAAGTAGTAAGAAGAAACGTAGCCAAATGTTTCGTAGCAAATTAGTCAGAGGAATCAAAAGAGAGATACCAACCTCAAATTTTCCAGTTGGAAACCAACTCAATTCAACAAAGTGAGCCCCCACTCCTCAATGTCTTCTACTCTTGAAGCATTTTAAACTCTGATTTCAATATATCATTTGAAAACATTAACCCTACGCTAAGGAAAAATAAATAAATTAATAATAATATCCTCCAACATCACATGTGCCTTAACTTATAAAAGTTTCCAACCAAATTCTTGTTGAGGTACCATAATCAATCATTTTCTAGGTGCAGGCAAAATTCTAATTCAATTAAACGTTTTTTTTTTCCCTTTAGATAGAACTCAAATATTATTGGTTTGTCAAAATTTTATTTAAAGGTCACCTTATAATTATCCAAATATTAATAATGTATCTCATCTAAAAGTTCAAACTTGTTGAGAAGTGCGTAACTAATTCGTTTATGTTATTTCTGACTCACCCACCCTCACTCGCGGATTGAATTCTCTAGATCTTTTTTTTTTGTGAGGAAGAGACGAGAAACTCCCCCCACCCATGCGAATTCTCTAGATCTTACTCCATCATTGGGAGAAATCTTATTAAGTAAATAATTTAATATTGGTTGAGTTTCTTTCGGTGGGAATTGAATTTAGGATGTGAGTGTGAGCCTTAGACTCTAATGTCATGAAAGAATTACATCTTTGTAAGCAAACAAAATTTACACCAAATTAAATGACAACACGTGTACAAATTTTAATATTAATATCAAATTAAAATCAATTATTTATTTCTTGATAATTTACTAAATTAATTCTCAAAAAATAAAATAGTTAAATGATTTATATTTAATATATACACGGTACAAACCAGTCAAGTTTTACGAGCATCCAGATACTTGTATGTGGCGAATCAGATTGAAATTTCGTCATAAATAGAGATAATTAATGACAAATCAATCAAAATTAAATGATTTGTGTTAATTACGTTAATCAAATCCCTCCAACCAACCAAAGGCCGCCACGTGGCACCTCAAGAGGGGTAAGTTTGTCACTTCTCACCTTATAAATAGGGGAGTCAAAATAGTGTTTCATAAGGCTAGAAGTCATGTCATAGACGACCCCGAAACTCCCTACTACCAAATTGAAGGTCAGAAGTCATGTCATATAGGACCCTAGAAACTTCCTACTACCAAATTGTAAGTCAGAAGTCATGTAATAGACGACCCCATAAACTCCCTACTACCAAATTGTAGGAAAATGGTTCAATGATATTTAAAAAATTGGCAAATTTAATAAAAATAATACACATAATATTAAATTAATTTAAAAATTAATAGAAATAATAATAATCAAATTTAAATAAAAAAAGTAATGCATAATATTATAATTAATGTAAAAAATTAGTAAAAATAAAATACACATATTTAAAACCCTTAAAACAATACACAAAAGAAAAAAAAAAAATTGAGGTTGTTAACAGTGTAAAGGCAAAATTGTCTCAATATTGTTCACAAATGGCAATTTAAGTTCCATTTTGAGTGTCATTGGAGTGGCATATGCGGCTGATTTGCCGTTTGAGTAGGAAATAGAGTCTCCGTTGGACATGCTCATTGAAATAATTTTTTGAAATATGATATTCAAAATTATATTTCTAACTATTTAATTTAAATTAATTTAATAATCAATAGTGAAATAAAATGCCCCTTTAGAAAACCTAAAGTGGGCTTGGGAAATACCACCCCAAAAGAATTGGGTCCATCTGGCCGATGGATTGAATGGGCTCTGCCACATTTGGCCGGCCAACTGGGCTTAATATTTAACAATAAATTTATGCTCTACAAAAAATCGCTCTGATGCTCAAGCTCTCTCAAAGTCCCATTAACAACTCTCTAGTGGTGTGGAGCCGCGACGACCGTTAAAACGAGATGGGTGATGGTGGTGGTTTCAGATACGGCTATCGGTGAAGGAAGACGGCGTGGGGGAGAAAGAGGCAGCGGATTTAGACTTCGACGAGCTCCGACAACCCGCTGAGAGACGACGGTGGTGGTGGTTCGTTTCGCTTTTGTCCGCTTTTGAGAGGCCCGGTGGCGGTGGCTGTAAAATCGTCGTGTGTTAAACGAGGCGGCGGCAGTGCCTTTCGAATAGTAGGGAGATGGTCAAGATCTATGTAGATTTGTTATGTTGGGTGTTATAATTTTTTTATGAAAATTTAAATTTTTATGGAGGGGTTTTTAATTCTTGTTGCTTGTGTATATACACGGCTGGGTTTTATGATTTTGTGGTAAAAATGGGTTTTTTATTTTATCTTATGGTGTTGACATCAACATTGGTGGTATTTGCTGATTCATTTGCCAATTTTGTGTTGGAGCTAGTGGTTGTGAAGGTATTTCAAAATTCTTAGTTTATGGATCCGGTTGATGTTCGTAGCTTATTTATTTGCTTGATCAAAATTGCATCTTTAATTAGGATATGCCAATATTTTTTGGTTTTTGAAATAATTGCTGCATAATAGATTATTTGCTTCAAGATTAGTTTGGATCTATTTTTCAAATACGCAAATCTGTTTCATCTTTTGTGGATTTATTTTTTAAATTTGTTGCAATTTAATAGCAGTTTACACAGATTTGATTTATTTTTCAATTATACAAATCTGTTGCATCCTTGGTGGATCAATTTTGGAGATTTGTTGCAATTTAATTGCGGTTTTCACAATTCTTATTTTGTGATTTTTTTTTTAATTATGCAATTTTGATTTTCGTGTAATTTTGCAAAATTTTATTTTAAACAATGCAATTTTAATGAACAAATGCATTCTTATTTTGAACAATGCAATGCTTATGAGCAAATGCATTTTTATATTTAACAATGCATTGTTTTGGGTGTATATACATGTGCATTTTTATCCTGCACAATGCATTTTTTTATGCATTATGCATTTGTTATTGGGCTCAAGTAACAAATTCACACGTGATAAATAAATTTCAATCAAATTATTTGATTTTATTTTTGATTTTTATGTTCATTCTTTAGTTAAAAAAAGTACAATGACCTGAAATTTTAAAAAATAAAAATAAAAAATAGAAAAAGGCAAAAATAAGAACAGTTCGAAAAATGGGCCCAAATTTGTATCCATGTCTGATGCAAAATATCTGATTAAAAAAAAAGTGTCTGATGCAAATTAATTTGAACCTTTTTTAATTAAAAATAAATAATATAGAAATGACACATTGTTGACTTTTGAGACAAATATGCATTGGGAATGAGAAAGTAAATATTGTGTAATGATGGTTTTTTTTAAATGGGTTGTGCAGCCAAAAAGTAGGTGACGTATATTAACGGTAAATTAGACATGAAATAAAGCACTTTGTAGTGGGGAGTAAGAAAAAAAGGTGATTGTATATAGTAGTAAGGGAGGGGGGCTTGGATTGTAGTTATTAGTCACCCTCCCAAAAATAAAATAGTTAGATGATTGATATTTAATATAAACGGTATAAGCCAGTCAAAATTTACGAGCCTCCAGATACTCGTATATGACGAATCAGACTGATATTTCGTCATAAATAGATGAAATTCATGACAAATCAAGTAAATTAAATGGTTTGCATTAATTACGTTAATCAAATCCCCCATCCAACCAGAGGCCGCCACATGGCGCCTTAAGAGGGGAAAGTTTGTCACTTCTCACCTTATAAATAGGAAAGTCAAAATAGTATTTCATAAGGTGTCATGTCATAAACGACCCCGATACACCCTACTATCAAATTGAAGGTCATAAGTTATGACATAGACGACCCCAAAAACTCTCTACCACCAAATTGTAGGTCAGAAGTCATGTCATGCACGACCCCATAAACTCCCTACTATCAAATTGTAGAAAAAAAAACTGAAATAAGTCGCTAAGATCCAGGTACTACCAAATATTCAGAGCAAGCCGCTGAGATCTCGGTATCATTTTTTTTAGAGAGGAATCAAGAGATCAACAAAAGTTGTAACTCCCAAATTCTAAATAAATATATATTTACCTCGTTTTCTCGTCTTCTACATATTTATTTGCAGGAGTTAAAATTTAATGATTTACAATCTACACTGTTGAGTACTGCCAAGCAGTCAGGGCCGTGCTTTTAATGAGTCGGATGAGTTGTCCGACTCAGGCCCGAAAATTTTGTTGACTTTTAGGGGCCCAAAATGTTATATTCATATATATATATTATAATATCATATATTTATACTCATAAAATTATTGATATATTGTGAAATGTCCTAGTGGAAAAAAACAAGTACTTGATTTTACTTTGTTTAGTGTTCGAGTTCCAACTTTTGCAAATTCTTAATTTATTTTTGAGCTCATGCTTTATGCAAAATAAAATTTAAGCACCACAAGTCTACAATTGTTTTAATTTCACTTTTTAAATATATGATATACACATAATTAAATCTATCATAATTTTCGTGGTATAAAATCTGGCGAAATAAATTTTGTTTCGAAATAATTATCATTTTTTCTATATTTTTCGCAGTTCTCACTATTAATTTTACCCCAAAAATCAATTTATTATGAAAAATACATTTTCCTTCATAAACTCAATCTCCTCTCTTTTATTTTCTTTGAAAGAAAAATTTATCAAAATTTTATATTTCTTATTTTTATACATACCTCAAAAGTGACAAACAATTAATGTGAAACGAATGAATATATGACATATACATAATAAAATCTTTTCAAATCCTTCATTTCATATTAATTAAGTTGTCACTAGTTATTATTCAACTTTCAAATAGTGAAACACAATCAATTTATATAATCTTTTAGTTCATATATAAAAAGATTATGAGGGGGCCGAATTTTAAAATCGACTCAAGTTCTAGAATTTTTAGGATCGGCACTGCAAGCAGTACTTTAATTTGTTATATCATATGCATTGATATATTTATATACTGTACAACATATTAAGTATGCGATACAACATATTAATGCACTGTAGAATAATGTTCTGCAGTGTATAGCACAAAAAAAAAATCCTATTACTCCTCCTCCCCTCAGAGATTACTTTTGGTTCGATAAACTTAATGGGTTAATGGGTTGATCTTTTTAGTTACATATATTTATTTTGATAATTCATTTAGGAAAAAAATTTAATATATCTATATTGGTGAAACAATTATGCTAGTAATATATTTCAAGTCTATTATTGTTATTCACTGTTATATACCCCCTCCCCTCCGTCTTACATTGTTTATCCTTTAAAGTGTTTAATACGAGTTGAGAAATTCATTAGTAACAATAAATATATGTATCGTGTGACATTTTTGTCCTTTTAATTACCTATATGGCCATTAAATGCATAATATCACAACAAATAAGTGATAGGACAAAATTGAAATATAATACTTAATTCCTATGTTTTAAAAATCGGAACCGGAACTTGAGCTGGACGACCCCAAAAAAAGGCTAAACTGGGGTCGGATCGGTTGGACCGGATTGAGCCGGTGTGATGTCATAATAAATATTATATATATAATATGCATAATTTTAAAAAAAATGCTTCAATTCTTCCCAAATTTCAGATGGGTATCATTTCAGCATAACACATTCAATCAGTAGGTGCAATCCCAGAAACAGAACCCAAAGCATTAACACCAGAGTTTGAAACCATAAAACAATCCCCCAATTTTGAACCAGAAACATCAGTATTCACACCATTCTTCCTACCAAGCAATGCACCCGAATTTAAACCAGAGGGAATAAGCAACACCATGAAAATTCTGCATCCTCGCAATGACTTAAAACTCAAAATATGAAACAGGGATGATAGAATGATGAAAACTGATTCAAAAATCCAACTCAAAAATCGATTCAAATTTCCAACTCAAAAAATCAAATGATAATACCCAATGATGGCGATGAATTGCAATAATAACCACACAAAAATCGATTCAAATTTTCAACTCAAAAATCGATTCAAATTTTAACCACATAAAAAGGGGGTTCAATTGGACTGACATATAAACAAGAAATCAAGCTAATAACTGATAAGAAAAAAACACTAACAACAGATTTATTTAAGAAGTGGAAAAAAAAAAAAGAACAAAACCCACCGCGATACGGCGGCGAGCTCGGGCGACCGGTGGCTGCGAGCGCAGGAGACCAGAGGCGACGAGCAGTTTTATATACCTCTATTGGACCGGTTGGTAGCGGTTCACCGGTCGGACCGATTCGACCGGCCGGTCGGACCGAGTTTTTAAAACAGAGCTTAATTCTTTTACATTAATGCAAAATAATAATTATTTTGGAACAAAAAAAATTCCTTATTTTTATTAGTTAAGTTTTCCTTCAACATGGTACATTTATCTCAACATTCGTATAGGTAGCTTAATTATTTTACATTGGTTCTTCATATCTAATTAATATATACTAAACAATTTAAATCCTATAAATTAAGAGGGTAATGTTGTTTGGGCACACATCACTTTCGTGATTAATTTCCACTGAGCTTCTCGCTGCCCAGGTTTTCTGCGTCACTGCTACTGCTAATAATAATATTAACAGTCCCAAAAATAAATAAATAAAAGGCAGCTGTTATTATTATTTTTTAATACTAGAATTTAATTTGTCATGCTATGGATTTGATTGACACGTGTGGTAAATACAATGATAGAATCCATATCCATTTAGGTATCAAGTATAGTCGCGATCACAGCCCACTAACGTTTGACCTTTCACCGCCATTCGATTGCTTGTGTGACGTGTGTCCTCATGTATCTATTACAAGGGCAGTTGGATTCCTCCATAATATGGTCTTCCTTCCATATACTCTAAATTTGACACATATTCTATTTTTTAATTATTTAAAATTTTAAACTCTATACTCTAAATCATGAACTATAAACCCTAAATTATAAATCATTCAGGCCGGGTGAACCATGAACCACTTGGGTCGGGTTAAGTCCGGGTCGGGTAACAGAAAAAACTGGGAATTTTTTTTTTAAAAAAAAGTTAATATTTTTTTAGATTTTAAATAATTAAAATATGAGACAGATGTCAAACTGAAAGGTTATGAAACAGGAGCGGAATACCAAACTTTGGAACAGAAGAATCTATGCGATTATAAGTGTTAGTGTTAGTGTCCTAGAGACAATCTATTATAAGGACATAATACTCGATGATATTCAGTTTGATTTAATATTATAGTTCATTTAATATTAATGTATGTCAATACATTTGTTTTAATATTATTCTTGATTGTTTGCATTTATTCGTACAAGTGTTCCCTTCAGTCATTGCTGTCATTGAGGTTGTGAGAACTCAGATGACTTAAGCATGAGTCTCAAATAGCCCCGATCAAGGATCATCAAGAATGAGATATTGATGATGCAATGGAGATTGATGTGCGATCTGCATCATACTCTTAGAGAGTGTAGTAAGATCTCACTTACTACGAGTTACTAGGTATCTCATGATGGATGCACAAATACCTTAGAGGGTATTGGTATACCCATCCGAGAAACCGTTTGATGTAGTTCCACTATTTGTGTCTACGGGTGTCTCGGTTAGTGGGAGCGATGCGATACTCCTTTGACTTGAGGTCAATACGCACGACATGTGTGGGATGATGAACTTTGACCATGACCGACGCTTGCACCCTTCCATGGGTAGATATGGGTTGGATTGAGTTCATCACGAAGTGCATGTGCATGGTAGTTGAGCCAAGAATATGATTCATTCCTCAATGTGGATTTAGAGAGAATACTCATATTCTCATTATAATTGGATCAAAGTCATCGGTCGATGCACGTCAACTTAGACTATATGGCTAAGTGTGACATAAGTGATCAATTAGTGATTAGAGATAAATTGATTAAGTTATTTGAATAGACACTTCATCATGTTCAAGACTTAATCGAGTATTCGCGAATGAAGGGAGGAAATCGTAATAGCCCATGTTTCAGTTATAGGTAGTTGTATTTTTCTCGCAACGTACCTCATATATTGAGAATGTCCTGATTTATTATCTAGGGTTCAATTAAGACTGTTAGTTTGACTAATCGCTCGATATATGAGGGCTTATGGGTCACACAACAAGTAGTTCCCTTTTACGGATTATAGTTGGTTGATTAAATGTTAAATTGTATTTAATATTTAATTTATGGAGAAGTGATTAATAATAGATTAATTTAGAATTAATTATTATTAATATTTAATTAAATAAGAATTCCCAATGATTATATTTGGAATATAATTGTAGGATTTAATGTATATGGAAGTAAATCGTAGAGATTTTCATATAAGACATTTAAATCCGTAGGGATTTATATTTAGGGAATTAAATTAAAAGGAATTAGTTTAATTCAAGACTAGAGATTTTATTTCCCTAATTGGGCTAGCTTGGGAAATAAGCTAAGCCTCCCTATATATACAAGCTCTTAGGAATTCACAAAGTGTATCACTTCAAATTTTCTCCATAAGATCTAGAGTTAGAATTTTCCTAGCAAATTCATCTCGGGATTCAACACTGGCAAATTTGTGCAAGTCCGTGATTGGGGATTACTGTATACGAATTATTGTAAGAATTCTGTTTACGTTTACTCGTATTTAATTATGCAATTAATTGTTCGTTGTTGGTGAACTGTTTATTTACGATGCGCATGTATTACGTGTTTACATGCCTATAAATTCCAACAACAAGGGCATATGTTCAAAATAATTTCATAACTTCTCAGTTTTTTTAAAATAATTCCAGAAAAATTTAATGTATACAATTTGTTGGGAAATGAATTTAATAAAAAGGATTTTGATTAGATCCCAAAACCCCTGAGTATGACATGTTCAGGATAATCTTGATAGATGAGTCAGGATTCAGTTTTAAAGTGTTCAGGATATTATCGCGCACTGTATAGTCGCAGATATAGAACAAAGTTAGTTTTCAAGACTCAAGAAGAAATCGAGATATCAAGACTCAAGAGATATCGAGGTGATCCAGAAATCAAGGCTCAGAGAAACCGAAGACTCGAGAGAACTCAAGACTCAGAGAACCCGAAGACTCAGAGAAACCAAGACTCAGAGAACTCCGAAGACTCGAGAGCTCAAGACTCGTGAGAAATATCAAGGCACAAGAATTCTTGAAGAACTCAAGTAATGTAATCAATGCTCAAGATATCCTGAATGTTCCGAGGCATCGTCGAGGAATATAGCCATGGAATCCAAATGACGTGGACCAACGAGAGGAAGACAACCACCGAAAAAGCTGCAGAATTCTTACAAAGAATAGTATGGATTTGAATGTGATTCTCTCCAACCAGAACATTCAAATCCACACTATAAATACAAGTTCTTCCTTCATTATCGAGAGGTGGATGCATGGAGATTATGCACAAAATGCTACAAAGCCAAAGAGCGTTATAGTAAAGCATTCCCACCCTAGAACACAAGTGCGTAGATATACAAATATATTCAAAAGAGTGTCTAGAACCCAACCTAAGCAACCCACGATGTATCATAAGCTTAGAGATTTTTCCCAACCTTAGCATTGAGGCTAAACCTTTGTAAGGGAAAATCTCACCATAGTTGGAGACAACACCAAACCCAAACCCAAAGTGGGTGAAGCGAGGTAGTTGTTAAGCAAACCCGAGAAGTGAGGGTGATAAGTCCCGAAGGAGTGTGAACTCATTAAACATCTAAGAGTTTGAGTTAGTAAACCACTGAGGTAGTGTAAAGCTTCGTGGTCGGGTTGAGTAAGTAAACCACGTGGAGTAGTCGTAAAGCTCGGGGCGAGTTGAGTAAAGTAAACTACACGAGGTAGTCATAAAGCTCGAAGTTGATAAGGAATTTCCTAGAGAGGAGAGATGGATGTAGGGGTGGTTGTCAGAACCACTATATATTCTTTGTGTTGTTTCTTGCTTTATGTTTATACTTGTCATATGCATCTAGTTATAAGCAAAAACACAACACATGAGCTCCAAAAGAAAAATTGGAAACACTCTGCCCTCACCCTTTGTTTTTATATGCATCATTTTTAAAATGTTTGCTTCAAGACGCATAAAATGGGTTTTCATAGGGACCATCAATTGGTATCGGGCGGTACTCAACGGATCACTATTTTCAAAGATGATGCTTTGGTGATCTATTTTAAAAACTTGTCTCGATCCGATACCATCAATTGGTATCGGGCGGTGTGTTCAAAAGGTTCACTAATTGATTTTAAAGTGACCACCGAATCGATTTTTTTTTAAAAAAAAACCCGCTTTTTAAAAATGCATATATTTTAATGTTTTTGGCGTCATTATCAAAAAAAAGGAAATTGTTGGGATATTTTAGTTTTGATGAATTATGCTAAAACATTATCAACTTGTGTTATTGAAGCTAATTTACAAATAACAAGTTGAGGGGGAACGAGAGAACAAATTGAGGGGGAACTCACGAATCAAAAGTAGATGATCAAGATCAAGACATGGCTGCAGACGAGACTGATCGAGATCAAATAAGTTAGATGAGTTCAAATGATGAGCTGTGCAAAAACCGAAGTGAAGAAAAAGCTAAAAGCCAAAGAATCGAGAAGAGAAGGTTACCAAATCGGAAGATGAGCAAAAAAGATCGATCAAGATCGGGGCGTGATCGAGATCGAGATATGATAATGAGCAGATGAAGATCGTCGAGATCGGCGTGATCAAGATCGGATATTATAAACCCGATATGCTAACTTCGATATAATGACGATGCTATGTTGATCTAAAGATGTGTTGATCGATTAGTCGAGCTAATTAGATCGTGAAAAGAAAAAATCGATAAGCTTGGGTAAAGTGATCCGAGACTCGAAGAAGTAAAATAAACCGAGACTCAAGATAGGTCGAAGACACGAGGGTCAAGAGATGTCGAAGTCGGAAAACCCGAACTCGGCCAAAGATGAGTGTCAATATACTGATCGAGACAAGGTCCATTGAAGAAGAATGAGGGCCGAAATGAAGACAGAAGATCAAGACCAAAATCAAGACTTGTAACTCTTTTATTTTTTTGTCTTTATTTCTTTGATAAGTTCATTATAATCAGAATCGATAACATACAATCAATGAAACTTTTATCTTTATGCTCAAAGATAATACCTCATTATCTTTTTTACATGTCTTTTATGTTGATATGCTCGATTGAATGTCTCCGATCGATTGTATGCTTATATAAAAGGGAAAACTATATGATGTTATGGGAGAAATTGCTTAAGTATTTAGTAATGATCTATTTAGGAAAGATTCATTCTTGAAGAAATCATTGAATGATTTAAATTGATTAGAGATTTACCATTCTTGTAATAGGAAAAAATCAAAAACACGAGTATAGGTTATATGTTTGTAACAAGATAGTTTTGGCATCATCAAAAAGGGGGGAAATTGTTGGGAAATGAATTTAATAAAAAGGATTTTGATTAGATCCCAAAACCCCCGAGTATGACATGTTCGGGATAATCTTGATAGATGAGTCAGATTCGGGTTTAGAGAGTTCAGATATTATCTCGCACCGTGTATAGTCGGGCAGATATAGAATGTTAGTTTCAAGAGACAAGAAGAAATCGAGATATCAAGACTTCGATGGGATCGAGAACCAAGGCTCAGAGAAATCAAGGCTCAGAGAACACAAGACTCAGAGAACTCAAGACTCAGAGAACTCAAGACTCGGAGAAATCAAGACTCAGAGAACTCGAAGACTCGGAGAAATATCAAGGCACGGTAATTCATCAAGAACTCAAGAATGTAATCAATGTTCAAGATATCCTGAATGTTCCGAGGCAATCAAGTCGAGGAATATACCGTTGGAATCCGGTGACGTGGACCAACGAGAGGAAGACAACCAAATGAAAAAAGCTGCAGAACTTACAAAGAATAGTATGGATTTGAATGTGATTCTCTCCAACGGTAACATTCAAATCCACACTATAAATACAAGTTCTTCCTTCATTATCAGAGGTGGATGCATGGAGATTATGCACAAAATGCTACAATGCCAAAGAGCGTTATAGTCAAAGCATTCCCACCATAGAACACAAGTGCGTAGATATACAAATATATTCAAAGAGTGTTCTAGAACCCAACCTAAGCAACCCACGATGTATCATAAGCTTAGAGAGATTTTCCCAACCTTAGCATTGAGGCTAAACCTTTGTAAGGGAAAATCTCACCATAGTTGGAGACAACACCAAACCCAAACCCAGTAGGTGAAGTGAGGTAGTTGTTAGGCAAACCAGAGAGGGTGACAAGTCCCGAAGGAGTGTGAACTCATTAAACATCTAAGAGTTTGAGTTAGTAAACTACAGAGGTAGTCGAAAAACTTCGTGGTCGGGTTGAGTAAAGTAAACCACGTGGAGTAGTGTAAAAGCTCGGGCGAGTTGAGTAAGTAAACTACACGAGGTAGTCGTAAAGCTCGAAGTTGATAAGGAATTTCCCTAGAGAGGGAGAGTGGATGTAGGACTGGTTGTCCGAACCACTATATATTGCTGTGTTGTTTACTGCTTTATGTTTATACTTGTCATATGCATCTAGTTATAAGCAAAACACAACACATGAGCTTAAAAGAGAAAAGAAAAAATTGGAAACACTCTGCCCTCACCTCTGTTTTATATGCACCGAACTTAATGTTTTCGCTTCCGCACGCGCAAAATGGGTTTTCAACCGGGACCATCACAATTTGTTTTAACTTTTTGCAAATTGTATCATTTTCGTCCTAAATTCGTTGGAATTAATGGAATGACGTCGCTTTTGCCATGCATTTCAACTGGAAAACTCCAAGTTGAATGCTCACATGTAAGGTCCATGACAAAAAAACGACATCATATCATCAATTCCGCCAAATTTGAAACAAAAATGGTACAATTTGAATAAAATTGGAATCAATTTTGTATATCAAACTTTTTTAGGTACCTAAACCCGATTACAAGTTCAAATATTATTCTCCAAATATATATTATAATTATTTAAAATTAATATACACACTGTATTAAATAAAATTACTATATGTTCAATAAAGACAGATTTTTTTTTAAATTTATATATGTCCCACAAAAATAAATTAATTACTATATTTAATGTATCTTTTAATTTTTCCTTTCCATTTTGTATTTATATATTGTATCTTGTTTTCCAAATTATTATCTAAATACTAATAATTGTCTAAAGAAATATATAGATAAAGAGAAAACAAAAAAATAAAATAAAAATTTAATATTTTAACTATAATAACTTTTATTTTTTGATATGTGTGAAAAAATTGGCAATACCAAACTCTTTTAAAAGTCAATTATCATTTTAATTACTAATACAAAACTCGCTTGCAAAAATGCGTATAAAATTCAACTGTGAAAACTGACCTGGGACGGCGGGAATAGTTGATTAATATTAATTATTTTTCAATGAATAATATTAGTAATTAATTTCATTGAACAATGTTAATTGTTTTCATTAAGTAATATTAGTTGTGCACCTAGTACGACTCTAGTTCAATTTCTTCTATTACACTTGGTGTTACACTCTTCTCGATCTTTAATACATGGACTCTGGGTATGATGATTTATTGAATATCTTGTACTATTTCTTGTGTCATTTATCTATACTATGAAACACAAAATGAAATATCAAATAAGGAACATATAATTTTAATCCATTTTGAATATCGCATTTTTATTTTTGGTAATATTTAGATCCATGGCATTGTGCCACGTGTCCCTACTCCCTAACAAGCTTCTGCTTGACACAATTTAAACTTTAAAGTGCCTATCTATGTTTTAAAATCGACCGACCGCTAAACGAACTGATTCAAAGCGTTGGATCGATTGACTTTCAAATCACTTGTAAAGAGCTCAAAGCGGGAAAAGCGGCACATAACGTTGATCAATTGAACCAGGTGACTCACTGTTTTGAAATTGAGGGCTATTTTGTAATTTTTTTAATACTTATTGAAAGGTCCATCTTGCAATTTTGAGGATCTATCTTGAAAAATTAAATTTGAAGGGTTATTATTTCAAAAAAATATACATAATTATTATAATTTATATATTTCAAATTATATTATGTAATTATGACGTCATACCGACTCAACTGCTTAAACAACAATCAAACCCAATTGAATCGAAAGCGCTAAGATTGTCGGAATCATCATCTGTTTCACTTTTAAAACATAGGTGTCTATAAGATTGACGGGATGCAAAATTGATAAGAGTTTTTCCATTATTGTATATTATTGAATAATTCCCATTTCCCAATATCCTATTCTCATTTATAATATTTGCAACAAATGGAATGGTGATATATGGTTAATGGGCAAGAAAGAAATGCAATGGATCTCATTTTCGATTACTCATTCAAGATATTTTCCCTAAAGAGTAGCGAAAAGGGTAAAATGGTTTAGTAAAAAGCTATATTATGTCAAAATTATAATAAAGTGTAGGGGGGCAAAGTTAAATAGTACTATAGACATTGACTAGTAGCTTAATAAAATACCACAAATTCACTGCTTAATGAGCTGCTATATGACCCCATTAATTGGATTTTTTTTCTCCTTTTACCTCATCAACAATTTCATCATTATTAACTCTACTTTAGGGACAGGACCACTTATATATTAATCTTCTGCAAATTCAAAAAATGAATTCACATTTTTCACATAATTTTTCACATAAATTAACTTTAACAGTAACACATGCATGCACTTTCTCCATCTCTCTCAAAACAAGCATTGAATAAAAACAAGAGCAATAATGTCCATGCATGCTTTAGTTTAGAGAACATTGAGAAAATAATTAGTCTTTCAGACAAGCAGAGAGTCAAGAAGTTGGATCATTTTGGTCCCCTAGGGCATTAATTATAGCAACAAACACCCCCACCACAAGTCTTTTCATTTTGTTTGTTATGGCAAAATTGGATTTGGAGATATATGCCTAATCACTAGATTCATACACTTCGAACATGTAGAAATGTTAAACGAGTTGCTTCTCAACCCTGCAGAGAGGGCTTCAGGCTAAACGGACTAAACTCTCACTAGTACTAGAATCTGACCTTAACTTAAGGGCTTCGAACTAAACTCATTGTACGGTATAAAATTTTGAAATTCAAAATAACTAGTAGATAACATGAACGAATTAATTTCAATTCAACACATAACATTAATTGATACGTAATAATGTAACTCGCGCATTGTTAAAAAGGGGAAAATGTAGCGGTTGCCTTATGGCTTGATGTGGTTTGGGTACTTTGGAAAGAACGGAATGCTATTATTTCTAACAGTAAGTCTTTGTCAGTGGAAAATATTGTAGATGAGGTAAAAGCTAGACTTTGGAGTTGGTTAGATGTTAAAGGTTTTAGGTGTTCTAGTTTTTCGTATTCTGATTGGCTAGCTAATCCTAGAATGATTTTGGATTGTTGACTCTGTAAATACTTTGTTGTTGGGGCATTTTCTGTCCCCTTATAGTGTGAATAATATATTTTTTCTTAAAAAAAAAAATCACATCAACCAAATATAAAAAAATCAAAATATTTATGAAGAGATAACAAATCTTTAATACACAAAATTGCTACTAAAGGTACTAATTTTTAACTCGTTTTCATCTAAAATTTATACAACAATAAAATAAAAATATTATATAATTATATTAAATAAAATTAAAATGTTATATAGGATCAACCCTATAGAACTTGGGGCTAAATAGTTTGACTCAAAGAGACCTAAATATAAACGGGTTAGGAAAATCCCCCGAATTAGTCGGTCTATGGACCGGATATCAGGTTATAAAAAAAAAGGGGTTAGAAAAATATAGCCTTAACCCTAGCTTTTTTTTTTCTTTTTGATTTAAATGAGTCGTCGGGTTATGATTTTTTAACATTCTAACCTCCTTTTTACTAGAGAAGAATGCCAAGCACCAACATCCCACGACAATGGTTGTTAAGTGTTGATGAATAAGCATCAAATAATACATTTCAAGCACCAAACTTGTGCATTATTGATGTGTCTTATTTTTTGTATCCGGTTAGGAGACATTTAATGTTCAAAGTAATACAAGGACAATCTTCCAAGCTTTTCTAGATACTTTAACTCTCAACATGAAATAATTTTGCGCCCAACAATGAGTATCGAATACATAAAAAAGATGAATAACCAAGGAAATTTTGGTTGTTGATGCCATTAAATTATAGTCAATTAAGATAGGTAAAAAAAATGCTCATGTACTTCAACATATGTCAAATTAATCGCACCTCCTTTCCATTTTCTCTTCAACTGTTTAATTCGGTAGAATCGTGATTATCAATCTAATAGGGAAAGACAAAAATTTGTATAGACCTGATTTATGCTATGAACTTTATTTTTAATTCATGTGCATTTGAATATATTCAGGGTATGACACGGGTCGAGTTTAGTCGATTAGAAAAATGTGTTGGAATAAGTGAAATGAGTCAAATAATCCAAGTTCATAGCATAGACCTGGTTCATGGGAGAACAAAGCAACACTGAAACAATTTAGTGTTGAAGAATATTTAATTTAATTCATAAACATAAGAAACTATTTGAGCACTGGGAGTCCAACCTACACCTGAAAAAGAGAGAGTAAAGGAATAAGGAAATCAATTACAAAAATATTACAAAAAGGAAATCTCTCTCTCCCACTCTCCCTCTTTCTCTCTTTCCTATATGATATGATTGGAAAAATCACTAATTGGTAAAAAATTTGTGATCAACTTACCAATAGGTACAAAATAGATTATTTATGCAGTTAAAGTTGCACATGAAAGTGCATACATACATACATATGTGCAATCATTTTGTACCTATTAGTAAATTGCAATCCTGAAATATAACTATCTGTATGTCTTCCGATATGATTAACCAAGTACACGTATATTCATAAAACCAACTATGGCCATTAGGCGGCATCGCCGCTTAGGTGGCCGAGTAGAGCTAGGAGATTTACAGTTTTTTTGGTATGTGAAACAACGTCATTTCACTTTCTCTCTCTCTACTGTATGATATGATTAACCAACTAACCAAGGACGATGGTATTCATAGAACCTAAGATGGACATTAGGCGACCGAGTCAAGTTAGGTTGTTTGCGATTTTTTATTTTTTTTGCTACCTGAAATAATGTTGTTTTACTTTTGAATTAAAAAAAAACAATCAAATTGTTGTCCGCTCACGTTAGCACGCCATCTAGTTAATTAATCTATTTATCGATTCTTATTGGACATTTAGGCTATAATAATATGATATTATTGGACTATTGAATCACATTTAGTTGAATTTAAATCACAATATTAGACTACACAGAAGCTAGATTATCAGTTAGGACCTATTAAATTATTTTCTTCTTTCTCCCTTTCGAAGTGGAAGCCATCAAACGGATCCCGATTGCCTATGACAATTGCCCGGTTGCACGATACTGGAAGTTTGAGAAGAAGGGAAACTATAGTGTGAAATCCGATTACTAGAAGGGGCCCCCTCCGCCTCACCAACACGACATCAATGCCTCAGCGGGGCCCTCTAACCATCCTGATGGTGATTGGAATAGAGTTTGGAAGCTACAACTTCCTCCTAAAGTCAGAATTTCCACTTGGAAAGTAGCCCACAATGCTATTGCCACTAAAACCAATCTTGTCCTCCATCATGTTCCCGAAAATCCCAGGTGTGTCCTTTGCGATTTTCATTGGGGTGATACTAATAATGATATTTTTTTCTGTCAGGCAGTCAAACAAGCTTGGAAACACACAGAATGGTGGCCAACCATTAAGAAGGCTCGTTCTACCCAAGCCATTGAGTTGTTCCCCTTCTTCGACTCAATGCTCAACCAGCAAGACATGGAAAGATTTTGCATGAAGATGTGGGGAATCTGGAAGGATCGCTGCACCCTCACTCACAAACCCTCTCCCCCTGACAAAACAAATCCAAAACCTATCAATGTCCTTTGGACCGATTCCTTCCTCGACTCCTACCGAGAAGAGAATCAAAGCACTGCCCACCGAACCCCCACACTTACCAAAAGATACTCACCAACAAACAACCTTCATGAATCATCATTCTTTTCCTTAATGGTTGACGCGACTTTCAATGATCTGTTCATGTCTTATGTTGTAGGATTTGCCATCTTCGATCCTGGAGGAAAACTCTGGGCAGCGGGCTATCGTAATATCCAACCTCTAGGATCCATCATGGCAGCTGAGCTAACCGCATTTAAACATGGTATCACCTTCTGGCTTAACCACCTCCCCGGCACCACATGCGTATACTCAGATTCCATTGAGGCAATTCATTCTCTTTACTCTGAGTCCTCTTACAAGGGAGTGGAGGAAAATCTCATCAAAGAAGTCAGACTCATTAAAAACACCTCAGTGAAAAGTGTATAGTACTGCCCGCGAGCCAAGAATACTACGGCTGATAATCTTGTGAAGATTGCTACGAAATCTCCCCTCCCTCAAGCCTAGGTGGGTGATGATATTCCTAGACAGATTCTGTCTATTGCTCTAGATCACTAGTCTTCCCGATTGTAGTGTAGAGCCTCTAAAAAAAAAAAAACTAATCAAAATTCCAAACAATGTATCAAATTCTAAATGCTATCAACTCTATTGTCTACAAAAAATTTAATTTCATAAACAATCATATATTTCCAAAATCCATACAAACAAAACAACAATATATCCATTCTACCAATTGCAATATTCCAACTACGAGTCTACTGTCTACAGTCTCAAAAGATTAAAAAATTCCTATTCCGAAAGACAAGATTAACACTTGAAGTTTATGTAGGTCCCATGTGTTCGAATGGAGAATGAAGGAATTGACTTTAACATTGCTTTCATAGGAGACGCTAGAGGAAATCCTTCCCCCAGCGAGATTGGGAATCCAAACATCTTTTCTCGCGTGTATAGTCATCTCATTGCCCACTTTCCAGATGAGGCCGTTGGCAATAATGTTCTTACTCCAGAGGATGGATCGCTAGATATAGGAGGGGTTGGATCCGATGGTAGCTTCCATGATATCACTATGCTTGAAGTATCGGGCTTTAAAAACTTTAGTGACAAGAGAGTCCGGATTCATGATCATCCTCCAAATTTATTTTGCAAGCAGAGCTTTGTTGAAGAGGACTAGATCTCTAAAACCCATTCCGCCCGTATTTTTCGACTTTGTGAGCAGTTTCCAACTTTTCCAGTGAATCTTCTTTTCACTAGTTTTAGCTCCCCACCAAAATCTGGCACACATTCCCTCGATGTCCCCACAAATGGTGGTGGGGATCCTAAAACAGGACATAACATAGGTGGGGACGACTTGGACTACAACTTTAAAAAGGATCTCACAGCCTCCCTCAGAGAAGAATTTGTTCTTCCATCCATCTAACTTTTTGGCAACTCTGTCTCTAAGATAGCCGAATTGAATTCTCTTGCTTCTAGTAGTGTATGTGGGGAGTCCAAGATATAAATCATGACCTTGGCAGACTTGAAGTTGGAGGCAGTCTTTAGTGCACTGGATGTGATCATGAGGAGTATTTTTGCTGAAAGTGATGGCCGATTTGTCGAAGTTGATAAGTTGACCAGAAGCCTTTTCGTAAGTGAGAAGGCAAGATTTGATCGCATCACAATCTTCTTTAGTGTTTGTGAAGAAGACGAGACTGTCGTAGGCAAAGAAAAGATGTTTGATCATTGGGCTTCCCCGGGCCATTTTGATCCCATGGAGCCTGTCGTCCTTTGCAAAGGAGTTGATGATAGCTGAAAGACCTTGGGAGCAAAGAATAAAGAGGTACGGGGACAAAGGGTCCCCATGAGGTTGACCCAGCAGTTATTGAAGCCCATTTTGCTCATAATAGCTCGGAGGTAGTTCCATTCCACTCGGTCATAAGCCTTGCTCATGTCCAGCTTTAAAGCAGCATAACCATGTTTGTTTTTGGTGTGTCGGAGCCAGTGCATACATTCGTAGCCGAGGAGAATGTTATCGGTGATTAGGCGGCCCAGAATGAAGGCACTCTGATGTGGATCAATAATGTTAACCAGTACGGTCCTGAATCTGTTGGTGATTGCCCTGGCCACGATCTTATAGGAGACATTGCAAAGACTGATGGGCCGATAGTCTTTCAAGGAGGTGGGATCCTTAGTTTTGGGGATAAGAGTGACGATGGTGGGGTTCCAATAATTGAGAGAATCGCCATCGTTAAGAATTTTGAAGATGGCCGATGAGATCTCGTCCTCGATGGTGTCCCAAGCGTTTTGGAAGAAAGAGTAGTGAAGTCATCCGGGTCTGGGGCCTTTTAGAGATTAAGATCGAAGAGGGCTTTACGAACCTCATCTTTAGAAAAATGGTTGTTGAGTCTATTATTCATATCCTGTGTAACACAAGAGGTCAAGTGTGTTGTGATTTGATCAATATCCTGAGCCGAGGGGTTTTGGGACGTAAATAAAGTAGAGTAGAAATCAGTGACAATGTTCTCGATATCTTTCTGATTAGTGATAAGATGGTCATCACTGTTCCTAAGCTGGAAGATCCTATTGCGCTTGCGCCGTTCAGAAGCCGATCTGTGGAAGAAGGCAGTATTCTGGTCTCCGGACGAAAGCCAATTATTTCTTGATCGTTGTTTCTAATGAGTTTCTTCCTGGTAGAGTAATTTCTCGAGCGAGGCTTCCAGAGATCGAACTTTTCCATAGTCGTAGGAATCATCCTCCACATTGAGACATTTGTTCAGGTCCTTGCGAGTGTTTTTAATTTTCCGGGATATGTCGGCAACTCTGAGATGAGCCCATTCTTTAAAATTCTTGGCCATAAAGGTGTTTGAAGATTAGTGCCCGTGGGAATGGAATTCCAGGAATCATCTAGGATATCGTTGTAGTTTTCTTCAAAGAGCCATTTGTGTTCGAATGTGAAAATAGGGGTGTGGCTGATAGGTTTGTTATCAGTTTGATTGAACGTCAACAGGATGGGGCGGTGATCCGATCCAAAGAAGTCCAGATTTTTAACAATAGAATTTGGGAAAGAATCGGCCCAAGCCTGGTTGGCAACAAATCTATCGAGACGTTCCAGAATACGGTGTGGGTCTTTTCTCATATTATTCCAGGTGAACCTTGGGCCTGAAGCCCCCAAGTCAGAGAGATTATTATTGTCGAGGGCATAACGGAAGACATTGAGTTGGCTTTGAGGACGGGGGACCCCTCCTTGTTTCTCGTTCCCAAAAAGAAGCTCATTGAAGTCGCCTCCTACAAGCCAGCCAAAATTAGGATTAGAGTGAGTAGTTGTAATTTTACTAAGTAAATCCCAAGAAATAGGGTGAGAGCTTTGAACTGGGTGGCCGTAAAAACCAGTAAAATACCAAGAAATGGAAGAGGAAGTAATAAGACTATCAATGTGACCCGACGAGTAAGCCAAAATAGAAACGTTAACATTATCATTCCAAAAGAGCAACAAACCTCCACTTTGACCGATAACATCAACACAAAACCAATTACTAAAATTTAAAGAAACACGCCAACTAGAAGCAACAAACTTAGACACTCTAGACTCGAAAATGAAAAGCAGATTGGGGGTGAATAAAAAATTAAACACTGCAAATTGCGGAACGCTCGCTGGCCCCCGAGTCCACGAGCGTTCCAAACTACACAATTCATGGTACTCGGCGGGGTTGGGCTTCGCCAACCGCCGCCGTTGAGTCGAGTGGGTATGGGTCTGCTTCCAGTCTTCCAGTAGCCGTCTTCTTGAGTTCCTTTGTGGTACTCGAATTCCTTGAGGATGCTTTTCTTGTCAGATTTGAAGCCAGGGTTGTTGTTGGTATTGTTCGCTCCCTTAGGAGTGTGTAATGACTTGCGAGTGTGGGCCTTCTGTACACTACCAGAGTGAGTACAAATCCTCTTCTATGGCCGACAAAATGGGAATAAACTAGTACTGAAAAGGAAAGTTGGGGTGGGATAATTGGAGAAAATGACACAAATCTTATAAGGATAAGAGAAGGTGTGGGAAAAGACGCACAAAGTGGCGCAAGAAACTCAAGCCACAAGCCCTAACCCTAATTTTCAAAAAGAAGAGAGTGCGGCTAAGCAGGAACTTAATACAAAAATATGGGGAAGTCTGAAATATTACTAGATGAATATTAACATTTGGCAATGAATTCTGATTAATGTTGATATTAAGATAACGACTTCTTCAACTAAATGAGTCACTCAAAAGAAAATTAGATGATGTAGGGTGAAACAACACATAATGTTGTTGAATGTAAAATATCACAGGATCGTCTCGCGCCTTTAACAACTATGCTTGCAACTATCTAGCTCGAATTTAAAAAAAATGAATGTCTGCTTCATATGCAAATTTATAAATGTAGTAACTCACTTTGTCAAGTTTTTCTTTGCAAATTGTCTCTTTAATGTTTTGATCGTGCATGTTCTTCTGTGATCTATGGTTTCCTCAATGTTGATTTGTAAATTTATCCAAAGGTCCAATAGAGCTGTGAGACAACCTTCAGACTCTCTCAATGACATATTCTCATTAATAAGCACCCAATATTCATGTCATCAATGTCAATGTTAATATTCACGTGTGATCCTATCTTTTCATCATTTTGTTTATTTCCAGCTTCTTCATCTTTGCCTCATTGATTGAATCTCGAACACTTAATTTTGATCTTCTTTTACATACAACATTTCTCCGTGTGCCTACAATGTGTTACTTCATTATGTGAATTCTTCCGTACATTTGTATTTCACATATGATGCATTTCAATCTATCCAAATTATTTGGATCTCCCAGCATAACATACTACTATCCCATATCATCTGGTTTTCGTTTGAGTGATTCACTAGTCACAAAAATTGAAGAAGTCGTTATCTCACTAATTACTACCAAGAAAATATCAACACCTAATCAAAAATCAAAATTCATCTGGTTTTCGTTTGAGTGACTCACTAGTCACAGAAGTTGAAGAATTCGTCAACTTACTAGTTACTACCAAAAAAATATCAACTGTAATCAAAATTCCAAACAACAATATATCCATTTTAAATGCTAACCAAGACCATTGTCTGCATATTTCCAATTTCATAATTAATCACATATTTTCAACCGAGGAAGTGAAATTGCTCAAATCACCATTTGATCATTAAAAAAAATCACATACTTTCAATTCCATAATCAATACTGTAAACAAATTAAAATTGTACCCAATTAAAAAACAACTCGTGAAAATTATGTGTTATTTAAAATTTATTATTGAGAATTTAAATAAAGTCAATTCCTAATATTAATTAATAAATAATTAATGGCATCATCAACCCATCAAATTAATTAGGCCCAACTCAAGTTATATGGCCTAATAAATGAAGTTGGATCTCTAAAGTCCAATAAACCAAGTTGGGCCTCTGAGAGTCCAATAAAATAAATCAAGTTCAACCCAAATCTTACAAGTTCATCAGATATTTTTAGAATATTCTAGAATCTTCCGGCCTGCTAGGAAAAACCTATTAAACCCAAGACAAAACCCTATTCTCCATTTATAAATGAGGGTCCTCCTCATTCACTTTCACACACAATAACACACAACTGAAGACTTCGGAATCCTCCACAAAGATCGAAGGCATTCTTGAAAATTCAAAGGCGTTCTTCGTACAAGTCAAGCCCCTCCAATCGGACGTTTCTCCTCTCGATGATTCTAAGATATTCCTCCTAGACTCTTGAAGATCTTCGTGCAAATCATCCAGAAACGACATCCGATCAGGGATAAAGGATCCAATCAGATGTTTTGCTTCAAAGGCGTTCTTCAAGGCTTCGAATACATTCTTCATCAGCTTCAAGTGTTCTTCACGAAAACCTTATATTCCCAATTCGAGATCAAGGTGTTGAGCCCCTCCAATTTGGCTTTTCTTCTCAAAGGTGTTCTTCGTTCAACCCTTAAAGATCTTTATCAAGCACTAGAAGATTCAAAGACGTTCTTCGTCAAAATCGAAGACGTTCGTTCAAAAAGTCTTCAAAAGCCACGTTCGATGACGTTCAGTCCTTGGATCAATGCTTCAAACTCACAACTTCAACTCCAGACAAGATTAAGGCGAGGTTCGCTCCAAAAAGTCGTCCAAATCAAGGTCAAGTATCAGAGGAACAAATTAGAGTCTAAACTCACATTCAAATTTAAAGAAATTCAATTAGAAATTTTATTTTCGTATTTTTATATTGAATTCATGAAATTTGTTGTTACAAATTTTGCACGCCCAGTGGGACCACTCTACCTCTCATCCCTTCTCTTCCAAAGAAAGCTTCAGCATAATCAACATGTCTTCCCGTAAGATCCTCTACATCAAGTTCGATTTTTGGGACAGTTCGAAAGCCAACGTTGTTACTCGGAGCATGTCAAGAAGATTAAACTTTGGGACCTCTTCAGGAGCCAACCCTTCAGTTGGAACTATTGCGAACAGACCTTGTCATATTGTTGAAAGTGACGAAGACAACACGGAGGACTCCACTCCTCGATTCTTGTCAATATCTTCTTCAAACTCAAGCAGAACTTCAGTTATGATGGTGGGAGCTACCATTATTGAAGAACAACTTGTCAACCCGACCAAGGTCATCAAAGGACTTGCAATGAAAGTCCAAAATCAGGACTCCCAAATAGCCCACTTGATGAACAAGGCAAATAGTGGTGAGGCAAGTCACTCAAATGAAAATAAGGTTGAAGAGCAAGAATATGCTGAAGATTTAACCAAGCATCAAGAAACTGAGCAAACGGAGAAAGAAATGTTGGTTTCTTCTGACGGAGGGATTGATATGCTTCAGCTCAAGGAGTTCATCTTGGGAATTGTAAAAGGAAGATACAACGAAGGTTTCAAGTCATCATTCTCCTACACCAAGCCGTACAGTAAGAGGATCGACAGCTTGAAGATGTCAGTTGTATATCAACCTCCAAAATTCCAACAAATTGACTTCAAGACTCCATTTGGATAGAGAGGATTTGAAATAAATGGATTTGAAAAATAATACTTGTAAAAATGCATATATTTCAAATCATAAATTGTCAAGAGATGAGAGAGATAGGAAGAGAGGGAAGGGGGGAGAGAGAGGGAAGGGGGAGAGAGGAGGAGAATTCAAATGACTAGGTTTTGATGAGGATTTGAAATCCCTCCATTTTTAACTAGCTAGCTAAATCTAAGTATTTGTAAATCAATTGGAGAGTGGTGCTTTCTGCGTGAAATCCATGGATTTCAAATTCACCCATCCAAATGGAGCCTAAGGGAAATCTGAAGTAGCACGTGACTCACTTTGTTGAAACGTGTAAAGTCACATGGAACAAAAATTCCTGAATCGCTTCTACAACACAACGAGAACGGTTAACATGATCAAACTGACTAACACTCACCAGTGGAAAGAGGAGCCCGTGATCGATTATATTAATCGATGGAGGAACTTAAGCTTGAACTGCAAAGATCGGATGTCTGAGACTTCTGCAATTGAAATGTGCATCCAAGGCATGCAATGGAGTCTTCAAGGCCTTGGATGCGCTTTGAAGCTGATGAAGAATGTCTTCGAAGCCTTGAAGAATGCATTTGAAGAAAATGTCCAGAGAGGATCGAATCCTTTATCTCTGATCGGATGTCGTTTTTGAATGACTTGCACGAAGAACACTTTTGAATCTTCAAGAGTCTAGGAGAAAGATCTTCGAGAGGAGAAATGTCTAATCTGAGGGGCTTGACACCTTGATCTCAGCTCGGATGTCGTTTCTGGACGACTTGTACGAAGAACGCCTTTGAATCATCAAGAGCGTCTTCGATATTTGTGGAGAATTTTGAAGTCTTGAATCTTGAGTCTTCAGTTGTGTGTTGTTGTGTATGAAAGTAAATGAGGAGGATCCCTATTTATAAGTGGAGAATAAGGTTTTGCCTTAGGTTTAACAGGCTTTTCCTAGCAGGCTGAAAGATTCTAGAATTTTTTAAAAATATTTGATGGGCTTGTACAATCTAGGCTGAACTTGATTTCTTTTATTGGACTTTCAGAAGTCCAATGTGGTTTATTGGACTTTAAAGGTCAACTTCATTTATTGGACTATAGAAGTCCAATTTCATTTATTAGGTCATATAACTTGAGTTGGGTCTAATTAATTTAATAGGTCAATGATGTCATTCATTATTTATTAATTTATATTAAGAATTGACTTTATTTAAATTTTCAATAATAAATTTTAACTAACACGTAATTTTCATGTATCTTTTTTTAATTGGGTGCAATTTTAATTTTCTTACTAATATTTACAAACCGAGCAACAATGTGTCCAATTATCCATTTTATTGTCAACAAATTGCAAATATTCCAACTTCCCAAAAATAAAATAACAAGTCCTAACTCCTAACCTAACTTTTGTGAAGAGTGATATTGTGATTCAAATTCAACTAAACGTGATTTCATTGTAATATTATATTATTGACTATGTCTTATATGCACCCGGGTGCACCGTGCACTCATATTGTATTTTAGAAGCGTGCAACTTCTTATGCTGAAAAATGCAACTTATTTACATAGAAAATTGCAACAGTTAATATTGGAATATAGTTGCATGCTTATGTTTGGAATAGTTGCACATATCTATTTTGTATAGTTGCACGCTTCTAAAATACACTATGAGTGCACGGTGCACCCGAGTGCACATAAGACTCACTCTATATTATTATAGCACAAATGTACACTCTGCGACCTGACGGTGGGTGAACGTGGGTGCACGCGCGATGGCAATTAACGATGCCCTACTCTTCTCTCCCAATTTGGGGAAGTTTCTTTCTACTTCTACGGTGCCTCTCTGGTCTAATGCGTGTTTTGATTTTTTACCTAATCTTTTTTTTAAATTTACAAGTGAAACGACGTTGTTTCACACAACAAAAATAATAAATCATAAAATAATGGCAACAAATGCCCAAAACACCTAATGTGAAGGAATACCATGAACTTGGGTCAGCCGGTAGTTGCCTAGTGCCTAAGCATCAATAAGTCTACAGCCTAGCCCGAGTACTACATCACTGCTATTAATTAATGAATCTATGACTGTTTTTTGGCTACAAAAAGCACAAGAAACACCCATATTTTAGTGATTAGAATCTAGCTTATCTAGAATTTTGGTGCAGAGTCCCTTTCTAATAATTTCCAAGTGTCCACTTTCTCTTATCCTAAGTACTGTAAAAAGATGGATAAATAAATAATGTGATAGTAAAACATGATATTTTAAAAATCTATTTTAGTACTCAACTTAGTATATAAAAAAAGTCACTATTGTTAGATAGATATTAATTTTTTGGGATAAAAAAGAGGGGTTGATTACATTTTGCCATACGAACTAGGTGTGTTTTTGCAATACATATAACTAAACCTTTAAGACTGTAGATGATACGAATTATTCCACGAGATGATATGATTCATTTATTTGGATTCCTGTTAACATAAATAAAATTTGTAAAATATAACATGTATATAATATTTGAGCAAATGAATAGTTTTGAGGTTTGGTGATTACATATTGGCATAAGAAAATAGCTCTTGGGGTATATAGAACCAACAACAGTATTCCATTCCATCTCCTCAAAAATAACCAGAAATATCTACAGTAAAACATACTGTATCAAGGCTAAGTCTTGTATGCATCCAAGTGCACCGTGCACTCATAGTGCATTTTAAAACCATGCAACTTGTTATACTGAAATATGCAACTTGTTTACACTAAACCGTGCAACTATTAATATGGAAAAATAGTTGTACAGTTCAGTATAAAATGGTTTGTAAGTTCTAAAATGCACTATGATTATCTGGATGAATGTGAAACCCACTCCTATCTCAATTGTAACACCATTATAGAACCTACAAACCATTATATCATAAACATTAACTCTGGCTCTCCTTTAGAACTCAATCAAGTCCCTTTTAGAAGACCCCAAGAAGAAATAAAGCAAAATCACATCCCAAGCATGCCATTAAATTTTTGTATTCAGATTCTTATCAAGTATCTGGATGTAACTAAACCTGGATCTCCTAATCATGAGTTCCATGAAATTAAATTAATTAAAAAATTAATAAACAATTATACAATATACTCTCAACCGCATATATTATTTAAAACAATTACAATCCCCTGGTTTCCAGCTTTTGTTACCAACCTTGACAATAAACAAAGAGAAAGTATCCAATTCATGAAATTATCCCACAATGTAAACATAAAATAAACACTATTTGTGAAGTTGGACTCAAAAGCAGCAATTAATGAATAGTCCAGTTCTCAATCTCATCATAAGTATAAAAACACAGCAACAAAGATAGTTCTACAAAGAAAATAGGGGGGGGAAGAACCTAGCACATAGGGGCAGCAGTGTTGTTTCTCAGTTTCTTCTTTCTTTAACATATTTTTTTAATAAATCTAGACCAAAATTTAACACTTTTTTATTTTATGATTCCCCTTTGTTTTCTTTAGAGTTATATTTTTGTCCAAATAGTTTGTAATTTTCAAAATTTGTACTTAAACCACGTTTGGGGTGAAGAAGATACGGAATGTAGAAGACGCGTGCCAATGCACACTGAGGCGCATGCCGCGCATCAGAAAAGGCAGATTCAAGTAACAACTGAAAGGAATAGCATTTTCTTTATTAATTTAACGGGTTATTTAACAAAGAAGTTCAGTTATGTATAAATGGAAAATATAAAATCAATGTAAGAGCAAAAAAACAATACTTTATGTTTTATAATATGCTTAGCATTTTAAGTGCAAATATTACACTCCTTACAAAATTTACATGATTGATTGTTACTTTATTATACATTTTTAGTCACATATTTTGCAGTTTAGTAACAACATGTTAGACAAATATTTTAGGACTTTTATTCTTGTTTCTTTCTCAACAGTAAGAGTTATTCAATAGGGCAAGTTGCAGGTGATGGCGGTAGAAAATGATGTTTTTTCAATTAGGTTCCAATTTCCCAAGTACCTATAATGCATCCTATCATATGTATAGCTGTGACCCCTATCTATTTTTGTACATTATATTCAATTAATTTGATCAATGTGACAGGAACAGCACAAATGGAACAGGCTTGATATACGCAAAATAGAAATGACTTTCGTGTTACTATCCAATGGATCATCATAAAGCAAATGCACCTATAGCCCCACACCATATCATGGTTGTATTTCTTTAACTTTCAGGAACAAATTAGAAAAAAGATAAAGAACATACAACAGTTAGCAGAATGAACCCCTCCAACCAAGTGGGAAGTAATCACGAGCAAGGCCCTCTAAAAACTAGGCTTTTCACTGGACTAAGTATTTTTAAGGAGAGAACTAAACTACCGATGACTAGATATGCAGTCCATTGAAAAAAGCATAAGGAACGAGGAACTGAGGGGATAAACCTATTGTTCTCCATTCCATATAAAAGTATGGAAAGAAACACACCCCAATTTTAGACTATTACACCCTTGTTTTAAAAAATAAAAATTAGCTCAAGATTAGCAAGGGAACTTATCTTTTCACATTTGTGTTGTTAGCTTTCAGCAAGCGAACAACTTATTCGTCCTTTTAATTAACGGTCTGATTCATCCTTATATATAAAGATGAAGTTAAATACCTATATCAAACTTTTTTAGTGTGTGTGAGGTGTCCAATGCCACCATAATTCCAGGGCTTGAAGAGGCAATGAGTAAAGTGGTCAATTATACACCTATCCTTCTTCTTTTTCGTGGAAATTATCATGATTTTCAGAAGTCTTTTCAGATTTTGTACAAGCTTTTCTAAATACTTTTGTAATGCCAATGCATTATTAACAATTTGGTGACTCAAATATAAGAAGTTTTGCTGTTCATGGTGGATTGGGGAGATATAATGGATGAATTGTTATTCTTTATTTTGTAATGAACATAACTTTTGTACAGGATGAAGATGATGACAGAAGTGAATATGGGAGAAAAAAATTTAGGCTAATATAGACATTTAACTATTCGGGGGTTGTTCAGAAAATGCATTTTTGGTTTAGCTAGATGAACACAACCACAAAAAATTTCAGATCTTTCAGTACTAAGTTTTGGTCTTGGCATCTTGCCCATATGCAAAAGTTGGTCTCTCACCAGAAAGTTACTACTCAATTCAGTAAAATGAATAACAACAAATTCAAGAAAAGGCCGATCAGATGTACAATCAGAACAACAATATCCTAAACTCAATAAAAAGCAAAATACTGGATGCATAATGTTATGCAGTAAGAAGCAGGACATATAAACAAGTTTAAAGCATATATTCATCAATAGTCTACATAACCCAATTCAATTACTTCCAGAAAACCACATTTCTACACTAATAAACAAAGCCAAATCACAAGATAACACTGAAAAAAGCTTACATTCATTCCAGCAGATGTCATCTGAACCAGGAGCTGCAGTTCTCGTAATTAAAAACCCGAAAAACGAGCAATCCTTCAACAACACCCAAAATCCCACCAGCAAAAATATCAAGAACGAAATGCCTTCCAAGAAGCACCCTAGAAACCGACGTAATCGCAGCCCAAACCCCCACCACCAAAACAAAATACTTCACAATCCCACTCTCGGCCTCAAAATTCAACACATTTACAAGCAAATCATCCCTAATTTGATCACGATACAAGAAACAAAAAGCGGCAATATACGAAACCCTAGAGGAGTGGCCACTGGGGAAAGACCAGTGGTCAACGGCGAACGAGAGGAACATATGCTTGTTGTAAACAGGGCGGGGGCGTTGCACGATGTGCTTGATTAGGCCAATTAGGATTAGGTCTAAAAGGGATCCGATAAGGAGGTTCAGTAGGAGGGTAATGGGGGCGGCGAGAGCGGCGGCGTGGGTGGTGGTGGTGGCGGCGGCGAGAATTGACAGAGTGATCGGGAAGAAGAGGCGGCCGTCGCCGGAGAGTTCGAGGGATTTTAGGAGATAGAAAGGGAGTATGGGCTGGAAGAAGGTGTAGAGATGGAGGGATGCGGCGGTGTCGAGGTTGATAAGGCAGTGGAGGAGGGTCGGGCCGGCGGGAGGGGCGGCGGGTGGTTTAGATTCCATTTTTTCTGATTTGGTTTCGGCTCTGGCCATTGCCATTCGCGCATTCAAATCTAACGGGGAAGTAAGTTCAAACTTTTCAAAGTTTTTCAATTGTATATTGAGTTTTTTAATTTTACAACCGGGTACATAATTTTTTAAATGGTTGTAATTCTATCCCAAAATAGAGTGATGCTTGTATGCATCAATTAATTGCATAAGATGCAATTAGTGCAATTTGATTCAATTTTAATTTAGATGAATTATGAACTCTAAATTTAAATCCTAAACCATGAACCATAAACTCAAAATTATTAACCTTTTGGGTCGGGTGAACCATGAACTATGGATCCCAAAACCTCAGTCAAACCATTCCCTCTATCCTCAGATACTCCAGCACTAAAGATAATATCAGACTAACTCAGATTAATAGCCTGACCAGACTCCTCCTCATACATAGTAAGGATCTCCTTCACCTATAATAGCTAGACAGTCGTCGCTTTTCCAGGCACAAGAGTATCATCGACAAAGAAAAGATTTGAGACAGTAAGAGTCCATCTATAATTCTTAACCCCATGAAGAACCCCCAACTCCACCTCCCTCCGTATCAAAGTAGACATGGCTTCTGCATAAAACAGAAACAAATAAGATGATGATGATAGGGGGTCCTCTTGACAGAGATCCCGAGACGGACGAAACTACACAGATGGATCACCATTCACAAGAGCCTCAAAAGACACAGTCCTCACAATCGTATCTACTAAGCCCACCCCTATCCCAATCCTCACCAACACCTCCGTAAAAAAATCTCACTTCACAACATACACTTTACTCATATCTAACTTAAATGTTAGATAAGTATAGAACAACTCTTCCATTTAAGTCTAATATCAAAGTCAAATATTGAAAAGACAAAGTGGAATAATTTAAGTGGTTAGAGCACCACTACCTATGTCCAAAAAGTCATGGATTCGAGAAACTGATTTAATCGATAAAAGGAAAAAAAAACTTAAATGAAAACAAAGGGAGTAATCAATTAATCGATTTCAAGAAAAAAGATATATCCATGATTTCTTTCCTGGGTATAAATGGCATGTTCATTGTACTCTATGGGTACCTATAACAAATGCATAATGCATAAAAAAATGCATTGTGCAGGATAAAAATGCACATGTATATACACCCAAAACAATGCATTGTTAAATATAAAAGTGCATTTGCTCATAAACATTGCGTTGTTCAAAATAAGAATGCATTTGTTCATTAAAATTGCATTGTTTAAAATAAAATTTTGCAAAATTACACGAAAATCAGAATTGCATAATTAAAAAATAAATTCACAAAATCAGAATTGTGTAAACCGCAATTAAATTGCAACAAATCTCCAAAATCAACAAATCTCCAAAATAGATCCACCAAGGATGCAACAGATTTGTATAATTGAAAAATAAATCAAATCAGTGTAAACTGCTATTAAATTGCAACAAATTTAAAAAATAGATCCACAAAAGATGAAACAGATTTGCGTATTTGAAAAATAGAGCCAAACTAATCTTGAAGCAAATAATCTATTATGCAGCAATTTTTTCAAAAACCAAAAAATATTGGCATATCCTAATTAAAGATGCAATTTTGATCAAGCAAATAAATAAGCTACGAACATCAACCGGATCCATAAACTAAGAATTTTGAAATACCTTCACAACCACTAGCTCCCACACAAAATTGGCAAATGAATCAACAAATACCACCAATGTTGATGTCAACACCATAAGATAAAATAAAAAACCAATTTTCACCACAAAATCATAAAACCCAGCCGTGTATATACACAAGCAACAAGAATTAAAAACCCCTCCATAAAAATTTAAATTTTCATAAAAAAATTATAACACCCAGCATAACAAATCTACATAGATCTTGACCATCTCCCTACTATTCGAAAGGCACTGCCGCCGCCTCGTTTAACACACGACGATTTTACCGCCACCGCCACCGGGCCTCTCAAAAGCGGACAAAAGCGAAACGAATCACCACCACCGTCGTCTCTCAGCGGGTTGTCGGAGCTCGTCGAAGTCTAAATCCGCTGCCTCTTTCTCCCCCTCACCGTCTTCCTCCACCGATAGCCGTATCTGAAACAACCACCATCACCCGTCTCGTTTTAACGGTCGTCGCGGTTCCGCACCACTAGAGAGTTGTTAATGGGACTTTGAGAGAGCTTGAGCATCTGAGCGATTTTTTGTAGAGCATAAATTTATTGTTAAATATTAAGCCCAGTTGGCCGGCCAAATGTGGCAGAGCCCATTCAATCCATCGGCCAGATGGACCCAATTCTTTTGGGGTGGTATTTCCCAAGCCCACTTTAGGTTTTCTAAAGGGGCATTTTATTTCACTATTGATTATTAAATTAATTTAAATTAAATAGTTAGAAATATAATTTTGAATATCATATTTAAAAAAAAAATTCAATGAGCATGTCCAACGGAGACTCTATTTCCTACTCAAACGGCAAATCAACCGCAAATGCCACTCCAATGACACTCAAAATGGAACTTAAATTTCCATTTGTGAACAATATTGAGACAATTTTGCTTTTACATTGTTAACAACCTCAATTTTTTTTATTCTTTTGTGTATTTTTTTAAGGGTTTTAAATATGTGTATTTTATTTTTACTATTTTTTTACATTAATTATAATATTATGCATTACTTTTTTATTTAAATTTGATTATTATTATTTCTACTAATTTTTAAATTAATTTAATATTATGTGTATTATTTTTATTAAATTTGCCAATTTTTTTAAATATCATTGAACCAATTTTTATTTATATCATTGAACCAATGTGTTATAATATATTTTCATTGAATTTGTCAAAAAAAATTGTTTCATTTAAATGTAAATATAATTTAATTATAAAAAAAATGTTAGATAAATTAAAAAATTAAATTGATTAAGTTAAGAATATTCTTATTTGAGTTAAATTTTAGTTTAATGGTTAGAGATAATTTTACTGTTGAAAGCAAATTTGTGTTTTTAAGTTGTAATTTGAATAAAACCGTTGGAGATGCCCTTAAATATCTGGATATTGATCAACAAATACTTGCAACTTTAATTTTTTTTTAAACACACATTTTAGTTTCAAACTAACAAAATTGTCTTTAATACTATCTTCTTTCTTATTTAAAATGAAAAACAAATGGGATTAAGTTTTTTATAGTAATGTAACTTTGCATCGTTTTGAAATTGGTCTCGTATGTTTTGACTTTTTGATTTTGGTCCTATAAGTTTTAAAAAAAATTTAAATTTGTCATTTGACTGTTATAGCAGGTCACCAATCAGGTAACAACCATCTATGTAATTATTATTTTTTATTTTAATTTTAAAACACTACCTAAACTTTTTTAATTCTAATGATTTTATGTCTGGATTTTTTGCGTGTTTTTTTAGGCAGAAATTGTGAGTTTCTGTGTATTTTAGTTTATTTTTTTATATCAAGAATCCTGACATGATTTGTTTTGTCTTTTAATGTACAAATTGTTTTTAAAGCCGATCAAAAATCGGTTAAGATTATTATGATTAAAAAAGTTCAAGTGACGCTTTGAAATTAAAGGAATAACAAAATAATTACATATATAGCGGTTATCTGCTTGGTAATCTGTTGTAGGATGTGAAAATGACCAATTTTAAAATTTTAGAAACTTACAGGACTAATTTCAAAAAATTTAAAAACTTATACGATCAAAATTAAAAAGTCAAAACATACGGGATCAATTTCAAAACGAAACAAAGTTAAATGCCTATAAAAAATTTAATCCCATAACAAATTGTGAAAATGTTGGTGTCCTCCTCGTTAGTCATCCACGGCTTTCCGAATTCTGACCTTTCAGATCCTCACCAATCTCGATAGTTGGATTACATTTATCCCATTCAATAGATACATCCATATATATATATATATATATATATATATATATATATAGCCTTCAGTAAGCGTCTCCAAAGCATATTGAGTATATAATATCTCTCCGTTTCCAAGCAAAAACCTTTGGCATGGGAGTGTTAGATTGGTTTCGTAAAGTGCCAATGAAATTCACAAGTGCTTGGTTTTATCGAATCTTAATTTCAGGTGGTAAAAACTGGTGAACTTGCCAACTGCTCCTTCCTTATTTCTCAACCATATAATGAAAGCCCCTAGAAGGAATTACCTCATGATCCCCAGGGTTATTTTTGAGAATAACCCTAAAATCTACTTTGCGAATCTCCGTCCCTCCAACTAGATCACTGCTAGCTTCCTGAAGTAATACGTTTTGTAGTTTCTGTTGCATCCATATTTAATTTTGTCTTACTTTTTTGTTGTGCTCACTGCTTACCTGTTTGTACGCCCCCCCCGTCCAATGTATTTTGTTTGAAGCAAACTAGTGTGTAGGCAAAGAGGCAGTTTTCATTTACCAGTTAGTTGGCTAAAAATCATGTCCAATTTCAACTTTTCTATGGCTCTTATAAATGTTAGACAAAAATTTTGTGTGAATTCAAATTTATCGTGAATTTAATTTTTTTAATATTATTATTATGCATAAAAATTATTATATTACTTTTATATATAAAAATTATTATTGTTAGGCACCAAAATTTTATTGTCTGGTTCGTGTTACTCTTTATTACGTATCCAATGTTTATTTAATGAGTTTACAGGTATCCTGACGCTTCTAATATCTAACTAATATAGGTTATTTTAGTTCAAAATTCAAATAATTAGTTCCTTAGTTACATAATTGTTCAGGCCAAAAAAAGTTTTTTATTTTTTTATGAATTTACATATATAGAATGTCATTATATATTAAGTTCAAACTATGCACAAGCCGTTCAATTGTGGTATGTTATGCATGAAAATTTATTGGAGAAGGTCTTGTGTGAAATATTGCACACTAATGTTATGTGCAATGCAATATAAATAAGGTAAAAATGGTCAAAATTCGCGGGTCAACAGGGGCGGGTCGGGTGAGGGCGGGCAGGACGGGCAGCGCGTGGGCAGTGTGCTTCAGGTTGGCGCGATCACATATGTATTTATAGAAGGATATCTTTATCAAATATGTGTTGTAGTCTAGTGATTTAGGTTTGTTGTTAATGAAATTGGTCGTAGGTTCGATTTTTATTGGACACATAATTTTATTTTTATTTTTTTTGTCAAGTTTTTGTGTGTTACTACATCTATGTATAAGTGTTACTACATTGTTATATTGAAAAAACATCATTTTTTTTGTCAAGTTTTTGTGTGTTACTACATCTATGTATAAGTATTACTACATTGTTATATTAAAAAAAACTTCATTTTTTATTTTTATTTTTGTCAAGTTTTTGTGTGTTACTACATCTATGTATAAGTGTTACTACATTGTTATATTGAAAAAACTTCATATCTTACGTAACACGTAATAAAACATATCGTAACACATAAATATTCATAAGGTAACATGAGTCACAAGGTAACACATTATTGTTCATATGGTATCATATGAGTATTCACATAGTATTACGACCATATATGAACAGTGTTACATATTACTAAAAAATATGTGTTATTACATGAACAAAAAATGTTATCCTATGAAGAATAATGTGTTACCGCATGAACAAAATCTGTACAAGCGCGAAAAGAAATTCTCAGTCCAAAATTATAAATTTAAAGAACAACTTGATGTGTTACTACATGAACAAAAAAAGTGTTACCATATGATCAAAAGAATATTACTACATGAACAAAAACCAGTACAAACACGAAAAAAATCATCAGTCCAAAATTACAGATTTACAGAAACAATGTGAAAAGAGTGCAGAAGGATCTGAATTTCATTACACAATTTGTGTTGAGGGGTAATCCAAATACCACACACGTATTATCTCTTCTTCTCGCATAATCCACATCAAAAATTCAAATTGAACAACCTGATTTAATCCAATGATCAGAGAGAAAAAGAAAATTAGCGCACGAACGAGGAAGAAGAAAATCCGTGAGATCCGCCAGCAATCTGAAGAGAAAGAGGAGGAAGAAGAAATCTGACCGCGATTTTGGCTATATTGATTCCTGACCTAGTTTTTTCGGCGGCGTCCTGTGATTTGGTTCTTCTTTTCCAATCTACGCTCATAATAATTAGAATGGGTTGGGCCTGGAGGAAATTTACAAAAGACGGGCATCTATTTGGGCAAATTGCACGGTAATGCTTGTATGCAATATTGCATACAAGTTTTTGTCAATTTATTGAATCACTCCTCAAAGCTCTCTTTATTATATTTTTTTTCTTAAAAAGTGTGCTTATTTTAACGGGAAAAAAAATTGTTGGATGGGTGAGCATATATGATTAGGAAAATAATCTTATATGTTTAGACCTTACTAAAGTATAATTATTGTATTAATTAATAAAAGTGAGTCTTTTGTGCACCCAAGTACACATCGTACACTCATACAACTGAATGATTCATTTTTAAAAAAAAACTTACCCATTAAATATATTAGATGTTGGGAAATTTATAGTTTTGATGAAAGTTCCAACAACACTTGTAATAGAGGGGATATTTATTGTTTATGGATAGGGGTTGATAATTACTCTATAGAAGTGCGATGTAATAGATAGGTGCATATTGAGGGGAACTCAATATGTATGTGAAATCATTGAAGACTCAAAGAACAAAGCGATATCTTAAAAGTTGTCTTAGAAAAGTAAAAGATTGATCTTTCATATCTCAATCAAACTTCGGATACGAAGATCGGATGATCTACTGACTTCGATGATCGGACCCGAAAAACCTACATCGGTAAGTACGCTAGTTGAAGCTAAGTCAACCGGCATTGGTGATCGAAAAGCATGAGTGAAATCGATGTTTCACCTAATCATACGTCTATGATCCCGAACAAGGAGAATGTCAAGCTTAGTTCAAAGCGAAAAGTGAGTCCGCTATCCAATAAGAACAAGACACGTATGATGGGAAAAAATGCGGGATTTGATTTCAATTATACTCTTTTGTAAAGTTAGTCACATCAAGCACAAATTTTCCAACGGCTCTTTGATTTCAAGGTCTATATATATGGGATTACAATGAATGAAAATAAACGAAAACCTTGAACAAAATGAATTTGATTTCCGCATAAGAACACGATCAAGAAGAATATTTTTTATTAAGTGTTCATCCCATAAGTTCTTAGCATAGAAATCTTTTCATCTGGCGATTAGGCTACTTATCCAAGAAGAAAAAGATTTCATAGTTTCAACAATCTTACCCAAACCCCCAAGTTAGGTTAAGTTGTTTAAAAAGACTAGGGTTCTAGTTTCGATTTAAGGATCGGTTGAGTGTGAACTCTTTAAACATCTAATCGATTATCTTTGTGTTGGACTTACACATAAAACAAAGTCCGGTTAGTTAATCGTTGCCCTTTTGATAATCAGGTTTGTCGAACCACTATAAATCTTTGATCTTTGATTAAAGGGACTTTACAACCTTTAAAAGCATACATATTCCAAGTTGAGGTGAGAACACGAAATCGGCGATTAAAAGATTAATCTTTCGATTTATCAAAACCGGTTTTTCACGGGTAAAAACTTAAGCTTTCACACATCGATTAAACCGATAGATCGCTTCAGCGAGAAGAAGTTGAGTTAAAAAATCGATTCACTACTTTTCTGAGGAAGCGATCTGACGAAAAGAGTCTATTCACCCTCCCCTCTAGACTTACGCTTTCACTAAACTTGGATTCGGGACCTCTCCAAGTGGTATCAGAGATTTGTTGGTTCTCGAGGACCACTCGAGATCTGCGTATCATCGATTCTTGAGGAAGAATCTTTGTGGTCAATCGAATCGATCTTGAAAAAACCGATTTTTTTAAACTCATTCATTTTCCAAAATCACTTTCAAAGATGGATAACACCTCGGTATGTATCATGATCTGCCGAGTTCTCAATCGATGAGTATGCAGTTAGGCCATATATATGTCCAACCATCTAGAAGCTCGATCGGTGGGAGAATGATGGAAGTCATCGAAAGAGGACCCATCATCATTTATCGATCGGAGAGAGGACTTTGCCGGGAAGTCTTTATTAAAAAAGCCCAAACCTTGATGGATGCATAAGAGAGGAAGCGCATACTCTAGATACTATCGCAAGGCATATTATCATGAAAACAATGGATAAGGTCACTAAAGAAAAGATTAAGTATCTCCAAAGGAAAAGCAATGTGGGATATATTTGAAAAATACGAGGGAAATGAGCGGATAAAAGGCAGTGGATCTACAATGTTTAACCGGTGAAGAAATCAAGATGTTGCCCAACGAAAACCATCAACGAACTCGATGGAAGAATTACAATGTCTATAAACAAGCTTCGAGAACTTGGTAGAGATGTCCGATAAAGATATCAACTACAAAATTCTAAGGTCTCTAAGAAGTGGGATATGAAGGTCCACGGTGATCAAGGATTGCCAAGACATCTCAAAAATGAAGCCAAGCGGCTTGTTCTTGAGCCTTAAAGCTCACGAGTTGATTTGATTGATTTGAGGAGAGGACGGATGATGAAGAGGAAGCCTCGACTTCAAAAAAGAACTCGAAAAGAACTGTTGGGAATATAGTGAGTCAGCAGAGCAGACGCGCTCGCTTGCGAAAGCTTTGAGAAATCAAACGTCCAACTTGGTAAGTTCGAAGATTCTATAAGGACTATCAACATAAGCCGGGGCGAGATAGGAGAAGATCGCGATGATCGAAGGGATCACAGAGATGGAAGGAAAAAAGATAGTCCGAACGGAGAAAAGGAAGAGAAACCAATCAAGATTACTATTAGTTTTGAAAATTCACGGAAGGAAAGGAATGGACAAAACGAGGTCACTATTTGACGCCTGCACGGACGACAAGAGAAAGGGGAAGAAAGAGGAAGGCGAAGAGAGCAGACCTCAGTATTCAATATTTTGAAAATGAAGATCGATATTCTCTTGGACGATGATGAGAATGGCGAGGAATGAAACCCCTATTTATAGGTGTGGAATGCTGGGAAATTTCTCTTAGATTTTGAGGGCTTGAACACTTATGGAATATTCTAGAAAAATTTCTAAAAAGAAAATGGTCTATGTAAAGCCTTCGAACTTAGATTAATTTTGCCTTTTAAACGAGGAATTTAAAATTTTTAGATTTTATTGATGACTTCAAAATTTAAGCAAAATTTGAAAATTTCCAAAAGCATGAAAGTTAAAATCATCCGAGGATAATCTGCGTAAGAAAATGGAGGTTTTTTCAAAATCATCTAAAACCATTCAAGATTTATTTTTCGAACAACGATTAATAAGAAGGACTTTATGACAACCCTTCCACATCCTCAAAAGCCCCTTACCGATTATTTATTGGACAAATTTAGACAAAGATACCCAATTTCAATTTATTTTGGTAAAGCATCACCGAGAAATTTAGAAGAAACCTCAACCCGGATCGGGAATTTTACAATCGAGACCCAATCAAGGTCATTTAAATAAGCATGCTTTAAACCAAAAACCACCTATGCTAAAAAAGATATGAATCTTTTAATGGTTGATCGTACCTATTTATTTTTCTTTGGATAAGAAGAAGACAAAGCAAAAAGGAAAATCCCAAATCTTCTAATTCATCGAGTTTTAATAATCATTGTTTAAATTTAATTTCACAATAGAAGTGCTTTCTGTTTGTATGGATTTAAATTTTCAGGACCCAATCCAAAAGGGTACCTATCGATTTAAGTTAAGCGTGGGTAAATCCGGTACATCGATTTAAGGCCCAGCGTGTACTCTTGGTGATGTTACCAAAGGGTTGGAACCTTAGAGAATGATGATGTACAAAATCGAGTCTCAGATGTCGAAGGTTAAAGCACAACCTACTAATTTAATTCTGCGACAACGGAATTGAGTTCTCATCGATCAATGTTTATCAAGAATCGAGCCACTTCTATCTGGTTTCGATTTAATTTGCCCAAGAAATGCATGCCGTTTCAAGAGTTCCAAAAGTTTGGCTCGCACAAAAAAGAATGAGCCATCTGAACTTTAAAACTCTTAACAAAATAAAGGATGTCTCTAGTAGAAGGACTTGAATGAAGTATTTACAAAGGATCGAACATGTTACATGTGGAAAAATCCCATCGGCCAATCTGCATTTGCTTCACATGGATTTTTGTCTCCGCAAATATACTTAGTAATCATGGATGATTATTCCAAGTTTACAGGTTGTATTCTTACACAAGAAGAATTACGAATTTTTTCTAAAAGCGATTTGTCGATTTAGTAAAAATCGAATCGAGATGTAAATTTACGAACTCTTTTATTGCGATTTTTGCTCTAAGTTGAAGTATACAACATGAAACATGAATTTCTTGATCCTCAACAAAATGGGAGCGGAGACGGAGAACTCTTCAATTGCCGCACAATGTTAGGTTGAACATGCGATACTAAAGCGTTTAAGGCGAAGCAATCAACTTCATGCCCGTACTTGCAGTTGTCTTACTAAGGCTCACTACTACAAAACACCACTATTTTGGAAGGAAGGAGAAAACCTCGTGTCTCTTACTTCCATGTTTTTTGGGTGTAAGTTTTCATACACAACAATGGGAAGAGTCGGTTGAAAACTTTTTGAGGCCAAGTCGGGATGAGGGTATATTTCTAGGATATTTTTAGCAAGGCTTTGGTGGCAATGATTTAACCCTACTTGTGGAAGAAACACCCCATGTAGTCTTTTGAAGCATCTTGATCAAGATGTGAGAACAAGATGTACACGATCAACAAGAACGATGTTCAAAAATGGATTAACGATCAAGGAAAAAGAATCGAAACTGTAACAATATACATTCCGGATCTAGGCGATTCACCGATTATTCGGATCCCAAGGAATACGAAAAAAGTTTCGCCGTTTGAGGCGGTATCAAGAACCATCCGGTTCGGGGGAACATCTAAAGTTAGCGGACATCGGCACATGATGAGTCCAACATCGGTGAGACTTGTTCTTATCAAGTGGATCATAACTCTGCACCTCTCCCAATCGCTAGTAATGAAATTTTATCGTAAAGCGGATGATGTTCTCAAAAAAGGTGAGCGAAGGACACGGATAACCGGTCATCCAACCGATCGATAATCGGAGACCCATCGATAAAGTTAAAACTAGATGTCGTTGGTGAAAGTGCCGTGATTATCGTCTATGAAGGAACCAACAACAATAGGAAGCTCTACAAGGTGGATTCTAGCCATGCGAGAAGAGCCGAGACGGAAATCAAGTTTGGGGAACCGGTAAGCGGACCAGAAGTCATCAAGGCGTTATTTGAAGTGGGTATTCAAGAACAAAGATGAGAAAAACGTCATCACGAAAAAAGGCAAGACTTGTTGCTAGGGGTATTCACAATATTTGATTATGATGAGACCTAGCATCATTTAGAAAATTATATCTTCCCCGGAGGGTTCTAATATTATCGGATGGAACAAAAGTGCTTTCTTAAGCGGGGTACTAGAGGAAGTTTACAACAACCTCCGGGCTTTGAAAAAGGGCAACCAAGTGTACCGTTTAAGAAAAGCTCTCTTGAAACAAGCTCCTCGAGCTTGGTATGATAATTCTTACCGGTTCTTGATCAATAGTGGGTTCACTAAAGGCGATTGGGCGAGAACCTTATTGAATAGAAGATGGAAAAGATATTCGATGGTTCGGATCACGTGGGCGACATCATCTTGGATCTCTAACAAGAGTCTATGTGAAAGATTCAACAAACCATGCAAGGAAGTTCGAGATGTCCATGATGGGTCGGATGAATTATTACGGGTCTTCAAGTGAAAAATCGAAGAAGAATATTCATCGACGCCAAACAAAAGTACACTAGGAATTTATTGGCTAAGTTTGGAGTTCAAAATGTAAGGAAGCCAAAATTCCTAATTGGATTCAAGATGGATCCGAGATGAGGATGGAAAACAAATCGGAAGGAATATAGGGCTCTCATTGGATCTCTACTATACACGATTTGCCCGTGAGACGGATATAACCTTCATGAAGAGGTGTATGTGCGATTTCAGCAAATCAATGATAAGCCACCTAGAAAAATTATAAGCGGATTCTTAAGTATCTGAAGGGGCGGTAAATCTTGGTTTATTTTAATGATAATCTAGAAACTTAGTGGGTGATACGATTACGATTATGGAGGTTGCAAGAAGAAAAATCCACCTCGAGAACATGTCGGTTCTTAGGAAGTAAACCCGATCTCGTGGTTTTCAAAAGAAAAACATCGATTCGACATCTTCTTCAAATATTGCCCAAATCGCTCTGCTTAATCAGCGGTGAGGATTATAACATTGAAGCTAACAATGTACCTATTTTACGGATAATAGTCTTTATTGCAATCACTCGAGAATCCGTTCTACACACAAATGCAAGCATGTGGATATCGAGACACCATTTTATAAGAATCATGTTGAAAAGAAGAATATCGAATGGAAAAGATTCATCTTGATATAACGATATTCTAACCAAGCCACTAGGGTGAGATCAAAAAAGAATTATGCAATGAGCTAGGACTTACGGATCTTGGAGAAAATGCACCTAAAATGTTTTGGAATGATCTCAAGAACCATTAACAAAGTTGAAAGAAATAGTTGAGTTTGGTATCTCAATCGATCAAGATCATCGATCGAACTGATGTGAGAAATCATCGGATTTCAGATTAAAGGAAAACTCATTTTGAAAGGAATATCGATTAAATCGGTTGGGCTATTTTACATCTTTATGAGTCGATTGGTGATATTGAACAAGCAAATTTACAAGAGATATTCACAAGATTAAAGCTTAAAATCACATAAAGATCGGGAATTTTGCACAACAATGGAATAATAGAACTTTTCATTGATAAAGACCAAGGTCGGGTTACATTACAAGATACAATACAAAGGAAAGACATTAGTGATAACCAAAAACCCTAAACCCTAAATCTATAACCTAAACCCTCATCCCTAACCCAAGTGGAAGCGAGGAGAGATTTTAAATCGATGCTCTCATTTTCCCCATAACAAGGAATTGCAGAAAATCATTATTTGATAGGATTTTCGGAGCCCTTTCGATTGGGCTCTCATTTTTTGTTAAATGGTGAGGTGATATCGAAGAATTGTTGGTTCAAGATATCAAACTCCGTTCATTTTATAAATCTGTTGATTTTCGTCATAACGAAATTTTCAAAAAACCTTATCCGTGGTGGTAGAAGCTTTGCAACAATCGTATGAAATCTTTGGCGATCTTTCTTGAAATCATTGAAAAAAAGGTAAAGGTGTTTTTAGGAAGTTTAACCAGGAAATAAGGGTTCACGGGATACATGATTTACAAAGAAGATAATATGGTGAATGGGTTATGTTGTTAATAAAACAATTGGTCCAATTTATTTTTGCAAATGCAAATTCAAGTTTTCAAAACCTTTTAGAGAAATCCATGACGTGTAGGATATGACTCCCGATAATTGGATAAATTTCGGCGGATTGACATATCGAAAGATTAGGGGGGCCATTAATCAAATCAGCCATGACTTAGGAATAGAGACTCTTATTCTAGATAAGTTTTGGCGGTAACACTTATCCCAAGAATAATTTTTTTGATCTCGAGAAGAATCGATTAGGTCGATCAAAATCTGATATATTCGAAATTTGATCGGATGAGGAAGATTTGAGCTTAAAACCACAAAAATCGGAATATGGGAAAAGCGAAATATCGGTTGAAGGGGAACTTCAACCGATAAAGCGAGGATCGAGAAGGAAATCGAGGGCGTATTCAAGGAAGATCGGTTGAGCTCGAAACCTCAACCGTCGAGATGCAAGTGAAGAAGATCGGTTAAAAGGATCGGTTGGGAAATTTTAAGGCTTAGGCAGAATACTAAGATCAACAAGTGAAATCAACATGGACAAGTAGTATTGATAAATTACAATATCGATCAACCAGATCGCTTTTCTTTTCTCTTGTTCTTTGCTTATTTATCGGATCTTATCGGATATTATTTGCTACTTCAGATCCATTATCCGTGTGACGTATTCTCTGTAAATCATTTAATGCGGACGTGGGGTACATGTATTAAGCTATTAAAAGCGTGCCTTTAAATCCAAAAAGTTTTTTCAGACGTGCTTTTCGACCTACGATCAAAACCGCTTTTTTGTTTAATCTTTTCAACGGTTGATCTTCAAAATTGTGTCTTCTTCTTCCCTCCTCGTCTTTATAAAGTTCATAATCCGAGTTTTCAATTCACAAACTTGCGATTTATTCGGGAAAACTCCAGTTACTTCTCTCAGATTCAAAGTGTTTTCCTAAGTTTCAAAATCATCTTTTTAATCTGGTAATATATGTTTATTTGATGCTTCTTTGTAAATCTATTGATCTTAAATGTTTCTCTTTGTGTTATGCTTCATTCTTATTAGTTTCACTTTTGTGTGATATTCTTTTTGTATTAATGCACAACTCTCTAACGAATCTATCTTATATCTTGAAGATTGTGAATGATCACTCACAGTATGGGCAAAATTTGTGAACTATGCTGAATCGACAAAAGGATCGTGGATGATAAGTTAAGATTATTCAATATCACTCGGGATCTGGAATCCATAGAAAAAAGGCCTTGAGAAATAACCACATCCAATCGATGATTTAAAGATGAAACACTAAATTCTAAGCGAATTTAAATTGAATACGGATGCTCCGCGAAAGAATTTGGCCGAAAAAAATCGATCGAACGAATGCGGACATAACCCGTCTGTTCGGCCTTCCTGTAATCGGATCTTTGCCCATTTCTAATGACGAAAAGAGTTTCTTCGAGAGGCCGACAAACATATCGCCAATGCTCAAGAGAAAATACCGATTGTTGTTTGACATATTGTCAAAAACAATAATGGATGCTATTAATTCTGACCCAGAACATGACAAATTGCAATAATTGATGAGGCGAAGAAGAAAAGAACATCAAACCGGGTTCTGAAGGCCATTTATGTCCGGAAGAAGAATAACTCACTTTATAATATTCCAAAAGCTTTTTACAAAATATATATCATTGAATCGTATTTAAAAATGATCAAAAGAATTAAATTAAATAACTAATTCGGTTTAGTTTGAATCTAATAAAACAAAAAAATGATGACAAGAACTAATACCATCGAAGTTTTCTTTTAATAATAATACAACATAATAAAAATTTATTAGAATAAGGGTTGCAGAAAAATCGAAGGCCGACAAGGCTCTTGAAGCGGATTCATGAAGGATCAAGAAATGATAGTGGAATCTTCATTTGACCAACCACCGGAGGCACAAACAACCGAACTAGATCAAGTGACACCTAACGTTCCAACATCACACGTCATTCTTGATGAAGATCTTGTCTCAAAGATCTCTGAAAAAAAGAACGATAGGCGATCAAAGGCGAATGCCATCAAAAAATTAAAGATCAAAGGAAATAGCCATTTCACATTGGGGCAATCAAGATCGATTCTCAGGAATTATTGTTAATCGATAAAGACCGATTGATGCAAAATCTCGGTGGATAAACAACAAGTTTCTTTTATTCTACGACAAGCTAGTGACAAGAAGAGAAACTTTCGACATAACACTCTACTACCATGGAATCGCCAAGACGGAGTCGATATCAACGTTTTCAAAATCTTGCTTCAAACCATATCATTGACAAGATCTCAACAAAGCGATCGCGATCAACTTTGGTTCTCGACCTCCCACTCACTACTCTTTTTGATCAAACCAAAAGGGGGAAGGACAGAGGAGAAACCAACCGATGCGAGGACATCACAAACTTCGGAGAATCATCATGGACAAAATATGGGTCAAAAAGATGTCCTAAAGCAAAAATGCCAAAAGAAAAGGCGAAAAAAAATGACAGAGGCGAAGATCCAAGAAGAAATTCAATGTGAGAGTGAAGAAAGGAAGATGGCCGAAAATCGAACCTAAATTTGCCAACAAAGAGTTGATGAGATCATTAGTACAAGATGCTAAGAAATTTGAGGAATGGGAACAAGATCGAAGTGAATCGGATGCCTTTGTTCTTAATCTTGTTCCACAAGAAGAATTCGATGAAGAATTCCTCAACCGGGTTAGAAAATAAATATCCGGATTTTTTTGAAGTATCCGAGAATGAGGCCAAGTTCGATCAATGTAAAAATAACTCGCCAAGAGTATGATCATCGTGTACTCGAAGAAGGCGGATGGCTCATTTTCATCGACATTTCAAAGAACTTTTGACATCCAAGATTTAAGAAATAATCGATCCTCAAAGAAACCGATGATGTCAAATGGAAACTTTATCGATTTTCAACGTTCCTCAAGATCAAAAGAGATGCGGAAGGATACAATCCCACAGAATTCCAAGACTACTTCGGGATCGCCCACGCTTTTATTTTCAAACTTTTCGATGTAACATGTAATCATCATTCTTTAATGAGAAAAGTTTTTTTTTCCTCGATCCTAAGACAAAGTCTCATTGTCTTGATTACATAATCTTAAGCATTCTATTTCTTATCAACTTGTTTTGGTTTCTCAAAGTGTTTGGTTTTCAAAAAAAGGAAATTTGAAATTTATAGTTTTGATGAAAGTTCAACAACACTTTAATAGGAGCAACCGGGTTGTTTATATTTACTGCATAGGAGACCGCTTGATAATTCTTTATAGAACAACCGATGTAATAGATAGGTCACATATTGAACTCAATATGTATAGAGTCGATCTCAAGACTATGAGCCGTAATTTAGAAAAGAGCGAAGATCGATTGATCTCGATCGATCCGATATCTCACCAAGTCGTAAGCTCAAACTCGAGATACAAGAAGATCGGATGACTTCGGATGATCGGACGAGAAAGACCTACATGAAGTAGTCAGTTGTTAGTTGGCATCGAAGACTCAGAAAATTCAAATGATCGGAGATTCAAGCAATTTGGATTCCGCATACAAAGTACAAATTCACGCTTGCCACGCCGTTGGTTCACATCAAGGCAAGTCTACCAAATATAGCTGAAGTTCAAATTGCTCTCCAACGGCTCTTTGATTTCAAGGTCTATATATATGGGATTACACTTTAGATGAGATCTGAAATAACAAACGAAAACGCATTGAACAATCAAGAAGCTCAAGCTAATTTGATTTCGCACAAGAACACGATCAAGAAGAATATTTTTATTAAGTGTTCATCCCATAAGTTCTTAGCATAGAAATCTTTTCATCTATTTTGACTTATTGAAGAAAAGATTTCATAGTTGGAACCTCAACAATCTTACCCCAAACCCCCAAGTTAGGTTAAGTTGTTTAGCAAGATTTCAGAAGGGTTTCTAGTTCGATTTGGGATCGGGTTGAGTGTGAACTCTTTAAACATCTAGTCGATGTCTTTGTGTTGGACTTTAAAACAAAATTGGTTAAGTCGGTGCCCGCTTTTGATAGGGAAGAGTGGGCGTGGGGTTGGTTTGGAACCATTATAAATCTTTTTATAGCAACATTAACCTTTAAAATACATAGTCTAGCACCAAGCTTACGATCGATCATACTTGACACTTGATTAAAAGATTAATCTTTCTGGATTTATGGCCCGGTTTTTTCACACGGGTAAAATCATTTATATTAACCGAGAGATATTCGCGACGCTTCTGAAAAGGGATTTATTCAAGCTTAAAAACGCCTCTCGACTGGACCTACATTAGACGCGGGGATACATGGATAGGGTTGGGGCAAGTGCATCAATTGCACATGAAACTTTGTCAATCAATAAATACTTGAAATCATTTAGTGCAAAGCAAACATAACTGCCTTAAAAGTTGTCTTAAGAGTAAAAGTGTCTTTCAATTATACTCTCTTTTGTAAAGTTGTTGTAAACACAAATTTTCGTATTTAATAATATGAATAAACACGAAAAATGAATTACAAAGATAATTTCTTGAGTTGAATGTAAATTCGAGTACAATCTCTAACTTGATCCTCTGATTCTCTCTTCGATCTTGACTTTGACTTTTTTCTATGATTTTCAGAGTCGAATCCGCAGTCGAATCTTATCCGTGACTTGAATTTCGGGACTTTGTAATATTAATCCAAGGGGTTACACACCTTGATCTTGGATTAAAGGGACTTTCGAGGGACTTGTGGTGAGAACACGAATCTAAGAGGTTTAGCACCGTCGTATTAGATCGATGATCGTTCCGCGGGGCCTATTGAGAAGAACACTGATCCAAGAGGCTTAGTAGCGTCTTAGATCGAATCTGTTCCGAGGGACTACCGAGGGACTTTTGAGAGGAATGCGGATCCAAGAGGCTTAGCACCATAATGTTGGATCGAAGATCGTTTTTACTTGATTTTTGAGGGACTACCGAGGCACTTTTAAGAAGAACGTGGATCCAAGAGGCTTAACACCTTAATGTTGGATCGAAGACCGTTCTTGAATAATTTCCAAGGGACTACCGAGGGACTTCTGAGAAGAACACAGATCTAAGAGGCTTAACACCGTAATGTTGGATCGAAGATCGTTCTTGATTGATTTTAGAGGGACTACCGAGGAACACGAAGAACTCAAAGAACTTCCACCTGGAGAATGCTGATCCAAGAGGCTTAGCAACGTGATCTTGGATCGAAGATCGTTCGTGGCCGACTTCCTTGAAGAACGCCTTGAAGAATCTGAAGAATTACTTTGAATCACAAAACTCGGTCGCTAGGACTTACAAATTTCTGTGTATTCAATATTTTGTGTGTGTCAAATGAGAGGAATGAGACCCCTATTTATAGGTGTGGAATGTGGCATTTGTACTAGATTTGACGGGCTTGATCTGACGGGCCGAAATATTCTAAAACTTTCTAGAAATATCTGATGGGCTCCACAATTTTGGACTGGGCTTGATTTAATTTATTGAACTTTAGAGACCCAATTTTATTTATTGTACTTTAGATGCCCATTTGATTTATTTGAGTTTAGAGACCCATTTTCATTTATTTATTGGACTTTAGATGCCCAATTTCATTTTTGGACTGTAGAGGCACAATTTAATTTAACGAACTTTAGAGGCCCGATTACATCATCAATTATTTGTTTATTTATTTCAGGAATTAATAATATATTTCCAATTAAATAAATTTAACTGATTTTCAACATGCAATTTTCAACGTGTCGCAATTTAATTTGTGATTAAATTTATTTGCTTACAGTTGCTATTCACTTTTTTAAGTTGTAAAAGTTGCTAAGTGGGAGTTAGTTAGAGGTAGTTACTTCATATTCCCCACTTATATAAGCCCCAATTAGCTAGGTTTACATTCTTCATCTTTTCTTTATGCTCGTTTGTTGTTTTCGATTCGATTAGAATCGAAATTTTCTGAGTTTTGTTGATTTCAACGATTCTTGGTTGAAATCTTTTGTTATTGGTTCGGATTTTGTTCCAATTTGGAGTTAATTTTTAGTTTCGGTTGAAAAATTCGATGGGCATTGGTGTATCCCTTGATCCTACGGTTAATTCACTTTTTCCGTACTATCTTCACCACAACGATAATCTGAGGTCTATAGCTCTTGATCCTCTGGATGGGGCGAATTTTATCTCTTGGCGGCAATTGGTGGCACGTGGTTTGAGTGTGAAGAACAAACTAGCGCCCATGGATGGTTCTCTCCCGGTTTCGAGTCCAGATGGTGAAAGAGCGGTGTATGTGGCATATGTGCCTGCTAATAACCTGGTCTTGCAGTGGATTCTCAATTCGATGTCACCTGAAATCAAGAAAACGCTGAGGTATTTTCAGACGCCTAAAGAGGTTTGGACTGAATTGATAACTCAATATGAGTGTTGGGGAACGGATTGCCTGGGATAAAATTTAAATACAAAATTCAAATACAAAATTCAAATTATTTAATTATTACTAGCATGAATTAATCCTATATTAATTCAAATAATAATTAATTACAACAACAATAACATGCACATAATATATTCACGTAAAATAATTATATGCGGAATTCTAGGAGTTTACGCGAAACATACCCTTGATGAGATAACCGTTGAGAAGAAGGTATCAAGCTCCAACGAACTAACCCAAACGCCTTCTCAAGTATTCCCAAATCCTTGCTAGTTGATTCGGTGGGAAATCCTCACGAACAATATTACAAAGGAAGAGAAAATAATTTGTTGCACCACCTTTGTGGATTTTTAATTTTTTTCAAGACTAGAATTGTGTTGGGAATTAAAAAATCATCCCCTATTTATAATACTAGGGTGGTCGAAAATTTGGGCAAAATTGGATATGGGAAGATCTCTAATTCTTGTGCAAGAAGTAATCTTGAATATATCCAATATATTCTCTTTCCCATAAATAGATTTTCCACAAAAATCTCCTCCCTTATAAATCATTATTTTTGAAATTAACAAGGAAAAAGAATCAAGATTTGGATTTCTTGAATTTATGAGATAATCTTGTATTCCAAGAATACTTATCTTTTTCCATAAAATCTTTTCAAAAAAAATCAAGAAAATATCTTCTCTTCTTTTCTTACTATAATTTTAAAAAAATTAGAGAAAAATTAGGCAACAATTATTTCTTTTATTTTAATCACCTTTCCAGTAATTGGATTTATATTGGGCTACTTGGGGGGCCATTAGGAGAATTAAGATTGAACCTCCCAATAAGCTCTGAATTATCAATATTGAGCCACAATATTATTCAGCCCATTAATATTAATTTATTCCACTATAAAATTAATATTGCACTATCCATCTTAACCCATATTACAGTAATATGACTCCCAATTATTATTTTCCGTGTTTAAGATTATCTAGTCCATTAATTAATTTAAGTAACTGAAAAGTTTTATATTAATTAATATTTTTTTCCTTAGAGTAAGGACAACTCAATATTATTAGCCATACCGGAAACTAATTCCACTTGCAAGATTTTGTATGATAAAACTTCTGAGCCCACCAAGGAGACAAATCAAGCAAGACGTACTTGCACACGATTCTCTTTATTAAATCTTACCAATCGTCATGTAACTAATAATATTTCCCAAAATACAAAGTATTGAATTACATTGATTCTCTACCCAACATAAATCAAAACAATAATTATTAATTACACACGATCCTATTTAAGAGATAGAGATTAAGAAATAACCAACCACTGAGTTCTAATTCTTCTATATACAGTACTGAAGAATTTATCCTCGATGTAGGTCCTATTCAGCACATCATAATGCACTATTGTAATCTCTTGGTCACGAAAAGTCAATCTGAGCCTTATACTTCAACCTTTCATGATGGATTGTCCATTTCCATTTAGGTTGTGAATTTGTACTTAATTACAAGGAACTGTTAATGTGATCTCTGTGATATTGTATCACCACATTAACTGCAATGTAACTCACTCTAATATTGAAAAGTTTGCAACAAATATATATCATTCAATCATATTTAAAGCAGCAGTGATAAAAGATTTACTTTCAGTAAATAAGACAGAAATTCAGTTTAGTTATACAAAGTAAAAACAAACTTTCACGTATAACCCCAACAATCTCCCACTTATACTCAAAGTTTGCTTTTAAGTATACAACATATCTCATGCATCGGGAAAAACTGTCTTAGTCCGAGTTATATGCTGTCCACGTTGCCCTATTATCTTCTCATTTATAGAATCAATGACCTCATATGAAGGGGCTTGCCCTCCCCATCCCCCAGCGATTCTGCGTCGTGTCTTTATTCAGTAGTACATGTTTAAGACGCTTCCTTCCCGGCGTATGCTCTGTTTGTTCCTTTTCGACCCAAGTCTTCATTGATTGCACCTTTCCTGCCATCCCTTGGGGGAGGCTTGTCACGGTCATCCTTCTTCCCATCCGAATCTCCAAAAGAACGACAGTTATCCAAAGAGTGTCCCACTATCTGACAATGGACACAAAACTCCGGATGTTGTTCATAGCCCACTGAAGCAATGGAGCAGTGTCCAGATCGCTCATACATGATTTTGTATTCCTTATTTTTCCGAAGATCAAGCTCAATGAGGACCCGAGCATAGTGGCACATAGTCCGGTTGCGTGTGTGTGCATCAATACTTACCACCGGACCAAGTGCTGAAGCAATTTGTTCAATAATAGGCACATAGAAGTATTCCCTTCTTGTATGAGAGCTCACCTTGTAAGGGTTAAATTCTGGAACCCACTTCTGTAGTTTGCAGTGGCCAAACTCCATAGTCCAAAGACGCCTCAATAGGATTCTGTCCCTTTCTCGTAAATCCTCCATTTGAATATTGAAATAACCTTTTCGGAGAGCAAGCTTCGGTTCCCTGTATGTTCCAAATCGTATTCAGAGATTCTTTCGGCCAAGAATCGGCATTGGTTTGGCACCAAATTTGAGCAACATTCGACCAATAATAGAATTCTGCATATCCCGGACACCCTGTCTATGTATCGAATCATCTATATTAACTGAGAGATATTCACCTTTCCGAACTGATTGAAGCTTAACTGTCGAAGTCATGGGATTTACAGCATTAAAAAACGACTTGACCTTCAAGTTCGAAGCATTATCAAAAGGTGCAGCAAGATTAATATTCTTCATTAAATTATTTTGCATTACTCTCCCATTCAAACCATGGGCATCAGCAGTAGCATCTACCCTGTTATCATCATCCCCCAATCTAGACAAAGTAGCAGCCTGCTGAAGAACTAAATCAGCATTATGACTAGCAGGCTGCTGCATACCAGTACCAACAGTTTCCATATTTGAAGCAATCCCAGCCAAAGCACCCAAAGAACCATGCTTCGAACCAGAAATTGCAGCCTTGGGAAAACCAGTAGGACTAACCACAGGCACCTTACCAGAATTCAGCACACCAGGCCCCGAAAACTGACCAGTATTCGACACACCAATCGAAGCCTGATGCCGCATATCCCCAATTAAAGCACTGCTCGGTGCAGTAGTTGAGTTTCGAGTACCTGCGTCTGCAAACTCCGACTCCAAATTCGAACCAGGAGCAATAGGAGGCAACAAATTTGAACCAGAAAAAACAACAGTAAAAGAAGGTCCCTCACCAGTCAATGAATTCGACACACCCCCAGGCATCAAAAAATTCGACAAAACATTACCAGTAGCAGGGGAGAAAGTCGAGTGCACCGACGGGGCTGTAGGGCAATCCACTAAAATTGAATTCGACGCGCATACCTTAGACGAATGGGCGACGAGGGCTTTGGGGTCGTGAAACAAAGCCTGGATGAAACTTGGATCTGAGAGTCGCGCGACGAAAGCGGCGGGGTCGAAAAGCAGGGTATCCACAATAATTGGGTCTGAGAGTCTCGTGAGAAGGAGGCCAAGGGCCGAGGTCAAGTCCCGCGAGGCCATTAACGACCGCGCCGGGGTGGCGTCCGCCGTGGGGCGGCAGCAAAGCGAAGAGAGGGAAGGAAATTAGGGATTTTCAGAGGACACCTTCAGTTCGTGTAATTCGCACACAGTAGGTGCCGCTGTTTCATTCTCAATTCCGGTCCTTCTGTGAATGAATCTGCTAGATTTTCTTCCGATGCGATCTTTGCCACCTCTATATTTCATCTCTTAACTATTTTTTCAGATAATGGTCTTAGATGTGTTTCATCTTTGGTCTTGTGGGCTCTTGGTTCCCATGAATTTGCAACTGCTCCGACATTATCACAATAGACCGTGATAATGCTGGGCAAATTCGGAACTACATCCAAGTCCACTAAGAAGTTCTTGAGTCAAACCGCTTCTTTCGCTGCTTCACAAACAACTACATATTCGGCTTCCATGGTAGAATCTGTGATGTATTTCTGCTTAACGCTTCTCCATGTCATGACTCATTCTCCCATGCAAAACACACTATCCGAGGTAGATTTTCTAGAATCTAAGTCTGATTGGAAATCCCAGTCCGTATAACCAACATGAATTAGACTGTTTGTTTGATAAACCAACATTCTATCCCGAGTTCTTTTCAGATACTTCAAAATGTTTTTAACTACAGTTCAATGTTCTTTCCCTGGTTTACTCTGATATCTTGCTACCATGCCAACGACAAAGCAGATATCCGGTCTCGTACACAACATTACATACATAAGGCTTCCGACAGCCGAAGCATAAGGAATGTCTTTCATGTCATCTATCTCCTTTTGTGTCTTAGGGCACATATCTTTGGATAGATGAATTCCATGCCTGAAAGGTACAAAGACTTTCTTGGAATCTTGCATGTTAAATCGCTTCAAAACAATGTACATGTTTCGATAAGCCTATCACAACGATCTCGAGTGATCTTGATCCCAAGGATGTGACCGGCCTCCTCTAAGTCCTTCATATCAAACTGTTTTGACAGCCATGCCCTTATGTCTGACAACACCTTTACCTCGTTCCCGATGAGCAGAATGTCGTCTAAGTATAGTACTAAGAATACCAAGGCAGTTCCGACACACTTTCTATACACACAACTCTCGAACTCATTTTGATCAAAACCGTAAGACTTTACCGTAGATGGACTTCTTGAGCTTGCAAATGAGATGCTCTTGGCCTTTTTCAATGAAGCCTTCGGGTTGTTACATATAGATTTCTTCTTCAAGACTTCCGTTAAGGAAAACTGTCTTTACATCCATTTGCTAGATCTCACGATCCATTCTTTCTGAGTATATCTTTTTGCCACAAGTCTAACCTTGAAGGTCTCTACCTTCCCGTCCGGTCCTCTTTTTCTCTTGTAAACCCACTTGCATCCAATGGGTTTTACCCCATTAAGTGTGTAATACCCGCGACTTTTAGTACTATTATTTAGTCAATATATTTCATGCATTATGTGCATTTTATATTATTTGCGTGTTAGTAGTTTACGTGCTATTTCGATTCTGCATTATTTATTTGCGCTTAAATTGTTTTAAAGATTGCACTAATTATTTGTTATACTCATATCTAATTAGTGGTGAGAAAGTCCTAATCTGTTAATTTGTTGAACTCATTAGAATTTAAGTGACTCTTAAATAATATAATGCTCAATTATATTGGTTAAAATAGAGATTAAAAAAAATGCATTAGAAACGGAACACATCAATGAATATAAATACTCATTTACGTGAGTATGTATGTATATACACAATTAATAATACTATAATAATATATTAGTAATTGAATCCGTGCGTTGCACGACTATATTTTTAAAATTAATTAATATTAAATTTTTATAAGTATTTGGATTAAAGTGTTTTGTCATTCTAAAGATATAATACTATTATTGTTTTTATTGACACGATATTTTCAAAAAATTTATGATAAGAAACTCACTCGTGGGCTGATCTAACACTCGTAGTCCGAAGAATAAAATGACATGTTAATGGAAGGATAAAATAGTGATTTTATAAGAGAAAAAAGGAACCACACCATCAATGTTCAAAACGTAAAAAAAATAAAATATTATGATTAAAAAAAGTATTATGGGCTTTTGATTTCAAATTTTTTGTAAACGATACATTCGATAATCTTTATGCGATTTAACAAAGGAATGACATTCTTTATCACATATAACATACTTACGGATATTAAGAATCTTGTATGAATACAAATATCAAGAAAACAATATAGTATACCTTAAATAAAATAGTTCAACAATTTTAGGGAGTATTACCTGCAAAAGAAACCATTAAACCAACTGAAATTCTGTAGCAATCAAAGAACATGAACTATATGATCTGCAGTAGTATTACCTGTAAAAGAAACCATTATACCAACACAAAATTTTGTAGCAATCAAATAAATCAATTTGACTATAAAATTGATATACAGTGAAAAAAATCTTACTAGGTCATTAGATGTAAAATAAGTAACAAAAATTCTCAAAGCAACAAAAAAATTAAAATTCCTGTATGGAATACAAATATTAAAAAAATTATATAAGTATTGTTGATGTTGGATGTTGTTCCAGATGTTGGACAACATTCTGCACAACATCATAAATTTTTCCTTTCTCCTAACACTGACTCTGTTTTATTAGATTTGTTTTTCTATGTTTCCTATATTGCAGGTTGAAGACAATTTCGGATATTGTCAAGCGGTTGCACTGGAATGGAGTAAGAATAGAAAGATCATGGGTGGTTACACCAAGATCATGGAGATAGTGGAAGAGAAGTTAAAGACTGTCCACACCTAGTGGATAGGACAATGCAGTTGGTCTTCAAGTCTATAAATAGTGCATTGATCGACATTCAAGTTTGAGTTAAAGTGAAATACCATTTGCTCTACTCCAAACTTAAGAGAGTTGCATCTGAGACACAACCCTGAGTGGAGTGTGAGGGTCGATGCTATGCCTATTTATACTGGTCGAGTGTATTCCAACATTTCCCATCAGTATTGATTTTGTCTTATTAGATCAAGTTTTGAGGTTGAATAAGATCACTAGTTACTTGATTGAATAGATTGATTTTTGGTGTGTGTTTTTCACTACACCTTTTGGGATCTTGTAAAAGGTTTGTATGTATCTCACTACTTGTTATAGTGATGTTTTTAACCATAAGGTTTGTATAGTCTGATTATAGATATACACAATTTTGAAATCCTTTGCACTGCGTTTTTATACTTCCACTGTCATATGTTGATTTACATGTTGCACAACATTTTCAACAACACTCTGAAAATACACGCACACACACTTTCAGTTGGCTCCAGAGCCATAAACTTGATACACTAAGTTAAAGGTCCTGTGTTTATAGTGTGTTTTTTACAATGGATTATCCACTGACCCCTTCTTTAAAACCTCCAATTTTGGATGGATCAAATTACCCATACTGGAAACCTAAAATGCGCATGTACATTAAGTCTATAGATGAGAGAGCATGGGGTAGTGTGTTGTCTGGTTGGAATCCAACAAAGACGATTGGTGATAATGATGGTGAATCACAAGTCAAAAGGGAGATTGATTGGTCCAACGATGAATGCACATCGGCCAATTTCAATTCTAAAGCCCTTAATGCGATTTTTACTGCTACTGACGTGTCTATGTTTAAACTAATATCTAATTGTGTTTCTTCTAAGGATGCATGGGAAATATTGCAAGAACATTGTGAAGGATCAGAAAGTGTTCAAAGAACTAGACTCAGAATGTTGGGAACCAAGTTTGAAAACCTGAAGATGAAAGATGATGAGAACATTTCATCATACAATGAAAGGATAAGTGAGATTGCTAATGAGTCACACTCACTTGGTGATCCAATTTTCAACACTCGGTTAGTTAATAAGATACTTAGAACTGTTCCTAAACGATTTGATGTTAAAATATGTGCAATAGAAGAGGCTAAGAACACTGATTTATTGAGTCAAAATGAGTTGATTAGTATTTTAAAAACTTATGAGATTAACTCAAATATGTTAGATGATGATAAACATGAGAAAGATAAAGACACGAAAGTACTTGCTTTTAGAGGTGAAACTTCTGATAATGTTGGTAAACATCCTTATATTACTGAAGTTGATTATGATGATGATGTTTCTAATTTATGTGATGAAAATATTTCTGAACAATTTCCTCTTATCACTAAGCAATTCAAATCTTTTCTATAAGGAAAGTTCAGAAGACCAAATGGTAATTTTCAACCAAAAGATAAGTTTAATAAGAATTCTACTTCCTCTGATAAAAAGCTTGTTCCAAGTCAGTCTTACAGTTTAAATCAACCTAGACAATTCAATAAGGATAACAAGTTCAAATATGATCCTAAGTACAAAAAAAAGGTTAAATGTGATGCATGTTCTGGATATGGTCATTATGCTAATGAATGTGCTAATACTATGCTTAGGAAGAAGATGAACTTTTAATGCTACCTTAAGTGATGATTCTGATGATGAAACTGATGCTGGTAAATGTGAACTAAGTGTTATATCTGCTAGAATAGTTTATGATGATACATTTGATGATGATCTCGATGATTATTGGTCTGAAGCAGATTCAGATGTTAACACAACATATGAAACAACATTCAGTAAATATAATTATGAGATTAACTGCTTTTCTTTGGAACTATTTCGAATCTTTGAAACATCAAAAATGATTGACAGACTGAATATCTGAAGTTTAAAACTGATTTAGAAACTCAAAAATAGGTGTTGAGTTTCTTATCTTTAAAAAATTTAGATTTGAAAGAAAATCTTTTGAAGCTTGAAGTTCTTTTAACTAGAAAAGATGTGGAAATTTCTTCTTTGAAAGATGAACTCAAGTGCACTACTCTTAGTTTTAAAAAGTTTTCTACAAGCACTACTGAATTGAATGAGACATTAATGATTGGTAGATCTGATAATGCTGGACTTGATTTTGTGAAAACTTCTGAGAATACTCCTATATCATGTGAACCTATTTCTTTTGTAAAAGCTGGAACTTCTTTGCCAAAACCTTTGAAAGGTAAACAAAAGAAATCTTATGGTTTTTTTAAAGAGTATGTCTGTTTTTATTGTGCTGGAGTAGGTCATATTCGTCCATATTGTTCTAAGTTAAGAAGAGACTTAAAAGCTGGAATTGTTTTACCTGATAAAGTTGAACACCCTATAAAACAGGTTAACAACACTAAAAAGATGATTCATAAAGACATGTCATGTAATGTTGTGTATACATCTTTGAAAGCATGTGTTCCTGGATCTTGGTACTTTTATAGTGGTTATTATAGACACATGACTAGACAAGTCAACCATCTGACTAATTATACATCTTGTGATGGTAGTCATGTTACCTATGGTGGTGGTTCAAAAGGCAAAGTGGTTGGTAAATGAACTTTGAATGTTCCTGAATTTTCAAAGTTGTCAAATGTGTTACATGTAAAAGGTTTATTTGCTAATCTGACAAGATTAGTCAGTTATGTGATAATGATTTACATGTGAAGTTTGACAAGAATTCATGCTATGTGTTTGATAAGAATGATGAATGCTTAATGACTGGGAATAAATCTGCTGATAATTGTTATTTGATTGGTTCAAATCATACTTGTAAAAGTGCTAAAGCAAATGATATTATTTCGTGGCATCAAAAACTTGGTCATGCTAATTACAGAAGTATACATAAATTGCATAGACTAGGTTCTGCTGTTGGTTTACCTGATCTTAACTTTGAAAAAGGAAAAATCTGTGGACCATGCTAGAAAGGTAAGCAAGTAAGAACAACACATCAAAATGTTATCAGTATGTACAACAAACAGGTGTTGTGAGTTGATTCATATGGATCTAATGGGTCCTACGGAAACAGAAAGTTTAGGTGGAAAAAGATATTGTTATGTTCTTGTAAATGATTTTTCTAGATATACTTGGGTTATTTTTCTGAAAGAAAAATCTGATATCTTTTCTGAGTTCAAAATTATTTACAAAAGGTTTAAAACTGTTTTATGTTTAAAGATCAATAGGATAAAGTCTGATCATGGAAGAGAATTTGAAAACAATTTTTTTACTAATTTTTGTGAAAAGAAAGGTATTTTGCAAGATTTTTCTTCACCTAAAACTCCTCAACAAAATGGGATTGCTGAAAGAAAGAATAGAACTTTGCAAAAAATGACAAGAGTTATGCTAACCTCAAAAATTTTGTTTAAGAAATTCTGGGCAGAAGCTTTGAATACTACTTGTCACATTGTGAATAGAGTCTATATTCATTCTGGTAGTAATTGTACTCCCTATGAGATTCTGAATAATAAGAAATCAAATTTGAAATACTTTCATGTGTTTGGTTGTGTTTGTTACATTTTAAATGATAGAGATCAGTTGCACAAGTTTGATTCTAAGAGTGATAAATGATTTTTCTTAGGATATTCTAAGAATAGCAAGGCATATAGAATCTATAACTTGTGAATTGATACAATGCAAGAATCTGTTAATGTGGTATTTGATGAACTTGCAAGTCTTGCAGGTAAAAGTGCTGAAGATAATGTATCAGATTTGATAGAAGTATCCAGAAATACTGATGACACTGAAGATAGTAAGAATGTTGATCAGAATGTTTCCTCAACATCTAATGCAACATTACCCAAAAGTTCAAATACTGAGAATCTGTCACAAGATTCACAGTATCCAAAACAATTGGTTCTCTCAACAAAGATAATGAAAAGTCATCCATCAGATCAGATCATTGGAGAAGCTACCACTGGTGTACAAACTAGAAGAAGAATGGGTATTCACATCAATAAATTTGTAAGATCAGTTTGCATGTCATCCATATGCAATCAGGTAACTTTTGAGTGTTATCATTCTGAAATTGAGTCTAAAAATGTGAAAGAAGCTCTTGATGATGAAAACTGGATAAATGCTATGTATGAAGAGCTTAATCATTTTGAAAGAAATGATGTTTGGACACTTGTACCTAGACCTAATTCTAATATTAATGTCATAGGAACAAAGTGGATTTTCATGAATAAAAATGATGCATATGATAATATTGTGAGAAATAAGGCTAGATTGGTTGCTCAAGGTTATACTCAGATTGAAGGAATAGACTTTGATGAAACATTTGCTCCTGTTGCTAGAATTGAATCTATTAGATTACTTCTTGCTATTGCATGTTTCATTACCATTAACTTGCATCAAATGGATGTTAAAGCTGTTTTCTTAAATGATATTCTGGATGATGAAGCTTATGTTGAACAACCTAAAGGTTTTGAAAATCTAGAATTTCCTGATCATGTTTACAAGTTAAAGAAAGCTTCGTATGGTCTAAAACAAGCACCTAGAGCTTGGTATGGTAGACTTACTGTTTTCTTACTTGAATTTGGATTTTTGAGAGGTGAAGCTGATAGAACCTTGTTCATTAAAAATTCTAAGAGTGATATCATGGTTGCTCAAATATATGTTGATGATATTGTATTTGGTTCAACTTGTAATGATATGCTTGAAAGTTTTGTTAAAGAAATGACCTGTACTTTTGAAATGTCCATGGTTGGAGAAATGAATTTCTTTTTAGGTCTTCAAATCAAACAAATGAAAGATGGTATTTTCTTTTCTCAAAACAAATATGCTAAGAATTTGGTGAAGAGGTTTGATCAGGAAACTGCTAAAACTATGAAAACCCCTATGGGTTCAACTCAAAAGTTGAGTAAAGACTTGATTGGAAAAGATGTTGATCCTACTTTGTATAGATCAATGATTGAAACTCTTTTGTACTTAACTTCTAGTAGGCCTGATATTATGTATAGTGTCTTGTCTTTGTGCTATATATCAAGCTAATCCTAAGGAATCACATCTTAATTCTGTAAAAGAATTATAAGATATGTGGATGGAACATGTGATCTAGGTATTTGGTACTCAAAGGATACTAATTGCTCTTTAGTTGGCTATAGTGATGCAGATTGGGCAGGTGATTCTTATGACAGAAAAAGTATTAGTGGAGGATGTTTCTACATGGGAAACAACATTATATCCTGGCATAGTAAGAAACAGAAATGTGTTTCACAATCTACAGCTGAGTCTGAATATGTTGTTCTTTGGAAGTTCTTTGACTCAACCTGCTATGGCTTAAAAAGATGTTGATGATTATGGGTTGGAAAGTGGTATTTTGACTGTTTATTGTGATAATACTAGTGCTATCAATATTTTCAAGAATCATGTGCAACATTCTTTGACTAAGCATATAAGTATAAGACACCACTTTATAAGAGATCTTGTAGAGAAAGAAGTTGTGAAGTTAGAATACATTTCTACTGAAAAATAACTTGTTGATATTTTCACAAAAGCCCTTGATAATGAGAGGTTTTCTTCACTTAGAAAATCTCTTGGTCTTTGCTATATCTAAAAATAAACATTAGATGTTGTGACAAATGTTTTCAACATTTGAAGCAACATTGTGGTTCTGATAATGAATTTGTCTGCTGATTTGCTTATTTTTTGAACTTTAAATGATAGTGTTATGATCTTATTGTTGAATCATGGTTTAGATATAGAGTCCTAGGCATATATCTCTTAAATGCATTAAAAAAATAAAGCACAACTTAGATGCGTAATCACTGAGTAACTATGGGACACAGAGCTAGCTACTATGATGTTCTCTTTTCAAAAGGTGATTAAATATACATCCATGTTTGTTCACAATCTCCTGAGTAATTATGGGGCACGGAGCTCGCTACTATGATGTTCTCTCTTGAAAAGGTGGATCAATGTGAACATGTGTTTAAAAAAAATTTCAAAATATGCAACACTTTGATGATGAATTTCATGCAAAATTGAGTGTTGAGATATACGTGTGCCGACATTTTGTGAAACCTTAAGTGATTCGAACTCTATCTATCATACATGATTTGTTTAATGTTCTCGATAAGTTAATTTTGCGGTTTGAATAAGTTATTTTAACTGATATGCGTTTGTTTAATTTTAGATATGGTTTTCTATTTTTGAAAATATTTTTGGCGGCTCTTACACATACACATGATCACATTTGCCTTAGTGGGTGGTTACTTTGTCCCACTTTTGGTCGGTTTCTAGGTGGTTTTATGTGTATTAACCTCCGCTTTATTCTTTATTTATGATCGATTTATTTATGTTGTTTGATACTGAAAGCTAAAAACATTGTTGTTGCACATAGGAATCAAGGTTTGTTTGATTTACACTGTGTTATTTCAATTTTTTTTTCCAGTCATATGCTTTACTTTTCCCTCCTACATTTCATATAACATTATTTTAATTACCTGTGTATTTATATGATTGGAAAAAAAGGCGTATCAGGTATGGCTGATGATCAAAACCCTTCGGTTTCTACTCTTGATCATTCACAAACTCATGCAAACCCTTCTTACTCAAACCTTTCTTCACCAGCAAATTCGAACCCTCTGAACTTACTCGCAAAAATGGCCGCTGAAAACCCAGATTATGATTCCAAAAATGTTGGTGGATCATCGTCTTTGTCCGTACCAAAATTCACTCCGTACGAATTTTCTAAAAATACTCCTCACTCTCTAGTTCGATTGATCATCGAGAAAATGCTTGAAAGAAACCCTCCAGTTCTTCCTGATGTCTTTGTTTGCAAAAGACAAGTCAACATTAATGATTTTGTTGATCTTTCTACAAAACCCTTAGCCACAAAAATCCCTGATGAACCTTCTCCAAAACCTGTTGAAAACCCTACTCAAACGGCCGATGTTGAGATAGAAAAAGGCGATTCCTCTGATTCAGAAGGAATGGGGGAGAAATTGAAGAACATTCGGCTGAGGAAGAAGCAGTTAGCTCCCACAAGAGGTGGAAAATGGGGAAAGAGGAGAATGTCACAGAGAAACCTTGGGAAAAAGGTTGACTACACTGGTGCTGATGATCCTATTACTGTAGAGGATTCAGATGAAGAGATGGCAGTTCCTGAAGTCCCTGCTGCTGAGACAAAGGATTCTGATGATGATCTGACAATTGAGGAATTGATCCTCCTGCTCATGCTGCTAAAGATGTTGTAGAATCATCTGATTCAGAACCGAAAATTGATCCTCAAGCTGAGGATAGTGAATATGAGGAACCTAAAGAAGATGACACTGAAGAAGAAGAGCCAGAACATTCTGTTGATGAAGCTGCTCATGAATCAGATTATTTGTTTGATTCTGATGAGGTAATGATGTCTGACTCTGATACTGATGATAAGGTTAAGCATGATAGAAAGTCTGCTATTGTTAAATCCATACTGAAAAGATTTATTGTTGATGAAAGGATCATAAAAATACCAGACTTTGAAGCTAATAATCTGATTGGTTTCTTAGAGAGTAGATCGTTGATGCATGCTCTTCAATATGCTAAACCATACTATGTGCCTTGGGTTGCTGAATTTTATGCTAATTTGAAGAAAAGTTGTGGGAATAGGCAATCTTCAAATTATGGGAAAGTCAGATTTAGGTACAATGTTGTCACCATTTCCCCTAAGCTTATTAATATCTTCCTGAGGAATAGACAAATGGAGGATGATACCGTTGAATTGGAAATTGGGGAAGTAATGTCTGTCATTATTGGTGGTAAGTATCCTGAATGGACTTTATGATTTTTTGCTGCAAAACTGACCTCCTTGTACTCTGTGATGCATAAACTGCTAATCTCTAATTGATTGCCTTCCAAGAATTCTACCATGTTAACCAAGGAACAAACATTCTTGCTGTACAAGATTGTACACCTGAAGAAGTTCAACATGGGTCAAATTATATTTGACAACATTGTGTCATATGCTGGTAAACACACTGAAGGAACCATTCTGCCATATCCAAGTTTGATATGTCAATTGTTGGATATACTAGAGTTTGAGAGACCAAGAGGTGAGAGGATCAGTAGCTTCGTTCCAAGTTTTGGAATATCTCATGTGCTGAAAGATGGAAACAGAACTGTGGATCTTCCTTTGCCTGATCCTGAACGGCAAGCCGAAAATGGTGCACATCCTGTTGGCAACATTCCTTATACAGTAACCAGAAGAGATGGTACACCCTCTATTCATTTTACAAATTCTTTCATTTCTGATCAGATTACTTCCATCCAGCAGAACATAGATGCTCTGATTAAACATCAAACGTTCTGGAGAAGCCTGCTTTCTACTCCAACAGGGGGAGGATCACATGATGATGGTCCTGATGATGGTGGTAATGATGGAGATGGTCCATCTTGTTGGAATATAGAGGCACGTAAACACGTAATACATGTGCAACAGAAATTAACAATGAACAATTAATTACATAATTAAATACGAGTAAACGTACACAGAATTCTTACAGCAATTCGTACACGGATTCCTCAACTATGGTATTCATGTAATAGTCGTTCACTAATCTGCACAGATCTGCCAGCGTTGAATCCTCGAGATGAATTTGCTAGGAAAATTCTAACTTAGAGATTTTATGGAGAAAATATGAACTCACGTATTATGAATTCCCAATAGCTCATATATATAGGAGAGGCCTAGCTTAAATCTCAAGCTAACCTAATTAGGAAATAAAATCCCTAATCTTTATTTAAATAAATCTCTTAGATTTGTTTCCCACATATAAAATCTCTACGGATTTAAATTCCATATATGACAAATCTCTACGATTTGTTTCCATATATTAAATCCTACAATAATATTCCAAATATTATTATTGGGAATTCTTATTTAATTAAATCCAATTTAATTAAACATTAATAATAATTAATCCAAATTAATCTATTATTAATTACTTCTCCATAAATTAAATATTAAATCTAATTTAACATTTAATCAACCAACTATAATTAGTAAACAACCATTACTTGTTGTGTGACCCATAGGCCCTCATACATCGAGCGATTAGTCAAACTAACGGTCTTAATTGAATCCTAGACAATAAATTAGACATTCTCAATATATGAGTTACGTTGCGAGGAAATGTGCAACTACCTATAACTGAAATATGGGCTATTACGATTTCCTCCTTTCATTCGCGAATACTCAATTAAGACTTGAACATGATGAAGTATCTATTCAAATAACTTAATCAATTTATCTCTAATCACTAATTGATCACTTATGTCACACTTGGCCACAAAGTCCAAGTTGACGTGCATCGGCCAATGACTTTGATCCAATTATGATGAGAAGATGAGTATTCTTTCTAAATCCACTTTGAGGAATGAATCCTTTTCTTGGCTCAACTACCACGCACATGCACTTCGTGATGAACCCAATCCAAGCTATATCTACCCATGGAAGGATGCAAGCGTCGGTCATGGTCAAAGTTCATCACGCCACACATGTCGTGCGTATTAACCTCAAGTCAAAGGAGTATCACATCGCCTCCCACTAACCGAGACACATATAGTGGAACTACATCAAACAGTTTCTCGGATGGGTATACCAATACCCTCTAAGATATTTGTGCATCCATCATGAGATACCTAGTATCTCGCAGTAAGTGAGATCTTACTACACTCTCAAAAGAGTATGATGCAAATCGCACACCAATCTCCATTGTATCATCAATATCCCATTCTTGATGATCCTTGATTGAGGCCATTTGAGAATCATGTTTAGGTCATCTGAGTTCTCACACACACTCAATGACATCAGTGACTCAAGGGAACACAGATAAGAACAAATGCAAACAATCAGACATAATATTCTAATAAGTGCAACACCATATATTTAATATTAAATAAATAATAATATTAAATCAATACTGAATATTATCTAAGCATTATGTCCTTACAATGGATTGTCTCTAGGACACTAACACTAACACATCTGGCCACGCAGGTGAGAAGGATGATGCATCAGATGCTGGTAATGATGTTGATATTGCTGCTGATCAGAATGATGCTGAAGACAGAGAGGTTGAAGATGTTGTACAAGATGTTGTTAATGAGGCTGTTAATGAAGCTGTGGAGGATGTTGTGGAAGATGTACTCAATGCTGTTGCTGAACAAATTGGTGAACAGATTGTTCCTGAACCAGTTGATGATAACCCTGATAACACTGATGATGAGTTGAAGAAGACTCCTAACAGGGAGAGTATATCCCCAGAGAGTGTTGCTATCATTGATCAACTATATGGAGCTGATAACTAGTGATCAGATTCAAGACAAGGGGAGTTTTTGATGTATGGGGGAGCATTTACAGATTATGGAGATGCAGCCATTCCAATGACCCAGTCCTTCCCTATATTTCACTATAAAAATTCATTTCTGTGTTGTAATCTTTAATTTACTGCTCTTTATTTTATAAACTCTGTTAATGGACAACTAGATGATAGTTTTATGTTTCTATCATTTACTTTATGTTGAATACTTTGTTGGCCTAAGTATACTGCTGATGTACTTAGAGGTTGTGTTTGTTGCCTGTTTTTAAATTATGATTTGGTTGAATAGTAGTTGTTCTCTGAATGACTATTATTTTTTTCTTTCCTAACACAAGTTCGGATGTTGTTTTTAACATCAGGTGTGTTGTAGTAGAAAGGCCAAATTGAGGGAGTTTGTTGATGTTGCATGGATGTTGTTCTAGATATTGGACAACATTCTGCACAACATCAAAAATTTACCCTTTCTCCTAACACTGACTCCACTTGTAAAACCTTTCATACTTCGTCTCCAACCAGTTTAGAAATTCAACATCGAAAGCGCCTTGATCTGAGTGTTCTGGTATCTTTTATAGAATGAACACATCACTTAACCAGTCGACCTTGATCCTATTCCATTCAGAAATCAAATCCTATTCCAATTCGTAAATCAAATCTTTTTTGTCTTATCGTAATCCCCTTCAACCTCTTCTTCTTGATAAAGAACATCAATAACTTCTCTTATTTTATGTTCTTCGACATACGTTCCGCTCAATCGAAGTTCTGGCAACATCTTCTTTACATGCTTCCCTTTTATCTGCTTCTTCTTCTTGATAGCAACATCAATAACTCTCTTCCTCATTTTATGTCAAATATTTTCTGAACAGTTGAAGAAAAATCTTCAATCTTGTCAACCCTTGTAGTCAGTTCACCAAGGGAAGATTTCTGTTCAACTATGGCATTTTCTTGAACTTCTAAAAACCTGCTGTGTTCTTCAATTGATTGGAACATTATTAGCTCCGTGTCCGGAGCCCTTGATTGTTTTCTCCACTATTAAGACCCCCGACCGTAAGAAGTAGGAACTTCTTTTTACCATTTTCATTTTTTTGGTTCTTCTTCCCCCTTTTTGGTTACATCAAAAAGGTTCGTTAGACTTCCTTCGCTGTCTCCTCACATGACAGAGTTTTAGAAGCCGTGGGTGGAGTCCTAAGATTCTTGAAGATTCAGAATTTTATTTTACGCATGGATCCTTCAAAAGAAAAAATCTTCAATCTTGGAAGTATAAATATTTTTCTAGAAGAAGTTCAATATTAGATGGAAGATTTTGCAAGTTTTGAGAGAACTATGTAATTTTCATTGAATCTTGTCTAAAAACCTTTTCTTTCGCTTCAACCAATGCTTGTTGTTCTTAAATTGATTGGAACATGTCAAATTGTTAAATTGAGAATGATGCCTTCATCCCAGCTTGAATCTTGGAAAGATGATATAGGGATTTTGCCAATCCACTATTTTTTGAAGCCTCAAGTCTCATCAGAAAGCGACCCGAGGAAAAATTTTGCTCATAGGAACCTCAAGTTTTGGCATCATTATCAAAAAGGGGAAATTTTGGGATATTTTTTTTGATTCCAGGAAAACATTTCAACTTGTGTTATTTTTAATTACATCAAAAGGTTTGGGAACGAGAGAACAAGTTAAGAAGAAGAAATCGTAAATCGGAAGAAGAAGAAATTATTTAAATGAAATCGGTTTCGTCGAGATGGAGTTCGACATATCTTTGAATCCTTTAGTTCTTCAACAACCAATCGTTACGAGTTATCGAACAATAGAAGCCGTGGGTGGAGGTCCTAAGATTCTCAAGATTCAAGGAATCGATTCAAGATCAGAATCACAAAAGATTTTCAAAGATCGATGCATGGATCCTTCAAATTTTCTCCGTGCAACATCGACATCGAGTCAATCTTCTCAAGGAAGTATAAATATTTTCTAGAAGAGTTTCAATATCGATATAATAGATACTTGGACCCGGGAATAAGTTTGTCGTGAGAGACACTCTATTTGGACAATAAGAAGATAACAACACTTAAAGTAATTTAGACAAAAAAAATGTGCATATGCATCATATTGTCGGTAATATTCAAATCCACACTATAAATATTTTCTTCAAAAGAAGATGATTTTACGCAAAGTGAAGATTAAAGCCAAATATTCAACCAATTGCATTACATATGTTGTTCTTCAATAGAAGCACAAATGTAATATCATCAAGATTTTTCATTTGCTAAACAAATGTGAAAATTAAATTGAGAATAAATCGGTTTGATAGATAAGTTTTCATCCCATCTTGAATAGTCTTGAAAAGATGATCCCGTGAGGAGATAAGTCCCGTTTAAGGAGAAACCTCGATAAACATGCCAATAATCCCGTGAGGGTAGGTGATAAGTTTGAGTGAGCCTAAACATCTCTGCTGGTTAAGTTGGTGCCATCATGAAGGGAAGAGTGGATGTAGGGCGAGGAACCACTATAAAAAATACGTGTGTTCTTATTTGCTTTCATTCGACATACAACTTTTGCTCACATTCGTAAAAAATTTTAAGTCACCTCCCATTGAGATTTTACGAGTTTTAAATCGGGTTTTTCGGGACCAACAAAGGTCCTTGTCCTCCTCAAGAATACCAAGTTTCTGGTTTACCAACGATCTGATGTCTTCATCAGTTGCCAATTCTGCAGCACTAGTTACACCAGCATTCATCTTGGCCCTCTTCTCCAAGTCCACAAAATAATCAGACTCCAGGACTTCCATCAGAATAAGAAAGTCTTCAATATCCTTGAGTCTGACATTCCTCCAGAAGATAATATCCTCCATCCGCTACGATCCTGGATGATTAACGGATCGGGAAAGTTCCGCCGAGATAGGCATTTACCTATCTCCGTAAAAAATACACTGTAGAGTGCTCTTGTTCAGGCGATTCCAGGATGGTCTTCTTGTTGAATGGATTGTGGGCAATGGAGACAAACATTTCTTCACTCTCTCCTTCTCCTGGCACTCTTTGTTTAGGTTCTTGAACAATTGAGATCTCTTCTGGTAGTTTCTCAAGTGAAGGAATGGGAGTTTGTGGTTTACTGGTCGTGGGAGGTTCAAAAGGAACCTTGGGTTGAGCTTTCGAGTTGAGGTTGGGATATGGTAGGCATTTCTGGTTGTGGGTGAGAAATGGATTCAGGTGAGGGTGTTTTCTGGACTGGTGGGGGTGATGTAGTTCTGGCTCTTGTGGGTGAAGGTGATTTGGATGTTGGGGTAGGTGATCTGGCACGTCTGAATACAGTGCTTATTGGAATATAATCAGATGGATCCTGTTCCTGTTCTCCTCCAAACTCTCATCCTCCTTGTCCTTGGCCTTCTTTGCCATCCTTGTCATATATCTCCATTTTCTCTAACTCCTCCTGAACAACTTCTCGTTCAACACTCACTGTTCTTTCCGAACTGATAACCCTTTCTTCCTCTAATTCGTTTTCGACAACCTCCTTCAATCGGAGCGGGAGAACTAGCCTTTTCAAAGAAACCTGCGAGGGGTTGTCCTAAAACCCAAGCGACAAGGTAGTGATCTTTTTCTGCCTCTTCGCCTGATCAACTGGTTTCTTGGCCAGTGCCTTTCGCTTCAGTGGCCTCTGCGATTCCTGTGCTTCAGATTGGACAGATGAAGTAGCAGCCTTAGATTTATTGTCCTTCCCTTTGCCTTCTCCTCTTGTCTTGGGCACATAGGGAACTAGATCATCGTCAGCTTGTCCAGAAAGCGGTTCATCCTTTAGTAGAATGGCTTTGAATTTGGCTTGATATACTTTCTTTCCTGCCTCATTCCACTAATAATCAGAAGACATCTTATCAACAAGTATCATGGTCACCTTGTGAATGTTAGAACATTTCGATGTCTGATACACTTTGTTTCGTTCATTCAGGCCAAACTTTGAAGTCTCTTTCAGCAACCTTTCCTTAAGTAGTCCTAGCCAGTTCACATCTTGGGCTTTCTTGGTGATCGCCATCATTACACTTTGTTTTACTCCAGTTAGGGCATCTGGGCTGAAGGAAATGCCCAAAATGATCTTTGAAACAATCTCAAAGAGAAGTCTGTATTTTCTCTTTAGATGAAAACCTTGACATTCACCAATTGATCCCTGTTTGCTGTCCTTAACAACTCAACTCCCAGAAACTCTTTCTCACCAAGATCTATCTTGAATTCATCTGGAGCAATACTTCCTTGAGGGAGATTGAAAATTCTCCTCAAGTCTTCATCTGAGACGACTACATCTATTCTTCCAATAGATGATTTCAACTGATTGTCTTTGGTCTTCTCCAGATTGTATAAAAACTCCAGTGCTTCATGTGATAGACGATATCATGATGTCTATAGCAGAATTGTTCGAGTCCCGAGGCACGCAGTCAGTCTAAGATTTCCAAGGATTCTGGATCTGTGGTGGTGGTGAAGATGACATACTTTTCATCTATTATGTCCTTCTTCATCATTGCAAAGTTGCACATTTTCTTGCCTTTCCCGGATTTAGCAATGAGTTGTGCCATTTCTATGTAAATCAAGGATTTAGTGAGTGATAAAGGAATAAGTACTTAGAACCAAAGTCCTAAATCTATTTCATCCAAAAAATCAAGCAACAAATCATTTACAATATAAACTAGATGTAAGAAGAGCAAGAGTTTGCACAGAACTTGCAACTTAGATCTATACCCAGAGATTAGTATCACAGTTTAATCGCATAGGTAACCAATTAAAAGCATGTGAAACTCTTATTATAATAAGTTGGCACATATTTAAGAATTACCAATTGTTGATTCAAAATATTTGTAGAAATTTTTGAAGTGAATCGCTTTGAGAACTTGAGAAAATCGAATCGCAAGTGAGCAGTTGAAACGTTCTCAAAGATTTGGTAATTTTAGTAGTGTAATTTTTTTTGTGGAATAAACTAGGGTATAAATAGTGAGAGGGAAAACATTTTGCACAAAATCCCGTGTGTACTCGATTGGCTTTGTTGAAATTGACGGTCGAGATTTAGTGGTTGAAAAGGGTTTTAATCGTGTGGTGAGAAAATTAACCTGTAGGGATTTTGGACTTGAAAAAGAGTAATAAATGCTATTAAATACATATTCCCCACATCCGCATTTAATGTTTTGCAGGGTGTGCGTCATAAAGTAAAAACAACAGTAATTTTATCAATTAAATAGATAAATACAGATAAATTTAAATCAGAAAGCGTATCTAACTGATTGATATCGTAACCAACCAGTTACCACTTTGTCGAGTCTGACTTATCTGATTCTTGTCGATCTTATTTACTATTTCCTAAACCTCAAAACTTTTCCCGACAATATTTCACCTTTCTGATCAGTTGAAGTTCCCCCTTCAATTGCTATCCCTTTTCTGATCAGCTACCGACTGATCCTTCTTGATCAGTTGATGTTCCATTACTCAACTGATCCTCCTTTTCTGGTCAGTTCCTTAACCAATTGGTCTTGGAGACCAATCCACCGAAGAATACTGGTGCATCTTCTCCTAAGTCCAGAAGTCCTAGCTCATTACATAGTTCTCTGAATTTGACTCCAGCTAGTGGCTTTGTTAAGATATCAGCTTTCTGCTTATCAGTATGGATCTTATCCATTCTGATGTTCTTCTTTTCCACACGGTCTCTGATAAAGTGATGTCTAGTGTCCACATGCTTGCATCTTGTCTGTAGAACTGGGTTCTGTGTGATTGCAATAACACTATTACTGTCATAGAAGATAGGCACATTCGTAGCTATAATGTTATAATCCCTCAGCTTCTGACAAAGCCAGAGCAGTTGGGAGCAACAACATCATGCGGCCATATATTCTGCTTCAGTAGTAGATGTGGCAACATATGTCTGTTTCTTTGAAAACTAAGAGACCAGCTTATTTCCCAGAAACTGACATGTACCTGAGGTTGACTTTCTGTCTATTCTGCAACCTCCATAATTAGAATCAGAGTGCCCACTAAGCTCTAGATTATCATCTGAAGAGTAGTATAACCCAAGGCTAACTTTCCCCTTCAGATAATTAAGAACCCGCTTAGTTGCTTCCAGGTGGCTTTGCATTGGAGTTGCCTGAAATCTGGCACATACACCTACTGCAAATGTTATGTCTGGTCTGCTGGCAGTCAGGTATAACAATGATCCGATGAGAGCCCTATACTCTTTCTGATTAGTTTTCTGACCATTCTCGTCTGGATCCATTCTGAAGGAAGTCATCATTGGAATTATGGCAGTCTTGCAGTTTTGAACTCCATATTTGGCCAACATATTTCTTGTATACTTGGCCTGGAAGATGAAAATTCCTTTAGTACTTTGTCTTACTTGAAAACCTAAAAAGTAGTTCATCTGACCCATCATGAACATCTCAAATTTCCCTTGCATCAATTTGCTGAACTTGTCACATAAGTTTTTATTGGGAGATCCGAAGATAATATCGTCCACATAGATCTGAACCATCAGAATATCTTCTCCATCTTCAATTCTGAACAAAGTTCTATCTATCAGTCCCTTAGTGAACCCACTGTCTAGCAAGAACTGGGATAATGTATCATACCAAGCTCTGGGAGCCTATTTCAGTCCATAAAGAGCTTTTCTTAAACGGTACACCTGGTTGCTGATTTAAAAGCTAGGAGGTTGTTCAACATAAACTTCCTCAGCTAGTACCCCGTTTAAGAATGCACTCTTTACATCCATCTGAAACACAATAAATCCCCTATGAGCAGCATAAGCCAGAAACAATCAAATGGCTTCAAGACGAGCGACTGGTGAAAAGGTTTCATCATAATCAATCCCTTCTGATTGTGAATATCCCTTAGCAACAAGTCTTGCCTTATTTCTAGTTATCATATTGTGCTCATCCTTCTTATTCTAGAAGACCCACTTAGTGCCAATCACATCTTGGTGAGTTGGTCAGTCTACAAGTTCCAAAACTTGATTCCTTTCAAACTACTCTAGTTCTTCTTGCATGGCTAGAATCCAGCTTGCATCAACTAGAGCTTCTTCAACTGTGAGAGGTTCCTTCAAAGACAGATAGTAACAATACATTGTACTTTCACCAATCTGATGTCTAGTTTGAACTCTATCAGATGGGTCTCCGATGATCAGGTCAGTTGGATGACTGGTTATCCAGGTCCTTCTTCCCTGATTTACATCAGTTTGGAGAACATCATCCTCTTCTGAAGTGATTCGTCACTAAAGACTGGGAGAGGTACTTCAGTAGGATCCACTTGTCATGGACATATCTCAGCTGATGTTGGACTCATCATGTGCTGAAGTCTATCCGCCGGAACAACAGGTGTTCCTCCTGAACCAGATGGTTCAGTTGTTACTGTCTCAGCTGTACCAGCTTCTTCATTGACAGTTGTACGTACCTTAGGGTTTGACTATCCTGGTGAATCATCAGGATCAAAGTTAGGAACATACACAGTGACGTGATCTGATTCATTTTCTTTGATACTTATCTGATCCATTTTCTGATCATCAGGTACTAATTGATCTGGTAAGGCTTGTTCTGCGGCAGATTTCTCTTGTTCAGACGATGTCTCATCAAAGACCACATGAAGTATCTCCTCCACAACTAGGGTTCGCCTGTTGAACACCCTGAAAGCTATCCTAGGAATATACCCTCATCTAACTTAGTCTCAAAAGTTTTCATCTGACTCTTCTCATTGTTGTGAATAAAACTCTTGCACCTAAAAACATGAAAGTAAGAAACACGAGGTTTTCTGCCCTTCCATAGTTCATAGGGTGTTTTGAAGTGAGTCTTAGTCAGAGAACATTTATTCTGAGTGTGACATGCAGTGTTGATTGCTTCTGCCCAGAATCGGTTTGGAGTTGCATGTTCAGCCAACATTGTGCGAGCAGCTTCTTTGAGTGTCCAGTTCCTCCTTTCTGCTACACCATTCTGTTGTGGCGTTCTGGCGGCTGATGTCTCATGCTGTTTACCAAACTCCTTGCAAAAATCAGCTATGAATGAATTCAAGAATTCTGTTCCCTTACCTGATCTGATTTTCACAGCACTGACACCTTTCTCATTCTGCAATCTCTTGAGTAGCTGAGGTATCTTTGTAGTAGTTTCATTCTTCTTATACAAGAATACAACCCAGGTGAACTTGGAGAATGTTGGGAAATTAGGGGTGCCCGGATCTATTCGAGATGATTTTAAATACATATTTAAATTAATCAATTAATTACTAACATGAATTAATCCTAAATCAATTCAACATAATAATTAATAAGCGAATAAACAACATGCGTACACGTAATCCACGTAAATCCTAAGCATGCGGAATCTAGGAATTACGAGATTACTAACCTCTTGTAGAGACGACTGATGAGATGATGGATCAACCCAAAGAGCTTTCTCAAATATGTCCCAAGTCCACGAACGCAATCCGGTGGGAGGATTCACACGAACGATTTTAATAAGAGGGAAAACCAAAAATATTTTGCCACCACCTTTGTGGATTTTTAATATTTCCAACACATGGAATTGCAGTTGGGAATGAAAAATTCATCCCCTATTTATAGGGAGGAGGGGGGGCCAATTTTTAGTTCAAGAAATTGAGGGAGAAAATCTTTTCTTGGTCTCCAAGAAATCTTGAATATATCTCCTATATTCTTTCCCTTCAGACATGCGGCACATGTTTGATCCTTAGAGAAAACTTCATTCGGGAGTCCATCAACCAAGGACATCCTTTCTATTTTGTTAAGAGTCTTAAAGTTCAGATGACTCATTCTCTTGTGCGAGAGCCAACAGTTGCTTTTGGAACTCTTAATAATCATACATGCATTTATTGGACAATTGTTCCAATCTGTAGTGTAGATCGTTCCTTTCCTAGAACCAGTTAGCAAAATTTGTTGAGTAGCTCAATTCCTTATAGTGAACTGATCAGTCGAGAACTCAACGCTGAATCCGTTGTCGCAGAATTATGAAACCGATAATAGGTTATGCTTCAAACCATCGACATACGAGACTCCGGTAACCTGTACATCATCATTCACTAAGGTTCCAACTCCTCTGGTAAAACCAAAGTTGTCGTCACCAAAGAGTACACGTGGGCCTTCTTTTTCAACATAAGAACTAAGGAGATGCTGACTTCCAGTCATTTGCCTTGAGCATCCTCTATCGATGTACCAGATAGTTGCTTGTACACCTCCCTTATTGGCCAAACCCACGCGAACCTGCAATCAAATCAGGCTTTAGGTACCCCTGTAGGATTGGGTCCTGAGGGGTTAGTGTTACCTTTCGGGATCCAAACATACAGGGCACTTCTATGGTAATCATCAAGATCAGAAGGCATGATTTATCTCCCATAAGAATCTACATAATCATATATCTCTTCATGTGCTTTCTGGTTAGTATGATTATGAGTGTGAACCTTGGATGAATCAGAAGACTTTGGATTTTTCTGATTGATCATCTTCTTTTTAATCCGGTTTGGTTGGTCGCGGATGTCCCGGATTTACGGTTGAAGGATATATCGATTGCTACCATCAAAAGATTCATATCTCTTTTTGCACGGTGGTTTCTGCGGTTTACCCTTAGCATCTTGATTGATTAACCTTTGACCGATCGATCAGTCTCGATTGGATTTTTCCTTGCGAGATTGTCCTTTCTGATTCATGATCTGCTGATTAGGTTGAGGTCTCTTCAGAAGAACAAGGTTCTTCTGTTGATTCCTTGGCTGATGCTTGATCAGGTGAGGTCCATTTCTTTTCCTTTCTGATCAGGCATTCTCCTTTCCTGTTCAGCATGTATTTTTCCCTTCTTTTATATAGATTTGGCATGTCATGTATCTTGTCCAGAAACCTTCCTAGATTCACTTTTGGAATGTGAACCAGGTTGGACAGATGAGGATCCAGAAGGGCTTTCAAAAACCCAATACCCTTTTTATCAGTTGCCTTACGAAAGTAGCTTGTTATTTCATCGACATTTCTAGAAGTTTTTCTAAAAACCTCACTTTCTTTCGCAAAGTGTCCTCACTTTATTTCAGACTCTCATGTTGTCGGAAGAGTTCATCAAACTTAGCTTGATGGACTTTGAGATCATCAACTTGCTGTTTGTTGATAGCTTGTTGTTCCTTAACCGATTTACTCCTAATCGGAAGAGTCGACTTCGGAAAACTCGATTCATTTGTCAACTTCGAAACGATCTCAACCGATTTGATTCGATTTTGCTCTTCTTAAGGCATTATCCTTAGCAAGACTAATGTTCTCATCCCTTAGTTTATCGTTCTCAACTTCCACTACAGTATAAGTGTCTATTGCATTAGAGAGATCATCAATCAATCACTCATTGATGAGTTGCAGGTCAATCTCTCCCGCAGGTGTGCTAGGCACAATAGGTGTGGAAACAGAAATAGAAGACACATAAACAGGGTTAGAGATTACCTCAGATGGAGTGACTTCTTTGGCCATGAGACAGATGTCATCGTCAGATGAGAATATCAGATCGTTGAGGTCATCGACATCATCAATTGTGATCATCAGGCAGAAGTCTTCGACAGATGAGTAACCAGAATCATCCGAAGGCAGATAAGAGTCATCGATACCTGATGTATCAACAACCATGGCTTTTCCATCCCGGTACAGTTGCTCTCTTTTGTTGCGCTTCTTTTCGCTTTCTTTTGGAGTCGTCGAGGCGATTAACCTTTGTAGTGACTGTTTTTAACGATAGTTGAAGCACGCTTCGGGTTCTCGAATTTAAATCGCGGTGAATCATTTATTCTGTAGGATCTGTCAGGTGACTTCCCAGTTTGTCTGTAATCAGAATTCCTTCTTTTTGATCTGTTGTCTCTTCTATCATCAGAACGATCATCTCTCTTTTCTTCTCTTCGGTCATCTCTATGATCATCTCTTCTGTCATCAGAATGATTTCTTTCTTGCGATCTATCAATAGATCTCCTATTTCTTCTACTGTTAGTCTTTATAGAACTTTCGATATTTTTCCATTTGAACATTAGACCTTTCAAACTTTCTGGTCAGCAAGGCAATTTCTTCAGCCTGACTCACAATCCTTCCTATTGTTGTGGCATGAAATAAACCACTTTCATCGTATTTTATAAGTACAGAAGAAAGGAGCTGGCCTACACCAATGCACAACCAAAAAGAGATAATCTTTGGAATAAAGACCCCCAAGTCGCAGAAGAGAGCAACTCGTATGACGACCTCATTTAGAGATCGGAAGCCGCACATTGGCGACAAGCCAATACCTTTCAAGTCGGAACACGACTTGAGTGGTATTAAAGACACTTAAAAGCTAAATCCGCAGGAAATTCCATTCCCCAATCCGCTCCCATTAAAGAGGCGATCTCCAATCAAGCCATAGGGACAGGCGACTTTCGAGATTGAAGGAGTGAAGAATGTAGTTTTTCCTTATGTAAAATCCAGCCTACAAGGCGGAATAGCAAGTATAAATAGACCTAAGATGTCACATGAAAAAGGGCGGAACATCTTAGCATTCTAGGCATAAATAATATACATCCATACCTGACTTGGAGCCCCCGGACGTAGTCTGATTCAAAAGACGAACTGAGTCACCAATTCTTCGTGTTTTTCTTGTTTTTCACATTCAATACTTAACCCAATTACACACAAATTCATTGTTTAACTAGTCAATTTTATCTAGTCCAAACAATTGGTGCCGTCTTTGGGAAAACCAATCTTTTTCTTGAGAAATTAATCCAATTCTGAGAAAAGCCCACCCCTTTTCTAAAAGAAAGAGCAATGACAATCAACCAAGGAAACACTCCATTGTTCAATGAAACAGACGGACGCGATGGTGTTGAAGCATCGCAGAGTTTCCACCGTACTCATAGGGCCGCCCCGGCGGGCTCACCTGATTGGTGGAATTTGGTCCAGACCCCGGAGGACGCCAAGGCGGTCATGGCCGTTCTTAACAAGAAGCGCCTATTCATGGAAGGCGAGGGGGAACAACCCCTTCCCAAAAAGACTGTTCATGATGCCGGGCCATCCAAGGGCAAGGCAGCCATGGCCTCAAAAGGACGATCCGTTGGGCAACTGGCATACAACGAGGCCAAGCATACCATCATCCGGACTCATCTGGCATGAGAAAGGCCGGCGGCGTCGAACAATGTGTTCACCCATTTAGGAAGTCAAGCCGCCCGGAAGGCTCGGGCGGAGGATGGTGATGAGGCCCACTCTCAGCCGCGTAATGCGGAACAAATGGAGCAGGATCTGGCTATGGCTTTGAGCCTACATCATGACAACATCCGTGATGGTTCAATGATCCATCAAGGTCAAGGACACATGATAGGGGCATCACGCGACGCGCAGGTCGTGGCCTTAGCCAGAACTGTCCAACAGTTGTTGGAAAAGGTGGGGAACCAAAATGGTTCGCTTGTGGAGTGATGACCTCGTTATCTGGGATTCCCTCAGGAGCGATGGTTACTCGGCACCTACCAGAGAAAAATCAAGATCGCGACCTTAGACCGTTACAATTGGAGTACCGATCCCAAGGTCCATGTACAAATATAATTGTATATGGCCTCCATGGGGACGAGGACGCCTAACGAAATGCGGGTGTTATTCTCTTGACTCTGGCGGCGGGCCCATAAATGGTACACTTCTTTGCTGGCTTTTTCGGTCGACACTTTTGAGTAATTAACCCAGTCATTCTTGACCCATTACACCGCCATGGCGCCCCGGCCTGCGACCAAGCAGCGCCTCATGAATCTCCATCAAGAGGAGGCTGAATCAGATCGATCCTATGTCGAGAGGGTTGATCGAAGTCATTATAGGCCGAACCCATTGGGGGCCGAGGCCAAAATAATGGGTCTTGATCCACGAGGCCTCGGAAGGAACCAAGTTGTGGCGGCGCATGACTACCGACTTCCCAATAAGCTACGCCGACTTCCGTCAACGTGCTAGCGACATCATCCATACCATGGAACTCCTCGAATCGAGGCTTTCAGAGACCAAGAAGGTCGCTGAACCGAAGAAAGGTTCCAAGAAAACCGGGGGCCATTACAAGGCACCCGGGAGCTTCAAGCCGTTTGATGAGTCCATTCTGGTAAAGCTCATGGAAGTGTTGGGTATGACTCCCGGCCATATATTCGTCCATATCCAAGGAAGGGACATGTTGCACCCTCCTCGCCCGATGAAAGAGAAAAGTAAGTAGAATCCCCACAAATTCTGTCACTATCACGCCTAGAACGGGCATTATACTAGTGAGTGCAGGGACCTTTTAAAGGAATTGTGGAAGCTTTATAAGGATGGACACCTGAATGAGTTTGTCAAAAACCCCCGCCCAAACGGTCAGATGCGACCTCCGAATCGCCAACAAGGGGAACCAGTCCAGGGGGACCCTGCTCGTGGAGGAGCTCGTGGTAAGCCAGTACCTCCAATGCCCGAGGGTGCTAAAGGTCGAGTCATCCTTGCCCTATCACCTATGGCCACAATCGGGGGGCTCTCCACAGCAACAATATCAAAACGGCGCATGAAGACCGAAGTCAGGGAAATAGAGAACGCACAAAAGATGGTCCTTCCCATGCTTGCTGTAGCCGAAGAGACCAACAAGATTGAGTTCGGGGAGGTTGATAAAGCCGGCATAGTCTATCCCAACATCGACCCACTGGTCATCAAGGAAAATATCATGGGGACTACGGTGTGCCGCCTGTTAGTCGATGGCGGGGCTTTTTGCAACATTCTGTTCAAAAAGACCCTGGATCAACTCGGTGAATACGAGACGTACATCACCCCCTGCGACCACACAGTGAAGGGTTTTGGGAATGCAACTATTCAGCCCCTAGGAATGATCCGTCTGTCGGTGGAGCTGGTGTCCACCATTGATGAAAAGGTTAGGAACACCAGGCTTCTAGATTTCCTTGTAATCGACCTCCCGAGTACCTATAATGTCTTTCTCGGAAGGCCTTCAGAGCATGAATTTGAGGCTGCGACCTCTACTTACTACTTCTGTGTAAAATTTCCCACCAAAAGTGGGACTGTTGGCACCATAAAGGGTGACCAAGTTGATGCTAGAGGATGTTTGCTTTACTCTGTGTCTTATTTCAATTCAATGCATGCACCAAATCAGCAAGTAATGATGTTGGATAATGAAGAGTGCAATGATAAATTAACCACTAGAAAGGCAACCAAGAGGAAGCGCGAGGATTTTGACCCAAGGTTAGGACCTGAGCCAGAGAAATTCGTGCCCGAAGAGGAGATAGATGATCCAAGAGTTGAAGGACCCCGAGCTGAGCCGGGGGAAGAACTCGAAAGGATCCAAGTAGATCCAACTCGGCCCGAGCTGGAGGTCATTATCGGGTCTACAATCCCCAGCGACCTTAGGTTGGATGTGATTGATTTTTTTGAAAAAGAATCTTGACGTTTTTGCTTGGTCACACAAGGATATGGTAGGAATTGATCCAGAGATCACATGCCACCGACTCCACATAGACCCGACAAAGCAACCATAGCCCAAAAAAGAAGGAAGTTCGGCCCAGAAAAGTATGCAGCCCTCGCGAAAGAAGTAAAGAAGCTGTTAGATAACGACTTGATCATGCAAGCAGATCAACCCCGATGGGTAGCCAATGCCGTGCTCGTAAAAAAATTCAAACAAGATTGGCGACTTTCAGACGACTTCACCGACCTCAATGAGGTGTGTCCGAAAGATTTCTTCCCAATGCCACACATTGACCATTTAATCGACAACACAGCGGGCCACAAAATGATGTCGTTCATGGATGCGTTTGCTGGATATCATCAGATAACCATGCACGAACCCAATCGACAACATACATCTTTCTTAACCGAAAAGGATATGTATTGTTGGAAAAGAATGCCATTTGGCTTGAAGAATGCTGGGGCAACATACCAAAGACTGGTCAATCACATGTTTGTCGATCAAATTGGCAAGTCGGTGGAAGTATATGTGGATGACATCGTCGTCAAAAAGCTTCGCGAAAGAGGATCACCGATGATCTCGCGCAAAACCTTCGAGGTGCTCGGGAGATTTAACATGAAACTTAATCCCAAAAAAGTGTAATTTTGGGGTTGAGTCGGGGAAAATTTCTCGGGTCATTTGGTTATGGCGAGGATTTGAGGCTAACCCAGCCAAGATACAAGCAATTTTAGACATGGGGGCACCGCGAACAGTCAAGGAAGTCCAAAAGTTGACAGGATGCCTAGCCGCGTTGAATAGGTTCATCTCCCGAATGGGGATAAATGCAAGCCCATGTTTGATACGATCCGACGGAGGTCAAAATTTGAATGGACTACGGAAGGTCAGGAAGCCTTCGCTAAAATCAAGGTCTACCTGGCCGATGTCGGGATCTTAGTCAAACTGGTCCCAGGGGAGAAACTTTTCTTGTACTTGGCCCCGTAAACAACTCGAAAGTCTTTGTTCTCGTCTTGAGCGAAGGTCAATCCCACCTCCCCATATATTTTGTAAGTTAGACTCTCAGCTAGACTGAGCAAAGATATCCCCGGATGGAGAAATTGGCTTACGCATTGGTCATGAGTGTAAGAAAATTGAGGCCATACTTTTTTGACTATCAGGTCAAAGTTCTCACCTCGTTACCCCTCCGCAACATTCTGCACCGACCTGACACCACCGGACGTTGCCTCAAATGGGCAATTGAAGTCGGGCAGTATGGTGTAACTTATGCACCACGACCTGCCATAAAAGCACAAGCTCTGGCCGATTTCATCGTCGAGCTAACCTTCCCACCAGAAACCAGCGGAAGTAACGATGTCCCTTGGGAGATGTATGTGGTTGGATCCGCCATGACAAACAAACCCGTGGGTGGCGTGGACATCGACAGATGATGACTTCGCTTTTAACGCTATCACCTTTGAATTTTCAGCTACCAACAATGAAGCAAAATATGAAGCATTGATCAGTGGTTTGGAGATGTCCATAGCCATGGGCATTAAAAGACTACAGGTGTACACCGACTCTCAACTCGTAGCATGCCAAGTGTAAGGGGAGTATGAAGCTAGAGATGAACGAATGTCCGCTTATCAGGAGATCGTCAAGACATTATGCCTAAAGTTTGAACAAATACACATCAACCTAGTACAGAGAGACGCGAATTCGCGAGACGATGCTCTAGCACGACTAGCGACCTCGGAGGGGCAAGAGAGATGAATGATGTCACCATCACTAAGCTCTCCCACCCTTCCACTGCACACACAATGGTCGCTACCCTTGATACCCCAGCTATGAACTGGATGACACCAATCATCGACTACTTGATGATGGGGATATTACCAGAGGACAGGATCCGGCAAAACAACTACAATTGCGTGCGGCTCATTATACTCTTATAAACAACGACCTCTACAAGCGGGGCTTCAACATACCCCTATTCCGATGCATCACACCAGAACAAGGTCAAACTATTATGCGTGAGATATATGACAGAGTATGCGGAAACCACGCTGGGGGGCAGTCACTCGCTCACAAGGTGATACAACAAGGGTATTTTTGGCCTTCTCTACGGGCCGACGCGTTAGTATTTGCAAGAAAATGTCACAAATGTCAAATCCGCGCACCTGCAATCAAAGTCGCCCCCAAGGAGCTCTCTAGCATTCTCAGTCCATGGCGTTTTGCGAAGTGGGGGATAGATATCATCGGGCCACTTCCGACAGCCCCGGGCTTCGTCAAGTACGCCTTGGTCACTATGGATTACTTCACAAAATGGGCCGAGGCTGAAGCATTGATGACCATAGATCAAGAGCATGTCATCAAATTCATCTGGCGAAATATCATTTGCCGATTTGGCCTTCCCCAAATTATCATATCGGATAATGGAAAGCAGTTCGATGGGTCCAAAATTTATGGTTTCTTCAGAAATGGAAGATAACCAAACTATTCTCCACCCCATATCATCCTCAATCTAACGGACAGGTCGAAGCTGTTAATAAGATCATCAAACACACATTGAAAACTAAGATCGAAGATAAGAAAGGGAAATGGGCCAGCGAGCTGCCAAACGTGTAGTGGTCGTATCGGATGACCTGCCGGAACTCGACCGGGGAAACCCCATACTCGATGGCTTTCGGCACTGAAGCGGTAATCCCCTCGGAAGTTGAAGTTCAAACACTCCGGACCTCGCAAGTAGGAATCAATTATAACGATGAAGCCCTAGCCAAGAACCTAGATCTTCTCGAGGAAAGGAGATTAGAGGCTAACTTGAGAAACGCTAGACACAAGCAGATGTCGGAAAAGTATTACAACTCCAAAGTTCGAGTTCGGCAGTTCAATGTCGGCGACTTTGTGTTTAAAAAGACATTGGGGATATCCAAAGGAGTTTTCGGTCCAAATTGGGAGGGTCCCTACAAAATCACACGGGTGTTGGCTATTGGAGCTTATGAACTAGAACATCTAGATGGCACTCCGGCTCAATACCCCTGGAATGCTTCACAATTGAAGAAGTATTATCAATAAGTAGAGGTCGATTTGTTCCATGTAATGATTTCTTCCATGCCTTTTTATAATAATGTTATTTCATTTTGTGTTAAACCTAGGGGAGTCGCATGAATACAAACATCGACCTCCCCCAGGAATGATTTTCGACATACATGCGGTGAGGTCGCATCTTTAACTAGTGCCACCCTCCCCTAACTTTGTAAGACGACTAAACCTGAGTTCACTATATCATTTTTATAAATGGAACTTAAGAATGATAATGCTCATAAATAATTAAAGTCGCAAAAGGAAATCAAATCGGCACATTGAGATGAAAACAACATTCATTAATAACAAAGGCCCGAAGGTCATTACATCAGGAGGTCAAATCAATTACATGAAGGAGCCCGGAGGCCGATTACATCAGGATATAAAGGATAACATTCAGACTGAGTACTGATCACAAGGAGTTCACCAATGCCAAAGTATTACAGGACTAAGAAGAAGACTTCGAGATACATGGATAGCTGGTCGAAGGGATTATTGGCGATGGGGTTCAATAACTTCTCAATCTCCTTTTTCTTATCAGGATTCTTGAAGTTATCATTCTTCAGGACCGCCAAAAATCTCATCAAGAAAGACTAATCGGACTATGTTCAAAGGTCGCCCACCTAATTGTCTTTGAATAACACTGATAAGCGTGGGGGCAACTTGTTTCCTTAGTTTTTGGCTGGTAAACACCTCCCCTATTGTGCGGGAGGTGCTCCAGCTGACGTCCCAGCAGCCTCCTGCGGAGGTTCGACCTCACCCATCTAGGGTCGGGGGACCGCCTTGAGTCGTCGTTGCATTTCTTGAGATTGGGAGTGGGGAGCACGATCCGACTCTGGTTAGGAAAGAAGGATATGTCGATGCCAAGTCCCTCTAAATCCTTGATTTCAAGCACAAAGTCGGGATCAAGCGGGAACGCTCTGACATAGTCGGCCAGTTCGGAGACGAGGTCGGAGAAATCGGCTTCATGGTTCTTCCTATGAACACGACCACGATGGCTCGGCCATTAATGCAGATAAAAAGCAAAATTGGCATTTTGCTCTTGATCTTTGAAGAGCTCCCTCCGGCTGACCAGCCCTATCTCGATCTCTGAATCTTTGCCATTCAGATCCTCCTTCAGACGGACCACAATCTCCCTCTCCGCAGCTAACGCGTTCTCGGCACCCTTCAGCTGCTCCTCGAGCTCCTGAACCTTCTTGGCTAGATCGGAATTTTCGACCACCAATTTCTTTTGCTGCTCGTGAGCAGCTAGAATGGTCCTCGCCTGGTCGGAGATCATCGTTCGAGCCTTCTATAATTTACCGAGCTCCAGCTCGGATTGAGCACTATGCCTTCTCCAGAAATAGGGCCCCCCTCAGGGTATGCACGAGCGACGAGTACAAGTTACCCATGAATTTCTGGCGGCGGGCGGAAGAGTGGAGATCCTGCGTCCACACTCGAGGGACAATATTGCTGATTTTCCTCGATAGGTAGTTGGGCCAATCATCCGGAATACCTTCAAAGGAAGAAAGTGGGGACCTCATGAAGCTCAATGCTTCCGCGGAGAACTTGTGGGGAGTCAACTCCAAGCTACAATCAGCGAAAAGGAATGTTTCAGAATTATAAACACAAACATATTACACAAGACCCGGTCTGTTTTTACTTCTTCGCGACAAAGATCCCATCCACAATGTAATCGTCATCAGGATGCCGACCTCCAGGCGTAGTCAATGCAGGGGGAGGAGTGGAGATTGTGGTGATTCCTCCGGCCTCCCGTTGAGACCGGTGGGAGCTCGTGTCCTCTCGAACCCGCTTATGGGGGCGATCCCCAGCCGGCGGGGCAGATTCGATGACTTTCGTTTTCTTTCCGGCAAAGTGAATCGGTCTGACCAGAGAGCCGTGGGGACTGAACTTTGGCTTCTTATGGAGCCGAGAACCGACTTCAACACGACGCCATCTCTGGCAGAAGAGAAGGTTCGCGACGGTAGATCGGGAGCTCGGGAGCTCGGGATCTACAAGAGCAATCATATTAAAAAATCGTAACATAACCTCATGAAGACAACTACCACCAGAAGATGTTCCCCAGAAACTTACAGGGGATACGCAGATGGCGGGGGTATGTGTACAATCCTGCCGACAACCGATAGAGCTCGGTGTTCAACGACTCGACTTCACACCAGCTCGCAGGGATACCTCGAGCTGTTTTGAATGCCTCGTTGAAATCCCAGTAAAGGTCGGATGTCGGGGCGTAAACACTGCAAGACAAGAAGAGAATTAGATCAGTACGAGTGGAAAAGAAAAAGCACAAAAAATATACCATTCTCCACACGGATGGCATAATCCGTAGGGTCGAATTGATAACGTGTTGGTCGGTGGAACTGATTCCCAGGCACCTCCAACAAACCACCACTTCTCGCACCATCCATCAACTTTGTTGGGGATACCACTAACAAGCTCTTTGCCCTTGCAAAGTCGCACGACGTGATATCCCCCTGCTTGAGCAATAGGCGACATCACATAGCCAATCTCCCCCGGGGTAGGCATCCTTTTCAAGCCCGCCAATTCCAATACGATCATAGTCGAAATGATGTAACTCCAACCGTTTGGAGTGATTTGAGTAAGGCTCAGGTTCATGTTCCAGCGAGATGACTTAGATAACGCTAATGAAGCGAGATAAGCCTCATCCATGGTCGGCCGATTCACCGCAATCATGCCCTGGGGAGGCTGATCGACACTTTCATCAGAAGTCGGTGCATAAAAATGTACATCCCGTGGAACCTTGTATGTACGACGGAGAGCCCGCACATAACGATCAGACAACACCGACCTGAATCGCCATTCGGATGCGGCGAACTCCGAGGGTACCGACTTGCGATACTGGCGTTCAAGTCGCTTGTATGGGGCAATACTATGGTACATCTCATAATCATAAATCCTTTATAGGCCCCAAAATCCCTAACAAGGGCAGAGGAACCAGCGGCCGTCTTCGTGTCTGATGAACATGTATGACTTGGTGAATCTTAGGATGTCACCTGATCAAGCTGACCTGGTCAGTCTGAACTGATCAGTCGACCTGATTGAGTCTTCTGATGCATTATCTTAGCACAACTTGCAGACTCTTCTTCACTTCTTCTGATGTAGGTCTTCTGGTCTTATAATCTTGTGGTCATCTGATTTTAAGGTCTTCTGAGTCTTCTGCTTCATGACTTTACCTGATCATCTGACTACTTGATCTTCCGATGTGATCTTCTGATCTTCATGACTTAACCTATACATATTGAGTTCCCCCTCAATATGTGACCTATCTGTTACATCAGTTGTCTATACATTTCAAATGGTCATCCTAACCTGATTACTAATTCATCAGTCATCTAATAGGTCTGACTGGTCCTATTACAATCTGTTTTGGAACTTCCATCAAAACTACAAATTTCCCAACAGATATGATGCAGATCGCACACCAATCTCAACTGTATCATCAATATCTCATTCTTGATGATCATCGATTGGGGCCACTTTGAGAACCATGTCATGGTCATCTGAGATCTCACATCCTCAATGACGACATTGGTTCATGGGAACACAAATATGAATAAATACAAACAATCAATCATAATATTCAAATAAGTGCATTGTCTTATTATATTATTAAATAAAACATTTGTTTCTCCATTAGCAATGCGCGCTGGTGCGCTTTGGATGCATAAATGGGGGGAAACAAGGTCAATGTATCCTGAAAATTTAGGCGCTATCCACTGATATAACGAGTCACTAATTGCTCCGCAGACTCCCGAAGATCAATTCGAGATATCAGGGAATAAAACTCTTCTGAATATTCATCAATAGAACGAGAACCCTGTCGAAGGGCCTGAAGTTGAAGAAACAATGATCGGGGGTAGTTGTAAGGTAGGAATTCGCCTTCCAAATGCTTACGAAATTTTGCCCAGGTTGTAATCTTCGATTTAACCTGATGTTGACGAGTACGTTTTGTTTATTGCCACCATGCCGCGGCGCGACCCCGTAATTTGGTCGCTACTAGACCAACCCTACGCTGATCGGGGACATCTTTAAACTCTAGAATTTCCTCAACCGTATTGATCCAATCCGAAAAGTCAGTCGGATCAGTGGTGCCCATGAACTCGGGAATCTCCACCCGAATCCCTAATTCCCATCGCGATGGCTCCCGATTATGCCGATCTACCATATCACCGTTTGCAAAAGGATTGTGCATCGAAACTGTCGTCATTGAAGGAACCGTCTCGTGAAGGCTCATGATCAGGTGCGCCACGACCAAAACCACCGCGTGCACCAGTGAACGATGATCGGTATCCTGTGCTTGCGAACGGCCACACTGATGCAGGTCGTGCATGGTGTCCAAAATCTCGCTTTGTTGGACACGCATCGCATCCATTGCGCGAACAAGTGTATCGATCTGATGTTGCATTGCGGCGAACTCAGGGGCTGGACGTTTAGGACGCATCCTTCCAGGCGAAACCTAGTCTCGTTATACCAACTGATGCAGCGGATAATAGATCAAGATATAATATGGGATAACTTGAGATGAACGTCGTGACACTACGTGTACTAGACGGCTCTCAATACGGGTAAAACCCAGAATTCATTAATCAATACGTCAAAAACTGCCTTCCCACAACATACGACAATTCTTAAATAAAGTCTCTAAACGGACTCAAGCCCATTAGCCGAATATTGACGGGCAATGACCAGCAGAATATTGAAAGACATAAGGACTAAAACTAATAAATAAAGGACCAAAGTTTAAAAAAGAATGACAACAGGATTACGTAAATAACATCTCATTTCTTCTTCGACTTCCGGTCTCGTTCGTCCATGAAAGTTAGAGCAATCTCATCGCCATCATATAATTATATATACGTATTATCACGCCTAACTAACATGAAACTCTAATTCCCTCTCACTCTTTTTTGGTTGTAAACTCCCAAAAAATTTCACAACATATCTCTTCTTCGTCACTATCACTTCTTCCACACAGCAAACTAGACCATCTTCATCACTATTTTATCACATATATCTACAACTACTTTTTATATATATATATATATATATATATATATATATATATATACATTCTGCCTCCCGTAATTTCCGGCGAACCCGAGCGAATTGGTCTCATTCGCTTGATTTCCTCTCATCTGCAAATTTAAATATTACATACTCAATTATGTCAACTTGGGTAAGTTTGCACACAATGAACATTGTGATTCATTGTTGTTGCATTCGGAATGAAGATGCAAATCAATTTAGGTGTGTAATAATCAGAAACTATGTGAGTCTAATGAAATTCGATTCCAACTGCACCTTCTCCAAAATCAGGTTAGCTAGACATTTGATTAGTTTGCTTAATTTAATGTTACATTAAATTTGCTTCATGTTGCTGATGTCTAGTATATAATTGTCAGCCGAATCGGATCTCTTGGAATGAAGGTGGAACTAGTGTGGCGGCCAGCCGAATTCGCTCAATATTTACTGCCCAAATATTTTAAACACAACAATTTGACCAATTTCCGACGTCACTCAACAATTACGTAAGTTGTTTTTCTTAAAGCAAATCCAACGTTTATGTATTTTGCAGCGTTGAATTTATTTAAGTAATGTCGTCCCTCCTCTTTTAAATAGATCATTTTCGAATTTCCATCTAACTGGAACTACTTTCCAAAATCCCTACAAAATCCAATTTAATAGTATAATTGAGGACAAAAACTCGTATGAGATGATTTAATAGTATAATTAAGGACAAAAAAATTCATTTGAGACGCGGTATAAACTACCACAAATCGACACCCATCCCTTTTATAGTGCAAAGCATCGTTGTTCAAATTATGTTCCGTCTCCACAGTGAGATGGTCTCATACAGGTGTGCCTCATATTAAGTGGGGAAAAAAGTTGATTTAACTTTCAAACTCGAATTTTATCATTCTAAAATAACATACCAAGATACCAATAAATTATAAATAATAAAACAAATTAAAAACTCGAAGAAACAAAAACAACTTACGTAATATTTGAATGACGTCGAAAATTGGTTAAATTGTTGTGTTTAAAATATTTGAGAAGCAAATTTTGAGCGAATTCGACTGACCACCACACTAGTTCCACCTTCATTCCAAGAGATCCAATTCGGCTGGCAATTATATACTAGACATCAGCAACATGAAGCAAATTTAGTGTAACATGAAATTAAGCAAATTAATCAAATGTCTAGCTAACCTGATTTTGGAGAAGGTGCAGTTGGAATCGAATTTCATTAGACTCACATAGTTTCTGATTATTACACACCTAGACTGATTTGCATCCTCATTCCGAATGCAACAACAATGAATCACAATGTTCATTGAGTGCAAACTTACCCAAATTGACTTGATTGAGTATGTAATATTTTAATTTGCAGATGAGAGAAAATCAAGCGAAGGAGACCCAATTCAAAGTTAAGTTAAATGCGGGAATAGAATGTAGATATGTATATATATATATATATATATATATATATATATATATATATATATAGAAAAGCAGACGTTGATATATGTGATGAAATAGTGATGAAGATGGTCTAGTTTCCTGTGTGGAAGAAGTGATAGTGTTGGGAAATCTGTATTTTAGTTTTGATGGAAGTTCCAAAACAGGTTGTAATAGGACCAGTCAGACCTATTAGCTGACTGATGACTTAGAATCAGATTAAGATGACCAATTTGAAATGTATAGATAAGTTGATGTAAAAGATAGGTCACATATTGAGGGGGAACTCAATATGTATAGGTCAGGTCGAAGTATCAGATGACCCAGATAAGGTCAGATGATCAGAAGACTAAGAACAAATCAGAAGACAAGAAGTCATAAGATCAGGTGAAGACAGAAGACATCAAGACTCGGATGAACTCAAGACTTAGATTTAAGATAGAACGAAGATCGAAGACTCAGATGAACTCAAGACTCGGATAAACTCAAGACTCAAGAATAAAACTCAAGACTTAAGATGATTTAATACATCGAGGCTCAGAGTCACCAAGATCAAGACTACCAGAAGACCAAGACCTATATCACGAGTCCGTGATATTGCGCGCTTAAGACAATCTGCATCGAAGACTCAACAAGGTAGATCGACGCTTATCCGATTGTCACTTCACACTGGTGACAATCAAAAGATACACCGACATAAGACGAATCTTCTACAAAAGGAATATCAATCGCCTAACGGACAAATTTCGAAGTCCGCCTCATGGCTCAAGGAGAAAAGCGACACGCAAAAAAAAAAGAGCTGACATTACGGGATACGATGCTGCGGACAAAAATGGTGCTAATCATGCCTACGGCCACGCCGATAATCGGAGCACGTCACAATCATATCCTACAACCTACCTAATATAGCCCGAAATTCAAATTGCTCTCCAACGGCTCTTTGATTTCGAGTTCTATAAAATGGGATTGCTCGATAGAGAGGCAAAGAGACCAACTACTATCACATGAACTATTGAGCAAGCGGAACAACAACATTCACGCAAGCAAATTCAAGAAGAATTTCCGCTCGAAGAACACAATATTTGAAGATTATTCTTAGAGTGTTCATCCCATAGTTCTTAGCAAGAAATCCTATCCACTAGCATTTTGGCTACCTAAAACACCAGGATAGATTTCCAGTTGGAACCCTCAAACATTCTTTACCCAAACGCAAGTTAGGTTAAGTTTGTTCCCGGAAGATTTCAGACTAGGGATTCTAGTTTTCTGATTTCTAGTTCGGTTGAGTGTGAACTCGATAAACATCTGTAGAGTTTGAACTCAATAAACATCTCGGCCATCCCATGAGGGATATAAGTCCCGCAGGTTAAGTTCGGTTAAGCTCGGTTAAGTTCGGTTAAGGTTCCCCTGTGTTAAGGGAAGAGTTGGACGTAAGACGGGTTTTTAAATGCGAACCACTATAAAAAAGTCTTGTGTGCATTTACTTGCTTTTATTGCTTTACACTATTCACACAACCGAAGTTTAAAACGCATATATATTCTAAGTTAAGCTCGACCGCACCAAGCAACCGATCCGATCAAAGTTGACACTTTTAGTCACCGTTGAAAACCGACTTAAGAATCAATTGATAAAAAAGGTTTTTCACAAGGGTAAAAACAAGCTTCCGCACCACTCGCTTAAACCGATAGATATCAAACCGACCGCCCTCGTGCACTCAAGAAGATTGAACATCGGTCTAAACCGATACACTAGCACTGATCGGGTATACGCAAATCACACCCGATCCGCATTTAAAAAGTTTTGGAAGTCTATTCACCCCTCCCCTTTAGACTTCCACCCTCACAAAACCCGTTCGGGACCTACAGATAGTGACGAAGAAGAGATATGCCGTGAAAATTTTTGGGAGTTTGTAGCCGAAAAAGAGAGAGAGAGAGGGAATTAGGGTTTCATGTCAGTTAGGCGCGATACTACTTATACATAATTATATAAACAGGATTACAATAGGATCACTATTCAGAATCAGTGATTTATAGGAAAATAATATCATAAGACATATACACAAAATATGGAAAAGATTAACTTCTAGAAAATTTTATAAAAAAATAAATTATAATTCTAATTATCCTTAATATCATTGATTTAATAGTATTTATGTAGACGTGTAAGTATTTTTAGATATAAAAAAAATTCCACATAAATCATTTACACAAGAGAATAATATAACTTGTTATGGAAGAAATATCAAAACAAATCTTGATTAAGGAGACCAATCGCCAAAAATCGCTGCTCGAATTAAAAAAATATATATATATATATATATATATATATATATATATATATATATATATATATATATATATATATATATATGATGAAATAGTGATGAAGATGGTCTAGATATATGTGATGAAATAGTGATGGATGGTCTAAGTGTGTGAAAGAAGTGATAGTGAAGAAGAGATATACCGTGAAAATTTTTTAGGAGTTTAAATTTAAAAAGTAGAAAAAGAGAGAATAGGGTTTCATATGGGTTAGGCGTGATACTACATATATATAATTATATAAATAGGATTACAATAGAATCACGATTCAGAATCAGTGATTTACAGGGAAATAATATCACAAGACATATACACAAAATATGGAAAAGATTAACTTCTAGAAAATTTTATAAAAAAATAAAGTATAATTCTAATTATCCTTAATATCATTGATTTCACAGTAATTATGTAGACCTGTGAGTATTATTAGAAATAAAAACAAATCCACGTAAATCATTTACACAAGAGAATAATATAACTTGTTAAAAAAGCAGTAACAAAATAAATCTTGATTAAGGAGACCAATTAAACAAGGTTCATTGGAAATTGCGGGAGGGAAGGTAGATATATATTTGTGATATATATATATATATATATATATATATATATATATATATATATATATATATATATATATATATATATATATAGAATATATGGTCTAGTTGGATTTATGGTATGGAATAGTGATGAAGATGGTCTAGTTTGTTGTGTGGAAGAAGTGATAGCGACGAAGAAGAGATATGCCATGAAAATTTTTGGGAGTTTGCAGCCGAAAAAGAGAGAGGGAATTAGGGTTTCATGTCAATTAGGCGCGATACTACGTATATATAATTATATAAATAGGATTACAATATAATCACGATTCAGAATCGGTGATTTATAGGGAAATAATATCACAAGACATATACACAAAATATGGAAAAGATTAACTTCTAGAAAATTTTATACAAAAATAAATTATAATTCTATTTATCCTTAATATCATTAATTTTACAGTATTTATGTAGACGTGTGAGTATTTTTAGAAATAAAAACAAATCCACGTAAATCATTTACACAAGAGAATAATATAACTTGTTACAAAAGTAGTATCAAAACAAATCTTGATTATAACGAACATATATTTTTTTTCCTGCAGATTTCGCAAAATCCATTTGATTATAGTTACCATATATGCAACGTTCATTTAATAAACTATTTATAATATCGACCAATTGACACATACATAGTGAATGATATAATTATATCATTCATATATTTCTAAAGATATAATCAATCGCGAAATCAATCGATACAATTATATAAAGATTATAATAAACGTTTGAAATTATGAATGATATAATTTATATAAAAAATATTTATCTTGTAATCAAAATTTTATCTTATTAAATAAATTTATTTGCCTTTTAGATGTTTGATATTTACCTTTTATATTGTAACTCGTGCTTGAGAGGGATGAATAATTAACCAGTATTGGTAAATAAATTATAAATCAAGTGAGTAAAAACCAAGAAAAATGATTTGACCTATTTTCTTTCATGAATTTTAGTCATTTAAATTAAATCAATCAAATACGGGATATTATGGGAAAAAAAATCAATCTCATTTTAAATGAAACAACAATGAATTACCATATTCTTTACAAATAACAACACATATAAATTTACCAAATTAGCGTGATTATTATTAAATAAAATACCATATTTGAATTAGTTTAATTGATTTTACAACGTTTATGTATGTATGAGTATCTTTACAAATAACAACACATATATGAATAAATGCAAACAATCAAACATAATATTCAAATAAGTGCATTGTCTTATATTATTATTAAATAAAACAATAACATTGCCTTATATATATATATATATATATATAGAAAAGCAATCGTAGATATATGTGATGAAATAGTGATGAAGATGGTCTAGTTTCGTAAATCATTTGTGTGGAAGTTAATCTTGATAGTGATGAAGCAAAGAGATATATGTGATGAAAATTTTTTGGGATGGTCTAGTTTTGTGGAAAAAAAGTGATGAAGAAAGAATTGAAAATTTTTGGGGGTTTCATTTTAGGGTTTCATTAGGCGGCGTGATACTACGTATATATAATTATATAAATATGATTACAATATAATCACGATTCAAAATCAGTGATTTATAGGGAAATAATATCACAAGACATATGCACAAAATATGGAAAAGATTAACTTCTAGAAAATTTTATACAAAAATAAATTATAATTCTAATTATCCTTTATATCATTGATTTCATAGTATTTATGTAGACGTGTGAGTATTTTTAGAAATAAAAACAAATCCACGTAAATCATTTACATAAGAGAATAATATAACTTGTTACAAAAAAGCAATATCAAATCAAATCTTGATTATAACGAACATATATTTTTTTTCCGCAGATTTCACAAAATTAATTTGATTATAGTTACCATATATGCAACGTTCATTTAATAAACTATTTATAAAATTATATCGACCAATTGATATATACATAGTGAATGATATAATTATATCATTTGTATATTTCTAAAGATATAATCAATCGCAAAATCAATCGATACAATTATATAAAGATTATAATAAATGTTTGCAATCAAAATTTTATCTTATTAAATAAGTTTATTTGCCTTTTAGATGTTTGTTATTTACCTTTTATATTGTAACTCGTACTTGAGAGGGATGAATAATTAACCTGTATTGGTAAATAAATTATAAATCAAGTGAGTAAAAACCAGAAAAATTGATTTGACCTATTTTCTTTCATGAGTTTTAGTCATTTAAATTAAATCAATCAAATATCGGATATTATGGGGAAAAAATCAATCTCATTCAATATGAAACAACAATGAATTACCATATTCAGTGCAAATTTGCAAAATTAACATGATTGGCATATGCCATATTTTAATTAGTTTAATTGATTTTAAAACTTTTATGTATGTATGAGTATCTTTACAAATAACAACACAAATATGAATATATGCAAACAATTAAACATAATATTCAAATAAGTGCATTGTCTTATATTATTATTAAATAAAACAATAACATTGCCTTATATATATATATATATATATATATATATATATATATATATCTATATATATATAGAAAAACAACAGTAGATAAATGTGATGAAATAGTGATGAAGATGGTCTAGTTTGTTGTGTGGAAGAAGTGATAGTGACGAAGAAGAGATATACCGTGAAAATTTTTGGGAGTCGACGGACCCAGAATGGGGCAGGGTCCCACCATGAGGACTCTGGTGGTCATGCTCATGATGGGGCAGTCCCCCTTTCTGCGTTCGCCCCTGGTCTCCTAGGTGATGGAGGATGGATATTTTCGTCCCCACCGACTTTTTCAGCTCTTGCTATTTTTCTTGTTGCAGGCGAACATGAGGAGCCGAATGGGCTTGCGTGTTTGCCCGCTATTCCCTCTCGGGTTTTTGGCACCTCTGATCCCCGAGACGATCCTTCACAGAGAGTTTTAGGCGAGTCCAACCGATTGTCTGGACCCTTGTGGCTGTTCGCCATCCGACAAATCCTCTGCCACTTTGTTGGCTCATTTGCCGGCCGCGGTTCTTCTTTTGAACTGCTCGCTACCAAGTGTACGTGAGCATCGATCATCATCTTCTGGGCCTTTTTGTCAGGCCAACTCCTTTTCAGCCCGTTCTTTTTTAGCTTGCAGCAGATAGGTGAGGGCCCTTGCTGTGGTCGTGGGGTCACCTGCTAAATCCTCCAGATTTATGTTCTCCAGGGGTTGGTTTTCATGAGGTTGGTGTTGAGCCTCCTCTTGGACGGGAAACCGACTTGGCCCTGATTTTTGGGTTTGGGTGTTTCTTGATTGAGGCATTATATTTCTTTTTTCTGCCTGGTTTTTTGGAAAGTGTTTGGATTGGTTTGTACGGTACCCTCCTTCTAGCGCCAATTGTTGTTAGTTGTGTTGAGTGAAAAATATGATGTGGCGATGTGTGTGATAACTTAACAAAAAAAATAATGATGTGTCAAACACTGTGTGTGTGTGTGAGCACAGCTATGTGTAGGATGACAACAAGGATTTGATGACCTAGTTCGTCAAAGTTGACTACGTCTGGGGGCGTACCAAGCCAGGATTATATTATAAGTGATTTGGGGAGTGCGCCGAGCACAATGTGTTAGTGACGAGCACAATGGTTATGTGGGATGGAGAGCTGATACAAGAGTTATCTTAGGAAAATTTCTGAACCTCCTTTCTGATTTTTGAGGGTCTATTTATAGAAGTTTTGGCTAGCATGAGCTACCTTGGTAAGCTTGTGCTGGCATGGTAAACATGTGCTGCCACTGTAAGCTTGTGCTGGCCTAGTAAGCACAAGTCGGCGATTCCTCGTCATGCAAGAGTACATGCAGTGTTGCCACGTTTCCTACCGCGCATCCCTGGTTGACGTCTGTCTTTGCTTGCTTGCGAAGGCTTTGACTTGTCGCCCAGGTGGTGTTGCTCAGTAGATGGCTTGGTCTTGTGTTCGCCGGGATGGTGGGCATGAGTGTTCTCTATTGATCTGTTTGTCTGGAAGATGCGGGCGCATATCTTCCCTTCTCTATTCGTCTGTCGTTCTATTTCGGCCGGTACTCATGCTCGCTTGCTTTGGGGAGTAGCCCTCGTTGCAGGGTGAGCATACTTTTCATCATGTGGTGGCCTTTGATGATCTCTGGTTGTCTGAGCTAACGAGTTCCGTGCTCGTCCACCTGTGCTCGTCCACTTGTGATCGTCCACCTGTGATCGTCCACCTGTGCTCCTCCTCCTGTGTTCGTCCATCTGTGTTCGTCCACCTGGTTATTTGGTGGACGCGTGGCAGGTGGTCTTTGATTGGTTGCTGATTTGGTTACAACAACCAGAAATTGCGGGAGGCAGAATGTAGATATATATATATATATATATATATATATATATATATATATATATATATATATATATATATATATATATATATAGACAGAGAGAAAAGCAATCGTAGATATATGTGATGAAATAGTGATGAAGATGGTCTAGTTTGCTGTGTGGAAGAAGTGATAGTGACGAAGAAGAGATATGCCGTGAAATTTTTGGGAGTTTGCAGCTGAAAAAGAGAGAGGGAATTGGGGTTTCATGTCATGTAGGCGTGATAGTAAGTATATATAATTATATAAATATGATTACAACATAATCACGATTCAGAATCAGTGATTTATAGGGAAATAATATCACAAGACATATACACAAAATATGGAAAAGATTAACTTTTAGAAAATTTTATACAAATCCACGTAAATCATTTACACAAGAGAATAATATAACTTGTTACAAAAGCAGTATCAAAACAAATCTTGATCATAAGGAACATATATTTTTTTTCCTGCAGATTTTAAAAAATCCATTTTATTATAGTTACCATATATGCAATATTCATTTAATAAACTATTTATAAAATTATATCGACCAATTGACACATACATAGTGAATGATATAATTATATCATTCATATATTTCTAAAGATATAATCAATCGCGAAATCAATCGATACAATTATATAAAGATTATAATAAACGTTTGAAATTATGAATGATATAATTTATATAAAATAAATATTTATCTTGCAATCAAAATTTTATCTTATTAAATAAGTTTATTTGTCTTTTAGATATTTGATATTTACCTTTTATATTGTAACTTGTGCTTGAGAGAGATGAATAATTAACCAGTATTGGTAAATAAATTATAAATCAAGTGAGTAAAAACTAGGAAAATTGATTTGACCTATTTTCTTTCATGAGTTTTAGTCATTTAAATTAAATCAATCAAATATCGGATATTATGGGGAAAAAAATCAATTTCATTCAAAATGAAACAACAATGAATTACCATATTCAATGCAAATTTACCCAAATTGAAATGATTGGCGTATGCCATATTTTAATTAGTTTAATTGATTTTACAACATTTATGTATGTATGAGTATCTTTTGTTGGGAAATTTATAGTTAGTTTTGATGGAAGTTCCAAAACAAATTGTAATAGGACCAGTCAGACCTGTTAGCTGACTGGTGATTTAAATATCAGATAGGATGACCAACTGAGATGTATAGACAGTTGATTTATTAGATAAGATTAGTTCTAGTCTTGAAGAAGATCAGATATGCAGAAGATCAGACACGAAGTTGATCAGAAGGTATCAAGACCAGAAGACTGACATCAAATAACAAGAAGAATCAGTAAGTTGGGATAAGACAACTTACATCAGAAGATTCATACAAGTAGACAGATCAATCTTTATCTGATCTGGTCAGTTTCATCAGGTAACCACTTCAAGCTACCTAGTACTAGCCAAGTCACTCAAACAAGAAGAATGTCAAACTTGTTGGAAAATGAAATGCCACTTTGTGTACTTATGAGCCAATGAGAAGAAGACATGCACGTACGGAACTGACAAGTGCATGACTAGCGTTTCAGAGTATAATGGCTAGAAAGGACAAGCGTGCATGCTTTTGGCCATGCCGTCCCTGAAGCACGTCCAGTCCGCCTACAAATCTACCGAAAATAGACCAAAATTTGAATTTCTCTCCAACGGCTAGTTCGATCTCGTGCCTATATATATGGGATCAAACCTTCATAGTAAGGTTACGGAAATTATCATCAAGCTCAAGCATATTTTCGCACAAAGAACACTAAATCAAAGATTATTTTCTAAATGTTCATCCCATTAGTTCTTAGCCTTGAATACTTATCCTTTAGCTTTAGGCTACCCAAATACTAGGATAGTATTCCAGTTGGAACATTACAAATCTTATACCCAAACAAAATTTAGGTTAAGTTTGTTATAGCAAGATTTCAGTCTAGGGTTTCTAGATCTGATTTCTAGGATTGATTGAGTGAGAACTCGTGAAATATCTGTTGGTTGTACTATGTTGGACTAACACATTAAACTAAGTCCAGTTGATTAGTTGGTGCCCCTGTTGATAGGGAAGAGTGGACGTAGGACAAGTTGTCCGAACCACTATAAATCTATGTGCCTTTACATTGCTTTACACTTATCTGCACACTACCTTTTATCTGCATGAATATTCTGAATTTGGATCAGACTAGCATCAAGCTACTGAACTGACCAGCTTGACACTTTCGTCATCTGATCTAAAACAGATTGATCAGAATCTTGGTTGAGTAAAACTGGTTTTCACACGGGTTAACTAATCTTCCGCACCATCAGTTAAACTGATAGACGCCGAACTGACCTGCCTCTGAGCAATCAGTAAGTTGGATATCAGTCCATACCAATTCACTCCGCACTCTGATCAGGCATACTTGCTAATCACACCTGATCCACGAAAAGTTTTAGAAGTCTATTCACCCCCTCCCTCTAGACTTCTACCGTCACTAAAACCCATTCGGGACCTACAAGTGGTATCAGAGCAGTGGTTCTTCCGACCACTGGCTTTGAGTATCATCGGTTCTTGAGAAATAACCTTTGTGGTCACTTGAACTGATCTTGAAAAACCGTTTAAAACTCATACTTTGCAAAACCATCACAAGCATGGATAACACTTCAGGAATGCATCATAATTTACCCATGTTTTCTGTTGATGAGTATGTAGATCTATCTATCAACATGAGAGACCATCTGGGAGTGATAAGCAACAGAATGACTGAGATTCTTGAGATAGGACCGATCATCATCTATCACTATAATCCAGCTGAAGTAGGAGACCCTACTCAACCAGTTGGAGCAAGGATCAGAAAGAGTCCCTCTCTGATGGATGCAGATGAGAGAAAATTGTCAAATCTGGATACTGTTGCCAGACATCTCATCATGAAAACTATGGATTCTACTACACGAGAAAAGGTGAAGTACCTGAAGACTGCTAAGGAAGTATGGGATACACTTGCTGAAATCTGCAAAGGAAATGAACAGATTAAGGACATCAGATTGCAAGCTGAGCTGGTGATCTTTGAGAAACTTAAGATGCTACCGAATGAAACAGTTGATCAATTTGATGGAAGGATCACTTGTGGAGTCAACCGACTTCGTGATCTAGGATGCGTAATGTCGAACAAAGATATCAACTACAAGATTCTAAGATCGCTGACCAAGAAATGGGATACTAAAATCACAGTGATTAAGGACTGTCAAGATATTGCTACTATGAAGGCAAATGATCTAATCTTCAGTCTGAAAGCCCATGAGTTCGACCTGATTGAGAGAGGACAAGGATCAGATGATGTTCCTACTGAAGCTGCTGCAAACTCTACTAAATCTGTTGCATTCCTGGCAACCAGTAGCAGTTCACGAATTGTTGAACCAGTTGGAAACATCATTAGCCAGGCCGAACAGATTGCGCTACTAACGAGAAAGCTTGAACGAACAAATGTTCAGATGGGCAAATACATAAATTTTTACGATGACTATCGGCGAAGTAGAGGAAGTGATCGAAGATCTTCTAAAAGATCACAAGAGAGGTATCGTTCTTCAGATGATAGGGATAACATAAGAGATGAACGAAAAGACGATCACAGAGATGAAAAAAAAGATGATCATAGAGAGGATCACAAAGAAAATAGACGTGATGAGAGATCAGATAAGAGAGGTTTTGATTACAGACAATGTGGAAAATCTCCTGACAGATCTTACAGAAGAAATGATTCTCCCAATAGAGGAAGTTCTGGAAATTCAAGGGTTTGCTACAACTGTCAGAAACCAGGTCACTATAGTGCTAACTGCCCCGACTTGACTCCCAATGAGAGAAGAGAAGCGGAACAGAAGAGAACAAAGGTTCCGAGACAGAAAAGCAATGGTTGCCGACACATCTGACATCGATGATTCTTATCTGCCTTCAGATGACTCGGGCTACTCATCTGTTGAAGATTTCTGTCTGATTACCACAACTGATGATATCGATGATATGAACTTCTCATTTGATGACGACATCTGTCTTATGGCCAGCAGATCAATCTGAGGTAATCTCTAAACCTTCTGTGGTTTCTTGTTCTACATCGTTGTGCTGAGCACATCTGCTGGAGAGATTAACCTGCAGGTCTACAATGACAAATTGCTTGATGTCTCTCTAATGCAATAGATACTTATACACGTGTGGAAGTTGAGAACAATAACCTAAGGGCTGAGAACGTCCGGCTTGTCAAAGAAATTGAGGCAAGTAAAGTAGATTAACTAAAATCAGCTGAAATTATTCAGAAGATGACTACAGAACTAGAGTTTCTGAAAGTCAATACTACTGATCAGGGAAAGCTGATTAAGGAACAGTTGGCTCTCAATCAACAACAAGCTGGAGAACTCAAAGTCCTTCAGGCTAAGTTTGATGAACTCTTCCGAATGCATGAGAATCTGAAAGCTATTGAGGACAGTTTGCGTAAGAAAATAGAGGTTTTCACGAAATCATCTAAAACCGTTCAGAATTTGAACAACTATTTTCGAGCGCCAACTGACAAGAAGGGTATTGGGTATGAGAACCCTTATGGATCCTCAAAATTCCCGTCTGGTTCACATCAGAAAAGTGTAACCAAACGAGTTTCTGATCAAGATACACGAAGTGCCAAATCTGTATCAGATAAGGGAAAATGATCGGTGACGGAGTAAAAAGGCGAAAAGGATCGAAAGGGAATAGAAATGGACCCCAACTGATCAGACATCAGCCGAGGAATCAACAGAAGAATCCTATTCTTTTGAAGAGACCTCAGCCAAATCAGCAGAGTAGGCCTCAGTCTGGACCATATCGCGAGGGACAGTCCCAGCTGAAGTCAACTCAGTCCAAGTTGTCTAACAAGCAAGCTAAGGGTAAACTGCTAAGACCACCTATGCGAAAAAGATATGAATCTTTTAATGGTAGCAGTCGTACCTACCCTTACAATCAGAAACCTAGGGCTGCTGCACCTGAGCCCCACTGGATCAAAAGAAGACAAATTTCAATGAAAAATTCCAAGTCTTCTGATTCATCCAACGCTCACACTAATAATCATACTAACCAGATTGCATATGAAGAGACGTATGATTATGTAGATGTTTATGGGAGACAAATCAAGCCTTCTGTTTTCAATAAAGGTGCCAGATTTGTTTGGATCCCGAATGGTACTTCTAACCCCCAGGACCCGACTCTACTGGGGTACCTAAGATCTGAGTTGTTCGCAGATTCGAGTGGGACTGGCCAATAAAGGAGGTGTACAAGCAACTATCTGGTACATAGATAATGGATGCTCAAGGCACATGACTGGAAGTCAACATCTCCTCAACAATTACATTGAAAATCAGGCCCACGAGTTCTCTTTGGTGACGACAACTTTGGTTTTACCACAGGAGTTGGAACCTTAGTGAATGATGATGTACATGTTACAGGTGTTTCATACGTTGATGGCTTAAGGAACAACCTGTTATCTGTATCACAGTTCTGCGACAACATATTTAGTGTTGAGTTCTCGTTAGATAGATGCACAATCAGAAATTGAATCACTCAACAGATCCTGCTAACTGGCTCCAGAAAAGGAACGATCTACACTGCAGATTGAGACAGTTGCCCAAGAAATGCATGCTTGATTGTTAAGAGTACCAAAAACACTAGTTGGCTCTGGCACAAGAGAATGAGACATCTGAACTTTAAAACTCTTAACAAGATAGCAAGGATGTCCTTGGTTGAAGGTCTCCCGAATGAAGTTTTCTCTAAGGATCATACATGTGACGCATGTCAGAAGGGAAAGCAAGTCAAGGCTTCATTCAAAAGGATTCCTTCTCCTCCATCCAGCAGAGTATTACAACTGCTCCATATGGATTTGTTTGGACCAGTTACACCTCTTAGTATCAGCGGACACAAATACACTCTTGTAGTTGTGGATGATTACTCCAAGTTCACCTGGGTTGTATTCCTGTATAAGAAGAATGAAACTACAACAAAGCTACCTGAACTTCTTAAGAAGATTCAGAATGAAAAGGGTCTCAGCATAGTGAAAATCAGATCAGATAAATGTACATAATTCTTTTGAACCAGACTATATCTAATTTTTGCTCTGAGTTTGGTATACAACATGAGACATCGGCTGCCAGAACACCACAACAGAATGGCGTAGAAGAAAGGAGAAACAGAACACTTAAAGAAGCTGCACGCACCATGTTAGCTGATCATGTAACACAAAACCGTTTCTGGGCAAAAGCAATCAACACTGCATGTCACACACAAAATAGATGTTCTCTGACTAAGATTCACTTCAAAACACCCTATGAACTGTGGAAGGGCAAAAAACCTCGTGTTTCCTACTTTCAAGTGTTCGGGTGCAAGTGTTTTCATACACAACAATGGGAAGAGTCAATTGAGAACCTTCGATGCCAAGTCAGATGAGGGTATATTCTTATGATATTCCTCAACCAGCAAAGCATTTAGGGTTTTCAACAAACAAACCCTGGTTGTGGAAGAAACACCTCATGTGGAGTCAACATCTGATCAGGAGAAATCTGCCGCAGAACAAGATGCACCTGACATACCAGAATCACTAAAAATGGATCAGTTGAGGCTCAAAGAAAAGGATCCAAAATACGTCACTATATACATTCCTAACTTTTACCCTTTTTTTTTTGATAGGACAAAGTTAGTCGTTAGTTGTTAGTACACCAAGCACCCAAACACTTTACAAATTCACCAAGCCACCTTATAACTCCTATACTCCAATTCGTTCCCAAAGGGAATCGAACCTGGGTCTCCCACTCAATTGAGGAGCCCAGTGGCCAGGTGGGCTAAGCCACCTGGTTAATTCGTTCCTAACTTTGACCTTGATGATTCACTAGGTCAGTTAGACCCTAAGGTACGTACAACTGTTAGTGAAGAAGCTAGTACAGCTGAGACAGTACCAACTGAACCTTTTGGTTCAGGGGGAACATCTGATGTTCTGGCGGACTGACTTCAGCATATGATGAGTCCAACATCAGCTGAGATATGTCCATGCCAAGTGGATCCTACTCAAGTACCTCTCCCAGTCTCTAGTGATGAATCTTTATCATAAGAGGATGATGTTCTCCAAAATTAAGATAATTAGGAAAGAAGGACCTGGATAACCAGCCATCCAACTAACCTAATCATCGGAGATCCATCTGATAGAGTCAAAACTAGACACCAGATTGGTGAAAGTGCAATTTACTGTTGTTATCTGTCTTTGAAGGAACAACTCACAGTTGAAGAAGCTCTTCAAGATGCAAGCTGGATTCTAGCCATGCAAGAAGAACTAGAGCAGTTTGAAAGGAATCAAGTTTGGGAACTTGTAGACAGACCAACTCATCAAGACGTGATTGGTACTAAGTGGGTTTTCAAGAACAAGAAGGATGAGCACAATGTGATAACCAGAAATAAGGCAAGACTTGTTGCTAAGGGATATTCACAATCAGAAGGAATTGATTATGATGAAACCTTTGCACCAGTCGCTCACCTAGAAGTCATTCGGCTGTTTCTGGCTTATGCCGCTCATAGGGATTCACTGTGTATCAGATGGATGTAAGAGTGCATTCTTAAACTGTTGGGAAATTGGGGTGCTCGGATCTATTCGAGATGATTTTAAATACATATTTAAATTAATCAATTAATTACTAACATGAATTAATCCTAAATCAATTCAACATAATAACTAATAAGCGAATAAACAACATGCGTACACGTAATCCATGTAAATCCTAAGCATGCGGAATCTAGGAGTTACGAGATTACTAACCTCTTGTAGAGACGACTGATGAGACGATGGATCAACCCAAAGAGCCTTCCCAAATATGTCTCAAGTCCATGAACGCAATCCTGTGGGAGGATTCACACGAACGATTTTAATAAGAGGGAAAACCAAAAATATTTTGCTACCACCTTTATAGATTTCTAATATTTCCAACACATGAAATTGCAGTTGGGAATGAAAAATTTATCCCCTATTTATAGAAAGGAGGGGGAGCTGATTTTTAGGTCAAGAAATTGAGGGAGAAAATCTTTTCTTGGTCTCCAAGAAATCTTGAATATATCTCCTATATTCTTTTCTCCTTAATTAAATTTTCCATAAAAATCTCTTCCCCTATTTATACCTAATTTTTGAAAATAACAAGGCAAAAAGAATCAAGATTTGACTTCTTGAATTTATGGGATAATTATGTATTCCTACAATACTTATCTCTTTCCATAAAATATCTACAAGAAAATCAAGATAATTTTTTCTTCCTTTTTCCTACATATTTTTCGAAAATATTCATAGAAATATTAGGCAAATTATTTTCTTCTCTCTTTCATTAATTGGACTTTATTTTGGGCTATTTGAGGGGCCTTTAGGAGAATTAAGATTGGACCTTCAATGGACTATGAAGCTATAATATTGGGCCAAATATTATTCAAAGTCCATTAATATTAATTTATTCCACTATAAAATTAATATTGACTTTACTATAATATGACTCCCGGTCATTATTTCCCGTGTCTAAGATTATTTTAGTTTATTAATTAATTAAGCCACTGAACAAGCTTTATATTAATTAATATCTTTATCCTTGGAGTAAAGACAACTCAATATTATTATCCATACCGAAAATAAATTTCCACTTGCAAGATTTGATATGATAAAGGTTCTGAGCCCACTAAGGGGACAAATCAAACAAGACGTACTTGCACACGATTCTCCATATTAAATGCCAGCAATCGTCATGTAATTAATAATATTGCCCAAGATATAAGGTATCGAATCACAATGACTCTCTTCCTATCATAAGTCAAAGTAATAGTTATTAATTTCACCCGATCCTATTTATGGGACGGAGATTAAGAAACAACACACCACTGAGGTCTAATTCTTGTATATTCAGTACCTAATAATTTATCCTCTTGTAGGTCCTATTCAGCGCATCCAAATGCACTAGTATAATCTCTTGGTCAAGACAAGCCAATCCGAGTCTTATACTTCAATCTTTCATGATGGTTTGTTCATTTCCATCTAGGTTGTGAATTTGTACTTAAATTACGAGGAGCTGTTAATTTGATCTTATGTGATTTGGTATCACCAAATTAACTACAACGTAATACGTACTAACTTTATTGAACGGGTTAACATTCATTCATATTTAAATGCAACAGTGATTAATAATTTATTTCAGTAAATAAATAAGAAAATCAGTTTGGTTATACAAAGTAAAAACATACTTTTCAGTATAACCCCAACATAAACGGGGTACTAGCTGAGGAAGTTTATGTTGAACAACCTCCTGGCTTTGAAATGAGCAACCAAGTGTACCGTTTAAGAAAAGCTCTTTATGGACTAAAACAGGCTCCCAGAGCATGGTATGATACATTGTCCCAGTTCTTAACAAAAAATAGTTTCACCAAGGGATTGATTGATAGGACCTTGTTTAGAATTGAAGACGGAGAAGATATTCTGATGTTTCAGATCTATGTGGACGACATAATCTTCAGTTCTCCCAATCAGAAACTATGCGAGAAATTCAGTAAACTGATGCAATGGAAATTTGAGATGTCCATGATGGGTCAGATGAGCTACTTTCTAGGTCTTCAAGTCAAACAAGCTCATACTGGGATGTTCATCTGCCAGGCGAAGTATACAAGGAATCTGTTGGCTAAATACGGACTTCAGATAGCAAGGAAGCCAGGATTTCAATGATGACTTCATTCAAGATGGATCCAGATGAAGGTGGTAAGAAAATGAATCAGAAAGAGTATAGGGCTTTGATTGGATATCTACTATACCTTACTGCCAGTAGACCAGTTATAACCTTCGCTGTAGGTGTATGTGCCAGATTTCAGGAAAATTCTAAGCAAAGCCACCTGGAAGCAGCTAAGCGAATTCTTAAGTATCTGAAGGGTACTGTAAACCTCGGTTTATGGTATCCAGTAGATGATAATTTAGAGCTTAGTGGGTACTCTGATTCTGATTATGGAGGTTGTAGGATAGACAGAAAATCAACCTCAGGTACCTGTCAGTTTTTGGGAAGGAAGCCGGTCTCTTGGTTTTCAAAGAACCAGACATCTGTTGCCACATCTACTACTGAAGCAGAATATATGGCCGCATGAAGTTGTTGCTCCCAACTGTTCTGGCTCTGTCAGCAGCTGAGGGATTATAACATTGTAGCTACAAATGTGCCTATTTTCTGTGACAGTAATAGTGCGATTGCTATCACTCAGAACCCAGTTCCGCACAAGAGATGCAAGCATGTGGACATCAGACACCATTTTATCAGTGAACATGCAGAAAAGAAGAACATCAGAATGGAAAAGATCCATACGGATAAACAAAGAGCGAACATCTTAACCAAGCCCCTAGCCGAAGTCAGATTCAGAGAGCTATGCAATGAGCTAGGACTACTGGACTTAGGAGATGAAGCACCAGATTACTTTGGTGGACTAATCTCCAACACCAGTTGGTTAAGAAACTGATCAGTAAAGAAGGTCAGATGAAGGGGGAACTTCATCTGATCAGAAAAGATCAGTTGGGAACTGATCAGAGAGGAATGTCAGTTGAAGGGGGAACTCCATCTGACTAAGGGTTTTAGATCAGAAGGAACCTGATATGAGGGATAAAACGTTATCGGGAAAATTTGCTAAGGTTTAGGCTACACAGTAAGATCGATAAAAAACAGAGAAGTCAGAACAGATCGAGTGGTAACTGATTAATTACAATATCAATCAATCAGATACGTTTTCTGATTTTCAATTATCTGCTTTGCCTTATCTGATTTATATTGTCTGTGTTTATCCGTTTAAAATATTATAATTAATGTTCGCTTACCTTTATGATGCACGCCTTGCAAAACATTAAATGCGGACGTGGGGAATATGTATTTAATGATATTTATTACAGTTTTTGCGTCCAAAATACAAGTGGGTACTTTTTCTCAACCGCATGATTAAAACACTTTACGACCGCTTAATCTCAGTCGTTGATTTCAAAACATGGATACTCAAGTATTTATGGGAAGTTGTGTAAAATGTCTTCCCTCGCATTATATATAACCCTAGTTTAGGTTCCAGAAAACCTTTACACTTCTAAATTTTACCAAATCCTTTGAGAGAAAATTCTTATGTGTACAAAATCTCAAACTCTCAATCAATTGATTCAACCTTCACATTTTCAAATCTTTGAATCAATACTTGGTAAACTTTCTGAATGTGTTCTTGCTCAAATATACTCTTGGTTTCACTGTTTGTCAAAATTACTTATTTAATGCTTACAAATTGTGTTACTGAACTTCTAGAGATAGATCTTGTTGCGATATTGCATTTTTCTTAACATATTCTAATGCATATTTTCAATATGATTATGTGCGTAATATACTCGATTCATATGATAGGTTTGTTGGTTTGACTATGTTTATTGAAATAATCTACTTAAACTCATCCCCAAATTTGCCTGTGTTTCACAGAAATGGCAAAACTCATAGCCCGACAAGGACAAGGCAAAAATATATGCAATTTCGCATCAATGAAAAAGGACATCATTGATGAGAAATTTGTTATGTTCTCAGTCACCTCAGACCCTGAATCCTTAGAAATTCTGGAGTTTCTTCGTGCTTGTGGATTGGATCAATACTGTTATCGTCATCAAGACGTCGTGCACACTTATGAGGCCCTAGAATTTCTATACAATCTGAAAGAGAGGAGGATGATGATGAGAAACTAATCTCTTATGTCGGAGGAATTGAGGTAATTGTCACAGATAATGATCTACGAAGGATTTTCGATCTCCGACAAGGAAGTCTTGACCAAGAAACATTCACATCCGAACTAGGAGAGAAATGGTTTCTACAAGCCGAATTGCTAAGACCAGCCAATAGAGACCAGACTGTGAATGTTAAAGCCCCCCATCTGAAGCAAAAGTATCACCTACTATTCGAGATAGTGTCGAAGGTGATCATGTGCCTAACTTATTCTCTTGATGCTGTAACTGCTTACAAGCAGTGCATAATGACTGCCATCATCAAGAAAGCACCGGATGTTGACTGGCTTGGGATGTTCAAGACCAAATTATTGAAGGAAACTGCAAAGTTTGATCTAAATGAGTGGAATGAAGTCTATCTGACTTCAAAGTGCTCCTTCATTCACAAAGTTTCCATCATTCTTTCAGACAAGTTGTCTGATAACTTTGAGTGGAATGAGGATGGCAAGAAAGTGTACTTGGCGAAATTCAAGGCCATCTTGGGGAGAGATGAACCATTGCCTGGACAATCTGATGATGATCCAACTCCCTATCTGCCCAGACAGCGAGGCGAAGGGAAAGTCAAAGAAATAAAATTAACTGCGTCTTCTGTCCAGTAAAAAACACAGGTAAGGGCCACCCCCAAGAAAAGGATGAAAAGGAAGGTTCTGGCCAAGAAACCAGAAGAGCCAAAAAAATGACAGAAGAAGATTACAACCCTTCTGAAGAAGGCCCCCGAACCAGTTGAGGTCGTGGAAAGGACGGAGGAGCTGATTCACATTGAATCAGAGGACGAGGTTGCTGCTAGTTCTTGAAGAACTACGAGTGCAGACAGGGAGGAACATATGCTAGAAGGAGAAGAAGTTGAGCCTACTGGGAAGCAATCACCATCTGACTATGTGCCCATCAGTACGGTGTTCAGAAAAGAAAGATCACCCACACCAACTTCCAAATCACCCTCACCATCACCAGCCAAACCACCATCTTCAACCCCAATCCCATCTGCCCCCGAACCACAACCTGAACCCCTACCTGAAACAACTCCACAACCAGAACCCCAACCAGAACCAACTTTACCCATTGAACCACAAATACCCACCCAGCCTTCAGACCAATTAGTCCAGGAATCGAAAAGGGTAGAGGAACCGGTTGTTGAACACAGTATTCCCAGAGAGGATATGTATGTTTCCCTTACCCACAATCCATTCAACACTCGGATTGTTCTGGAATCTCCTGAATTAGACTCTGAGGATCCCACCCTGTTTATACTTAAGCAGCAGGTGAAGGCTTATCTTGATAAACTATGTCCAGATCTGATCAACCATCCTGGCTATCAATCCAAGATCGAGGAGATTGTGTTCTGGAGGGACATAAGGTTGAAGGGCATTGAAGAATTCTTAATTCAAATGGAAGCTCTGGGAGGTGACTATTTTGTGGATCTGGAGACAAGGTGTCTGGAGGCTGCGGGTGTAAGCAGTGCGGTTGAGTTAGCCACTGATGACGATATCAGGTGGTTAATACATGAGAAATTTGGCATTGCTGAGGTTAACGGAGAGGAAGCTTGGACTCAAGTTGATGTAGATTTTGAGCAAGCTGCCCATAAACCAGGTACATGTTGGGAAAATAGGGGTGCCTGGATCTATTCGAGATGATTTTAAATACATGTTTTAATTAATCAATTAATTACTAACATGGATTAATCCTAAATCAATTCAACATAATAATTAATAAACGAATAAACAACATGCGTACATGTAATCCACGTAAATCCTAACCATGCGGAATCTAGGAGTTACGAGATTACTAACCTCTTGTAGAGATGACGGATGAGACAACGGATCAACCCAAAGAGCCTTCCCGAATATGTCCAAAGTCCACGAACGCAATCCGATGGGAGGATTCTCACGAATGATTTTAACAAGAGGAAAAATAAAAATATTTTGCCACCACCTTTGTGGATTTTTAATATTTCCAACACATGGAATTGCAGTTGGGAATGAAAAATCCATCCCCTATTTATAGGGCTAGGGTGGCCGATTTTTTGGAGGAAAAAATAAGGAAGAAAATCTTTTTCTTGGTCTCCAAGAAATCTTGAATATATCTCCTATATTCTTTTCTCCTTAATTAAATTTTTCCATAAAAATCTTATTCCCCTTTAAACCTATTTTTTTTCGAAAAATACAAGGAATAAAGAGTCAAGATTTGACTTCTTGATTTTATGGGATAATTATGTATTCCAAGAATACTTATCTCTTTCCATAAAATCTTTTCAAGAAAATCTATCTTCTCCTTTAATCCTACAATTTTCGAAAATTTCATAGAAATATTAGGCAAGAATATTTTCTTCACTCTTTCATTAATTGGACTTTATTTTGGGCTATTTGAGGGGCCTTTAGGAGAATTAAGATTGGACCTCAAATGGACTATTGAAACTATAATATTGGGCCAAATATTATTCAAAGTCCATTAATATTAATTTATTCCATTATAAAATTAATATTGAACTATCCATCTTAATCCATATTACAACTTCACTATAACATGGCTCCCGGTCATTATTTCCCGTGTTTAATACTATTTTAGTACATTAATTAATTAAGCCACTGAACAAGCTTTTTATTAATTAATATCTTTATCCTTGGAGTAAAGACAACTCAACATTATTACCCATATCGGAAATAAATTTCCACTTGCAAGATTTTTTTATGATAAAGCATCTGAGCCCACCAAGGGGACAAATCAAACAAGACGTACTTACAGACGATTCTCCATATTAAATGTCAGCAATCGTCATGTAATTAATAATATTGCCCAAGATATAAGGTATCGAATCCCAATGATTCTCTTCCTATCATAAGTCAAAGCAATAATTATTGATTTCACACGATCCTATTTAAGGGAAGGAGATTAAGAAACAACACACCACTGAGGTCTAATTCTTGTATATTCAGTACCGAATAATTTATCCTCATGTAGGTCCTATTCAGCGCATCCAAATGCACTAGTATAATCTCTTGGTCAAGACAAGCCAATTCAAGTCATATACATCAACCTTTCATGATGGTTTGTTCATTTCCATCTAGATTTTGAATTTATACTTAATTACGAGGAGCTGTTAATTTGATCTTCTGTGATCTGGTATCACCAAATTATATACAACGTAATATGTACTGACTTATTGAACGGGTTTGCAATAAATATATATAACATTCATTCATATTTAAATACAACAGTGATTAATAATTTATTTCAGTAAATAAATGAGAAAAATACAGTTTGGTTATACAAAGTAAAAGCATACTTTTCAGTATAACTCCAACAATCTCCCACTTATACTCAAAGTCTGCTTTTAAGTATACTACAACATGTCTCGTGTTCTATGTGACATCTAATTTCACCCTACACGAACCTAATAATTTCTCCCACTTATACTCAAAGTAGATTGACAACGTTCTTGACACCCATTCCTTCCACATGTCTCTCAAATGTACTCTGAGGCAGACCCTTTGTGAATGGATCTGCTAGGTTGTCTTCCGATGCAATCTTTGCCACCTCAATGTCTCCTCTCTTAACGATTTCTCATATAAGATGGTATTTTCTTTCAATGTGTTTGCTGGCCTCGTGTGCTCTTGGTTCCTTTGAATTTGCAACTGGTCCGACATTATCACAATGGACCGTGATTGTGCTTGGAAATCCGGGATAACGTCCAAGTCACTTAGGAAGTTCTTGAGCCAAACCACCTCCTTCGCCGCTTCACAAGCAGTTACGTATTTAGCTTCCATGGTAGAATCGGCAATGCATTTATGCTTTACGCTTCTCCATGTTATGGCTCCTCCCCCATGCAAAACACACTACCCGAGGTAGACTTTCTGGAGTCTATGTCTGATTGGAAATCCGAGTCCGTGTAACCGATGGGGATTAGACTGTCTGACTTGTAAACCAACATTCTATCCCGTGTCCTCTTCAGATACTTCATAATGTTCTTTACCGCAGTCCAATGTGCTTTCCCCGGGTTGCTTTGGTATCTAGCTACCATGCCTACGACGAAGCAAATATCCTGTCTCGTGCACAACATTGCGTACATGAGGTTTTCTACAGCCGAAGCATAAGGGATGTCTTTCATGTCATCTATCTCATTCTGTGTTTTGGGACACATTTCCTTGGATAGATGGATTCCATGTCTATAGGGCACAAAGCCTTTCTTGGAATCTTGCATACTGAAGCGTTTCAAAACAGTGTCTACATAAGAGGCTTGTGAAATCCCGATCATCATTTTCTTGCGATCTCAAGTGATCTTAATCCCTAGGACATAACCAGCTTCATCTAAATCCTTCATATCAAATTGTTTTAACAACCATGCCCTTACGTCCGATAAAACCTTTACATCGTTTCCGATGAGTAGTATGTCATCAACGTATAGTACCAAAAATACCAATGCAGTTCCGTTGTGCCTTTTGTAAACACAACTTTCAAAATCATTTTGATCAAAATCGTAGGATTTTATAACTTGATCAAAACACTGATTCCAAGCACGGGATTCTTGCTTCAACCCATAAATGGACTTCTTGAGCTTGCAAAACAGATGCTCTTGACCTTTTTCAATGAAGCCTTCGAGTTGTTGCATATAGATTTCTTCGTCAAGACTTCCACTTAGGAAAGCTGTCTTGACATCCATTTGCCAGATCTCAAAGTCTAAATGCGCAGCAATTGACAAGAGAATGCGGATGGACTTGAGCATGGCTACTGGCGAAAAGGTTTCCTCATAGTCGATCCCTTGTTTCTGAGTGTACCCTTTCGCCACTAGTCTTGCCTTAAAGGTTTCAACCTTTCCGTCCGGTCCCCTCTTTCTCTTGTATACCCACTTGCATCCAATGGGTTTTACCCCATCGAGTGGTTCGACTAGCTCCTACACTTTGTTGTGATCCATTGAACCCATTTTGGCTTCCATTGTTGTTTGCCAATAATTTGCATCTTTGTCTTGGATCGCCTCATTGTAGGACCAGGGATCTGATTCTTCGCCTGAGATCAAGTCCGAAGACTCTCCAATCCCTAAGAATCGCTCGGGTTGTCTGACAACCCTCCCACTATGATGAGGTTCCGGTTGTGAAGGCGTGATGTTTGGTATATCATTTTGTACAGTTGGCAATGGAGTTGGCCCCTTAAGTTCTTCCAAGGTAATTTCACTTCTAGGCTTTTTATCGTTCATATAGTCTTCTTCCAAAAATTTAATGTGTGTACTGATTATGACCTTTTGATATTCGGGACCATAGAACATGCATCCTTTCGTCCCTTTGGGGTACCCAATGAACAACCTTAATTCCGAATGTGCATCCAACTTACCAGCTTCCTTGTCCAACACGTATACCGGACACCCCCAGATCCTGATGTGTCCATAACTGGGCTTGTGCCCTGTCCACAACTCTCTCGGGGTTTTAGGAACTGATTTGGATGGCACTAAGTTTAGAATATAGGCTGCTGTTTCCAAAGCATAACCCCAGAACGATTTTGGTAAATCTACATAGCTCATCATTGATCTTACCATTTCTAAAAGCAATCTATTTCTTCATTCTGCAACCCCATTTTGTTGAGGGGTACCGAGTGCAGTCAACTGGGATGCAAAACCATTCTTCCGACAGATAGTTCAAGAATTCATCACTGAGGTATTCGCCTCCACAATCAGATCCTAGAAACTTGATAGTCTTTTCCTTATGATTCACTGATTGAGCCTTAAATTCTTTGAATTTATCGAAGGTCTCAGATTTATGCTTCATTAGGAAAATATATCCGTAGCGTGAGTAGTCATCGATAAACGTAACGAAATACTCGTAGCCACCTCTAGCTTTGATTTGTATTGGACCACACACGTCGGTGTGAACGATTTCTAACACTTCCTTAGCTCTAAGCCCCTTGGCTCCAAATGCCCTCTTGGTCATTTTACCCTCCAAGCACGATTAACAAGTTGGAAATGATTCAACCTAGAGAGACCCCAATGAACCATCTTGGACCAACCTTTGAATCCTTTTTGGGTTAATATGACCTAATCTTAGGTGCCAAAGAAGTGTTTCGTTCACGTTAGCCGAATGCTTTCTTTTACATGAAATAGTAGATGAATTATACGATGCATTTTGTGAGTGGTGTGCACAGTTAATAATATAGAGATTGTTCCGTAAAGTTCCATGACAGATAATCACATCGTTACGAAAAATAGTAACATGTTTATTAAAACGAACAGAATATCCATCAACAAATAGTTTAGAAACTGAAATAAGATTTTTCCGAAAAACAGGAACATAAAGAACATCTCTTAAAATTAAAAACTGATCTCCAAAAGACAGGTGCATGTCTCCCACTGCTTCAGCTGCCACTCTCGTAGCATCGCCCTAGCGTGATGAGGATCTCACTTTCACTAAGTTGTCTCCGCTTGAACCCCTGTAACTTGAAACAAACATGATCAGTGGATCTCGTATCGACTACCCACGAATGGGCAGCGTACTCCGCCAAACAAGTTTCAACAACTAGTGAGTGAGAATTACTTTCTTTCCATTCCTTTTGGGATTGGGACAGGCTGACCTCCAATGTCCTTCTTCACCGCAATTCAAACGGATCCTTTTGCTCAAGCTTTCATCTTTGAAGTTTGAATAGAAATGGTTTATCTTTTTTTTTCTTCATTGTTCTTACCACCAATTGGCCTTGAACGAGAAGCAGACCCTTTTGTAACCATTTTCACTTTCTTGCGCTCATTGTCCTCTTCGGCCAAAGTAACAACCTTTATTAGATCGTCCATAGTAAAATATATATCTTCCATTAGATAGTCTTACATAAGGATGGTCATAGCTCTTTGGCAGAGAATCAAAAATGAAATCAATTTTGCTTTTGAAGTCACATTTTTCGCCAAGAAATGCCAATTCTTCATAGATGATCATAACGCTAAGAATGTGTTCTTTAACAGTCATTCCTTCTTCCAAATTTAGCTTGACCATCTCACGCTTAATGCTTTGGATTGCCATATGGGTCTGATGTGTGAACATCGCTTCGAGATTTCCCATAATGTCTGCAGATGTGGAAAATCCTTGATGAAGGTCTTTTAATGAATTTGACATGTGCGTCAAGATAATGTCCCTTATCAATTCATTTTCTAGATCCCATTCATTATATTCCATCTCGTCCCATATCCCGGCATCCTTGGTTGGTTTTTCGGGTTTTGGTACGTTGAGTACCCATTTCAATTCATGCGAAGCAAGGATGTTAATAAGTTTCCGTTTCCAAACAATAAAGTTTTCTCCAGTAAGCAGATTGTCTTTCAGTATATTGAACAATGGATTAAAAGGTTGTGACATGATGAAACTGAAGATAAACATATATCTTGTGTCAATATCCGGATCAACACAAATAAAATCACATAATTCGATCACATGATTCATATTGAAATCTCAAAAAAAATATGAACATGCATCAGCCAACATCTCAAAACAAATTTAAATGAGCCTCGTGGGAGGGTCATCATTTAAATCACATTCAAGCTAGTTACAAACAATTACAGTTACAAACCTTTAATTTCAAAATTAATAGTCGGCTCCTACTTGACCAATATAAAATTGACAGGGACTTCGGTGAAGTATATGCATATCAATTTTATACCTAAGTAATAAACATGATTAAATACAAAATTACTAATTCATTTTGAACGAGCCTCGTGGGAGGGTCATCGTCGCCACTAATAATAATTCACAATCATCATTTTGGGAATTTATTCATGTGAAAACTATCTTTTGACCGTCCCGTAGGGGAATTTCTCAAAAAGATTTCACAAATAAATAAATCATGGAGGTCAAAATTAATTCAATTCAAAACCAAATTAATTATTAAAACATACTTAGTAATTTTTGAGTTTGAGATTTTTCGTTGAGCAATTCTCATGCAAACACATTTAAACAAATTAAATAAAGCATAAGAAACAAAACAACAATAAATCAAGCAAAGCAGAAAATAAACACATTGGGCAAATATTATCCAACTGTGATGGTTTAATTTTCCTTTGCTTGATCTCGAAGAAACACCGTCTTGAATTTCTCCCACTCGTTCATCTCGAAAAAAAATTCCATCCTTTGAATGCCACGCCAAGCAGCTCTCAGCCGGGATGCACGCCCGCATCCGGCCAACCACTTGGCCGAGCGACCGCGCCGGCACGCCTAGGCACGGCGCGCATTGCCCTACATCGTCTCGCAAGAACCTTCGGCAGCATCGCAAAGCGCCATACAAGACCAAGATGTTCGTCACCTCGCCCAAGACGGGGGCGCTGTTGATCCCGCCCGGCACCATGCGCCCGGGCCCATCTACCTAGTGATGTCCACGTCGCGCGCGTGCCTCCCTTGGCACGTTTTGCGCGACGCACGTCGCCCATGCATGATTCTGGATCCGTCTTAATTCCTCGTCTCCGTCTTCGTCTTCGATCAGGTTACAATTTATTTAACGAAAAATAAATACACCTTAAATCTAGACTAGTCTATTACACTTGAACAAATCAAAATAGCCTAATATACTCGTGGATTTTCTCACGAGAAAAATAAATCCGAACGAGTCGAATTAAAAACCATTCATTCATACGCATGAAAATTAAACACATTAAATACCATGACAATTGGATACCTCAAAAACAGCTCTATCAATTCTACAATCCAATTCTCAATTTAATGTCCACATAATTTAAATAACAATTTAAAAAATCAGAGCTCAAAACCAGAGCTCTGATACCAGTTTTTGGGAAAATAGGGGTGCCTGGATCTATTCTAGATGATTTTAAATACATATTTAAATTAATCAATTAATTACAAACATGAATTAATCATAAACCAATTCAACATAATAATTAATAAACAAATAAACAACATGCGTACACGTAATCCACGTAAATCCTAAGCATGCGGAATCTAGGAGTTACGAGATTACTAACCTCTTGTAGAGATAACGGATGAGACAACGGATCAACCCAAAGAGCCTTCCCAAATATGTCCAAAGTCCACGAACACAATCCGGTGGGAGGATTCTCACGAACGATTTTAACAAGAGGAAAAAAAAATATTTTGCCACCACCTTTGTGGATTTCTAATATTTCCAACACATGGAATTGCAGTTGGGAATGAAAAATTCATCCCCTATTAATAGGGCTAGGGTGGCCGATTTTTTGGAGGAAAAAATAAGGAAGAAAATCTTTTTCTTGGTCTCCAAGAAATCTTGAATATATCTCCTATATTCTTTTCTCCTTAATTAAATTTTTCCATAAAAATCTTATTTTCCTTTATACCTATTTTTTTTCGTAAAATACAAGGAATAAAGAGTCAAGATTTGACTTCTTTATTTTATGGGATAATTATGTATTCCAAGAATACTTATCTCTTTCCATAAAATCTTTTCAAGAAAATCAAGAAAATCTATCTTCTCCTTTAATCCTACAATTTTCGAAAATTTCATTGAAATATTAGGCAATAATATTTTCTCCACTCTTTCATTAATTGGACTTTATTTTGGGCTATTTGAGGGGCCTTTAGGAGAATTAAGATTGAACCTCAAATGGACTATTGAAACTATAATATTGGACCAAATATTATTCAAAGTCCATTAATATTAATTTATTCCACTATAAAATTAATATTGAACTATCCATCTTAATTCATATTACGACTTCACTATAATATGGCTCATCATTATTTTAGTCCATTAATTAATCAAGCCACTGAACAAGCTTTTTATTAATTAATATATTTATCCTTGGAGTAAAGACAGTTCAACATTATTACTCATACCGGAAATAAATTTCCACTTGCAAGATTTGGTATGATAAAGGTTCTGAGCCCACCAAGGGGACAAATCAAACAAGACTTACTTTCACACGATTCTCTATATTAAATGTCAGCAATCGTCATGTAATTAATAATATTGCCCAAGATATAAGGTATCGAATCCCAATGATTCTCTTCCTATCATAAGTCAAAGCAATAGTTATTGATTTCACACGATCCTATTTAAAGGATGGAGATTAAGAAGCAGCACACCACTTAGGTCTAATTCTTGTATATTCAATACCGAAGAATTTATCCTCCTGTAGGTCATATTCAGCGCATCCAAATACACTAGTATAATCATTTGGTCAAGACAAACCAATCCGAGTCTTATACATCAACCTTTCATGATGGTTTGTTCATTTCCATCTAGGTTGTGAATTTGTACTTAATTACGAGGAGTTGTTAATTTGATCTTCTGTGATCTGGTATCACCAAATTAACTACAATGTAATACGTACTGACTTTATTGAACGGGTTTGCAATAAATATATATAACATTCATCCATATTTAAATGCAACAATGATTAATAATTTATTTCAGTAAATAAATGAGAAAAACACAGTTTTGTTATACAAAGTAAAAGCATACGTTTCAGTATAACCCCAACAGTACGGGTGCTGCAGATGTGACCCTAACTGGGGAGGCATCAACATCTGGCAGATCTGTTGCCATTGATGCAGATACCCTAGATCATCTTTCGACAACTATTCAAGATACGGTGAAGTTATCAATTGAAACTCAGTTGAACACTCTGGCAACTAATCTGATGAAGCGATGTAGGTCCCAAACGGGTTTTGTGAGGGTAGAAGTCTAGAGGGGAGGGGTGAATAGACTTCTAAAACTTTTCGTGCGGATCAGGTGTGATTTGCAGATTTCCTGATCAAAGTGCTAGTGTATCAATTTAGACTGATGTTCAATCTTACTGAGTGCCTGAGGGCAGATCAGTTTGATATCTGTCGATTTTAAGCGAGAGAGCGCGAAGCTTGTTTTTACCCGTGAAAAACCGGTTTTATCAATTGATTCTTAAGTCGAGTTTTCAACGGTGACTAAGGTGCTTTCGATCGGATCGGTTGCTTGGTGCGATCGAGCTTAACTTAGAATATGTATGAGCTTTTAAACTCGGTTATTGTGAATAGTGTAAAGCAATAAGAAAGCAAGTAAATGCACACAAGACTTTTATAGTGGTTCAGACGAAACCCGTCTTACGTCCACTCTTCCCTTAACACAGGGGAACCTTAACCGAACTTAACCGAACTTAACCTGCGGGACTTATCTCCCTCACGGGATTGCCGATAGATGTTTACCAAGTTCACACTCAAACAGATGTTTATCGAGTTCACACTCAACCGAACTAGAAATCAGAAAACTAGAATCCCTAGTCTGAAATCTTGCGGTAATAAACTTGACCTAACTTGAGTTTGGGTAAAGAATGTTTGAGGGTTCCAACTGGAAATCTATCCTGGTATTTTAGGTAGCCAAATGCTAGTGGATAGGATTTCTTGCTAAGACCAATGGGATGAACTCTCTAAGAATAATCTTCAATTATGGTGTTCTTCCAGCGGAAATTCTGAAGGCTTTTTGCTTCTTGAGAATTTGCGTTAATGATGTGGTTCCGCTTTGCTCAATTGTTCATGTGAGAATAGTTGGTCTCTTGTCCTCCCTATTTTTCACTTGACGAGCAATCCCATTATATAGACCTCAAAATCAAAGAGACGTTGGAGAGCAATTTGAATTTCGGGCTATATTAGGTAGGTTGTAGGATATGATTGTGACGTGCTCCAAATATGGGTGTGGCCGTAGGCATGATTAGCGTCGTTTATGTCCGCAACATCGAATCCCATAATGTCAGCTCTTTTTGTGCACGTGTTGCTTTCTCCTTGGCTTCGCGAGGCGGCACTTCAGTAATTTGTCCATTAGACGATTGATATTCCTTTTGTAGAAGATTCGTCTTGTCTGGTGTATCTCTTTGATTAACACCAGGTGTGAGCTGACTTGATCAAGTAATTGATCAGTCTACCTTGTTGAGTCTTCTGATGCAGATTGTCTTAACTCAATATGCAGACTCGGCTTATATAGGTCTTCATGTCTTCTAGTAGTCTTCGATCTTGGTGACTCGAGCCTCGATGTCTTGATCATCTTGAGTCTTGAGTTTATTCTTGAGTTTTCTTCCGAGTCTTGAGTTTATCGAGTCTTGAGTTCATCCGAGTCTTGAGTTCATCCGAGTCTTGAGTTCATCCGAGTCTTGAGTTCATCCGAGTCTTGATGTCTTCTGTCTTCACCTAATCTTCTGACTTCTTGTCTTCTGATTTATTCTTAGTCTTCTGATCATCTGACCTTATCTGGGTCATCTGATACTTCGACCTGACCTATACATATTGAGTTCCCCCTCAATATGTGACCTATCTTTTACATCAGCTATCTATACATTTCAGCTGGTCATCTTAATATGATTCTAAGTCATCAGTCAGCTAACTGGTTTGACTGGTCATATTACAACCTGTTTTGGAACTTCCATCAAAACTAAAATATAGAATTTCTCAACAATTTCCCACTTTTTGATGAAACCAAAACACTTAATCAGAAAAACAGATACCACGAAAAAAAATGCAGATAATGAAATCAGTACATACCTTAGAAGACAATGAGATGTTGTCTTAGAATCAGAGAGATGGAATATTTCATTCGGATATATGTGTGTGCATTATAGAATACATGAAAACGCACCTATCGTAAATCGATTCCAAGTAGTCTTCTTGGTGTGTACTTGAACATTTGCAGCTCTTTGGGGATACCAAACATCTTGTACATCCTTTGCATCAGCTTGTCCAGATCCTCTCTTCTATGGATCCCTCATTTTTCAGCAAATCCATAGTAGGCATTCTTGAACTTTACATTGTCTAGCTTTTTGTCTGGACGCAAAGGTGGAAGGAGTAGTTCAAAGGGTGGAGCTTCTAGTATCAGTGACATGATCTTTCCTTCTTTCATCACCATGCGGTAGAAGTCCGGATACTTTGTTTCTAACCAGTTCCGGAATTCATCATCATTTTCAGTCTGATCTTGATGAATTGGAATCTTCTCCAGGATGTAAACGTCACATAACCATTCTGCTCTGATCTGATCCCATTTTGGAAGCAGATCTAGCCGTCTGTGAAGGATGTCTTTAATAGGTCTTAGGAAGGGCATTCTTCTCCCAAGCAATCTCCTCTCGCAGAAACCGTTCTTCCTCTTCCTCGGGATGTAGCGATGTTGATCCTTAGCCTCTGCGCTAACTTCTGCTTCTTGATGGCGGCCTCTCTTATTCTCTGTCTTGTTTGCTCTTGAATTTGTTCAGGAGTCATCTGGCTTTTGGTGGAGAATAACTGGCCTTGTCTCTAATCTTCCGCAGTTGCTTTCATTATCTTGCCTTTGCCTTTCTTTCTCCTCAGAGTCTGCTTAGTTTCATCTTGTTCATCTTATTCAGCTAATTTCTTATCGAGTTCAAGGCTCTTGGCCTGATCATCAGTTTCCATTCTTTTCTGTGCGAACGAAGAAAAGTCTTCAATCTTGTCGACTCTGGCAATAACCTCTGAAAGAGCAATTTTTTGTTCAGCGATCTCTTTACTATGTTGCTTCACAGTTTCTTTCACTTCAGCAACGAGATCGGTAGATGGAGTGGCTGGCAAGTCAGATACATTGGTTTTTGGTAGAGATGTAATTGTTACCAACTGTGTCTGTTTTTCTTTCTTCTCTTTATTCTCATGTCCTTCCCCCTTTTTGGTTTCATCAAAGAGGTTGGACATCTTGCGGTTCAGAGCATTGAATTGCTGTGTGATATCCTCTCTGAGTTCCTCGATAACAAGAGGGGTGATCTGAACGGTGGCAGAAGGTGCAGGTTTCAAGAAGCGTCTGAGAGCAGCTTCAATGTCCTGTCTTGCTCGTTCTGCAGATGCTACAAAGTGTTTCCAACCCATATCCATGTGGTTGTCAGTTTTCTCCAAAGATGCACAGGCATTCTCCAAAAGTACCTGTGTCTGATTGAGCATATCTGTCTGAATTTTGAGTTTGTCAGACTGGATATTGAGCTTCTCGGCAAGAGGATTAACTAGTTGCATTACTTTAGAAAGGATGGCATTATGCATCCCAGCTGTGTGACTTCTTTCTCTGTCAACTAGTTTTGCTTGCTCTTCTTCAAATCGCTTCATCAGATCTGCTGTGAGCGCTGCGAATTTGTCTTCAATAGCAGCCTTGATCCCATCCTGAATCTTCTCAGTATAAAGATCTAGGGTATCAGAGCTCATCGTAGCAGTCTGGTCAGATGTTGAAGCCTTGCCAAGTCAGGTCTCATCTGTAGCACCCATTCTTGGTTCATCGGCATCTCCCTCATGATCTGTAGGAGGTTGAACGGTTTCCTCCCTGTTATCAGTAATTCCGAACCTTTTGTGAATCAACCATCTGATATCATCGTCAGATGCTAATTCAACTGCACTTTCAATCCCAGCATTGTTTAAGCATTTCAACTCCAAGTCTACAAAGAAATCTGAACCCAGAGTTGTCATGAGAATCAGAAATTCTTCAATGCTTTTCAGTCGGATATCCCTCCGGAACACGATTTCTTCTATTTGTTGCTGGATGCCAGGATGTTGATCCAATTGAGGGCATAGATCCAGCAGATACTCCTTGATATGTTGCTTCATTATCCTTATGATGGGGCTTTCTGGAGCAGGTGAAGCAAGCACTGTTCTGGTGTTGAAGGGATTATGAGAGATGGACACTCGCTTGTCGAATCTCTCAGGTTCTTGAGACTTGATCGGAGATTGGGATGTTTGTGGTTCAGGTTCATTTTCAGCGTGTTGAGGGTGTTCAGTTTCCTAAACAGGTTCATTGATTGGTGGTGTGGGAGATGTTGTTCTGATAGGTGAGGGTGAGGGTGAGAAGATTTTGTGGGGAGAGGGTGGAGGTGATGATTTTTGAGGAGAGGATGATGGTGATTTGGAAGTGGGGGTTGACGATCTTGCTCTCTGGAAGATCTTGGTGAGAGGCAGAGAATCAGATGGTGATTCTTCCTCAGGTTGCTCCACTTCTGTCCCTCTGACAGATTTCTCTCCTTCTGCTGCAATCATTTGCTCTTCCCTTACTTCTCTGATAGTGGGCTCAGAGCGAACTGCTATCTCTTCTTCTGATCCTACTTGCATCAGATCCTTCATTCAGCTGACTTGCTGGGCAGAACTTGGAGCAATTTTCAGAGGAGATGTGACTCTCTTCTGACGTTTCCGCTGAGCATCTGGTTTCTTGGCCAGATCCTTCCTCTTCATCTTCTTCTCTGGAATAACCTTTTCCTGCACTTCAGACGATGCAGTTACCTTATCTTTTCCCTTCTTTTCTCCCTTGGGTTTGGGCACATAAGGAGTGGATCTTCATCAGATTGTCCAGGTAGGGACTCATCCTTGCCCAATATGGCCTTGTGCTTTGCTTGGTATATCTTTGCTCCATTCTTGTTCCATTCATAATTATGTGGCAGCTTATCTGACAGAATGATAGAGATTTTGTGTATGAAGGAACACTTGGAAGATAAGCACACTTCATTGCTCTAGGTCAGTTCGAACTTCCCGGAGTCTTTCCTCAGTCGTGCCTTGACCATACCCAACCAATCGATATTTGAAGCCTTCTTGATTATTGCAGCCATGACACTGATCTTATACGAAGTAACAACATCAAGACTGTAAGTTGAGCACATGATCACCTTCTGAACGATCTCAAGGAGAAGGCGATATTTTCTCTTCAAATAGGAGGCTTTGACATTCGTCGTGTTCTCCTTGTTTGCAGGTCTCAACAGCTCGACTTCAAGAAATTCCTTTTCTCCTACATCAGTCGTGTAGGTCTCTGGATTGATGCTTCCTCGAGTTAGACCGAATATTCTCTGGAGATCATCATTCGACACTCGAACTTCCAGTCTGCCAACGGAAGAAATCAGGTCAGCATCATTGTCTTCATCCCTCTGTAGATTATATAGAAACTCCAGGGTTTCATGGGTGTGGACGATGTTCTGATGTGTAGAGCAATATCGTTCCAGCCCACACGCTTTCAAGCAATCCAGAATTTCCAGTGATTCAGGATCTGAGGTGATGGTGAAGACTACGTACTTTTCATCAATGATGTCTTTCTTCATCGATGCAAAGTTGCAGAACTTTTTCCCTTGGCCCGGTCGTGGAACAAGATATGCCATTTCTGTACGATATGAAAATTGATGTTTAGTTTGAGTAAGATATTTCAATAAATCCAGTCAAACCAGTAATCTTAGCATCAATTTAGCAAGTAAGCGTTTAGATCTATAAAAAATAGAAACATAGCATCACAACTTGTAAACCTAGGTACCAGAGAGAATTTGAAATCATGCAATATTTAAACAAGAAATTACCATAAATTGATTCGAATGATTTAGAAAACGGAAGAGTAGAATCAATTGATTTCGAAAGTAATTTTCTGAAGATTTTGAAAGTTTTGATCTTTTAAGAACTTTGAGAAGACGAAGTAGTGGAAAGAAGTTTTCTGAGAAAGATTTGGATTTTATAGTATGCGGGGGAAAACCTTTTTGCACAACTTTCCAAAGTACTCAAGTATCCGTGTTTTGAAATCAGTGGCTGAGATTAGTCGGCCAAAAAGTATTTTGATCGCACGGTTGAGAAAAGTAGTCTTCTCGTATTTCGGACTTGAAAATTCACAATAAAACGCATTAAAAACACATTCCCAAGTCCGCATTAAAAGTTTTGCAGAGCATGCGTCATAAAGTGAAAACAAAATTGTTCATTTTATCTGGAGAATATTATGTGGCTAATTCGGTAACAACTCACAAACAAAATATGCACGTGTAAAATATACTGTAAAAAAGATGAATTTGTTGACCCAGTTCGTCAAGAAATGACTACTTTGGGGCATACCAAGCCAGGGATGTAGTATTGCGAGTTTTACACGTACAATATTTGATACATCTCATGAAGATGAATCGTTATGGATGAAGATGATTTGGAGAATTGGTATACGAGTGCTAGGGTTTCTGTATGCATAGATGAACTCTCGGATTTTTCTATACCTCACCTCTCTAGGAAATTTTTTTGTAACCTGTCTCTTGTTGTTTTTTCTTCCATTTATAGCACTCTGACAAGCATGAGCTGGGTTGGCAAGCATGAGTTGGAGACTCCGAGCCATGCAAGAACTCTTGTGATGATGCCACCTTTCCAACTCCGTCTTCTAGATTGACCTTTGTTTTTACTTGTCTATATGGCACTCTTTTGGTCATCCAAATCAATCTTTTGCTCGACTGCATGCTTTGTTCGCCTCTTTAACCATGTCAGTTTCATGCTGGAATATTGCCCTCATCGAGCATATCTGAGTTCTTCAGGTCGTCTGAGCTCTCAGGTCATCTGAGCCTTGGGGATGTCTGTGCCCTCAGGATATCTGATTATCGAACATACTGACCCCTCAGGATGTCCGAGTCTTCAGGATGTCTGAGCATCGAGCATACTGACCCCTCAGGATGTCTGAGTCTTCAGGATATCTGAGCATCGAGTATACTGACCCCTCAGGATGTCTGAGTCTTCAGGATATCTGAACCCTCAGGATGTCTGAGCACCGAGCATACTGACCCTCAGGATATCTGAGTTGCGAGCATACTGATCCCTCAGGATAGTCTGAGCATTTAGGTTGTCTGAGTCCCCAGACTTGTTCGTGGCCTCAGACTTGTCTGAGCCCTCAGGTTGGTCTGAGTCCTCTTGACTTAGCTCATTTGATTCCTTCTTTCCTGATTCTGAGGGGCGAGTATGTTTGCTTTGGTTGGCAAGAGGCGAGCTGGTCGAACAAACTTGTTTGGTCGACGGTCGGCGAGCATACTTGTCCATCGGGCATGATTATTTTAATAAATATTACACGTGTCGCTCTTACGAGTTCGATTAATGTTGAATTAATATATCGAACACAAAAATACCCCCCAACCGGGTCGCTTTGTATTCACCATGGGGCCCGACTGTTAAAATTTGATTGGGCCCTAGTTGATGTCGATTTCGTATCCCGTGCCAAATTTTCAAAATTGAATCCGGTGTCTATAAATACCTTATTTCGCCACCTTAATCCCTTTTCCTCTTTTCTAATCTCTGCCTTCAATCTTTTTGCGTCTAAAAATTTCCGCAAGGGCTTCATCATTCCGGCGAAGGATTTTACTCAGGTAACTTATTGCATTCTCTCTCATTGCGATTATGGCTTCTTGCTCAAACTCTTCTATTTCCTTAGAATCGGGCCACCATAGTTCCTCTTCCCCCTCTATTGATAGAATCCCCCGTAGCGACGCTAACGCGCTGGGGATGAATGTCTCGGGTTCGGAGTTTCGTTGGCAAGTTCGGCAGCCGTTTGCCATTCTTTCCTCCGATTCCGACGAAGCCCTAAATGAATTAGATAAGGACTTGGTTCGTAGTGATTTTTCGGATGATTCTGGTGAGGATTCTTTGCCCCAAACTCAAATTAGGTCTAGGGCTGTAGATAATGTTGATGTAAATAGAGATGATAATATTGTGAGGGGGGAAATTTTGATGGCCGTGAATGTGACTGAATCGAACATAGGGATAGACGGCGAGCAAAATACTGAGCTTGATATACCTGTTGGTGTCCCTCATAGTCCAACATATAACGAGTATAATGCTCGTTATAGTTTTGATTTGCCCGAGCAACCTCATAGGATTAGGGTTGAAAATGAGTACCCAGCGAGCAAGATAGCGAGCATAATTGATGTAGCTATGCTCGCTCAGCTACATAGAAATTACGAAACCCCCAAAGATGTCTTTTTCTGGGCACCGGGGCCTGATGAGCGAGCAGACCAACCCCCTGAGGGTTGTGTTGCCGTGAATTTGGACACAATGGAAGCCGGCCTTCGATTCCCACTCCATCCGGCTATCACCCGTTTGCTCGTGGAATGGAATGTCACCATCACGCAGCTTAAGACGAATGGGTGGCATATGATCATGAGCTTCATGACTTTGTTCGGCAAAATGAAGCCTAGATATTATCCCTCAGCAGCTGAACTTGCTCGATTGGTGGATTTGACCCGTCCAAAAGGCGAACATGGATGGCTATTCATGCAAGCAAATGCCAAATGTAAAATCATTGAGGACGTGCCGAACAAAATCAGTGATTGGAAAGAGAAGTTCTGGTTCGTTGGGGGCGATTGGAAGAGCCGAACTTTCGAGGCGAACCGGATGCTCGATTAGACATCCCTACTTGATTTGGGGTGTACCGAAGTAAGTAATTTTGTGTCTTTTGTTCCTCAATTTGAACTGATTTTAACTTACTCTTTATTTCAGGAATCCCAGCTGCGACGGACAAGGAGACAAACGATGGCTATTTTAGCAGCGTTTGGCAAATTGATCTCGAGTCTCGCTCGGAACGATCCGTGAGGACCATGAATACCGCCGAACAGAGGAAGAAAGGATGCTTGTTTGTGCCCCCTCACCATCTTGTAGTAGTTAACCCTGCTGGCAAGGATTGCCTTTTTTGCATTTGCATATGTTTTGTACCTTTTGCTCGCTCTTTTCCTTTTTTGTAAAATGAATTGTTTTGTTAATAGCTTTCCCTGCTGTGACTGTGGCCGTGAGTACATCCGAACATACTGAGATGGCTCGAAGAAAAAGGCCACAGGAGCTCACTCGAATCTAAGCCGTGGCGGGAAGAGCAAACAGAGGAGAAGGAAAGTGGCCGGTAGGGCGAGCCTCAAGATCTCAGATCCGCCGGGGAATCGAGCCGACCAAAAAAGGACTACTTCGTTTGAGCGGGGGACGAGCGAACAGGCTCCGTCGCCGAAGAGACTGAGGATGGAAACCGGTTTGGGGGCCAAGTGAACAAGCTCGCATTAAAGCAGCCTGGAAGAATAGGCTCGAGACGAGTTTTATGTTAGTTAGGGGACCCGGACCCCTTCTACCGGCGTCTGGAATGGCCGCCTCCTTTCGCTCAAATTGTCTAAATGGAGGTTGGCACATCTTTCCACCTCCTCGTTGGGCCCCCGTCATGGACCCCTTTGAATCTCGAGCTTCGTCCCCCGAGGATAAATCATTCTTGGGATGGGATTTGTACATTTTGTTGCTTTAATTTTTGCATTAATTTTGTTCGCTTTGTTTTTATTTTTGTATGTAGGTTGAATGGGGTTAGCCACGATGCCCAATCCCGAAAACTACTCTTTGCATCTTTAGTGTTCGCAAGGTTATGGCATTTCGAAAGCATGTTCAAAAAGCGTACCAAACTCCCGTTCGAGCATGGACTACCGAAATTTGGAAGAGTCTACTACTGGGTCCCACACCTCCGAAAACATACGACTTGGCTTGGTACCAGGGCCAATCTATGGTCGTCCTTGAGAAAGTTTATGCCGAGTCCGCTTAACCTTCATGCCAACTCGATCAAAATTTCAAAGAAAAGGTGGGCGGTTGAGCAGGGACTCGGGATTAACCGAGGTAGCTCAAGGACAGTATCCCTCGCCAGCTCGGGGAGGATGGATGCTGCTCAAGAAAATGCTCGCCTCTCGGGAGGATGCTCGCCAGCAAAGGAGGATCCGAATCATTCTCGGGGAGGAGGTGGGTAAATGGAGAGCTTCGAGGAGGAGATGAATATCTTCTCCGAAATGGGTCGAGGCCATGGAAAGTGAGAGGAATGTGGGCCAACAACTTATCATTAGACCAACACTCGTTTGGGTCTCAAAACTCAAGGTCGCATAATGAAGAATATGTTGATTCTATGTCAAACTTCTCCTATATATGTGCCTTTCACGATGCCATCCGGGTTCGCCGCCACACTCTCATTTGGCGAGCAAATTGCCCCTTCATTTCTAGTTTCCAACGAAGATTCGACGACAACCCACTAGATCGCAACCTTCCGATGTAAGATTTGAACGATCTGTGTGATTTCTCCATTCTTCCTGAAGGGATTGAAGTTGATGATCCTATCCTGGATGAGGAAGATGGCTGGACTTGAATACCGGCCGAGGTTCTTTGGTCAAAATCTCCAAACCGAGTCCCGTGTCAAAAGGTCGAGCAAGGGGACCTTCCGTGGGCGAGCAAAATGTACCTCTGGCGAGCATATCTTGGTGCCATCTTTGAAGGAGCCATTCTTTGGGGGGGCCGAGCATGATTTGTTCGACATTTCACTTCCGTCCACCCCCAACTATGAATTTGCTCCTTAGTATAATTTTTGCTTTACCGAACATATGTTGTATAATTTTTTGTCTTCTTCATTTTTTTTGTCCGAACAATGTCTTCCATACTTGTGTAAATTTTTGCTTTCTTCTTGTTTTGTTCGAACAACTTGGAATTTGAATGGTTGAATTGCATATTGAACTGTTTCCTCTAACCTGTTTGTTGAGGATGAATGTTGTTCCGATGAGCGATTGATACTTGTGTTGCTTGATATTTGCTTTGTTGCTTTTAGTTTATGCCTTTTCTTTCGAATGAATGAATTCGAACATTGGGTTTACTTTATGCCCGCCTCTTGACTTTTTTTTTTCATTTTTGATTGTCTTATTGACGTTGCAATCGGTTGATCATCTTATTTAGGTGCGACCGGATGGGTTACTTTATGAACCCCCCTTTCTTGGTTCGCGATCGTCTTATTTAAGGTCACGATCACTTCGTCTACAGGTTCGTCTTATTTAGTTGCGACCCAAGACTCATCACCCACTTGGACTACGGGTATCTGTAAGCACGAGTCATCTATTTGCATCGCGTACCCATTACTCGCTTTTTTTTGCGGGGAATCGAGTACTGAACTCGTTCGCCATGTGAGCATAGACTGGGGGCTCGTTCGTCTTTGTTTGGGGTCGGCTTAGGTCGACCTCAAATAGGCTTTAACTAGAAAATCTTAGCGAAAAAAAAATATTTTTTGCAACACATTATATTCTATTACAACCTTTACATTTGAAGAAGACTATCTATTACACAACTATAGACATCAGACTACGGTTTTAAATTTAAACCTTGTCTTGAGTAGAACCTGAACGGCCTCACCTTGTCCATGGAATTGATGTTGACAAGCATGTGGCACATCATCTACCCTTCTTTAGTAACACATGCTCAGCAAAGAAGAAGATAAGCTTTTTGTCCCTCCCGGACAAGTTGTGATTATCACGAGCAAATCATGACGGACATGAGCATGTGGCGCGCATATTTGCTCGCCTATAGCAGGCGCGAGAAAAATCTTCAGCTCGCACCATTCTGTCCCCTTCAGTAGATGCCTGAGCATCAGCGTCCGCATATTGCTTCGAGCGGACACCATGACATCCCTCCCTTCGGAGGAGATTTTGGGGATGCATGGGGACTAGTGATTTACTCTTGCATAAGCGCGAATAACGTGGAGTGGCAACCATGACTCTGCCGAGCATCTTGAGTCCGCGAGCGAGCTTCAACTTAACTCGGAGAGTCATATGGGGTATAAATCTCGTATTAGGGCGGATGCTCGATTCAATGAATGATAGTCGAGTCGAAAGTCCAATGCGGAGGCATCTTGAACCAACTTTCTTCGATAATCGTAGTATTTTTTTTTTTTTTCTTCTTCATTTTTTTTTTTCTCTGTTTTTTTCAGCTATTAGTATGCCTCTATTTATAGAACTATCCCAAGCTAGTGCTGACATAGCTATTTGGTGCCGGCCCTCTTACTTTTGCCCCTCCTTTTGACATCTGTTAGGCTTTTTGTCGACTCTTGTTCAAAGATTGATTTCGTCCCTTTCTTGGTTGCCATCACTTGTCAACTCGTTCGACCGTATCTTCGTCTTTTCGATAGTCTTTTGCCAAACATTTTTCTTGAAGATATGTGCGAACATAATGTGTTCTTTTTTCGGGATTGTCCCTTTCGTCTTAAATTTGAATGGCTAATTATGTTCGCCATTTGTGCTCGTTTCAATTTGAATAACTAGTTTTGTTCTTCGCCCGGTGGCTAACTTTTGTCCGATGATGCTCGCCTGCTCGGGCCAATTTGTTTGGATGACTTTGTTCGCCGATTATGCTCTCATTATTGATAGTATTTTTTTCAAATTTGACGATTCCACGAGTAGGTTATGGGACTCCATTCGGATCTTCCAAATCATACGCGGTTTAGCAAATGTTTGTAACTCGAATGGACCTTTCCATGCTTGGTCAAACACACCACTTGATAGTTGTCGTCTTAAAACTAGCTCGCCCACATTGAACCTGCGTGTTCGGACTTTGGAGTTGTAGAACTTCTCGACCTCTTTTTGTACATGGCATTCTTGAACGTCCTTCTTTCTTCTAAAGCAGTTCTTTGTATGGCGGCCTTTGGTCATTAATGTGCTCTCCAAAAGTCATTGTTCGATGACTCGTAATTTTGATTTCGGGTATAATAACCGCACCAAATGCGGGGCAAAGCGGGGTCTCCGTATTGATGTTACGAAAGTTGTTCGGTAGGCCCATAATATTTCGGGCAACTCTTCAAATTTTATCCCCCTGGAATTATCAAGTCCGGCCTTGAGGGTATGCTTGATAATTTTATTAACGGCCTCAACTTGTCCGTTTTGATCGGGGATATATCGGAGTTGAGTAGTGCTTTTTTATGCCCAAATGCTTTTTTTGTCAGTTATCCGTTATTAGTGATTGGGGAAGCCCAAAACGACAAATGATATTTTTTCCAAACAAAGTTCCACATTCTTTGTTCGGTAATTTTTGCTTCCGCCCATTTAGTATTATGACCACAACATATTTTACTTTGTTGAAGAGGAAATGGGCGATCAAATTGATCCCCCCATATTGAATGGCCATGTGACACTAATTCTTGGTGGGCTATGAATAAGCGGGGCATGTACATTGATTTGTTGAGCTTGAATTTTTTGAGGTTGGCTAATAATAACCTTGTTGCGATTATTTTATGTGCGGGGCGAGCCCATATGTATGATTTCGATACTCCATCATGGATTTACTCCGAAGTACGACCCTCTTTGAGTAATACACTTCAATAGTTTGCTTCTTTGTACAAATGCTCGTCTATGATAGTATTTGAATGGTTGTAATCTGATATTTGTGCCTTATTCTCCCTTGTAAGTTCAGTTGGAGTCATCCAATTTTTTTTTAAGGCGACCAAAATTGGGAAGGCGATGGCGAAAAAAGTTGTTGACCACAATGTCCATTGTGTTCATTTTTCATTTTCGTAGCAATTACCCAATCGTGGTAATTGTTCTATGAAAACTTATTAGAATTTTTGCTAGTTTTATTGTGCCATCTGTTCACCTCGGGCCTTTACTACCAGATTACTTGATAAACGATTATCGAGAATCATTGTAAATCATCGACCTCTGAATTCCCATTGTCATAGCCATCCGAAGTCCAGCCGATCAAAGCCTCGTAGGCTTCATTATTTGTAGCCGGGAAATCAAAAACGGATGGTCATTGTGAATGTTTGTGCGGTTTTGATGAGGACTACGCCCGCTCCGGCTCTTGAACTAGTTGATGAGCCATCAACATACATATGCCATGGTTGGTCGTGACTTTTTCGGGCATTTGTGGATATGTCAACTTCGACCATAAAATCGGCCATAGCTTTGGCCCTTCATTGTTGTTTGAGCTTAACGTAATGCCAATTGTCCTAAATCCACCACCCACTTGAATAATTTGCCTCTGATGTCGGTGGTTGGAGGACTTGGCACAATAGAAATGTGGTCAATACCTCGAAAGGATCGAAAAAGTATGGTCGCAATTTTTGAACACTCATTACGAGCATATGCTAATTTTTCGATTGGAGGGTACCGGAGCTAAACTTCTTTAGCACTTTTTGCTTACATAGTAAGCGGGCAAGAGTGTGGTCCCTTCCTTTCGTCTGAGCACAACGATTGCATGTTAGGATCAAAGAAGATCTGAGATAAAGTTGTTTGCACAGGATAGAAAATCGAGTTTACGCAAGGTCTTTGCTTCAATGATTTGAATGCATTTTGGTAATGCTCGGTCCACTGTAATTTTTCTTTCTTCAATGCATCGAAGAAAGGTTTGCATTTGTCCCCAGTTCGTGATATAAACCGGCTTACGGAAGCTAAACATCCGGTTAACTTTTGGACCTCTTTCACACTCTTGGGGGCCTGCATATCGAGCATGGCTTGAATCTTTGATGGGTTCCTTCAATCCCGTTGACTAACCATATGTCTTGAAGTGAACCCCAAAGCTACATTTCTTCGGATTTAGCTTCATGTTGTACTCCCTGAGTATATCAAACGTTTGTGTGAGGTGGGTGATGTGGTCTTCTTTATGTTCGCTCTTTACCACAATATCATCAATATATACCTCAATTGTTCGGCCGATGTGTTCGTCGAACATTTTGTTCACCAAACGTTGATATATTGCTTCGGCATTCTTTAATCCGAATGGCATGCGTTGCCTGTTGGGATTATACTGGAAAGTATGCTTTTTACTTTGTATAATTGAAACTGAATTTTCAGACTTATTTACTGAAATAAATTGTTTATCACTGATGCTTTAAATATTATCGAATGTTACATATATTTTTGCATATATTCAATAAGTCGTACGTGTTACATTGTAGTTAATTTAGTGATACCAGATCACAGAAGATTAAATTAACAGTCCCTTGTAACTAAAAGTACGCCATTCACGACCTAGATGGAAATGAACAACCCATCGTGAAAGGTTGAGGTGTAAGGCTCAGATTGGCTTGTCTTGACCAAGAGATTACACTAGTGCATGACCTTGAAAATCGAATAGGACCTGAGGAGGATAAAATCTTCATAACTGAACAAGGAAGAATTAGACCTCAGTGGTTCGTTATTTCTTAATCTTCGTTCCTTAAATAGGATCATGTGGGATTGGTAACTATTGCTTTGACTTATCATGGGTAGCGAATCAGAGAGATTCAATACTTTTTATCTTGGGCAATATTATTAGTCACATGTGATTGCTAAGATTTAATCTGAAGAATCGTATTAAAAAGCACGCTTGTTCGATTTGCCCCCTTGGGAGGTTCATAAGCTTTATCATAATTAGTGGAATTAGTTTCCGGTATGGATAATAATGTTGAATCGTTCCTTGACCAAGGATATAAGATATTAATTAATAGAAAGTTATTTCAGTGGCTTGAATTAATTAATGGGCTAGATAATCTTAAACACGGGAAATAATAACCAGGAGCCATATTGACTGTAATATGGGTTAAGATGGATAGTGCAATATTAATTATGTAGTGAGATTAATTAATATTTATGAGCTTGAATTATATTGTGGCTCAATATTAGATATTCAAGGTCCATTAGAAGGTCCAATCTTAATTCTCCTAAAGGCCCCCTGAGTAGCCCAACATATAGTCCAATAACTGTAAAAGGTGATTAAAATAAAATAAATATTGTTGGTTATTTTTCCCAAGAGAATTTCGAAATTTATAGATATAATGGGAGAAAGATTTTCTTTGAATTTTGTTATGGAATGAAGATATGTATTTTTGGAATACAAGATTATCTCATTAAATTCAAGAAATCTCCCACTTGGTCATCTATAATGATAATTTCAAAAATCTTGAAAATATAGTGGGCAAGAAAGATTTTCTTGATTTTCTTGAAAAGATATTATGGAAGATATGTATTTCTTGAAATACAAGAATATCTCATAAATTCAAGAAGATCCAAATCTTGGAATCTTGGACCCCAATATTTTCGAATTCCATAGCAAATAGATAAGGTGGGATTTTTTGTGGAATATTATGATTATGGGAAAAAGAATATAGGAGATATATTCAAGATTTTGGAGATCAAGAAAAGATTTTCCCACATCATATTTTTTGCCAAAATTTTCGTCCACTTTAGCCTCTATAAATAGGGGATGAATGGTTCATTTCGGTAACACCTGCAAAAATTGGTTTTAGGAAAAAATATCGTCGATAAAATATCAAATATTTGTAACGTCGATAGATTGTATTTTTTCGGCGACAATTGTGAGTAGTGTACAATTCCATGTCTTTGGAAAAATTAGTAAATCCACAAAGGTGGTGCAACATATTTATTTTCCTTTTGTTAAATCGTTCACAAGAATCCTTCCACCGGATAGTCGAGCGAAATTTGGGGAATACTTAGGAAGTCCTTACGGTTAGTCTATTCACCACACCGTTGCCATCCCATCACGTAAACTCAGAGAATTCATGCGTAGGTTTTTCGTGAATTATTATATGCATGATATGTTGTTGATTATTATTTGAATTAATATAGGATTAATTCATGCTAGTAATAATTATAAAATTAAATTTGTATTTAAATATTGGGAATAGATTTGGTGAGCGGTACATATTCTTTTCCTTTGCAGAATCCGTATTCTTTTGATCGTCCGGATACATGGGTATTTGGTGATAACCGGCAAATGCATCCATGAAAGTCATGAGCCCATGGTTCGTATTATCGACCAAATAATCGATATCGGCATTGGGAAATTATCTTTCGGGCATGCCTTGTTTAAATCGGTGAAATCAATACATATCTCCAAGATCCATTAGTCTTGTGGGGCGAGCACAGGTTTATAAGCCATCTTGGGCATTTTCTTCTCGAATCGGTTTATTGTCGAGCAACTTTTTGATTTCACTATTCATTGCCGCATACTTTTCCGGATTTGAACTTTTTCTGCGTTTCGAATTCTTTGGAGTTTGTCTTTGGATCAAGGTTGAGGAATGACATACATGTTTAGGATTAATGCCAACCATGTCCTCGTGCGACCATGCGAATACATCCAAGTTTGCTTGAAGATAAGTAATCATTTCTGTTCCAATTGGTTCAGGTAATTCCGAACCAATGAACACTTCTAACTCAGGTCTATTCGGGTCGATGTTGATAGACTCTAGTTGTTCGACAGGTGTTGCTCGCTTCCTTTTTTGTTTCCACCGAGGATCTTGGATCGACCCCCGATGTTCGTCATCAACCTCCATAGGTTCGAAACCTATGCAAGATTCTAGGTCCGGTTGCTCGTTTGGAGGATCAATATTCATTAGGTCTGGGAGATCCGGAACATAAGTCGCCATCCTGGACCCTGTGTTCGCAGGTTGAGTGTTCGCACAGGGAGGTGTGTTCGTCAAACTTATGCTCGTCAAAGGACTTTTTGGCAGGGTATTTGCTCGTTGGCTTGACTCTCCGGTCTCCCATGTTTGCTCCATCATGTTAACGATATTTTTCTTTTCTGGTACACATGATAGCAAACAATCTCAAGCTTTCTTTTGATCTCCTTTTACACTACCTGTTCCATCTTGTGTTGGAAATTTGACACAATAGTAATACGTAGAACAGGCCGCATTAAATTCCTAAATAAACGGGCGACCTAGAAACCCGTTATAAGTAGACGGAGCATCGGCGATTACAAAATCTAACATTCTAGTTCGTCGGATCTCCGGATTTAGAGTTGATTCTAACTTAACTCCTAACCTAATCATACCATAGGGTCGGGTTACAGATTCCCCAAAACCCATAATGGTATGATCTGCGGTTCAATATAAGCTGCTCAAATCCCCAACTTGCTTTTCCATTTGGTGTAGAGTGTTGCCAAACAGAATGTTAGCATAAGCTCCGTATCAACCAGGAGGCGGTGCACCTTCAACCCGGAGGAGACGAAAGCAAGCGATGGTTACGAGTCATTGTGGGGAGTGATTATACCATCGAGATCGTCTTACGAAAAACATAATTTGGTGTGAGGGTGGCGTCTTTGGTGATGTGCTCGCCACCTTCACCGATGAATGAACTTTGCAAGGCACGCATCTCCTCTTTTTACCTCTCGTTTGATAATGTTGGTGCCTGGTAACATCCACCCACTGGACCATATTCAGGACGTATCATGTGGATCTCTTGACTTTCTCGACCTCTACCCACAGTAGGAGGTTCTCTTTTGGGTAATTAAGACCTCTTACGTGATTCTTCGGGATCAGCATCGGATGTTTGTTAGAACTTTACGCTTACCCGCCCGATCTTCAATTTTTTTACGTTAGGGAGCTTACGTTCATTTGGCTTTTTAGGAATTGGGTAAGACGATTATCTTCGTATAGCTTCCAAAGTTGGTGAAGTAAATCGTGACAATCTTCTATTTTGTGCCCGATGTACTCGTGATAGTTACAATATTTGGAAGCATTAAGCCGATGCTTGTCCATTATGATTCTTCGAGGCCTATCTAACATATCCCGATCTTTGATTTGGTTGAAAATTTATTTTCTTTGAAACGCCCAAAAAGACTTTTGTAGGGCGTTTGTACGCTCTTTCTTCGAATGGTTTGAAAGAGCCTGGGGGTTTGTACCCCCCTTCATTCATTATTTTCTTCCCAAAAACTTTCTTAGTTGTCGGTTCCTGACTTAATCGTGATTGGGCGAGCAAATCTTGCATGACTATGATTTTGGCTGCTCGCTCTCGGAATTCTGAATATGTGTTCGGCCAGTCTTGATGCATGGCTTTCCACATGTCAGTATTCAAGGTCAGGCCTCCGACCACCGTGAGGATCTTGGCATCCTCTTCAACTGGGGCCCCATCATACAAACATTTATCAAATCTTTTGATGTATGCTCGATCAGACTCACCTCTTAGTTGGGAAAAATACGCCAAACTTTGTTTTGGCGCCGGACGAGCACACATAGATGAGAAATGGGACAGGAATTGTTGTCCCAATTGAGCGAAAGATGTGATAGATGCGGCGGGCAAAGTAGAGAACCATCTATGTGCCCGATCACCCAAAATCATGGGGAATGATCGGCATCGTCGCGTCTGTGGCTCCCATGGCGATCATAAAGTCTGAGTATTTGTTGAGATGGACATGTGGGTCTGACTCAACATAAAACATGGGGATTGGTGGTCGGGTCTTCGCCACTTTCTCTTGTATTTCGGCCGCCATGATCGCCGGTGATAGTGGCGAATAAGGTATTGTGCTAGCCCGAGGGTGGCCTTTGGTCTCGGCCAAGTTGGCCTGTAAGCCCTCGATGGCTTTCTGCATTTCCACAAATTTTGTGGAATTAACAGACTTGGATCGGGGTTGTTTCCCATCATGAGGACCCAGTGGGTCATGCTCGTGATGGGGCAGTCCCCCTTTCCAAGTTCGTCCTTGACTACCCAATCGATGATGGATAGACAATTTTGTTCCTGCCGATTTTTATTCGGCATGCGGATGATCATGAGGATCTGAATGTGCGGGTATGTTTATCGGTTGTTCCTTCCCTGGATCTTGTCGCCTATTATTGCCGATTCGGTCTTTGGCGAAGAGCCTCAAACGTCCAAACACTGATGGTCTAGACCCTTGAGGCTGTTTGTCATCGGACGTATCATCAGCTTTTTTGTTGGCCCGCTTCATAGCTTTCTTTTTAACTTGCTCGCTATCAGGTGTATGCGAGCGTCGATCTTCATCTTCTTGAGTTTTTAATTTGGCCAACTCTTTTTCGGCCCTATCTTTCTGTGCTCGTAGCAAGAAAGCGATGGCTTTCGTTGTGGCCGCCGGATCATTGGCTATATCCTCAAGATTAATAGTCTCCACTGTCTGATCTTTGTGAGGCTGACGCTGAGCCTCTTTTCGGTCGTGAGGTCGACTTTGTCCCGACCTTTCTGTTTGTGTATTCCTAGATTGAGGCATTATATTTCTTTTTTCTGCCTCGGCTTACTACGGGTTTGTGTATGGGTTAGTTTTTTGGTGCACTACCCTCCTTCTAGCACCAATTGTCGTGAGTCATTTTATCTGGAGAATATTATGTGGCTAATTCGGTAACAACTCACAAACAAAATATGCACGTGTAAAATATACTGTAAATAAGATGAATTTGTTGACCCAGTTCATCAAGAAATGACTACTCTGGGGGCATACCAAGCCAGGGATGTAGTATTGCGAGTTTTACACGTACAATATTTGATACATCTCATGAAGATGAATCGTTATGGATGAAGATGATTTGGAGAATTGGTATACGAGTGTTAGGGTTTCTGTATGCATAGATGAACTCTCGGATTTTTCTATACCTCACCTCTCTAGGAAATTTTTTTGTAACCTGTCTCTTGTTGTTTTTTCTTCCATTTATAGCACTCCGACAAGCATGAGCTGGGTTGGCAAGCATGAGTTGGAGACTCCGAGCCATGCAAGAACTCTTGTGATGCTGCCACCTTTCCAACTCCGTCTTCTAGATTGACCTTTGCTTTTGCTTGTCTATATGCCACTCTTTTGGTCGTCCAAATCAATCTTTTGCTCGGCTGCATGCTTTGTTCGCCCCTTTAACCATGTCAGTTTCATGCTGGAATATTGCCCTCATCGAGCATATCTGAGTTCTTCAGGTCGTCTGAGCTCTCAGGTCATCTGAGCCTTGGGGATGTCTGTGCCCTCAGGATATCTGATTATCGAACATACTGACCCCTCAGGATGTCTGAGTCTTCAGGATGTCTGAGCATAGAGCATACTGACCCCTCAGGATGTCTGAGTCTTCAGGATATCTGAGCATCGAGCATACTGACCCCTCAGGATGTCTGAGTCTTCAGGATATCTGAACCCTCAGGATGTCTGAGCACCGAGCATATTGATCCTCGGGATATCTGAGTTGCGAGCATACTGATCCCTCAGGATAGTCTGAGCATTTAGGCTGTCTGAGTCCTCAGACTTGTTCGTGGCCTCAGACTTGTCTGAGACCTCAGGTTTGTCTGAGTCCTCTTGACTTAGCTCATTTGATTCCTTTTTTTCTGATTCTGAGGGGCGAGTATGTTTGCTTTGGTTGGCAAGAGGCGAGCTGGTCGAACAAACTTGTTTGGTCGATGGTCGGCGAGCACACTTGTCCATCGGGCATGATTATTTTAATAAATATTACACGTGTCGCTCTTACGTGTTCGATTAATGCTGAATTAATATATCGAACACAACAAGAATAAAATTCAGTTTATTTAAATAACGCATATAAAATATTCAAAAAGGGATAAATAAGAGAACGTATCTGACTGATTGATATTGTAATCAACCAGTTACCACTTGTGATCTGATCTGGTACTTGTTGACCTTACTGATGGTAGCCTTAAGCATTTCCCAACAATATCTCACTCATCTGATCTGATTCTTGCTTGAAACACTTAGTTACTTATCTGATCCACTTATCTGATACACTTCATCCTTCAATCTTCTTCTAATCAGCCCACATTTACTGAAGTCAACTCCCGCCAAAACATTTACTTCGGGGAGTTAAAAAGTTGCCTCAATTCCCAAATCGGCGCGATTTGACATTCCGTAATAATGGCATAGATACGTTGTGATTACTCACACCGTCAACTCATCCAACCATTAGCCGCGTGTTCCTTACGCGTTGTCGATGCAAATTTCTCTTAAGATCTTCTGAGAAAATAAATTTACATTTATACCCCTAATGTCCTTCTATAAATTAGCCTGGGGTGTTTAGGCAAACAACACAACATAAACCATTCATCTTCTTTAGCATATACTTCATGCTTTTCCATTGAGTTCCTTATTTCCGGTGAAACTTCCGGTGGGAACCTTTAACCATTTTTCAATGAATTCAACTTCTCAAATCAACCCTGTGTGTTCCTTCACACTGGTTTTAAATAAATCATCTAAGATTTCACATAGGATCAATGCTAAGATTTTTTACCACCATGGAGGCGGATCTACTAAGGTAAATGAGAAGGCACTTCTCCTAATCGTATGCACCTTATGCGTCTATCGAGATTACGGAATTAGCATCAACAGACTCAGTCTGAAACAAAACATGGGTTTGATATACGATCTTGTGTATCAAACTCAATATTTGCAAGAGACACTCATGGCCATATGGTCTTTGTGACCAAAACTGTGGCACTGTGTCCCATTTAACAGCTGGAGAGCCCATTGATTTTAGGTCTAAGGGCTCCTAGCTTAAAGATCCTTCAAGGCCCGCTCTCGCTCCTCACTCCAAAGCTCTAAGAGTGGCTTTCAGGATTCTAGAAGCTTCTCTGCGCCCCTTGGGTCGGAGGGAAATGAGAGTGTCAGCTCTTAAAATCTCTCTCTCTCCTTCCCTACCTTGGGTTGGCTTAGGGCTTATGGTTTATGTATTGACCTCCGGGTCTTCTTGCACTTGTAGCTTGTAATACCACTTGAAGGTAGCTTTGTAGGTAGCTTGTGATATCACTTGTAACTTGTAAATCTGACCTCCGGGTCTTTATCAATGAAAAATTATGTTATTCCATTGCTATGTTGCTTCTTTTAACTTATGCGATCTGTAGCTTTACTTGACTTGCTTGTTGACTACAGCTTTAATCGACTTATAAAGTAATCTTCCAATCGATCGGTTCTTGTCGACATGTCTTGAATCGCTCGCTCTTGTCCGAACTTCGGATCGGCTACTTATCGACTTTTGATCTGCTCCTTATCTGAACTTCAGATCGGCTCCTTGTCTGATCATCTGATCAGTTGAGATTCCTAACTCAACTGATTCCTCTTAACCTGGTTAGTCTTTTAACCAATTGGTTCTGGAGATCAGTCCACCAATCATTTCTGGTGCATTTTCTCCAAGATTCAGAAGCCCTAGCTCATTGCATAACTCTCGAATTTGATCTCACTAAGCGGCTTGGTTAGAATATCGACTTTTACGCTTGTCAATATGGATCTTTTTCCATCCCGATATTCTTCTTTTCAACGTGATCTCTCGATGAAATGGTGTCGACATCCACATGCTTGCATCTTGTATGTAGAACGAGATTACGAGTGATTGCAATAACACTATTTTGTCACGAGAATATAGGTGCGTTCTTAGCTACGATGTTGTAATCCCTGCACGATTGACTTAACGAGTAGTTGGGAACAACGACTTCGCAACTATATATTCGCCCGATAGTAGATGTAAGAACCGATGTCTTTTTGAAAACCAAGAGATCGGTTTATTTCCCAAAACCCGACATGAACTCGGTGACGATTTCCCGATTACCCCTTTTGCAAAAGTAATGTCCGGTGCTTTGGCAAATCATGTATAGTAGTGATCCAATCGAGCCCTATATTCTTTTCGATTAACTTTTCGACCATCATCATCCGGATCCATCTTGAACCCGGTCATCATGGGAATTACGGCTTCCTTGCAATGTTGAACTCCAAACTTTGCGATTAGATTCCTTGTGTACTGCCGCTTTGGCGAGATGAATATCCCTTCGTACTCTGCTTGACTTGTAATCGAGAAAGTAATTCATCGACCCATCATGGACATCTCGAACTTCCCTTGCATCAATTTGTTGAACTTCTCACACTTCTTGTTGGGAGATCCAGAAGATGATGTCGTCACAGAATCGAACCATCGAATATCTTCTCCATCTTCTATTACGAATAAGGTTACATCCACTATTCCTTTAGTGAACCCATTTGTCTATCAAGAGGCGAGAGAGTGTATCATACCAAGCTCGAGGAGCTTGTTTTGAATATATAAAGAGCTTTTTAATGTCGACACACAGTTTTGCCTTTTTTCAAAGCATGGAGGTTGTTTGACATAAACTTCCTCTGCTAGTACCCCGATTTAAGAATGCACTCTTTACATCCATCGATACATAATGAACCCTCTCGTATAAAGATATGCTTAAAACAACCGAATGGCTTCTAGAAGCGGCGGCGGGTGCAAAGGTCTCATTATAATCAATTCCTTCTGATTGTGAATACCCCTTAGCAACAAGTCTTGCCTTATTCCTGGTTATGACATTATTCTCATCTCTCTTGTTCTTGAATACCCACTTCGTGCCAATCACGTCTTGATGAGTTGGTCTGCTTCACCAATTTCCAAACTTGATTTCTCTCAAACTATTCTAGTTTCTCTTCCATGGCTAGAATCCGACCAAGCGTCTTGTAGAGCTTCCTCTCATTGTAGTTGGTTCCTTCAAAGGCAGATAACAACAAAGACATGGCACTTTCACCAATCTAATGTCTAGTTTTGACTCTATCAGATGGGTCTCCGATAATCAGATCAGTTGGATGACTGGTAATCCAGGTCCTTCTTTTCTGATGTGCGTCTATTTAGAGAACATCATCCATTTCTTATAGTAGTTCATTACTAGTGATTGGGAGTGGTGCGGAATTATGATCCACTTGATAAGAACATGTCTCGGTGATGTTGGACTCATCATGTGTTGATGTCTATTAAGTAGGAACTTCAGAGTCCCCCCGAACGGATGGTTCGATTGATATTGTCTCATTTGTGCGAACTTCTTCTTCAACGGTGGCCATGCGTACCTTAGGGTCTAATTGACTGTTGAATCGGCAAGATCAAGTTCGGGATGTACACCATTACGTGTTCAACTTCTTTCTCCTTGATACTTAGGCGATCCATTTTCTCGCGTGTCGGAATAGCAGTTGATCCGATGCACGGCTTGTTCTCGAGGTGACTTTCTCTTGTTCAGAAGATGTCTCATCAAAGACCACATGGGGTGTTTCTTCCACAACTAGGGTTCGTTTATTGTAAACCCTGAAAGCCTTGCTGGATGAGGAATATCCTAAGAATATACCCTCATCTGACTTGGCCTCAAAAGTCTTCAACTGACTTTTCCCATTGTTGTGAATGAAACACTTGCACCCAAAGACATGGAAGTATGAAACACGAGGTTTTCTACCCTTCCACAGTTCATAAGGTGTTTTGAAGTGAGTCTTAGTCAGAGAACATACATTACGAGTATGGCATCAATATTGATTATACGCCCGAAAGCGGCTTGGTGTCGCATGTTAAATTTAACATAGTGCGGCGAACTTCCTTGAGAGTTCTGTTTCTCCGATTCGCTACTCCGTTTTGTTGTGGCGTTCTTGCATCTGACGTTTCATGTTGTATACCAAACTCAGTGCAAAAATCAGTAATAAAGGAATTCAGGAACTCTGTACCTTTATCTGATCTGATTTTTACTATGCTGACACCTTTTTCGTTTTGTAGCTTCTTGAGCAGCTCGGGTATCTTTGTCGTTGTCTCGTTCTTCTTGTATAAGAATACAACCCAAGTAAACTTGGAATAATCATCCACGATTACTAGAGTATATTTCGTCCCTTCGAGATATTTGGTGTATGCGGGTCCGAATAGATCCATATAGGCGATTTGCGATTCAGATCTCTTTGGATCTTTGGTCCAGATATTCCCTTGAATGAGGCTTTGACTTATTTTCCCTTCTGACATGCGGCACATTTCTGATCTTTGGAGAATATCTCATTCGGAAGTCCCTCAACCAAAGGCACCTTAGTTATCTTGTTAAGAGTCTTAAAGTTCAGATGACTCATTCTTTTGTGCCAGAGCCAACTGCTACTTTTGGAACTTTTAACAATTAAGCATGCATTTCTTGCGCAACTGTTCCAATCTACTGTATCGATCGTGCCTTTCTTTGAACCAGTTAGCAGGATTTGTTGAGTAGCTCGATTCCTTATTGTACACTTGTCGCTCGAGAACTCAACGCTGAATTCGTTGTCGCAGAATTGTGATACTGATAGAAGATTGTGATTTAATCCTTCGACATACGAGACTCCAGTTACTTGTATATCATCATTCTCTAAGGTTCCAAATCCTTTGGTAAAACCAAAGTTATCATCACCGAAGAGTACACGTGGGCCTTCTTGTTCTTTGTAAGAGCTAAGGAGATGTTTGCTTCCAGTCATGTGCCTTGAGCATCCACTATCGATGTACCAGATAGTTTCTTGTGCACCTCCTTTGTTGGCCAGTCCCACGCGAACCTGCAATCGAATCAGGCTTTAGGTACCCCTTTGGAATTGGGTCCTGGGGGGTCAATGGTGGATTTAGGGATCCACACAAATAGAGCACTTCTATGAAAATCAGATAGATTAGAAGGTCTGATTTGTCTCCCATACATATCAACATAATCATACGTCTCTTTATATGCTTTCTGATTAGTATGATTATTCGTGTGAGCCTTGGATGACTTAGAAGACTTGGGATTTTTTTTTATATTTTGTCTTCTTTTAATCCAGTGTGGCTCAGGTGCAGTAGCCCTAGATCTCTGGTTATAAGGGTAGGTACAACTGCTACCATCGAAAGATTCATATCTTCTTGACATAGATGGTCTTTGCAGTTTACCTATAGCTTGCTTATTAGGCAGCTGACCTTGATTGGGTCTCAGATTAGATTTTCTTTTTACAGGTTGTCTCTTCCGATACCTAATCTGCTGATCAGGTTGAGGTTTCTTTAGAAGAATTGGATTCTTCTGTTGATTCCTCGGCTGATGCTTAGTCAGTTGGGGTCCATTTATGTTCCCTTTCTGATTAGGCACTTGTCTTACTTGCTCAGCAGGTCTTTTTCCCTTATCAGATACATGTTTAGCTTTTTGTGTATCTTTGTCAGAGATTCGTTTGATTACACCCTTCTGGAGTGAATCAAACGGGACTTTTGAGGATGTAGAAGGGTTCTCATACCCAATTCCTTTCTTGTTAGTCCAAGATTGAAAATAGGTGTTCATTTCTTGAGCGGTTTTTGATGACTTTCGTGAAAACCTCTATTTTCTTCATAAAACTATCCTCGATAGATTTTAGACTCTCATGTAGTCTAAATAGCTCATCAAATTTAGCTTGAAGGATTTTGAAATCATCGACTTGTTGTTTGTTGATTGCTAGTCGATCTTTGATCCGCTTCTCCCGATAGAAGATTTAACTTTCGAGCATTAAGTTCCCCGATTACGACGGCGGTTTGGTGATTTCGATCAAGTAGCTTTCTTGTGGCGTTTTCTTTAACAAAGGTGATTATTTCGATCCTTAGCTTGTCATTTTTAAAGCTTCCACTATTGTATAAGTGTCTCTTGCATCGGAGAGACCATCAAGGAATTGCTCGAGTAGAGCCGCAAGTCAATCTCTCCGGCCCGGTGTCTTAATAATAGCAGTGTGGAAATTGAAAAAAAGCGAAGGTTTGGAGGTTACCTCAGATTGGTCTTCCTCCTTGGCTATCGGTGATTTCATCGTCATCGGAAGAGAATATCAGATCTTCTGTTCGAGGAAATCAACAAAGATCGCTTATCGAGAAAAGAAGTCTTCTATAGATGAGTAGCGGAATCCTCGGCGATAGGAATCATCAATTCCGGATGGGTCGTGACCATGGCTTTTCTACGTCTCGGCGTGTTGCTCTCTTTTGTTCGCTTTTCTTCTCTTTCTCTGGGAGGGAGTCGAGGCGATCGGTCTGTTGTAGTGGCATGGTTTCTCCATGATTGAAGCATGATCCTCGATCTCTGGAACTTCCTCTGCGCGGGTGAGTCACTCTTACGTAGGATCTGTCGGTGACTTCCCTTTCGATGGTAATGTGAACTTCTTCTATCGGATGTTATCTCTTCCCTCATCGGCCAGATCATCTCTTTTATTTTTCTTCTCTGTGATCTCTTGATCATCGGATCAGTTCTTTCTAGTGATATGTCGGTTGGCCTCTGTTTTCTTCTATCGTCTTGATAGTCTCTGTAAAATCTGCGATACTTACCAAGTTGAGTATTTGATCTTTCAGTTTTCTGGTAGCGAGCGATCTGTTCTTCTTGATTCATTATGTTTCCAGCTGGTTCGATGGCCTTTGATCTGCTCTTTGGTTGCTTTGAATCTGCGATTTAGATGTTGAGGCTTCAGCAGACGTTGCTTTTTTCATTGACCTCTTTCGATTAAATCGAAGATGAGCTTTGAGGCTTAGGAACAAGCTACTTGGCTTCATCTTGGAAATGTCTTCATCAATCCTTGATTACCGTGACTTTCATGTTCGATTAAATCAAACTAATTGATTTCTTTAAGGCATCTAGGAACAAGTTCTACTTATTTATCGACATTGATCCTCCCAAGTTAGTTGATGGTCTCGTTGGCATTTTGAGCTTTTTTTGATCTTGTGACTTTGATTTGATCATTTCTTGGTCTCAAAGCAAAGAGTATCACATTTGTTTCTTTTTGAGATTCTATTTCTTTGGTGACTTTATCCATCTTCATGATTATATACAACTTTCTTATCTACGCATCCAGATCCATCGTCCGGGTTTTTGTACAAGACTTCCGGTGCATGATCTGGATCTCCTCCAACCGGCTTTGGGTTATCGTGATATATGATGATGGGTCCTCGTTCAATGACTTCCATCATTACGCCGCTTATCGATCCCAAATGATTGCACATGTATATAGTCAATCTGCATACTCATCAATTGAAAACTTAGGCAGATCATGATACATACCGGAGGTATTATCCATCCGAGTGATTTTGAAAACGAATGAGTTTTGAAAATGGTTTTCAAGATCTGTTCAAAAGACCACAAAGATTCTTCCTCAAGAATCGATACTTACTAAAAAGCCGATTGGTGCAGTAGAACCACCGCTTTCGATACCACTTGTAGGTCCCGAATGGGTTTTGTGAGGGTAGAAGTCTAGAGGGAGGGGTGAATAGACTTCTAAAACTTTTTCGTCTTGGATCGGTGTGATTTGTAGATTTCTGATCGAGTGCTAGTGTATCGGTTTAGGCGATGTTCAATCTTCTTGATCGATCGGTTTTGATATCTGTCGCTTTTAATCGAGAGTGCGGAAGCTTGTTTTTACCCGTGTGAAAAACCAGTTTTATCAATTCAGATTCTTAAGTCAGTTTTCAACCAGCTGATTAAGGTGTCAACCTGATCAGATCAGTTGCTTGGTGCAGACTGATCTTAACTTAGAATATGTATGCGCTTTTAAACTTAGTTGTGTGAATAGTGTAAAGCAATAAGAAAGCAAGTAAATGCACACAAGACTTTTATAGTGGTTCAGATGAAACCCGTCTTACATCCACTCTTCCCTTAACACAGGGGAACCTTAACCGAACTTAACCTGCGGGACTTATCTCCCTCACGGGATTGCCGATAGATGTTTACTGAGTTCACACTCAAACAGATGTTTATCGAGTTCACACTCAACCGAACTAGAAATCAGAAAACTAGAATCCCTAGTCTGAAATCTTGCGGTAAAAAACTTGACCTAACTTGAGTTTGGGTAAAGAATGTTTGAGGGTTCCAACTGTAAATCTATCCTGGTATTTTAGGTAGCCAAATTCTAGTGGATAGGATTTCTTGCTAAGACCAATGGGATGAACACTCTAAGAATAATCTTCAAATATGGTGTTCTTCCAGCGAAAATTTTGAAGGCTTTTTGCTTCTTGAGAATTTGCGTTAATGTTGTGGTTCCGCTTTGATCAATTGTTCATGTGAGAATAGTTGGTCTCTTGTCCTCCCTACTTTTCACTTGACGAGCAATCCCATTATATAGACCTCGAAATCAAAGAACCATTGGAGAGCAATTGAATTTCGGGCTATGTTAGGTAGGTTGTAGGACATGATTGTGACGTGCTCTAAATATCGGCGTGGCCGTAGGCATGATTAGCGCCGTTTATGTTCGCAACATCAAATCTCGTAATGTCAGCTCTTTTTGTGCACGTGTCACTTTCTCCTTGGCTTCACGAGGCGGCACTTCAGTAATTTATCCGTTAGACGATTGATATTCCTTTTGTAGAAGATTCATCTTGTCTGGTGTATCTTTTTGATTGACACCAGGTGTGAGCTGACATGATCAAGTAATTGATCAGTCTACCTTGTTGAGTCTTCTGATGCAGATTGTCTTAGCTCAATATGCGGATTTCTACCGATATAGGTCTTCGTGTCTTCTAGTAGTCTTCGATCTTGGTGACTCGAGCCTCGATGTCTTCGGTCATACCGAGTCTTGAGTTTATTCTTGAGTCTTGAGTTTATCTCGAGTCTTGAGTTTATCGAGTCTTGAGTTCATCCGGTCTTGAGTTCATCCCGAGTCTTGATGTCTTCTGTCTTCACGATCTTGACTTCTTGTCTTTCGATTTGTTCTTAGTCTTCCGATCATCGACCTTATCCGGGTCATTTGATACTTGACTGACCTATACATATTGAGTTCCCCTCAATATGTGACCTATCTTTACATCACTATCTATACATTTCATTTAGTCATCTTAATCGATTCTAAGTCATCGATCGAATTTGGTCCATTGGTCCTATTACAACCTGTTTTGGAACTTCCATCAAAACTAAAATACAGAATTTCCCAACAAGTGATTCAGAGAAGAGCAACATGCTCTTGTGGAAGCAGATAGGAAAGCGATTGTGGACAGATTGCTACACGTACATAATGTCATCACCGAATCAGTGATGAAACGTGTAGACCTAATCACGGAGAAGCTAAGTTTTCACGAATCAATGCTTTTTGACCTAGGCAAGTTACTGGAGAGTGTCTGGTCCTCTTTGGAGAGGATAGACACATGCTTAGATGCCGGGTGGAAGCGATTCGAGGCTTTTGTTAAAAGGACCGGGAAGTTCATTGAAGATGGTCTGAACAGACTACTGGGCCCTGCACCAACATCTTCCACGGTCCAGATCACCCCACTCGCGGTTGAGGAGCTGAAAGAGGAAATGATGCATCAGTTCAACGCGCTTAACGTCAGGTTGACAAAACTTTTTGATGCAACCAAAAAGGGGGAAGACGAGAAGGAAAAACAGATGCAGATAATCGCCTCTATGCCATCTACTGAGACATCTGTACCAACTCCTCCTGCACCATCTACTGCTACCATGCTAGAAACTGTTGTACCAGCTGTTGATCTATCTGACACCGAACTAGTGGAACTTTTTCAAATAGTTGAAAAGCATGGAGAGGATATTGCTGCTCAAGGAAAGGTAATTTTTGAACAGAAGTACGTCTTATCTGATGTAGTTCAGAGAGTAGATAAGATTGAGGACTTCTTGTCAAATGTTCAGAAAAGGTATGAAACTGAAGATCAGGCCAAGAGCCTTGAGTTAGCAAAGAAGTTGATCAAAGAAGACCAATTTGCAGAGGCTGAAGCGAAGAAGAAGGAACACGTCAAGGGAAAGCAGATAATGGCTCCTTCTCAACCCCAGAGACAGACACGTTCTAGATCACAGCTGACTCCTGCACAGCAAGAAGAAATGAAGGCCAGGCAGTCTGTGATCGATGTGGCCATTAGAAAGAAGAAACTGGCTGACAGCAAAGGCCTTGCGACCAGATATGTCAGAAGGAAGAGGAAGAAGTCTGCTACAGCTAAAGATGTTGCCTGGGAAGAAAAGGCCCTACCTGCTCCAGTGAAATATATCCTTATTTTGAAGAAGAATTGGTGGCCATAATGGGATAAGATCAGAGAAGACTGGATAGTTGACGTCTACATCTTGGAGAAGATTCCAGTGTCTACTGATCAAGGGGAATTTAATGAATAATTCAGAAACTGGCTTGAGATGAAGCACCCTCAATTCTTCGACATGGTCATGCTAGAAGGTGGGGAGATGGGACTTATTCCTGAAGCACCTCCATTTTAGAACATCTTGCCACCACTCAGACCAGATAGATCTCTTGACCCCATCCAATTCAAGAAGCTGTACTATGATTTTGCCAAGATGGGAGGAATCATAGAGAATGAATGACTGGCTGCTCTAATGCAAAGAATGTACAAGGTGTTTGCTATTCTGGAAGAGCTCCAGAAGTTCAGATGATGCTGCAGATTTCAGAAGACTAGAATAGGATCAGAAGATAGGTATTCTCTGTACTTGTAAACCTTCCATCTTTAATGAAGTACTCTATCTTTCTGATTCTAAGACAACATCTCATTGGCTTCTGAACTCTGCGCTATATTTATTTTTTGTCTTTCATTCATGTCATCTGTTTTTCTGATTAACTATTTTGGTTCCATCAAAAAGGGGGAAATTGTTGGGAAATTTGTAGTTAGTTTTATGGAAGTTTCAAAACAGATTGTAATAGGACCAGTCAGACCTGTTAGCTGACTGATGATTTAAATATCAGATAGGATGACCAGCTAAGATGTATACACAACTGATGTATTAGATAAGAATAGGTCTAGTCTTGAAGAAGATCAGCTATGCAGAAGATCAAATATGCAGAAGATCAGATATGCAGAAGATCAGACACGAAGTTGATCAGAAGGTATCAAGACCAGAAGACCAACATCAGATAACAAGAAGAATCAGTAAGTTGGGCTAAGACAACTTACATCAGAAGATTCATACCGGTAGACAAATCAGTCTTTATCTGATCTGGTCAGTTTCATCAGGTAACCACTTCAAGCTACCTAGTACGAGTCAAGTCACTCAGACAAGAAGAATGTCAAACTTATTGGAAAATCAAGTGCCAACTTTGTGTACTTATGAGCCAATGAGAAGAAGACACGCACGCATACGGAACTGACAAGTGCAGGACTAGCGTTTCAGAGTATAACGGCTAGAAAGGACAAGCTTGAAAGCTTTCGGCCATGCCGTCCCTAAAGCACGTCCCGTCCGCCTGCAAACCTACCGAAAATAGACCAAAATTTGAATTGCTCTCCAACGGCTAGTTTGATCTCGTGCCTATATATATGGGATCAAACCTTTATAGTAAGGTTACATAAATTATCATCAAGCTCAAGCTCAAGATTTTGCACAAAGAACACTAAATTAAAGATTATTGTCTAAGTGTTCATCCCATTAGTTCTTAGTCTTGAATACTTATCCTTTAGCTTTGGGCTACCCAGATACTAGGATAGTATTCCAGTTGGAACATTACAAATCTTATACCCAAACAAAAGTTAGGTTAAGTTTGTTATAGCAAGATTTCAGTCTAGGGTTTCTAGATCTGATTTCTGGGATTGGTTGAGTAAGAACTAGTGAAATATCTGTTGGTTGTACTGTGTTGGACTAACACATTAAACTAAGTCCAGTTGGTTAGTTGGTGCCCCTGCTGATAGGGAAGAGTGGACGTAGGACAAGTTGTTCGAACCACTATAAATTTGTGTGCCTTTACATTGCTTTACACTTATCTGCACACTACCTTTTATCTACATGAATATTCTGAATCTGAATCAGACTAGCATCAAGCTACTGAACTGATCATCTTGACACTTTCGTGATCTGATCTAAAATAGATTGATCAGAATCTTGGTTGAGTAAAACTGGTTTTCACACGGGTTAACTAATCTTCCGCACCATCAGTTAAACCGATAGGCATGGCCGACCGCCTCGAGCAATCAAGAAGTGGGATATCGATCCATCTTGATTCACTCCTCGACTCGATCGGGCATACTTGCTAATCACATCCGATTCATGAAAAGTTTTAGAAGTCTATTCACCCCTCCCCTCTAGACTTCTACCCTCACTAAAACCCGTTCGGGACCTACATCTTTACAAATAACAACACAGATGTGAATAAATTCAAACAATCAAACATAATCAAATAAGTGCATTGCCTTATATTATTATTAAATAAAACAATAACATTAAATAACTGAATATCATCAAGTATTATATCCTTATAAATGATTGTCCCTAGGACATCAATACAAACATTGCCACATTCATGCGCTTAGTCACCTGAATTTGAACCTCATTGAATGTTACATAGACGCCCAAATAATATATGGTGCGCATGTTTATAATACAAAAAATAAATTATATATATCGGGCTCAATATGAGCATTTCTAATGCTACCTCTAATGTGGAGGCAATGACAAATTTGCCTTTAAATACTTCTCCAGTGGTACCTCAAATCAGTAGGCAAATTTGATGATGGTGAACAGTATATGAGAAATTAGCCTCTACACTGTTCACCCGACAACTATTTTTTTTTAATTAGGTTTTTTGTTTTCATTTAATTTAAATTATGTAAAATTCTTTTAAGTGAATAAAATAATATAATAGAAATACAAATTGTAACTAACTGAAATATAATAAGACAGCATTAAAAAAATACCAAAAATGTTAAATTACAAATACCAAATATAATGTATTTTTTTAGTATTGCATTGTGTTGTCATTGTTTTTTTTTTTATATTAAGTCGTATTAAATATGTTATATTTAATTTTCTTTAGTATTAATATGTGATTGTGTTAGTGTTAGTGTCCTAGAGACAATCCATTGTAAGGACATAATGCTAAGATAATATTCAGTGTTGGTTTAATATTATTATTTATTTAATATTAAATATATGACATTACACATATTCGAACATTATGTTTGATTGTTTGCATTTATTATTATCTGTGTTCCCTTGAGTCATTGTTGTCGTTGAGTGTGTGATAGCTCAGATGACCTAAGCATGATTCTCAAATAGCCCCAATCGAGGATCATCAAGAATGGGATATTGATGATGCAATGGAGATTGATGTGCGATCTGCATCATACTCTTAGAGAGTGTAGTAAGATCTTACTTACTATGAGATACTAGGTATCTCATGATGGATGCAAAATACCTTAGAGGGTATTGGTATACCCATCCGAGAAACCGTTTGATGTAGTTCCACTATATGTGTCTACGGGTGTCTCGGTTAGTGGGAGCGATGCGATACTACTTTAACTTGAGGTCAATACGCACGATATGTGTGGAGTGATGAACTTTGATCATGACTGACGCTTGCACCCTTCCATGGGTAGATATGGCTTGGATTGGGTTCATCACGAAGTGCATGTGCGTGGTAGTTGAGCCAAGAAAAGGACTCATTCCTCAAAGTGGATTTAGAGAGAATACTCATCTTCTCATCATAATTGGATCATAGTCATTGGCCAATGCACGTCAACTTGGACTTTGTGGCCAAGTGTGACATAAGTGATCAATTAGTGATTAGAGATAATATGATTAAGTTATTTGAATAGACACTTCATCATGTTCAAGACTAATCGAGTATTCGTGAATGAAATGAGGAAATCGTAATAGCCAATGTTACAGTTACAGGTAGTTGCACGTTTCTCGCAACGTACCTCATATATTGAGAATGTATTATTTATTATCTAGGGTTTAATTAAGACCATTAGTTTGACCAATCGCTCGATATATGAGGGCATATGGGTCACACAACAAGTATCCCCTTTTACGGATTATAGCTGGTTGATTAAATGTTAAATTGGATTTAATATTTAATTTAGAGTAAGTGACTTTAAGGTCCAAAATGGACCCATTAAGAACTATAGGTCCAAACACTTTAAAAAGATACTCCATTTGTTCTGATTTTGATTATCCACTTTCCATAAATAGCCGTCCTAATTTTGTTTATCCATTTCCAAATAAGGCAATAAAGCAACATTCAATACTATTTAATACTATTATTTCTCTCCACCAAACCCACTTTACTCACTTTACACTATTTAATACTATTATCTCCTACTTTTTCTTAATCTCCGTATCTATAGTAAATGGATAATAAAAAATAGGACGGAGGGAGTACTAGTAAGTCTAAAAGGGTTGGTGTAAAGACATTAATACCACCTTCTCCCTTCTATTTGCAATTGTCTCCTTCACTCTTCTCTCTCCTACTTTATTTATTTGATTTTTTTCATCATTTCCCATATAACAATTTTCTCTCTCTTCTTATTTAGATTTTGAAAAAAATACATCTATCTCTAAAAAAATTATCATTATGTTGTAGGATAATAGAGAAATCGTTTGTTGACCCAGTTCATCGAGAACGACTACGTCTGGGGGCGTACCAAGCCAGGAGATTTCACTATATCATCAACGTATTATTATATACAAGAGATCTCTTTATATAGGGTGTACAAGTATCTAGGGTTATAGGTATATACGGAATTACCTAAACTACCCCTCCATTAGTTACTTCTTGATGAAGGCACATAAATGTATTTCTTTCAACACTCCCCCTTGTGCCAAATCAAGAGGGTAGATGGTGCATAAACGTTGCCTCGCTAATGCCCTTGCCAATTATCAAAAGCTAAGTAATAAAATAAATCTTAGTTGAAGAGAAAAGAGTTATAACGCGCATATGTCGAGACTCCCCCTGAAGTTTACACCTCTCACTTGATAAGTATGTTTATCATGTGAGCTACAAATCTTAATTCTTGTCATTGACTTCTCAAGAATTGTTCTTGGCAATAATTATGTAAACAAAACAAACACAATTACTTTAGAGCTTACTTGAGTTACTTGTACTTGAGTAAAACTTGTTGGTTCCCATAGTAAATTACGTAAACCATTTTGGAAATGACCTTTATGTGGATTACAAAAATAACCAACATAAACAAAACCAACTATCATATTATTTAGTCTACAGGTGTAAGGGGTAGCTTCAACATTTCTTAAAGGTTACAATTTTATATGTTATCCCTTTCCAAATTTCTTTAGGGGTCACAATTCCATTAGTGGTCCCTTTAGCATTTTCTGTAATGACATAGTAAGCCCATTCAAAGGTTCCTTTTTAAGTATCATAGCGTATCAATGACACCATCCCGATGATACTACGTTTGGTCCTGAATTAAATCTAGCTAACAAGATCATTGAGAAGGTAATAATCAATCGAGTGTATTGAGCTAAGTACAATAATGCACATACTGAATCTATAAAGAGAATTTCAGATCCCAATAGCTCTTTGTCATCTTTCTTTAGATGAAATGGATCTTTCTTTAAACCCATACTTCGATCGATCATGGGAGTGCTAACCAAATGCATCTTGTCCATGTTAAATCGTTTAAACATATTTTGGACATATGCAGATTGGTGGATAAGTATTCCACAAGCTCAATATTCTAGTTCAAAGCCTAGATAAACTGAGTTTTCCCAAGATTCTTTATCTCAATTTCGAATTGCAAGTAGCTCTTGGTTCTCTTATTTCGTTAAGAGTAGTTACTATTTGTGGTTTCTCTTATTTCGTTAAGAGTACCTACTATGTTCATCCATTAACATAAACTGTAAATCTGAGACTCGTTTCTTATAAAACGCAGGGGCACTTTTCATCATTCTTGTAATACTTCCCAATCAAATAGTCACTTAGACGGGTGTACCATATCCGTCAAGATTGTTTCAATCTAAAGTGAGCATTTCAAGTTTATTGAAAACACACTCCGTGGTTTAGAGTCACTTGACTGGGGTAATGGAAAGACCATCAGACATTTCCATGTATATCTCCAAATTAAGATCCCCACAAAGATATACAATAACCACTTTCATATGCTGCATTTCCAGTTCTTTGGAAACTATTAGGCTAACTAAGTAGCGAAATGTTATGACGTTAATTATGTCAACCCAGGCGTAGTGAGAACGTGCTCTATAATTCCTTGAGCAACAGTATAAGCAAATACATCATCAATCTATGTGCAATGTCTGTCCATCGACTCATATGCATTCTCATAGTATGTTGAGGTTTCTTTATCTCTGAAATCATATCAAACTTCGGAGATTCCTCCAGTAATGAATCATGGACATAACTATAATCAGAGATAATCTCATGAGATGTGTTCTCGACATTGATGATCAATAAATTAAATTGTGTCACACCTACCTTTTCTTCTTTTGGGTGGTGTCGATCGAACCAGGTGGCTTCCCCCATTTCCTTTTGAGAGCCACGACCTCAACCACACTTCCACCAAGTATGGTTGCAACACCTTTTCTGCGGTGTTGTGCCCCTTATTGGGGACTTCTACCTTGCAGACATTTGCAGCTAGTCTACATGACCTAGTCACTTTAGCGATATCAGTAAATGTATTAGGCATCAAATCTGCTACGTTCTGAATATCAACTATTCTTTTTACTTTACTTTCACAATTTTAAGTTTGGGGATCAAAATGAGACATAGTGGGGATAGACCAAGATACTTCCAGTCGTTCCCTTTGAAAATTATTTTTCTTATCTCCCCCTAACGACGGGAAGACTGTCTTATTAAAGTGATAATCCACAAATTTAGTGGTAGTTAGGTCGTCTGTCAAGAATTATGAATAACGGATAATTGTTGGGGATTCATATCCAACATATATACTTAATCGTCTCTGAGAACCCATCTTAGTACGTTGTGGGGGCGAAGTAGGCACGTATATTACATAATCAAATATGTGTAAATGTGAAATATTAGGCTTAAATCCAGTTACCAACTGGTACGCACAATGATTGGTCAATAGTGGGTTTGAAACAAATATGTAAAGTTGCATGCAATATTGCATAACCCCATGCAGAGATAGGCATGTTGATGCGCATAAACAATGCCCTAGCCATCATTTATTTTTTTTTGATGGAGGCCTCTGCCAGACCATTTGTGTAGCACAAGGGGTGCAGGATGCTTCACATTGATCCTAATAGAAATGCAATAATCATCAAATGCTTTAGATGATGATAAGGGTGGTGGGCCCTTAAACATATAATATGTGTTAAGAGTTTGCAATGCAGAATTAATTTGGTTAGTAGAACGACATGTGACCATATGTCGAAGAATCAACCAGAACCATAAAATACTTGAATGGTTCACATTCTGGATGAATTGTTCCACAAATATCACCTTGTGTTCTTTATGAGAATGAAATATTTTATTTTGAATCTTTAGCATAAGTAGGTCTCATTTTTACTTTTGCTAAAGAGTAGACTTTGTAAAATGAGTGATGTTACTTTGAGATTTATAAAATGAGGTAGAGTGCAATGTAATAATGTTTCTGGTACTTCAGAAAACAGAGGTTGCAGGAAAGCAGCAACATGACCGATATTGTGCATAATATCGAATTTTTATCTCATTTTATGCTTCACTCAGAAAACAGATGTCTATATTAGTTCTTCAAAATATGGATCATCATGTCACAACTTGGATGTCCGAGATTGTCATGACAAAGTCTATATTTATCAGTGTCCCATGGTTCATTATTGGCGACAATATATAATTCGAGAATCCATATAATAGTGAGATACAATTCACTAGATTGACTCATTAATTTTTCTAAGATGTGTTTTCTTCCACATTCATTAGCGGTAATTAAATTTCATTCTCATTATGATCTTTCAAATGATAATGTTGGCACAAAGATCTTTAAAATTTAACAAGAAATATTGCTGCACAATATACTGAAATTATTAATAAGCCAACATCACCAAAGGTTTTATACCAAAAAAATATTAACTTTAAAAACCACCGATCTAAATAACACTATGCCTTAACAACATTCTTGAAAAATGAGAAATTAATAAAGTAGAGCAGTCAAAATCACGAATAGCTATTGACTGGACAAAATCCTTGTTGCCATTGAAATTTACAATCGTGAGGTTAACATCTTTAGGATGGTTCTTGTCTTCCATTTAGTGGGTTTCATGTTCTTTAGATTCCCCATGCCTCTTATAGTTAACTGCTACTTTGTGCTTGCATGGTCCGTACCACGTGGTGCATTTATTATTTTTAAGTTGGTAGGGATTAACACTTCATGTCCACTTTCCTTTGGGACTCTTTCCATTGTTCCCTTAATAAAGTAAGCATTGGAAATTTTCTTTGTCCCATCAGGTTTGACATTATTATTTAAAAGAATTTGGTCATATTTTTCAATTGCTTAAAAGATGACCCACATCATCAAGGAACTTGTTGGCTGCTTACTATAGCTTGTATCTGGACAAAAGTCTAATTATGAAAACGTACAAGTCCAATACAAAATTGGGTAATTCACCAGAATGATAGCATAAAAATGGCCACACACGGGAATGAAAAATATTTTCCTTATTTTCTTATTGAATTTTATAAAAGGTTCATAAGAATAATAATTTGATAAAATCATCCCTTAAAAAAAAGGTTAAAGAGGTATGCATAGCGCCAGAGGTTTGAATATATGAAGCAGTTAATAAGCTAAAGCCTATCAATAAAATCAAAACCTGTTATGCATGAATAATAAAAGGAATGTTGGATCATTTTGAGTAGAACGAATTACTTATCAATTTTGAATAAAATGATTTACTTATCAATTTTGAATAAAATGATTTACTTATCAATTTTGAACAAAATGATTTACTTTTCAAATTGCGTAGAATGATTTACTTTTCATTCATTATATTTCTTAGGTGTATCACTTTACATCGTGATAGATTTTTTTATTATTATTATTATTATTATTATTATTATTATTATTATTTTAACATTCAAGCCTATATTGGTTTACCAACCAGCATATGCATTGAAGTAAGAAAGGTGGAGAGAGTTTTACTGTATCATATCATTTTCTGTGATTTGCTTTCCACAGAAAGTACGACGTGTTTTAAGGCGCAACATATATGTATTAAAATTGTTGATCCTTTAATAGGAAAGTAAGCGGATTTCATTCCACTAGATAGTTAGTTATGAAAATAGAGTATTATGCATGTTTTCAAAACGTCACAGTCTCCCATAGTTCTTCGGGTGTTTTCAATTCAAGATACTCCCAGTATAAACTGGATCAATGTATTGCATCAAAGATATTAGGGGATTGACTTTGACCTTGTCAGACAGTTCATCGTCATTGGGACCAGTGAATGGTTTGGTTGTAAAAAAAATACTTCCTGAAGAAGGTATTTTCCACATCGAAAACTCAACAATGGTACTCAATTTCTTTTGAACTCAATATTTTAAATTCAGGTCAAGTTGGTTAAGTCATTTATTGCAAGCAAGTGAGTTTATATAATAATTACTCAAATATAGCAATATGAGATATTACTTTTCAAGAATGTGCATAAAAAAATAGAATTTTGAGACCAAAGGTCACATATTTCGATGGTTTGTGAAAATACTTTATCACTTTATGTTATACTCATATGTGTCACTCATGAATTTTCTTTATCATGAAGGTATACAATAGCGAACATGTATATATCTAAACGACTTGTGGCATATTTGATGACAATAAAATTTTCAATTCATAATAATTATCAAAACACATCATGAGAATTTTGAATATTAGAAAAAAAATGTCATCAAAATAATGTCTTTATGTGACTTTACTTACAAAAGAAACAATATTTGAGTCCACCCATTTCACTAGATGGAAACAAATTTAATAAAAAAAAAATCAGTAAATCAAAATAGCCACATATAAGTAAAGATGGACAAATAAGGATTATCACATAAATCCTAAATTCTACAGCAAATAATTCCCCAGCCTATACTGCAGCAAGCAGTTCTAATTGCTGAAATTAAAAAAAAAAGGATTAAGATTATTTACCAGAGCGGAACCCTACGGTAAAGGTTCCGATATCGTCTTATGTAGACTTGACTCTCGTTAACAGGAGACGAACTGTCTGCTTCCTCGTCTCATAAATAGGGAGAGTTTCTTTGTTTTTAGGCATATCGCCAGCAACCCAACAGGTGTAATAACCAATATTGAGTCCAAAAGAAAAACTCAACATAAAAATAGGTTAGTCAAAAATAAATAATAGCAAAATTTAATGGAGCCATTTACATAAAATTGTAACTACTTTTTTTTTTTTTTGGAGTTACTAAAAAAAATTCGCTCGATACGAACATCATCAATCTGATTTTTCAAGCAATTTCAATATCCAAAAAAAAAAATCAATTAAAAATAATATACTATTTTCAACAGAATCATATTATCATATTATTTACTAATCAGGATTGATATGCATTTAAAAAAATACAAATCAATAGGCGCATGTCAATGGATTATAATTTCTGACCAACTAAAAGGTCAGTGAGGCATAAGGAATCATGACCAAGAAATTGCACTGCACTATTAAATTAGAAATCTTACCAATTAGGAAACAAGAAACATTGGGCATAGATAAAACAAATTCTGTCGATTAGAAAATTCTACCCTTAAATCGGAACGAATCAATCAACTATATTCGCAGACAACCTTACGAATCAATCAACTATATGCATACCCTATATGTATTATTATAAGAAAAATCTCAACCTGATGGGCGATTTTTCTCCACCGTGAATACCGGCGGGCGCTGCCGATTAGCACCAGTTCCTCTACGTTTATGACCGCCGTTTCATCCCCCAATTCGTTGGAGGACGTCATCGCTGCTTACTGTACTAACAATCCTCAAAATAAATCCCTAGGAGAAGTGATCACGGAATATTTTTCGGAGAATCCGACGCTTCTCTTTTCATTCCTTCAAAACACCCCGTTGCTTACATCGCGGGATGTCCCTCGATCGCCCAATATTATTGAATCATCTACTGCGGATCATACCACCACAGCGGCTCCCACCACAGCGGCTCATAACACACACTCTCATGCTGCGATCCCTAATTCTGGGAAATCTTCGAACCCTATTTCTAGGGCTCCGACAAGCGCTTACGCGACGGATAACAACGCTGCGGATTTCGCTCCTCTTGGCAAATCGACAGCCGGAAACAGTCCCGTACTGATTTCCGGCAATACGGGTATCCATATTAATCCTTATACTAATTTTGATTCTCAATTCCCTCCTTTGCCGGCTTCTGCTTCGTCTTTGCAGGCCCCGCAGATCGCTGCTATGGTGGATGCAGTATGTGTGAGTACTTCTATGGGGATTACCCCTGATGCGCCGAACATGGGGAGCTGTGCAACAACTTCAGTTGCACAACAAACTGGTAATACTCAATTATCATCTCTTCTTAATTCAAACCCCATTGTGTCGGTCTCTACTGGTCCTTCGATTTTGCAGGCAGGTGCGAATAAGGCCTCTTTTGTGGATGCTATTGCGCCTAATCGAGTCACCACACCCCCAGTTCGAAAGGGTGAATATTTATCTGTTAACATTGATGATCTGATTCATCAACAAGGAGTTCGCGTGCATGAAAACTCCCTTATTGGACGAATGATGTTTAAGGCTGGTCTGAAACCCGCGCCCTCTTTGGATCAACTGAGAACGGCTCTGGATTGCTCTTGGGGTGTCTCTGGCAGTTGGCGACTAATTCCTATGGGCAATGGTTACTTCAATATTCATGTAATTGATCTTCGGGAACGGGACCAAGTTTTATTCAAGCGCAATTGGCAAACGGAATTTGGCACCATGCGTTTACAATGTTGGACTCCGGATATGGATACGTATCTTTGAGCTCCCGGTGGAGTATTTCTATGAACCTATTGTCAGGACTATTGCTTCGGCCATTGGGCCTGTGCTAAATGTGGATGAGAGAACGCGCAACCGAACAATGTGCCATTATGCTCGGGTTTTGATCGAGCTAGATTTGGGTAAAGATAAAGAGGCCTACATAATGTATGAAAGATCGGGTCATTGTTCAATTGCCTCCATTGGTTATGAACGTCTTCCAGAGTACTGCTCCAAATGTAATCAGGATTGTCGTTCTCACCACACCATTGCTTCGAAGCCAGCTTTGGAAAATCTATAAAAGAAGAAACCGACACCCCCTGCAAAGGAAACTACAAAAAAATAGGATTTATCTCAAGAATGGATCCCGGTTCGCAAAGATAAGATACAGTTGCCCCCTCCCGGGGAGGGGACTAGTACACGAGCGGATTCAATCAATACCACCTCCCCTGGTTTGGTCCCCTACTATGTGAGTACCAGTGGAGCTATGGAACGTATTTCATGTGACTTAGCTACACGTATTAAAGTAACACCACATCTGGATGTCCCTGGGTCATCTCCTGCCCGTATAGACCCAATTGTGGGTAATATCTACAATGTCTCCACTAGCTCTTTTACACGTTCGATGGACAGCCAGCCGGCACTCCCCACTTCAAATGCTTTTAGCTCTCTGCCTATGGAAAATTCTAGTCTTGACCCCCTTCTGGTAGATGGACAAACCACTTCTGATGATGATGGTTTCCTAAACCCTTCTGACATTGAGAGAACAATGAATACTCGCCGCCGTGGGCGAAAGAAGAAGGAGAACCCAGTTAACAGTGCATATATTCTCAGGGAACGTTCTTCATTGACTTCCGCCATTGATCATGTGACGGCCTCGACGACCACGGGTCAGCAGAATTACGTGATTACGCCTCCGCAAACTTCAAATGAACTTAACCGTATTGGTTCTTGGGCTACTGAATGTGACACTATACCACCGAAGCACGGTTCGTCCTCGGTTGGTCAATGATTGTGTTGTCCTGGAATTTATGTGGGTTGGGTAATGACCACACACAAAATGCTTTACGTGATCTATGCCGACGCCATAATCTGGACTGGCTAGGCATTTATGAACCAAAAATTCTTAGCAGCTCTCTTCCTCGTCGTTTTCTGTCTCAACTCGGATTGTCCCTCTTTGCGGAGAATGCTCGCACTAATCTTCGCACAAACGTTTGGGTACTTTGTAAGCCTAATCTCTTAAGCTCTTCCATGGTTATCTTCTCTTCAGACCAGGCTGTCGTTGTTCGTTACTCGAATGGGACTCATGAATTCACACTCTGTTTTGTCCATGAACGTACAACACCTCTTGGACGTCGTTCATTATGGATGGATTTATTACATCTGACCGATGATAAATTGTGTGTTATCGGTGATTTCAACGTGGTCTTGGCCATGCATGAGCGATTTCCCTATTCGACTCATCATAACCGATCCATACAAGATTTTTAGGATTTTCTTTCTACGGCCGATATGGTGGATATTGTCGTTGCGGGTCCTCGTTACACTTGGGTCACTCGTAGCCCACAACTTCTCCAGGCAAGACTTGACAGAGCAATTGCCACTGCGGATTACATGGATATTTGGAAACGAGTTCAGCTGGTGGTACTTCCGCGTCTAGCTTCGGATCACAGTCCCTTGAAGCTAGAGATGTACACTGATGCCAACCATCATCCACGCCCTTTCTGCTTCTTGGCGGCTTGGACTACACACGAGACTTTTCTTTGTGTTGTCTCTGACTCTTGGATGACATCCACTCCTACTCTGGATCCCATCTACATGGTGGTTTTTAAATTGCGACACCTCAAACGTCGGCTCAAAGCATGGAGCTTTGATACTTTTGGGAATATTTTCACGGACATTGACGACGCCACTAATTCCCTTGGGGAGATTAAAGCAGATATTTTGGAGTTCGGAGATACTGATGAAAGATTTCAAGAAGAAATGGAGGCTACACTTTTGGTGAATCAACTACTCCATCGTCTCAATGTGCACCTCACCCAGAAAAATTGCCTTGCTTGGTTACGCGACGGGGATAGGAACTCTAGATACTTTCACCGTCTGCATGCTATTAAAAAGGCCCGTAATGTCATCACGACGATCCACATTGGTGATGACATGATCACTGACTTGTCTACGGTGGGTGACCATGTTGTTCATTACTATGAATCTCTTTTTGCCGCTAGCCCGGATTCGAACTCGAATTTTGCAGGCCTGGATTCCTTTCTTGGCCCTAGTATCTCGGAAACGGATAACATTGATCTTATAGCAATTCCGGATGCGGATGAAATCAAAATGGCGGTTTTCGCCATAGATGGCTCTAGTTCTCCTGGTCCGGACGGATTTGAAGGTATCTTCTATCATACTTGTTGGCCTATTATCATGCATGATGTAGGTCCCGAACGGGTTATGTGAGGGCAGAAGTCTAGAGGGGAGGGGTGAATAGACTTCGAAAAATGGTCGGTGTGAAGCAGATAGCTTTGATCAGTCTTGAAATCCAACTTTGAACGCCCGAAAAGCGGTCGGTTCGGTAACTATCGAGTTAATTGATGTGTGCGGAAGCTTAAGTTTTACCCGTGTGAAAACCGGTTTGTATAAAATTCAAGTTTTATCTTTTTAATCGGATGACGAAATATTGTCCGATCGGATCGAAGCTTGGTGCTATCGATCTTAACTTTAGAATATGTATGCGCTTTAAGATTATGCGATGTGAGAGCGATTAATCAAAGCAATAAAGGCACACAAGATTTATAGTGGTTGGACAAACCCGGGTCCCTAAATCCACTCTTCCCTTTCACAAAGGGCACCAACTTAACCGACTTAAAATGGACTTAGTTTTGTGTGTTAGTCCAACACAAGACACCAACAGATGTTTTAAGAGTTCTCACTCAACCGATCCCGTAAATCGAGACTAGAAACCCTAGATGAAATCTTGCTAAACAACTTATCCTAACTTGGGGTTTGGGTAAGGTTGTTTAAGTTCAACTATGAAAATAGGCAAGCTGCCTAATAGCTAGATGAAAAGATTTCTTGCTAAGAACTTATGGGATGAACACAATATAAAATAAGCTTGTTGTTGTGTTCTTCGTATGAAATCGACTATAGTTTGAGCTTCTTGATTATTTTGTTTGTCCAAGCATTTCCGTTTTACACTCTGAAGTGTGATCCCATATTTATAGACCTTGAAATCAAAGAGCCGTTGGAGAGCAATTTGAATTTCGAGGCTATTTTAGGTGACTTGCAGCTTGATGTGACGCGTGCTTCGAGGGCGGCATGGCCGGCGTGAATGTGTATTTTATAGCCGTTTGAGAGAGCTTCGAATCCCCGATGTATCAGCTCTGTTCATCGTGTCTCTTCCTTATTGGATGGAAGCCTTGCTTTGCGGTGTTGTTCCTCCAACTAAGGTTGGTATTCTTCTTGAGCAGACGTATGATAAGATGAAACATCGGTTTTTCATCTTAAATTCGATCGATCTGAATCGATCGGTCTATCCGACAGTCTTCAATTGACTTAGCTTCAACCGGGCCGACTTACCGATGTAGGTCTTCCGGTCTTATCTTCCGGAAGTCATCGATCTTCTAGTAAGGTTTGAGCTTCATGACTTCGGCGAGTTATCGACAAGTTGATTCGATCGATCTTAGATTACGGTTTAACGTTATAACTTTTCTTCGATTCTTCAGATCGACCTATACATATTGAGTTCCTCAATATGTGACCTATCTATTACATCGGTTGTTTTATACAATCATTATCAACTGGTCTCCTATAGCAAATAATGGAAACATCGATTACCTAATGTGTCCGATCGGGTCCTATTACATGTGTTTTTGGAACTTTTCATCAAAACTATAAATTTCCCAACAATTTCCCCTTTTTGATGAAACCAAAACACCGAGAAACCAAACAATTGATAAGTATAGAATGCTTAAAAAAGCGGTGTAATCGAGGAAGACAAAGAGATTTTGTCTTGGGATCGTAAAAATAAACTTTTCATTAGGTATGTTGATTACATGTTACATCGGAAAAGTTTTGAATTTAAAAAGCGGTGATCCCAGGCGTCTTCGATTCTTCACTCCTTGGGCTTGTATCCTTCCGGCATTTCTCTTTGGTCTTGTGGAGCGTTGAAAATCGATAGAGTTTCCATTTGACATCGGGTTGCACCAAGACTTGATCGGTTATATGCGATTTGCTCAAGATGTCAAAGTAGAATCTCTCAAATGCCATCATCAAATGAGCCATCTGCCTTCTTCGAGTATACTAGCATATCAAACTCTGGCGAGATATTTTTACATTCATAAGTTTGGCCTCATTTTCCGGATACTTGAAAATCGGATATTTATTACAGAACCCGTTGAGGAACTCATCATCTGGTGATTCTTCTTGTGGAACAAGATCAAGGACAAAAGGCATCTAGAAGCCATTCAGCACGATCTTATTCCATTCCTCAAACCTCTTAGCGTGTGCGGCGGTTTTTGGTATGATCTCGTCGACTCTTCTTTGGGTAACCGAGGTTACGGTGCGATTTTTCATCAATCCTTTCTTAGCCCTTGATTGAACTTCCGTTTCAACCCTTACCTTGTGACGCCTTCTTTCTTCTTGATCATACGCTCTTTGGACAATCTTCAAACTAGCTCCTTATCACCAGATGTCGACTAGTCAGGTCTTCGGTGACTTTCTGGTCGAGTAATCGGTCCAGATTTTGATGTCAAAGACCAAAAGACCTTTCTTTGCGATTGATCCCCGGCCTTATCCATTATGAATCGAGATCTTCGATGTGTCGGTTGGTTTCTCAGATCCTTCCCTTTTTGGTTTGATCAAACAGATAATTGAGGTGGGAAGTCGAGAACCAAAGTTGATCGATAATGCCTGATTTAGATCTTTAGCGAGATAAACTCAAGCTTGAGTCGTTAGGTTACAACAGTTATGTCGACTCTGTCTTGGCGGTTTCCATTGTAGAGAGAGTGTCCAAATCATTTTGTCAAATTTCTCTTCCGATAACTCGAGCCTTTTTCTCGGTGGCGTCGAAAAGAAGATTGATTTTGATCCCTATTTTGACTTGTCATCAATCGATTTTTGTAAGCTCAGCCAGACATGGTGGTCATGGATTGGGAGAACCGATCTCCGATTGCTTCGATTTGTTTGAGACTAATTTGTCTCGATCGGTTAACACTCCTCAATCTCTTCTTTTTCGTGAGATCTTTGAGACAAGATCCGATCTCCGAGGGTTGATCGGTGGTGATTTGAGATGTAGGAATTGGATCCATCACTTGATCAGGTTCGGTTGTTTGTGCCTCGGTGGTTGGTCGTGAACTGCGGCACAGTTCCACTTTCAAACTCTCGCATTCTCCATTTCTCCGTCATTTGGGAGCTTCTTGGCGATCTCGGCTCTTCTTCTTCCGGCAATTCCAACTTCTGTGGATCGAGCTTTCCGCATTTGCTCGGATATTAGCTTTCGGTGGTGATCCCACTTTGGCGGAACCTCATGCTCCGAAGTCAAAATCTGCGAACTCATCCGCACCACCCATCTGTTCAACAAGTAAAATAAGATCGAGAAGCTTTTTTAATCGAGATCTCTCCGGTGAGGATCTCCATGACTTCTTCTCGATAGCGGGATGGGCGACCCGGTTGTGGATACGTCTCATCAATCTCTCGTTCAATTCTTAGTCGACCATTTTTCCAGTGATGGTCTTTGTTGATCTGGATTGAATTATCTGTGTTGGATGAGATGTGGAAGCTTCTGGTTGTGCTTGAGTCGGCGGAAGCGATTGGTTCGACTTGGTTACTGCTTTGTAGTGGCGATTTATCTGGTTCAGTTCATGAGCGGTGAACTGGGAGAGACATGCTCGTGACCTTTAGTCCGGCGCGTGAATCGCCTTGAGGTTGAGAAGGAGATTTATCACCAGTGCTTCTACCTCGGATCGTTTCGGGCGAGCCCCGTTGAGAAGCTTACTGTCGTCTACATTTTTTGTTGCGCAATGATTCGCGCTTTTCTTTCTTCTTCGACTCATCTTCTAGTGCTAGAGTCATGGTAGCTTGCTTTGCTTTCTTTGGCCTCTTCTCCCGGCCTTCACCATTTTTCGTTTTTTTTACGTGGAGCAACGGGTGTGGATGAGGCGGCTTTTGCTCTTTCCTTTCTTGAGTTTTTGTTGGAGTGGGCTCCTTGTCATCGTCTGGTGGCCTTATAGCGAAGTTGATGAGAGGAAGGCATTGTAGGACTTCCGGTCCATTCTCGATTCCCTGCAGCGCTTTGTCCTTCAATATAACCGCAACCTTGTTGAGATTCCGATTCTCTTTTCGAAAAGACCGCCTGGATTCATTGACTCCAAAACCGTGTTCTTGGAGCAAGATGGCTTTTCGAGCCGTGCATTGATGTTAACAAGTTTTGCCATCTTGTCCTGGGCTAAATGAGATTCCCATCGTTCTTGTGAATGTCAAAACAACGATACTTTCTTTTGAGCATTGGCACGATGAATTCGGCTTTAATGTTTATGAAAGAAAAAATTCTCTGTAAGTGTTAATTCGCCCTTTTGGTAAGCCGATAGACGAGCTGATGTACGCATTTGTCGGTCGATTTCTTCTCCCAACGATATCGGTTAAATCTGGATTTTCTCAGTATCCACACTCAGATCGAGGAATTGGTTGTTCATTTTGCATCCTTTGGATTGCGAATGGAACAATATGTTTGTAAAAAACCTTCTTCTATTTTGTTCCACCTCCATGGATTCAAGATCCTCGGTGGTTCCAAACCGAAACGAACTTATCCTCAAAGATCTTCGTTGCCAGTTCCGCATAGTTGCACATGATCTTTCCTAGTCCATGAGTGGCCATCTACAGGTGAGATAGACTCATTAATTTTGTGCATAATCAATATCAATATCATACTGCGGAAAACAAGAGGCAATGAAGCATAAATTCCGAAAAACAACTTTTGAAATCAACGTTTTTATCGGAAAGAAAGATTCATCATTAAGTTTAAAAGAAAGTATTACCAGATTCAAATTTTTAAGAGATGATTTTGAACTCTAAGAAATCGTTTTGAAAGCGATAGAGAAAATTTGAAGTTTTTCGTTGATAATAATGCAAGTTTGTGAAAATGAAAAACTATGGTAAGGTTTGATGAATCTTATATAGAGGCGGAGGGAACAATAAGACAAGATTTGGAAGATCAAACGTTTTGAAAAGATTGTACGCTCCAGATTTAGCGGTTTTGATCGTAGGGTCAGGAAAACGCACGTACAAAAAACTTTTGGATTTAAAAGCACGATCAAATAGCAGTTAATACATGTACCCCACGTCCGCATTAAATGATTTGCAGAGTACACGTCCACAAGGATGTGGGTAGATGCAGTAAAGTGCAAATAATATCGATACGATCCGATAAATAAGTAAAGAACAAGAGAAAAGAGATCAGATCGGTTGGTCGATATAGTGTCGGTCAATATTACTTGTCAATGTTGATTCCACTTGTTGATCTTAATCATTCTCGCCTAAGCCTTAAGAAATTTCCTAACCGATCCTTTCGGTGATCTTCTCGGTTGCATCGATTTGTTGAAACTTCAAGCTTAGCCGATCTTTCCTCGAAAGCACGCGTCGATTTCCTTTTGATCCTCCTTGATCGGTTGAAGTTTCCTTCAACCGATATTTTCGACATAGATCGATATATCGATTTGTTGGAGTTTCAAGCTCGGTGATCTCTCTCATCCGATCATACTCGTAAAATGTCGATTTTGGTTGACCTCATCCGATTCTTTTTGATTAAGCCAATTCTTGGGATAAGTGTTACCCAAAACTTAGTCTAGAGTAGTAGCTTCTATTCCCTAAGTAGGCGTGATTTGACATGCGTAAATATCGCCCTCAATCTCTCGATATGTCAATCAACCGTAAATTTATCCAATTATCGATCGTCGTGATTTCTACATTTGTCCTTTTGATGCAAATTTCTCCGGATAGGCTTCTTGAAATGGAAATTGCATTTGCATCCTTCTTGGCCTCTATAAATTGGACCAATGTTTTACACAACATCACCCATTCACCATACTTATCTTCTTTGTAAGAATCATGTATCTTGGTGAACCCTTGTTTCAAGTGAGACTTAAGGCAAACACTTTTTACACCCTTTTATATGGTTTCACCTTCTCAAATCAACCCTTTGCATCCCTTATTCTTTGTTTTCTTCATCATCTTCGATTTCACATACGATTCTTTCAAAGCTTCTTCTCTAAGTATTGGCCGGATCTGCTTATTGGTAACCGAGAAGACACTTCTCCTAACCGTATGCACCTTGTGTGTCTATCTGGATGACGTAACCAGAACCATCAGACTTAGTCTGGTATAAAACATGCAACACATGTGCCCATGAGATCTGACGACCAACTCTTTGCACACGTGCTCCATTTTTTGGAGCCCTACTACTCTCCCTTTTAGGGCTCTCGGCTTAGTAATCCTATCAATGCCGCTCTCACTTCACTTGGAGAGTCCATGGGTTCTTGGCATGGGATTACCTTTCAAGCCCCCCTCACCTCTGTTAAGTGGGGAAAAATGAGAGCGTCGATTTCATAAAATCTCTCTCTTCCCTCTTTAACACTTAACTAATGAGTTTGGGTTTGGGTTTGGATGAAGGTTTAGGGTTATAGGTTTAGGATTTTTGGTTAACATTTATGTCTTGACCTCCGGGTCTTCTTGTACTTGTAACTTCGTAATGTAACCTCACCTTCGGGTTTTATCAATGAAAAGTTCATTATTTCATCGTTGTGTAAATTCACCTTTCTTATGCGATTGTTAGCTCTTAATCTCGAATCTTGCTTGTTGAATATCACCTAAATCGATTCACAAAGAAATACTATAACCAAATTGATTTAATCGGATAATCCTTTTTCGAAGCATTTTCCTTTAATCTGATAAACCTTGAATCTGATCAGTTCCTTTAAACTGATAGACTTTAAATCTGATAAACTAAAATCTGATCAGTTCCTTTGGATCTGGTAGCGTATAAGTCTGATCGATTTTTGCTTATCAGTCTCTTGAGATCAGTTAAGATACCAAGCTCAACTGATTTCTCTCGATCTGGTTAGTCTCTTAACCAGCTAGTTCTGGAGAACATTCCATCAAACATTTTAGGTGACTTTTCTCCAAGATCTAGAAGTCCTAGCTCATTGCATAAATCTCTGAATCTGATCTCAGCTAGTGGCTTGGTTAGAATATCAGCCTTCTGTATATCAGTATGAATCTTTTCCATTCTGATATTCTTCTTTTCAACGTGATCTCTTATAAAGTGGTGTCTGACATCCACATGCTTGCATCTTGTATGTAGAACCGGATTACGGTGATTGCAATAAGACTATTTATTTGCATCGAGAATATAGGTATGCGTTTTTAGCTACAATGTTGTAATCCTCACCGCTTCGAGCCAGAGCGATTGGGAACAACGACTTCGCAGACCATATATTATGCTTGTTTGTAGATGTCGCGAATCGATGTCCGCTTTTTGAAAACCACGAAATCGGTTTACTTCCTAAGAACCGACATGTTCTCGAGGTTGATTTTTGGTCGATCTTGCAACCTCCATAATCGTAATCGTAATACCCACTAAGCTCTAGATTATCATCGATGGGTAGAATAAACCAAGGTTTATTGTTCCTTCAGATACTTAAGAATCCGCTTAGTCGCCTTCTAGGTGGTCGATCATTGGATTTGCTTGAAATCGCACATACACCTCTTGCAAAAAGTGATATCCGGTTTGGCGGTCGGGTATAATAGAGATCCAATGAGAGCCCTATATTCCTTCCGATTTGTTTTCGACCGTATTTCATCTGGATCCATCTTGAATCCGGTCATCATAGAATTTTGGCTTCCTTACTATTTTGAACTCCAAACTTAGCCAATAGATTCCTAGTGTACTTTGCTTGGCGAGATGAATATCCTTCACGTACTTTGTTTAACTTGGAGACCTAGAAAGTAATTCATCCGACCCATCATGGACATCTCGAATTTCCCTTGCATCGGTTCTTTGAATCTTTCACATAGGCTCTTGTTAGGAGATCCGAAGATGATGTCGCCCACGTAAATCGAACCATGAGAATATCTTCTCCATCTTCTATTCGAATAAGGTTACATCCCATCGTTCCTTTAGTGAACCCACTTTCAATCAAGAAATCGAGAGAGTGTATCATACCAGCTCATGAACTGTTTGAACCGCCATAAAGAGCTTTTCTTAAACGATACACTTGGTTGCCCTTTTCAAAGCACGGAGGTTGTTCGACATAAACTTCCTCTCGCTAGTACCCCGTTTAAGAAAGCACTCTTTCGTCCATCGATACCAGTGAACCCTCGTGGGAAGCATATGCCGTAAAACAAACGAATGGCTTCAAAGGCGGCGGCCCGGTGTGCAAAGGTCTCATCGTAATCAATTCTTACGATTGTGAATACCCCTTAGCAACAAGTCTTGCCTTATTTACGGTGATAACATTTTTCTCATCTCTCTTGTTCTTGAAGACCCATTTTTCGTGCCAATTACGTCTTGATGACACGGTGCATCTACTAGTTCCCATACTTCATTTCTCTCAAACTGCTGTTTCGGCTCCTCCTCGCATGGCTAGAATCCGGTTTGCGTCTTTAATGCTTCCTCTATTGTAGTTGGTTCCTTTCATAAACGATAATAAACAATACATGGCAATTCACCAACTCGATGTTTAGTTTTAATTTTATCGACGGGTCTCCGATTATCGATCGGGTTGGATTTGGTTATCCAGTCCTTCGCTCGATTTGTGTCGGTTTTTGAGAACATCGTGTTTTCGATAAAATCTTATTACTAGCGATTGGGAGTGGTGCGGGGTTATGGTCCACTTGATAAGAACAAGTCTCGGTGATGTTGGACTCATCATTGAGGATGTCATTCGTGAGAACTGAAGTTCCCCGAACCGGATGGTTCGATTCTTCTTATCTCGGTGAATCGGCTTTTTTCATCGACAGTTGTTCGTACCTTAGGATCTGATTGATCTGGTGAATCAGCTAGATCTGGAATGTAAATTGATACAGTTTCTGATCCTTTTTCCTTGATCGTTAGCTGATCCATTTTCTGAATATCGTTCGCAGATCGTAGTACTTCTTGTTCGATACAGTGATTTCTCTTGATCGAAGATGCTTCATCAAAGGTTACATGGGGTGTTTCTTCCACAATTAGGGTTCGTTTGTTGTAGACCTGAAAAGCTTTGCTAGATGAGGAATACCCTAGAAATATACCCTCATCAGACTTGGCCTCAAAAGTCTTCAACTGACTTTTCCCATTATTGTGTATGAAACACTTACACCCAAAAACATGGAAGTAAGAAACACGAGGTTTTCTGCCCTTCCATAGTTCATAGGGTGTTTTGTAGTGAAACCTTAGTCGAGGACACATACATCGGCGTGATGGCATGCGGTTGATTGATTATACCTTGAAAACGGTTTGGTATCGCATGTTAAATTTAACATTGTCCGAAAGAACTTCTTTGAGAGTTCTGTTTTCTCCGATTCGGCTCTACTCCATTCGTTGTGGCGTCCTCGTAGCTTGATGTTTCATGTTTGTATACCAAACTTAGAGCAAAAATCGGTAATAAAAGAGTTCAGAAATTCGTACCTTTATCTGATCTGATTTTTACTACGCTGACACCCTTCTCATTTTGTAATCTTCTTAGCAACTCGGGTATCTTGGTTGTCGTCTCATTCTTCTTATGTAAGAATATAACCCAGGTAAACTTGGAATAGTCATCCATGATTACGAGTGTATTTCGTCCGTTGAGATCGACCGTGTAACCGGGTCCAAACAGATCCATATGAAATTGCGAAGATCTGCTTTGGATCTTTGGTCAGGAAATTCCTTTGAATGAAGCTTTGACTGTTTTCCCTTCCGACATGCAAGACATGCGATCCTTTGAGAAGACTTCATTGGAAGTCCTTCCACTAGAGACATCCTAGCTATCTTATTAAGAGTTTTAAAGTTCGGATGGCTCATTCTTTTTTGCGAGCCAGCTTCTTACTTTTGGAACTCTTAACAATCAGGCACGCATTTCTTGGACAACTGTTCCAATCAGCTGTGTAGATCGTCCCTTTCTTGAACCAGTTAGCAAAATCTGTTGAGTGACTCGATTCTTGATAGTGCATTGATCAGTCGAGAACTCAACCTTTGAATCCGGTTGTCGAATTGTGAAACCGATAATAGGTTGTCTTCGGACCTTCGACATACGAGACTCGATTACTTGTACATCATCATTCTCTAAGGTTAGAACCCTTTGGTATAACCAAAGTTATCATCACCGAAGAGTACACGCGGGCCTTTTACGTTCTATGTAGGAACCGAGGAGATGTTTGCTTCGGTCATGTGCCTTGAGCATCCACTATCGATGTACCGAGATAGTTGCTTGCACACCTCCTTTGTTGGCGGACCCACGCGAACTCGCAATCGGATCGGGCTTTAGGTACCCCTTTTGGATTGGGTCCCCGAGGGGTTAGGTTTGATTTGGGGATCCATACAAACAGAGCACTTCTATTGTGATCAATCGAAGGCCCTCGATTTGTCTCCCATACTGTCAACATAATCATACTTATCCTTATATGCTTTTCGATTTGTATGATTACTTGTGTGAACCTTGGATGACTTAGAAGACTTATGATTTAACTTTTCGGTTTGTCTTTTTTTTATCCGAGGTGGTTCAAAAAGACCACCCTAAATTTCGACTATAGGTAGGTCATTTCGCTACCATCAAAAGATTCATATCCTTTCGCATAGATGGTTTTCGCGATTTTACGAAGCATGCTTATAGGCGGTGACCTTGGACGGGTCTCGATTAGACTTCCCTTTTTGTAGGTTGTCTTTTCGATTCTCGACCGTTGATCGAGTTGAGGTCTCTTCAAGAACTGGGTTCTTCCGTTGATTCCTCGATGCTTTACCGGTTGGGGTCCATTTCATTCCTTTACGGTTAGGCACTTGTTTTACCCTTTCAACGGTCTCTTACCCTATTAGATACAAGTTTAGCTTTTGGTGTGTCTTTTTTGAAATTCGATTCGATTACACCTTTACGAGATGAATCATTCGGGGCTTTTGAGGATGTGGAGGGTTTCTCATAGCCAAGTCCTCCTTATCAATCTTTATTCGAAAATAGGCGTTCATGTCTTGAACGGTTTTAGATGATTTTGAAAAAACCTCTATTTTCTTACGATTGATTATCCTCGGAGGATTTCAGACTTTCATGCATTCGGAATAGCTCATCGAATTTTTGCTTGCAAGATTTTGAAGTCATCGACTTCTTTGTAATCGATCTTTGATCTCTTTTTCTGATCGAAGCTTTAACCCGAGAATTTTAAATTCCTCGGTTACCGCCGGCGATTTTGGTGATCTAAGTTCGGAGGCTTTCTTGAGATCATTTTCTTGACAAAGGTGATTATTTACGGTCCTCGACTTATCATTCTCGGCTTCCACAATAGCATAAGTGTCTCTTGCATTGGAGAGATCTTCAAGCAATTGCTGCGAGTAGAGCTGTGGTCAATCTCGGCCGGGTGTGCTAATGATGGCAGGTGTAAAGCGAAGCAAGCGAGTTTGGAGGTTACCTCGGATTTGGTCCTCCCTGGCCATCGGCGAGTTCATCATCGTCGACGAGAATATCGGATCTTCATTTTCATAGAAGTCGCCTTTCTTGATTCGAAGTCTTCTCTGAAGGAGTATCCGGAGTCCTCGGAGGGCAGATAAGAATCGTCAAATCCTGACGTATCAGCAACCATGGCTCTTCTGTCTCTATAGCGTTGTTCTCTTTTGTTCCTCTTTTCTTCCCTCTCTCTCGGCGTCAGTCCGATGCAATACTGCTATAGTGACTGGCTTCTCGGATTAAAGCGCGCTCCTTGATCCACGAACTTTTTCTTCGGTGAATCACTCGTCTGTATGACCTATCGGTGACTTTCCTTCGATAGTGTGCGAACTTCTCTTTGTCGATTGATTTTCTCTTCTTTCCTTCGTCTGACTATCTCTTTTCCTTTCATCTCTGTGATCCCTCCGATCATCAGATCTGGTTCTTTCTGGAGATCTGTTGTCTGATCTCCTATCTCGTCCTCGGCTATGTTGATAGTCCTTATAAAATCTTGATACTTACCAAGTTGTATGTCGACTTCTCAAGCTTCACGGTAAGCAGAAGCGATCTTTCGCGACTTATTATATTTCCAATGGGTTCATTGGCCTTTGTTCCCTCTTGGTTGCTTTGAAAGCAATCGATTTTGAAGTCGAGGTTTCAATTGGGCACCTCGTCTTCATCGAACCTTTGACCTCTTTCAATCAGGTCAAACTCGTGAGCTTTAAGACTCAAGAACAAGCTACTAGGTTTCATTCTTGAAATGTCCTGGCAATCTTTGATTACCGTGACCTTCATGTCCCACTTCTTGGTGAGAGACCTTAGGATCTTATAGTTGATATCTTTATCAGACATCTCTCTACCAAGTTCTCGAAGCTTGTTTATAGACATTGTAATTCTTCCATCGAGTTCGTTGATGGTTTCGTTGAAAGCACATCTTCTTTTCTCGAACTTCACCATTCGGTTTGAAGGCTATTTGTCTTTTTATCTGTTCATTTCCCTCGCAGATGATCCGAGTATCCCGCATTGCATGATTTGAGATACTTAATCTTTTCTTTGGTGACCTTATCCATTGTTTTCATGATAATATGTCTTGCAATGGTGTCCAGTATGATATGATTTTCTTTCTTCTGCGTCCATGGCCGGCTTTTTCGTACAAGACTTCGTGGGAAAGTCTGGATCTCCTCCATTGCGAGGATTGTCGTAGTAAATGATGATGGGTCTCTCTTGATGACTTCCATCATTACGCCTTGATCGAGCCTAGATGGTTGGACATATATATGGCCCAATCTGCATACTCATCGATTGAGAACCGGCAGATCATGATACATCCGGACGTGTTATCCATCTTTGAGTGATTTTGGAAAATGAATGAGTTTTAAAACGGTTTTTCAAGATCGATTCAGTTGACCACAATGACCGCAGAGTCATTGGTCGGAAGAACCAACCGCCTCGATACCACTTGTAGGTCAAAGCAGGTTATGTGAGGGCGTAAGTCTAGAGGAAGGGGTGGAAATGGTCGGGTGTGAGAGCGGAATGCTTTGATCGAGTGCGAAGTGAATCATTTGGTCGATAGCCAACTTCTTGAGCGCTAAAACGGTCGGTTCGGTAACTATCGATTAACCGATGTTTGAAGCTTAAGTTTTACCCGTGTGAAAAACCGGTTTGTATAAATCGATTCCAAGTTTTATCTTTTTAATCGGATGACGAAATATCAAGTCCGTCGGATCGAAGCTTGGTGCTATCGATCTTAACTTAGAATATGTATGCTTTAAGATTGTGCGATGTGAGAGCGATTAATCAAAGCAATAAAGGCACACAAGATTTATAGTGGTTCGGACAAACCCGGTCCTATCGCCCACTCTTCCCTTTCACAAGGGGCACCAACTTAACCGACTTAACCGATTTGGACTTAGTTTTGTGTGTTAGTCCAACACAAGACACCAACAGATGTTTTAAGAGTTCTCACTCAACCGATCGTAAATCAATTTAGAAACCCCAGATCGAAATCTTGCTAAACAACTTATCCTAACTTGGGGTTTGGGTAAGGTTGTTTAAGTTCCAACTATGAAATCTTTCCTAGCGCAAGCGACCTAATAGCTAGATGAAAAGATTTCTTGCTAAGAACTTATGGGATGAACCAATATATAAAATAAGCTTGTTGTTGTGTTCTTAGATGAAATCGACTATAGTTTGAGCTTCTTGATTATTTTGTTTGTCCAAGCATTTCCGTTTTACACTGAAGTGTGATCCCATATTTATAGACCTTGAAATCAAAGAGCCGTTGGAGAGCAATTTGAATTTCAGGCTATTTTAAATGAACTTGCGGGCTTGATGTAGCGTCTTGAGGAAGCGGCATGGCGGCGTGAATGTGTATTTTATATAGCCGTTTGAGAGAGCAACATCGAATCCCATGAGTATCTGCTGTTCATACGTGTCTCTTCCTTATTGGATGGAAGCCTTGCTTTGCGGTGTTGTTCCTCCAACTAAGGTTGGTATTCTTCTTGTTTAGATCGCGGGCGTATGATAAGATGAAACATCGTTTTTCATCTTATGGTGGATCGATCTGGAATCGATCGATCTATCGATAAGTCTTTGGCCTGTTGACTTAGCTTCAATGGTGACTCCTACCGATGTAGGTCTTCCGGTCTTATCTTCGGAAGTCATCCGATCTTCTAGTATTCGAGGTTTGAGCTTCATGACCTGTGAGTTATCGACAAGTTTAGTTCGATCCGATCTTACATTACGGTTTAACGTTACGCCAGCTTGGGATATCGACTTTCTTCTGATTCTTCAGATCTGACCTATACATATTGAGTTCCCCCTCAATATGTGACCTATCTATTACATCAGTTGTTTTATACAATCATTATCAAGCCCCGGTCTCCTATAGCGAAGATGGAAACATCGATTCATTAATGTTGATTGGTCCTATTACATGTGTTTTTGGAACTTTTCATCAAAACTATAAATTTCCCAACACATGATATTATTGAGGAGGTTCGACAATTTTTCACTACTATTACTCTCCCGAATGGACTCAATTCGAGCTTCTTAACTCTTATTCCTAAAATACCTAATGCGTTGCGGGTTGAGGATTATCGGCCGATTGTCATGGGTAATTTTTTGTTCAAAATCTTTACAAAAATTATTGCCTCTCGTTTGGGGAAGATTGCTCACGGGTGCTTACACTCGAATCAGTTCGGCTTTATTCCTGGTCGTCATATACATTCTTGTATTGCTCTGGATTCGGATGCAATTAATTGCTTAGACATGGGGAGGGAAGGTAATATGTCTTTCAAAATCGACATCTCAAAAGCTTTTGATACACTTGCATGGAAATTTTTGGATGTGGTGCTTCAGAAGCTGGGCTTTTCGACTCATTTTCGTGATATGGTCACACACATCCTTACGTCGGCACGTCTTTCGGTCTTAATTAATGGGGTGTCGTATGGTTATTTTGGGTGTTCTCGTGGGGTTCGACAAGGCGATCCTTTGTCCCCACTTCTGTTTTGAATTGCGGAAGATGCATTGGCTAGGTGGATTGATTGGAGAATTGCTTCGGGCCATTTGCAGGTGCATCGTCGACTCCCGGGCATTTTGTTATATGCAGATGACGTGATCCTTTTTCTCAAAGGCACAACATCTAATGTTAGGGTCTTTCATGGTATTCTTCACGAATATGGGTCATTATCGGGCTAAATTTTTAATCCGTCGAAGTCCCGTGTTTATTTCAGCGATAAAATCTCGACTAGGGTCCGGATTGCGGTGCAACGCATCACTCGTATTACAATGGGGTCACTCCCTTTTGTTTATCTTGGCGTGCCCATCTTTTGTGGTGCGCCTAAGGCTCACCATTTAGCGGACATCGCCGATTCAGTGCTTAGTAGGTTCGACCGTTGGACAGGCTCATCTCTTTCTCGCGTCGATCGATGTTGCATGATTAATAGTGTTATCTCGGCCACCTTGGTTCATTCTATGATGGTATATCTCTGGCCCCATTCTTTACTGAATAAACTCGAACATGCCATTCGTAACTTTTTATGGACGGGAGATATCAACAAGCAAGGGTTTATCCGTGTGTCTTGGTCCCGTTGTTGCACCCCTGTTTCGGCTGGGGGACATGGCATTTGATCAATTCGACTGGCTAATGATGCGTTTTTATGCAAATTTGCTTGGGACCTCATGTGTAATGAAGATGCACAACTTGCTCCACTTCATGATAGGTATTTCTCCTCACCAGGTGTTCCTCGTGGGTCTGTTTGGGTCTCATCCATTTGGACGGGGATTAAGATACACATTCCTCGTCTCATTGCGGGGAGTCAGTGGATCGTTGGTGAGAACTCTAAAGTGAACTTTTGGATGGACAACTGGCTGGGTTATATCATGGTGGATCGCATTGGCCTTCCCCAGCCCATTATTGACACACTACATTACACGATCGTCGAGGTTTATTATGATGACGTGTGGCATTTTGATGAAGTTTTCTTCACTTGTTTCCCAGATATTGTTGTGGATATCCTTCGTGTACAATTCTCATGGGACGGAGATAGACGGGTTTGGCCGTCTACTACTTCGGGTACTCTTACTGCCAAGGACGTATATAAATTGTTGCAGGGCAACATCATCGTTCCCAGCTGGTCATCTTGGCTCTGGAGCAGCTGAATTCCCCCATGTCGTAGCACTATGGTCTGGAGGGCGATTTGGGGTCGCCCTCCAACAACTTTGGAGCTTGTTAAAATCGGCATTGCTTCGCCAACATGTTGTCCTCTTTGTTATAACGGGCAGGACTCTCTTGACCACTTATTTGCTAGTTGCTCTTTTGCTCGTCGTCTTTACGACGAAATTGCCCGTATCTTCAACTCTACATTCCATCATGGGGACGACTTTCTTGATATATTTCTTCAAGCTACTCGTATGCAGTTGAGCTCTCAATTACACAATCTCTGGAGATTAACGTTTATTACTTTGGTGTGGTCAATTTGGAATACACGCAATCGGTGGTTATTTGATGTCATTCCTGTCTCATATCATCGTTGCATGATCATGGTTTTGTCCATAGTCCGGGAAACAGGGGGCCTTCTGAAGGGATACATGCAAAACACGGTGCATGATCTGGAAATTCTTCATCGCCTAAGTCTTACGGGACGTTTGCGCCCGCCTCGACATGCGATTGTCTTCCGTTGGTCTCCAATCCGTGCGGGTTGGTACAAAGCGAACGTGGATGCTAGCATTTCTCCGACAGGTGAGGGTTTTGTGGGGCTGCTTTTCAGGAATTCACTTGGTTTCTTCGTCAAGGCGGCTTGTTACTCTACGGGGACGATCTCTCCTTTTGAGACAGAACTTGCTGCTTGCTTCTTGGCGATTCGGGATGCGGCTCATAATGGATGGTTCAATCTTTGGGTGGAAACAGACTCTTCTTTGGTGGTTCAGGCTCTCAAGGATGGCCCGACAAAGGTCCCTTGACGTGTCCAGTCTCTTTGGAGCAGGGTTCGTGATTTTCGTCATGTTCTTAATATCCAGGTTACTCATATTTTCCGTGAAGGCAATCAGGGCGCGGACCGTTTGGCAAAATTACACACATCTATTGAATGGACGGGGCAGTGTCCGGTTATGCTTGTTGATGTTTTATTTTTAGATATGAATACTGAGTATTTTCGTGTTATCAATTAATATCTCTAGGGTTATGGCCGTGATGCGGGATAACGCCTTTTTTTAGAGGGGTTTTCTTTTTTCCCTTGCTGGGGGTTTTGCCCTAAGGAGGGTTTTTCCCCAGTGAGGTTTTTAGTGGGGCCCCGACCTCTGGACCGACCAGTGGTCTTATGGTTTTAGGTTTTCTTTTTCATTCTTAGTCGAGTAGTTTATTTGCCTTTTAACGATGTAATCATGAACAATCGTCCTTTATAATATGTATGTGGTAATCAATTGTTAATTAATAGCATAGAAAAATATTGGCATAAACAGATTTCGGCCACCAACAAAGAAAAACAATTGAATCGCGTACCGTAAATTGGATATTTGAATGGAGTGATGTAATCGTGAGACCCAATTGTAGAACAATCGTGCTGATAACGTATTGTAGGATAATAGAGACAATCGTTTGTTGACCCAGTTCATCGAGAACGACTACAGTTGGGGGCGTGGTTTAAATTCTAAATCTTGATCTTGAGAAATCGCCTCTTCTTTTTACATCATTCGTCTCGAAAAGCTCCCTATTGAATCCGCAATAATTCTTAAAAAAATGTTCTCCGTTTCGGGTTAGGACGACGTCCGGTACCTACGCCTACGCCTGGAGGCTCCGGGCATAGGCACCCGTCGTCCGGCCACATCGAACAACACGCAGCCAGGATGCCCGCCCGCATCCCAGCCGGTCATCTCGACCAGGTGCCCAGCGCCGTGCATGTCTATGCGACACCGTCTTGGCGTACCTTCGCTACCCGTCTCTGACCCCGACGCCTAATAGCCCGCGTCCGTCCTGCGGCCCCATCTGCGTTCCCAATCTTGGCGTGGTCGCTAGGCCTTCGGCCTAGCCCGCGTGCTCCGCCTTGGCTCGCATACGTCCGGGCACTTGGACGTCCATCTTTAATTCTCCATCTCCGTCTTCGTTCTCGATCCGGTTATAATTTATTTACAAAAAATAAATACATCTAGACTAGTCTATTAAATTGAACAAATCAAACAAATAAAACAAATCCATATCTACTCGTGGATTTTCTCACGAGGTAAAACGAATTCGAACGAATCGAATTAAAAACCACAATTTATTTGCATGTATATTAGCACATTAAAATACCATGACAATTGGATACCTGCAAAACAGATCTAACAGTTCTACTATCCAATTTCAATTTTAATGAACAACAATTTAAATTATAGTTTAAAAGATCAGAGCCCAAACCAGGGCTCTGATACCAGTTGTTGGGATAACATATGTCAGGATCTATCGGGATGACTGTTGGGATTATACTAGAAAGTATTTTTTTTACTTTGTATAATCAAAACTGAATTTCGGACTTATTTACTGAAATAAATTGTTTATCACTGATGCTTTAAATATTATCAAATATTACATATATTTACTGCATAACTGTTCAATAAGTCGTACGTGTTACATTGTAGTTAATTTAGTTATGCCAGATCACAGAAGATTAAATTAACAGTCCCTTGTAACTAAAAGTACGCCATTCACGACCTAGATGGAAATGAACAACCCATCGTGAAAGGTTGAAGTGTAAGGCTCAGATTTGCTGTCTTGACCAAGAGATTACACTAGTGCATGACTGATGCACTGAATAGGACCTACAGGGGGATAAATTCTTCAGAACTGAACAAGGAAGAATTAGACCTCAGTGGTTTGTTATTTCTTAATCTTCGTCCCTTAAATAGGATCACGTGGGATTGGTAACTATTGCTTTGACTTATCATGGGTAGAGAATCAACGAGATTCAATACTTTTTATCTTGGGCAATATTATTGGTCACATGTGATTGCTAAGATTTATCTGAAGAATCGTGCGCAAGCACGCTTTGTTCGATTTTCTCGGGAGGTTTATAAGCTTTATCATACCAAATCTTGCAAGTGGAATTAGTTTTCGGTATGGATAATAATGTTGAACTCGAGGCCAAAGCGAAGGAGGATCGCGACGTGGCAAGCGCTAAGCGCGCTCGCTAAGACCGGGCGGGCGGATAGGGGGCGGATTTTGAACGCGTGTTTTGGAACGCGTCCTTGCGGGGACGTCTTGGGTGGTTTAAATCTTTGGGTGGCTGGATGGACATCTTCTTTTTGAGCTACCGGAAGCCTGGGCTCTGTGAAAGACGCAAGGATGAACTCGCCAAGTGGCGGCGGATGTGGGTGTGCATCTTGGCATGGCGTTCGAGGCGGGATATTTTTTTTAGGCGATCGAGTGGGAGAAATTCAAAGGCGGTGTTTCTTCAAGATCAAGCAAGAAAAATCAAACCATGACAATTGGATAATTTGTGTCCAATATGTTTATTTTTTTGTTTTGCTTGATTTATTTTGTGCTATCTTATGCTTTATTTAATTTGTTTAAATGTGTTTGCCTGGAATTGCCAAATGAAAAATCTCACATTCAAAATTACTAAGTATGTTTAAATAATTAATTGACAATTTTATTCAGGATAATAAAATTGAATTAATTTTGACCTCCATGATTTATTTATTTGTGAATTCTTTTGGAGAAATTCCCCCCACGGGACGGTCAAAAGATAGCTTTCACATGAATGAATTCCAAACGGATGATTGTGGGTTATTACTAGTGGCGACGATGACCCTCCCCACGAGGCTCGTTCAAAATGAAATAATAATCCTGTATTTAATCATGGTTATTACTTAGGTATAAAATTGATATGCATATACTTCCCCAAAGTCCCTGTCAATTTTATATTGGTCAAGTGGGAGCCAACTATTAATCTGGATATTAAAGGTTCTTTTTTGTAACCTGCTTGAATGTGTTTAAATAATGATCCACCCCACGTGGCTTATTTAAACTGTTTTTGAGATACGATGCATGTTCATATTTTTTTTTTGAGATTTTAATATGATGCATGTGATCAAACCTTGTGATATATTTGTGCTTATGCATATTATTATTTATTTCAGTTCATCATGTCGAAACCTTTTAATCCACTGTTGTATACACTCAAAGAACACCAATTAACTGGCGAGAACTATAATGTTTGGAAACGAAATATGAGCTTTGTCCTACCTGCACAAAAACATTATTGGATTCTTGATGTACCCAAGCCCACGCAAGCCCTCTTGATGAATCACGATGATGCGGAAAGACATGAGTATAATATTTGGGGAGCGGGACAATGAACCCATGAAACGTGTAATCTTGACTTCACTGTCTGATGATTTGAGACACATTCATGAAGGTGTTGGGTCTGCTGCGGAAATTATGTAAAGTCTTGAAGAAATGTTTTTAACAAAAGACCGCATGATCAATCATTTTAAAAATGATGATGTGGCTAGGCTAAAGATGGCTGAGGGAACACCTGTAAGGGAGCATGTTCTCAGAGTTAAACACCATTTTCAAAAACTGGCTTATCTCGGAACTAAGTATTGTGATGAGGCCCAAATTGAATTTTATGTTGCTTACTCGCCAAGGAGCTTCGATGGATTTTTTATTTGTAGTTTTTTGTGATGAGTGATCACATGTTTTACTATGGATAATCTACAAGAAGCCTTGGAGAAAGTAGAGAAGCATTTAGGAAAGAAAGACGAAGCATTGGTGACCAAAAGTCTTTTCTCGAGATCTAGGCCAGTGGAAGGCAAGTCTCAAGAAAAGGAAAGTGGTCAGAACCAACGCAAATTCATCACTAAGAAAAGTGAGAAAAAGACGATTAGCTATTTGGGTGTCAAGAGAGAACCAAAAGGAATATGTTTTAATTGCTGGGAGAAAGGACATTGGAGGTCAGCCTGTTCCAATCCCAAAAGGAGAGGAAAGAAAGGTAATTCTCATAATAGTTGTTGAAACTTGTTTTTGGCGTATGCCTCCCATTTATGGGTGGTGGATCACAGGATCCATCGATCATGTTTGTTTCACATTCAGGGGTTCAAGCGGACCCGACAACTAAGTGGAAGTGAGACCCTCATCACTTTGGGCGATGAGTGGCGGTGAAGCGATGGGAGAAGTGCACCTGTCTTTTGAAGACATAGTTTTAATTCTAAGAGATGTTCTTTACGTTCCAAGTTTTAGAAAGAATTTAATTTCAGTTTCTAAACTTTTTTCATGATGGATATTCGGTTACTTTTAATAAAGTTGTTACCATTTTCTTTTTGATAAATTTATCTATCATGGAACGTTGTCGAATAATCTCTATACAATTAATTGTGCACACCACTCATTTAAATGCATCCTATTTTCCGAGAAAAGAAAAACTTTCATCGACGTGAACGAGACACTTCTTTGGCATCTAAGATTAGGTCATATAAATCCAAAGAGGATCCAAAGGTTGGCGAAAAGACGGTTCTTTGGAGCTTCTCCAAGTTGAACCGATTCCAACCTCGCGAATCATGTTTGGAGGGTAAAATGACCAAGAGGGCATTGGAGCCAAGGGAATAGGGCCATGCAGAGCTTAAAAAGCAGAACTCTTTTTGGAAATGGTTAGATCTATGATGAGTTATGCGGATCTTCCCAAGTCGATCTGGGGTCATGCCTTGGAAAAAAAGACTTACACGAACTTGGTGCCATCCAAATCGGTTCCCAAAACTCCCAAAGAATTATGGACCCAAGCAAATAAGTATGAGACACATGAAAATTTGGGGGTGAATAAAGGCCCACGTGTTGGACAAGGAAGCCGATAAAATGGATCCTCGATCGAATTAAGGTTGTTTTGTAGGTTACCCCGAGGAACAAAAAAGGGTGTATGTTCTATGGTCCCAAGATCAAAAGGTGGTCATCAAGACCCACTTTAGATTTTTGGAAGAAGACTATATGAACGAAAAGAAGACCCGAAGTGAGATTACCTTAAATGAGCTTAGAGGTAAAACCTCAATGTTGTACTAGATGATATACCAAACGACACACTTTCACAACCGAGACCTCGTCATAGTGGGAGGGTTGTAAAGACGTACCGAGAGATTCATGGGAATAGGAGAGTCCTCGGACTTGATTCCCGGACAAGACGAATCGGACCCATGGACATATGACGAGGCACTCCAAGACATGGACGCAGATTCTTGGCAAACAAAGAATGAAAGCGAAATGGGTTCTATGTTTCATAACAGAGTGTGGGAGCTAGTCGAACCACTTAATGGGGTCAAACCCATTGGATGCAAGTGGGTATATAAGAGAAAAGAGGGGGACGGATGAGAGGGTGGAAACCTTCAAAGCAAGACTAGTGGCGAAAAGGTTATACTTTCGAAAGAAGGGATCGACTATGAGGAAACTTTTTTTCGCCAAAGAAGCCATGCTTAAGTCCATCCGTATTCTCTTATCGATTGTTCAAGATTTCGACTTTGAAATGCAAATGGATGTCAAGAGCGACTTTCCTTAACTAAGTCTTGATGAAGAGATCTATATGCAACAACCCCAAGGCTTCATTGAAACAAAGCCAAGAACACCTAGTTTGTAAGCTCAAGAAGTCCATTTATGGACTCAAACAGCATCCGAGCTTGGAACCAATGTTTTGATCATGTTATAAAGCCTTATGGGTTCGATCAAAATGAGTTTGAAAGTTGTGTGTATAAAAAGTGTTCGAATCGCATTGGTATTCTTAGTACTATCGTAGATGACATTCGATCATCGGGAACGATGTAAAGGTGTTATCAGACGTAAGGGCATGGCTTTCAAAACAGTTTGATATGAAAGACTTAGGGGAAGCCGGGCACATCCTTGGGATCAAGATCACTCAAGATTGCAAGAAAATGATGATCGGCTTTATCGCAAGCTTCATACATAGACAATCGTCTTGAAACGCTTCAAAGATGCAAGATTCCAAGAAAGACTTTCGTACCTTCGGGGCATGGAATCTATCTATCCAAAAAATGTCCCTAAAGGCAAAAAGGAGATAGATGGCATGAAAGGCATTCCTTATGCTTCGGCGGTTGGAAGTCTTATGTATGCAATGCTGTGTACGAGACCGGATATCTGCTTTGTCGTAGGCATGGTGGCGAGATATCAAAGTAACTTGGGAAAAGAGCATTGGGACGGCGTTAAAAACATCAAGTATCGAAAAGAACTCGGGATAGAATGTTGGTTTATGGATAGTCCAATCCCCATTAACAAGGACTCGGATTTCCAATCGGACATAGACTCGAAAAATCTACCTCCCGGTAGTGTTTTTTTGCACGGGGGAGGAGCCGTGACATGGAGAAGCATCAAGTAGAAATCGTCGCAGATTCTACCATGGAAGGCGAATATGTATGGCGAGGCGAAAAAAAGAAGCGGTTTGGCTCAAGCACTTCCTAGTGGACTTAGATGTGGTTCAATTTGCCTCTCAGAATCATTTATTGTGACAATGCCGGTGCGATTTGCAAATTCAAGGGAACCAAGATAAAGCCAAACAAACACATTGAAAGGAAATACCATCTTATAAGATATCGTTAAGAGAGAGATATAGATGTGGCAAAGATAGCGTCGAGGACAACCTAAAGATCCATTCACAAAGAGTGCGCCTCTGAATACATTCGAGAGACATGTGGAAGGAATGGGTGTCAATTGCTTAACTGCTTTTGAGTATAAGTGGGAGAAATTATTAGGTTCGTGTAGGTGACATTAGATGTCATTGGACTACGAGACATGTTGTAGTATACTTAAAATCGGACTTTTGAGTATAAGTGGGAGATTGTAGGGATTATACTAGAAAGTATGCTTTTTACTTTTGTATAATCAAAACCGAATTTCGGACTTATTTTTGAAATAAATTGTTTATCACCGATGCTTTAAATATTATCGAATGTTACATATATTTCTTCGACAATGCATTTCAATAAGTAAATGCGTGTTACATTGTAGTTAATTTAGTGATACCGGATCACGAAGATTAAATTAACGGGTCCTTTTGTAACTAAAAAGACGTCATTCAAGATGGAAATGAACAACCCATCGTGAAAGGTTGAAGTGTAAGGCTCAGATTGACTTGTCTTGACCAAGTGAGGTGCATGGTGAAAGAGCGACTAGGACCCTCTGGGAGGATAAATTCTTGAACCGAACAAGGAAGAATTAGACCTCGGTGGTTCGTTATTTCTTAATCTAAAATCCCTTAAATAGGATCACGTGGGATTGGTAACTATTGCTTTGACTTATCGTGGGTAGAGAATCAACGAGATTCAATACTTTTTATCTTGGGCAATATTATTGGTCACATGTGATTGCTAAGATTTAATCTGAAGAATCGTGTGCAAACGCTTTTGTTCGATTTGCCCCTTGGGAGGTTCATAAGCTTTATCATACCAAATCTTGCAAGTGGAATTAGTTTTCGGTATGGATAATAATGTTGAACCGTTACTTGACCAAGGATAAAAGATATTAATTAATGGAAAGCTATTTCAGTGGCTTGAATTAATTAATGGGCTAGATAATCTTAAACACGGGAAATAATAACAGGAGCCATATTGGTATGTAATATGGGTTAAGATGGATAGTGCAATATTAATTATGTAGTGGGATTAATTAATATTTATGGGCTTGAATAATATTGTGGCTCAATATTAGATATTCAAGGTCCATTAGAAGGTTCAATCTTAATTCTCCTAAAGGCCCCCTGAGTAGCCCAACATATAGTCCAACAACTGAAAAAGGTGATTAAAATAAAATAAATATTGTTGCTTATTTTTCCAATAAATTTCGAAAATTATGGATGAGTTGGGAGAAAGATTTTCTTTGAATTTTGTTATGGAATGAAGATATGTATTCTTGGAATACAAGATTATCTCATTAAATTCAAGAAATCTCCCACTTGGTTATCTATAATATGATTTTCGAAAATTTGAAAATAAAGGGCAAGAAAGATTTTCTTGATTTTCTTGAAAAGATATTATGGAAGATATGTATTTCTTGAAATACAAGAATATCTCATAAATTCAAGAAGATCCAAATCTTGGATTCTTGAACCCTTATATTTTCGAAAATTGCCATAAAGATAGAGTAGGTGGGATTTTGTGGAATATTATAATTATGGGAGAAAGAATATAGGAGATATATTCAAAATTTCTTGGAGATCAAGAAAAGATTTTCCCACATTATTTTAACCTAAAATTCGACCACCTCATGCTCTATAAATAGGGGATGATTCTTTCATTCCCAAGTACAATTCCATGTGCTGAAAAAATTAGTAAATCCACAAAGGTGGTGCAACATAATTTATTTTCCTTTTGTTAAATCGTTCACAAGAGTCCTTCCACCGGATAGTCGAACGAGGGCTAAGGGAATACTTGGGAAGTCCTTTCGGTTAGTCTATTCAGCCACACCGTTGCCATCCCAAGAGGTACGTTCACGTAAACTCGTAGAATTCCTCATGCGTAGGTTTTATGTGAATTATTATATGCATGATATGTTGTTGGATTATTATTTGAATTAATATAGGATTAATTCATGCTAGTAATAATTATAAGAATTAAATTTGCATTTAAATATTCACCCCGAATAGATCTGTGCAAATTATTTCCCAACAATGACCTCATAAACACAAATTTAAATTAACAATTATTACTAGCATGAATCAACCTAAGTGAATTCAAATAATAATTAATCCAACAACGACATGCAAATAAAATTCACGTAAAAGATCCTAGCATGCGGAATATCTAGGAGTTTACGTAAACATGCCCGTTTGAGAGATGGTCTGAGACAGACCGGATTAAGTATTCCCAAGTCCTCGTTCAATAACCCCGGTGGAAGGTTCTCCAATGAACAATTTATAAAACAAAGGAAAAATAAATAATTGTTGCACCACCTTTGTGGATTTCTAATATTTCCAACTCATAGAACTGTCTTGCACGCAATTGAAATTTTTTCGAAAAAACATAAATTGTCGACGTTTCAAAATATTTGATATTTTATCGACGCTGATATTTTTCCGGAAAAAAATCAATTCCTGTGTCTTGTGGATGAAAAACTCATCCCCTATTTATAATAGAGAGGGGGGACGAAAATTAGGCTCAAAATAGGGTTAGGAAAGATCTTTTTTTTTTATCTCCAAGAAATCTTGAATATATCTCATATATTCTTCTTTCCATGTGTATTTTTCCACAAAAATCTCACAGCCTTATTTAGCCTAATATTTCAAAAATAATAGGGGATCTTTCAAGATTGGATCTTTCTTGAATTTTTGAGATATTCTTGTATTCCTAGAATACATATCTTTTTCCATAAAAATCTTTCCAAAAAAATCAAGAAAATCCTTCTTCCTATTATTGCTCTATAATTTTCGAAAAATTCCATTAAAGAGACCAAGTGGGAGATTTCTTGAATTTATGGGATAATCTTATATTCCAAGAATACTTATCTCCTTTCCATAAAATATTTTCAAGAAAATCCTTCTCCCTCTTTTCTTTAATTATTTTTGAAAATAAGAAAAAATAATGCAACAAATATTTAATTTATTTTAAGCACCTTTTATTTAATGGACTTTAATTGGGTTACTTGAGGAGCCTTTAAGAAAATTAAGATGGATCTTCCAATGGGCTTCTGAATTCCAATATTGAGCCACAATATAATTCAACCCATTAATATTAATTAATACCACTATATAATTAATATTGCATTATCCAACTTAACTCATATTACGGCAATATGGCTCTCGGTCATTATTTTCCGTGTTTAAGATTATTTAGTCCATTAATTAATTAAGCCACTGAAAAGTTTTATATTAATTAATATCTTTATCCTTGGAGTAAGGACAACTCGACTTTATTATCCATACCGAAAAATTAATTCCACTTGCAAGATTTGATATGATAAAAGTTCCGACCCCACAAAGGGAACCAATCACGCAAGACATTTCAAGCACACGATTCTCTGTATTAATTTAGCAACTGTCGTACAATTAATATTATTGCCCAAGATATAGAGTATCGAAGTCACAATGATTCTCTTCCCATTTATAAGTCAAAGCAATAACTACTAATCGCACACGGTCTTTATTAAGTGATAGAGATTAAGAAATCAACAACCACTGAGGTCTAACTCTTCATCCCTTAAGTTAGTGAGAATGAGTTTATCCTCTCTGCAGGTCCGCTTCAGCTCATCGAATGCACTAGTGTAATCTCTTGGTCAAGACAAGTCAATCTGAGCCTTACACATCAACTTCTACCAATATATTGTTCGGATCTATCTAAGTTGTGAAACACGCACTAGTTTACAAGGGACTGTTAACGTGATCTTCTGTGATCTGGTATCACCACGTTATATAACTACAATCTAACACGTGTTATTATATAAACGGTTTGCAATAAATATATATAACATTCAATCATATTTAAAGCAACAGTGATAAATAATTTATTTCAGTAAATAAGTGTTTAATACATAGGTTATTCAAAGTAAAAGTATACTTTCTCGTATAACCCCAACACGATCATCACAAAAAACACAGATTAAACATCAAATATATTAATTATAATTTACACAGATCGTCATAAAAAATTCAAAAAATCAAACAAAAACAAAAACAAAAAAATACAGCAACATAGATGTTCATACTTCATGGAAGCAGGCTAGATATAGTAACTACTTACCTAGATCAAAATTAAATACATCTGCAGGTGAACGAGGAATCCGAATGGAGACCTAGTCATAGGCAGAAAAATCAAACAAAAACTAAAAAATACAGCAAAAACCTACACAAACCAGAATTTATACACATTAAACACAGATCTTAACAAAAATACATCAAATACAGCAAAAAACCCCAACAAACATTCAAGAACAAAACCTCATAAATTGATATACACTCCCACATCTTCAGCCTTCGCAACAAAAATCACACAATTCAAAAAACTTTAAACAAAATTGCACAGATCTAGGAAAATCGCACAAAAATGACACAAAAAAAGATCTAGAAAAAATCGCACCAACCTCCGATCACCGTCACGCGATTTTGCTTCGTCTTCGGAAAACAGGTCGATTTTGCTTCGTTTTCGGCGGTGACGTCTCCGCGTCACCTTCATCTCCTCCTCGCCTTCATCTCCGCCGCATCTCCACTCGATTTTTTGGTTAGAGAGAGAGAGAGGGGGGAGAGTAATGAGAGGGAGCCAATTTTTTTTGCTAGAGAGAGAGAGAGGCGGATTTTTGGAGTCGGGGTAGTGGAGTCGAGGTTGTCGATGGTGGCGTCAAGCTCGGTGGTGATGGTGTGTGCTACAGGCGGCGGCCATTTTCTAGTGAGAGGAGAAGAGGCGTTTTTTTTAGAGAGAGTTAAGTGTTGGGGAATGAGTTGCACAGATCTATTCGGGGTGAATATTTAAATACAAATTTAATTCATTAATTATTACTAGCATGAATTAATCCTATGTTAATTCAAATAATAATTGCAACAACATATCATGCATATAAAAAGCCACATAAAACCTACGACACGGAATCTACGGGTTTACGTGAGAACGCCTCTCGGGACGGCAAAGTGGCTTTGGTCGGACGGACTAACCAAAAGGACTTCCCAAGTATTCCCTTAGCCCTTGCTTTCGACAATCCAATTGGAAGGATACTGCAAAACAATTAACAAAAGGAAAAAAATAAACTTTGTTGCACCACTTATGTGGATTTGCTAATATTTCAAAGACATGGAATTGTACTTGGGAATGAACTAATCATCCCCTATTTATAAGAGGGAGGGTGGTCGAAATTTTAGTGATATTTCAATGTGGGAAAAGACTTTTCTTGGTCACCAAGAAATCTTGAATATATCTTCTATATTCTTTTTCCCATAATTAAAATATTCCACAAAAATCTCACCTCCTCTATTATGGTGATTTTCGAAAATTTAGTGTTACAAGAATCCAAGATTTGGATCTTCTTGAATTTATGAGATATTCTTGTATTTCAAGAAATACATATCTTCCATAATATCTTTTCAAGAAAATCAAGAAAATCTTTTCTTACCACTATATTTTCAAAATTTTGAAATATTCTATATAGATAACCAAGTGGGAGATTTCTTGAATTTAATGAGATAATCTTGTATTCCAAGAATACATATCTTCATTCCATAACAAAATTCAAAGAAAATCTTTCTCCCTCTTTTATCCATAATATTTGAAAATTTAGAGGAAATATTAAGCAACAATATTTATTTTATTTTAATCACATTTTCAGTTATTGGACTATTTGTTGGGCTACTTAGGGGGCCTTTAGGAGAATTAAGATTGGACCTTCTAATGGATCTTGAATATCTAATATTGAGCCACAATATAATTCAAGCCCATAAATATTAATTAATCCCACTACATAATTAATATCAGACCATCCATCTTAACCCATATTACGGTCAATATGGCTCCCGGTCATTATTTTCCGTGTTTAAGATTATCTAGCCCATCAATTAATTCAAGCCCTTTGAAATAGCTTTCCGTTAATTAATATCTTTTGTCCTTGGTCGAGAACGGTTCAACATTATTATCCATACAGGAAACTAATTCCACTTGCAAGATTTGGTATGATAAAACTTATGAACCTCCTAAGGGGCAAATCAAGCAAGCGTACTTTCGCACACGATTCTTCAGATTAAATCTTAGCAATCACATGTGACCAATAATATTGTCCAAGATAAAAAGTATTGAATCTCTCGATTATTTACCCATGATAAGTCAAAGCAATAGTTACCAATCCCACGTGATCCTATTTAAGGGACGAAGGTTAAGAAATAACGAACCACCGAGGTCTAATTCTTCCTTGTTCGATTCAAGAATTTATCCTCCCAGAGGTCCTATTCATCAAGATCGGTCATGCACTAGTGTAATCTCTTGGTCAAGACAGACCAATCCCGAGCCTTACACCTCAACCTTTCGCGATGGTTGTTCATTTCCATCTAGGTTGTGAATGGCGACTTTTTAGTTACAAGGATCGTTAATTTAATCTTATGTGATCCGTATCACTAAATTAACTACTGATGTAACACGCATTTAATTATTGAACAGCTTATGCAAAGAAATATATATAACATTCAATCATATTTAAAGCATCGATGATAAACAATTTATTTGATAAATAATAAGTCGGAATTGGGTTTCGATTATACAAAGTAAAAAGCATACTTTTCAGTATAATCCCAACATTAAGGAGTTAGAGAGAGAAAGGGAAATGAGAAATGAGACAGGGAGCGGCAGATTATGGGGAAAGTGTTAGTGTTAGTGTCCTAGAGACAATCCATTGTAAGGACATAATACTCAGATAATATTCAGTATTGATTTAATATTAAATATATGACGTTGCACTTATTAGAATATTATGTTTGATTGTTTGCATTTGTTCTTTATATGTGTTCCCTTGAGTCATTGTTGTCATTGAGTGAGTGAGAACTCAGATGACCTAAGCATGATTCTCAAATAGCCCCAATCGAGGATCATCAAGAATGAGATATTGATGATGCAATGGAGATTGGTGTGCGATATGCATCATATTCTTAGAGAGTATAGTGAGATCTCACTTACTACTAGATACTAGGTATCTCATGATGGATGCACAAATACCTTAGAGTGTATTGGCATACCCATCCGAGAAACCGTTTAATGTAGTTCCACTATATGTGTCTACGGGCGTCTCGGTTAGTGGGAGCGATGTGATACTCCTTTGACTTGAGGTCAATACGCACGATATGTGTGGAGTGATGAACTTTGACCATGACCGACGCTTGCACCCTTCCATGGGTAGATATGACTTGGATTGGGTTCATCACGAAGTGCATTTGCGTGGTAGTTGAGCCAAGAAAATGATTCATTCCTCAAAGTGGATTTAGAGAGAATACTCATATTTTCATCATAATTAGATCAAAGCCATTGGCCAATGCAAGTCAACTTGGACTTTGTGGCCAAGTGTGACATGAATGATCAATTAGTAATTAGAGATAAATCGATTAATTTATTTGAATAGACACTTCATCATGTTTAAGACTAATCGAGTATTCGTGAATGAAATGAGAAAATCGCAATAGTCCATGTTTCAGTTACAGGTAGTTGCACATTTCTCGCAATGTACCTCATATATTGAGAATGTCTGATTTGTTGTCTAGGGTTCAATTAAGACCGTTAGTTTGACTAATCGCTCGATATATGAGGGCTTATGGGTCACACAACAAGTAACGGTTGTTTATTAATTATAGTTGGTTGATTAAATGTTAAATTAGATTTAATATTTAATTTATGGAGAAATAATTAATAATTAATTAATTTGGAATTACTTATTATTAATATTTAATTAAATTGGATTTAATTAAATAAGAATTCCCAATAATAATATTTGGAATATTATTGTAGGATTTAATATATATGGAAACAAATCGTAGAGATTTATCATATATGGAATTTAAATCCATAGAGATTTATATGTGGGAAATAAATTTAAGAGATTTATTTTAAATAATGATTAGGGATTTTATTTCCTAATTAGGTTAACTTGAGACTTAAGCTAATCCTCTCCTATATATATGAAATTTCTTCTAATTCATAATACGTGAATTCATATTTCTCCATAAAATCTCAAAGTTAGAATTTTCCTAGCAAATTCATCCAAAGGATTCAATATTTGGCAGATCTGTGCTTGAATTAGTAAACGACTATTACGTGGATCCATAGTTGAGAATCAGGTGCATGCAATTCTTTGTAAGAAATTTAAGTTTTCTTGTATTTAATTACGCAATTAATTGTTCGTTGTTGGTGAAGCTTTAATTTCATTTCAAGCATTTATTACACGCCACGTCTAAACTAAATTCCAACAGTGGTATCAGAGCTTCAGACTCTTGATTAATTGCTTAATTGAATTAATTGATTGTTTATAAAAAATATTTTTTTTATAAATTCGGTGCGGCCAAAACTGGGTTTGCACCGCACCTGTTAATTATTTGTGGGGCTGATATTGGGGCTTATTAGTTTATTTTGGGCAAATTGTGTTTATTTGGTCCTCACACTTGTGCGCCCCTTTTGTCTTCGTCTTCCTTGGTTTCCTCAAATTAGGGTTTTTGAAACTCGTGCTGACATCACCGCACGCCGCTCTGCTGGCAGTGTTGGACCGTGTTTCGTCGCCTGAGGCGGTGGCTCACGCCGCGCCTTGTGGTGTCTCGCGTGCTTCCAATCCGCTCGGAATGGCGGCGGCCCGATCCGTTCCCTCTTGACTCTCCTCTGTTGAATCCCGAATCGATGTCCTTCAATGAGCGGAGGCGCAGTCACGGCCGCGGTTCGCAGCGGTGATACCGATTGGGATTCGCGGCTGTGGTCAAACCTCATGCTCTACGAATCGCCGCTTGGAGCGGCCGATTGAAGCTTGACCACAACGAGCAAAGCTCACGACACGTCGGCACGCCTAGGACGGCACGGCGTGGTCACACGCGCTTGATGGCGGTCGTGGCGCCGTACCTTGGACCTCTTTTCACGGTGGCGATTTGATGATGGATTCACAAGCAGCGCCGATTCGTCTCTTGACGAAGATGCGACTGTGGCGATTCTGTTCACTCCTTATCGTTGTTGAGTTACCTTTTCATCCCGTGCTCGCTGCTTTACTCGAATTGACTCGTATTCTTATTCTGAAAATTGAAATTTGTCGAGAGTAATTGGATTATTTTTCGATTAATGATCACATGAAGTTGTTTGACACAACTGATTTGATTTTCTGAACTTGATGACTAATATGGATGTCCCAAATTACAGATCAGACTCTGCCGAATTTGGGTGATGATGAGGGGAGGGCCATTTAGCAAATTTGATTTGGCTAGGCTCTCCTATGTAATTTTTGAAATTGCATTTGAGCCCCTACAAATAAAATAATTAAAATTAGATTTTAAGATTGAAAAGTTTAATTTTAAAAATAAAATTGAAAGTTGGACTTTTGATTTTAAAATTAATTGAATAAGAATTAAAGGTTGGACTTTTAATCACAATTAACTGGATTAATTATTAACTTTTAATAATTTAAAATCGAGTGTAAATTGGATTTTGAAATTCGATTTATAAGAAATTATTAAATCTCACTTGTTTAACTGTTTTAATTTGATTCGTTAAACACTTTTATAGTCCGCATTATAACTGTTTGGGTAGGCGGCGCCCAATATTTGTCGGACCGTATTAAATGCTTGGGTAGACGGCGCCCAAATGTTTGCTAGTCCGTATATGTCCTGTTTGGGTAGGCGGCCCCCGTAATTGCTCAAATGTGACTTAGATATTATGAGGATCTCGATTAAGCAATTAATACCCTGCCTTTAAAAACGTTCCTCACTAAAATATGATTTTCTCATTAATTTGATAAGATGTCTTCCATCAAAATTAAAAGTGAACCGGAGATTTCGTTCCAATGAGTACTTAAAGACCCTCATCTTTTGCTCGGCTCAACATCTAATGGGACTTTTATAGGGACATGAAATGTCACCGCTTGATGGTTTTAAACCAACTTAACTTTGTTTCGCTAGCCCTCGCGGAGAACAAAGGGTAAGTGACATCAGTCGAACTAGGTTCGACAAACTAGGAGTTGCAGTTTTGCAATTGGTTTGGAGACCTACCAGTTATGCTATTGTAATGATCATACCTCGCTGGGATTATAATGGTAGTAATGTGGATCCTAGTTCATTATGATTTATATTATATATAAATTCGTACTTTTCCGATGATGTCGTTAAGTATGTGAAAATAATGGAAACAAAATAAGTTTAAAGGTCATATTTATTTTGATAGCTGAATATTGATCATAGGAATTATGTGTTTTAATTCTCATTTTATTTTATTTCTCTAGTATTATTAAAATGAATAACTTGTCATTGAGAAGCGTTTTGGAAACGAACAAATTGGTTGGGCCAAACTTTCTCGACTGGCACCGAAACGTTCCTTTGGTGCTCAGGCAAAAAAAGATTGAGTACGTGTTGGACAGCCAATCCCTGGTACCCCGGATGCTGGTACTAAAGAGTATGAGGCGTTTGACGCCGCAGCTCAGGAGAAGCATCAAGAAGACGTTTCCCAGGCTCAGTGTGTTATGCTACTCGGGATGACTCCCGAATTGCAAAGGCAGCATGAGAAGATGCTTCCCTTCGAGATGATCAAGCATCTGAAAGATCTCTTTGATTCTGAATCTCGTTCCGAAATTTATGAAGTGATGAGAGATCTGTTTAGATGCCGATTGTCTGAGGGAGGGAAGGTTTCTCCTCATGTATTGAAGATGATTGGGCTAATCGAGAAACTTGGTCGTCTGGGCATTAAGCTCAAGACCAATGTTGTTGTTTATGCCATTCTTCAATCACTTCCCGATTCATATTCGAGTTTCGTAGTAAACTTTAATATCAATAAGACGAAATCGACTATGCCCGAGCTGCATAACATGTTAAAGACCTTTGAGTTTTCCACTGCTAAGGAAAAACCCGTGCTCATGGTGAGTGTCTCTACTTCATCTGCTCCGAAGGAAAGAAGAAGCGAAGGGGAAAGGCAAAAAAAGGCGTCAAGCCAAGCTTCCTTAAGCCCAAAGGTGGAATTCAAAAGAGGGAAAGGGTGGACAAGGTTGTATACCTCCACTGCAAGCAGAAGGGGCATTGGAAGAAGGACTCCAAGGTTCTAGCAGCTGAAAAGAAGACACAAGGTGTCTCAGCCATGGAACAAGTATGTTTGTTATTAAGATAAACATGTCCACAAATGATACTAACTACGGGTATTGAATACCGTGTTGGGGAATAAGTTGCACAGATCTATTCGTGGTGAATATTTAAATACAAATTTAATTCTTTAATTATTACTAGCATGAATTAATCCTATATTAATTCAAATAATAATCCAACAACATATCAGGCATATAATAATTCACGTAAAACCACGATGCGAATTCTACGAGTTTACGTGAACGCCTCTTGGGATGACAACGATATGGTGATTAGACTAACCGCAAAGGACTTCCCAAGTATTCCTTAGTCCTCGTTCTACTATCCATTGGAAGGATTCTTGTGAACGATTTAACAAAAAAGGAAAAATAAATATGTTGCACCACCCTTTGTGGATTTACTAATTTTTCCAAAGACATGGAATTGTCTTGGGAATGAAATAATCATCCCTATTTATAGGTGAGAGGTGGTCGAAATTTTTGATGAAAAATCAATGTGGGAAAAGACTTTTCTTGATCACCAAGAAATCTTGAATATATCTCCTATATTCTTTTTCCCATAATTAAAATATTCCACAAAAATCCCAACTCCTCAATATATGGAATTTTTCGAAAATATGATGTGCAAGATTCCAAGATTTGGATCTTCTTGAATTTATGAGATATTCTTGTATTTCAAGAAATACATATCTTCCATAATATATTTTCAAGAAAATCAAGAAAAACTTTATTGCCCATTATATTTCCAAATTTTCGAAATCTTATTATAGATGACCAAGTGGGAGATTTCTTGAATTTAATGAGATAATCTTGTATTCCAAGAATACATATCTTCATTCCATAACAAAACTCAAAGAAAATCTTTCTCCCAACTTATCTATAAAATTCGAAATTTACATTGAAAATTAAGAAACAATATTTATTTTATTTTAATCACCTTTTTCAGTTATTGGACTATTTGTTGGGCTACTCAGGGGGCCTTTAGGAGAATTAAGATTGTACCTTCTAATGGATCTTGAATATCTAATATTGGGCCACAATATAATTCAAGCCCATAAATATTAATTAATCCCACTACATAATTAATATTGACTATCCATCTTAACCCATATTACACCAATATGGCTCCCGGTCATTATTTCCGTGTTTAAGATTATCTAGCCCATTAATTAATTCAAGCAATTTCAAATAACTTTCCATTAATTAATATCTTTTATCCTTGGTCAAGGAACGGTTCAACATTATTATCCATATCTAAACTAATTCCACTTGCAAGATTTGGTATGATAAAGCTTATGAACCTCCCAAGGGGGCAAATCAAAACAAGCGTGCTTGCACACGATTCTTTCAGATTAAATCTTAGCAATCACATGTGACCAATAATATTGTCCAAGATAAAAAGTATTGAATCTCGTTGATTCGCTACCCATGATAAGTCAAAGCAATAGTTATAAATCCCATGTGATCCTATTTAAGGGACGAAGATTAAGAAACAACGAACCACTGAGGTCTAATTCTTCCTTGTTTCGCTCAAGAATTTATCCTCCTCAGAGGGTCCTATTCAATTAAGCATCATCATGCACTAGTGTAATCTCTTGGTCAAGACAAGCCAATCGAGCCTTTACACTTCAACCTTTCACGATGGTTTGTTCATTTCCATCTAGGTCGTGAATAGCGTACTTTTTAGTTACAAGGACCGTTAATTTAATCTTCTGTGATCTGGTATCACTAAATTAACTACAATGTAACACGTACGACTTATTGAATAGTTATGCAGTAAATATATGTAACATTCAATAATATTTAAAGCATCAGTGATAAACAATTTATTTCAGTGAATAAGTCTGAAAATTCAGTTTCGATTATACAAAGTAAAAAGAATACTTTCCAGTATAATCCCAACAATCTCCCACTTATACTCAAAGTCTGCTTTTAAGTATACTACAACATGTCTCGCGTAGTCCGTGACATCTAATGTCACCTACACGAACCTAATAATTTCTCCCACTTATACTCAAAGCAGATTGGCAATGGTCTTGACACCCATTCCACCCACATGTCTCTCGAATGTAATCAGAGGCAGACCCTTTGTGAATGAATCTTCTAGGTTGTCCTTAGACGCTATCTTTGCCACATCTATATCTCCTCTCTTAATGATTTCTCATATAAGATGTCTTTCCTTTAGTGTGCTTGTTTGACTCAAGGACTCTTGGTTCCCTTGAATTTGCAACTGCCCCTAGCAAATATTGCTAGACAAATTCGGAACTCCATCCAAGTCCACTAAGAAGATCTAGAGCCAAATCGGTTCTTTCACCGCTTCACAAGCAGCTACTTACCCGACTCCCATGGTTGAGTCAGTGATGCATTTCTGCATCACACTCGTCCATTTGATGGCTACACTTCCCAAATGGAAACACACTAACTGAGGTAAATAGTTTCTGGAATCTAAGTCTGATTTAAATCCGAGTCCGTGCAGCCGATGGGGATTGGAGTATCTGACTGATAAATCAACATTCTATCCCGAGTTCTTTCCAGATACTTCAGAATGTTTTTAACTGTCTTCCAATGCTCTTTCCCTGGGTTACTTTGATATCTTGCTACCATGCTTACGGCAAAACAGATATCTGGTCTCGTACACAGCACTGCATATATAAGGTTTCCAACAGCCGAAGCACAAGGAATGTCTTTCATGTCATCTATCTCCTTTTGCGTCTTAGGGGACATTTTCTTGGAAAGATGGATTCCATGCCTGAAAGGTACGAATCCTTTCTTGGAATCTTGCATGCTGAAGCATTTCAAGACAGTGTCTATGTATGACACTTGCGATGACCCGATCATCATTTTCCTGCGATCTCGAGTTATCTTGATCCCAAGGATGTGTCCGGCTTTCCCTAAGTCTTTCATATCAAACTGTTTTGAAAGCCATGCCCTTACGTCTGATAACACCTTCACATCGTTCTCGATGATCAGAATGTCATCTACGTATAGTACTAAGAATACCAATGCAGTTCCGACACGCTTTTTGTACACACAACTTTCAAACTCGTTTTGACCAAACCCATAAGACTTTATAACATGATCAAAACATTAGTTCCAAGCTCTGGATGCCTGTTTGAGTCCGTAAATGGACCTCTTGAGCTTACAAACTAGGTGTTCTTAGCCTGTTTCAATGAAACCTTGGGTTTGTTGCATATAGATCTCTTCATCAAGACTTCCGTTAAGGAAAACTGTCTTGACATCCATTTGCCAGATTTCAAAGTCAAAATGCGCAGCAATCGATAAGAGAATACGGATGGACTTAAGCATGGCTACGGGCGAAAAAGTTTCCTCATAATCGATCCCTTCTTTTTTAGTATAACCTTTCGCCACTAGTCTTGCTTTAAAGGTTTCAACCTTCCCGTCCGGTCCTTTTTTCCTCATATATACCCACTTACATCCAATGGACCCCATTAAGTGGTTCGACTAGCTCCCACACTCTATTATGAAACATAGAACCCATTTCGGCTTTCATTGTTGTTTGACAAGAAACTGCATCCTTATCTTGGAATGCCTCGTCATATGTCCATGGGTCTGATTCGTCTTGTCCGGGAATCAAGTCCGAGGACTCTCCTATTCCCATGAATCTCTCGGGTCGTCTAACAACCCTCCCACTACGACGAGGCTCGGCCAGAAAACGATCGTTTTTGTATATCATCTAAGACTGATTTAGACCGAGGTTTGCCCTCTAAGCTCATTTAAGGTAATCTCACTTCTAGGTTTTCTTTGGTTCATATAGCCTTCTTTCAAAAATCTAAAGTGGGTGCTGATGACCACCTTTTGATCTTCGGGACTATAGAACATACACCATTTTGTTCCCTCGGGGTATCCTATAAACAGCCTTAATTTTGATCGAGGATCCAATTTACCAGCTTCCTTGTCCAACACGTAGGCTGGACACCCCCAAATTCTCATGTATATCATACTAAGCTTGCGCCCGGTCCACAATTCTTTGGGAGTTTTTGGGAACCGATTTAGATAGCACCAAGTTCAGGATAAGTCGTTGTTTCCAAGGCATGACCCCAGAACGACTTGGGAAGATCCGCATAACTCATCATTGATCTAACCATTTCCAAAAGAGTTCTGTTTCTTCGCTCTGCAGCCCCGTTTTGTTGAGGGGTTCCGGGTGTAGTGAGCTGGGATACAATCCCTTCATCAGATAACTAGTTCAAAAACTCATCGCTGAGGTATTCGCCTCCACGATCAGATCGTAGAGACTTGATACATTTTCCCTATGATTCTCTGTTTGAGCCTTAAATTCTTTGAATTTCTCAAAGGTCTCAGGTTTATGCTTCATAAGGAAAATGTAATCGTACCTTGAGTAATCATCAATAAAAATACTCATAACCTCCTCTTTCTTTGGTTGACATTGGACCACATACATCTGTGTGAACGATCTCTAACACTTCTTTGGCTCTATTCCCCTTGGCTCCAATTGCCCTCTTGGTCATTTTACCCTCCAAACATGATTCGCAGGTTGGAATTTGTTCAACTTGGAGACGCTCCAGTGAGCCATCTTTCACCAACCTTTGGATCCTCTTTGGATTTATATGACCTAATCTTAGATGCCAAAGAAGTGTTTCGTTCACTCTTTCTTTTGTCGGAAATAGTTGATGTGTTATAGGATGCATTTCGTGAGTGGTGTGCACAGTTAATTGTATAGAGATTTTCCATCAATGTCCCGTAACAGATACACTCATCATTTCAAAAATGATGTCATTCTTATTAGAAGAAACTTAGTGTCCTTTAATCGAATTTTAGAAACTGAAAGTGAATTCTTTCTAAAATTGGGAACATAAGGATAATCTCAAAAAAAACTTTATCTTCAAAAGATAGGTGCACTTCTCCCACTGCTTTAACTACTACTCATGTAGCATTGCAATGTCTGCTACATGCGTAGTATTGCAATAATCGTTACTATCGTAGCATTGCAATATCTGCCACTTACGTAGCATTGCAATGACTTCTACTTTCGTAACGTCGCCCAGTGTGATGAGGATCTCACTCCCACTAAGTTGCCGGATCATTTTGAACCCGTGAAGCCAACATGATTAGAGGATCTCGTATCAACCACCCACGAATGAGAAGTATACGCCGCTAAACAAGTTTCAACAACTAGTGCGTGAGAATTACCTTTCTTTCCGTCCCTTTTGGGGTTGGAATGCATAAAACCTCCATTGTCCTCTCTCACCAAATTTTAAGCACTTCCTCTTTGGATTTTTCCTTGACACAACAAGCATTCCTCATCTTACCATTGCCCTTGGCAACATTGAGTTTTATTGCTTATGGCCTTTGGTCCTCTTTTTTTTTCTTGCCTCCTTGGTCTAGAAGATGAAAGCGGACCACTTTAAATCAAAGCTTGAGTTTTGGTGCCTTATCAATATCTCTCGCCGAGACCAAAAGCTTGCAACAAATTAGCTAGCGAGGCCAAAATGCTCAAAAACTTTTTGGACAGAGAGTGAAGTACCAAATTCATCCGAGTCTCCGGATCATAATCACTTTCTCGAATCTCAAGTTTGTTCGGATGTGCCATCTATTTTGAGGACGTAATCCCTTACGGGTTTGCCCTCCACCATTTTCAACGACGACATCTCTCATGAAGGTGATCGACGAGTCCCGCATGTTTTGACTCGTCAGTTGGCTCATCTAATTTTGGTGTGTCAAAAATCCACTTGTGCTTTTGTGCAGTTAGGACAATTATAATTTTCGTTTCCAATCAATATAGTTTCCAAACATATTGTATTGACTTTAAGTATAATAACAGTAGATTAAAAGGTAACGACATGTTGAACTGAAATAAATAACTATATGCAAAAGCACAAGTATATCACAAGATTCGATCACATGCATCATATTAAAATCTCAAAACAATATGAACATGCATTAGCCAACATCTCAAAACAGTTTAAATAAGCCACGTTGGGTGGGTCATTATTTAAACACATTCAAGTAGGTTACAAACAAGAACAGTTACAAACTTTTAATATACAGATTAATAGTTGGCTCCCACTTGACCAATATAAAATTGACAGGGACTTCGGGGAAGTATATGCATATCAATTTTATACCTAAGTAATAACCATGATTAAATACAGGATTATTATTTCGCTTTGAACGAGCCTCGTTGGGAGGGTCATCGTCGCCACTAGTAATAAACCACAATCATCCGTTTGGAATTCATTCATGTGAAAGCTATCTTTTGACCGTCCCGTTGGGGGAATTTCTCCAAAAGAATTCACAAATAAATAAATCATGGAGGTCAAAATTAATTCAATTTTATTATCCGCAATAAAATTGTCAATTAATTATTTAAACATACTTAGTAATTTTGAAGGTGAGATTTTTCCATTTGGCAACTCTCATGCAAACACATTTAAACAAATTAAATAAAGCATAAGATAAAGACAAATAAATCAAGCAAAAAGTAAAAAATAAACATATTGGGCACAAATTATCCAATTGTCATGGTTTGATTTTTTTGGCTTGATCTTGAAGAAACACGCCTCGAATTTCTCCCACTCGATCGTCTCGAAAAATACTTAGATCTGTCTCGAAATGCCACGCAAGCAGCTTCGCAATCGGGATGCACACCAAGATCCGCCGCCGCTTGCCTACACCCTCTCGGCCTTACCTTTGCCGGCGGCGGGCCGTGCCACCTGGTCACTCAAAGACGCCGACGGTAAGCAGATCCTTAGCTCCTTGGCAGTGAGCGTGCATCCAAGGCGTGCTTACCGCCTCCGCCTTCGCCCGCGACCTTAGCGGCTCCGTGTCCCAAGCGCGTGCCCGCATCGGACCAGCGTCGATCCGCTTCGGCCGATCTTGCCAGCGGTCGCTGCGTGCGCCTTGCGCCCGGGTGTCAAGCTTTATTCCTCGTCTTTCGCGCTTCGCTCGGCCTCGGCCTCGCCCCTCGCCGCCCATGCGTGCGGTAGCGGCGCCAAGCGTCGCCACGCCTCGGTTCGGATTTTGTCCTTTAATTCTTAGTCTCCATCCTCGTTTTCGATCCGGTTACAATTTATTTACAAAAAATAAATAAATCTAGATCTAGACTAGTCTATTACATTGATAAAATCAAACAAATTCTAATCTACTCGTGGATTTTCTGAAGAGGCAAAACGAATCGAATGAATCGAATTAAAAAAAACACAGTTTATATGCATGCATAAACACATTAAATTCCATGACAATTGGATACCTGCAAAATAGATCTAGCAATTCTACTATCCAATTTCAAATTTAATGTCCGTGAATTAAATTACAATTTAAATAATTCAGAGCCCGAAACCGTGGCTCTGATACCAGTTGTTGGGGAATAAGTTGCACAGATCTATTCGGGGTGAATATTTAAATACAAATTTAATTCTTTAATTATTACTAGCATGAATTAATCCTATATTAATTCAAATAATAATCCAACAACATATCATGCATATAAAAATTCACGTAAAACCTACGCATGAGGAATTCTACGAGTTTACGTGAACGTATCTCTTGGGATGGCAACGGTATGGCTGATTAGACTAACCGCAAGGACTTCCCAAGTATTTCCTTAGTTCTCGTTCTACTATCCGGTGGAAGGATTCTTGTGAACGATTTAACAAAAGGAAAAATAAATATGTTGCACCACCTTTGTGGATTTACTAATTTTTCCAGCACATGGAATTGTACTTGGGAATGAAAGAATCATCCCCTATTTATAGGTGAGAGGTGGTCGAAATTTTTGATGAAAAATCAATGTGGGAAAAGACTTTTCTTGATCACCAAGAAATCTTGAATATATCTCCTATATTCTTTTTCCCATAATTAAAATATTCCACAAAAATCCCACCTCCTCAATATATGGAATTTTCGAAAATATGATGTGCAAGATTCCAAGATTTGGATCTTCTTGAATTTATGAGATATTCTTGTATTTCAAGAAATACATATCTTCCATAATATTTTTTCAAGAAAATCAAGAAAATCTTTCTTGCCCATTATATTTCCAAATTTTCGAAATCTTATTATAGATGACCAAGTGGGAGATTTCTTGAATTTAATGAGATAATCTTGTATTCCAAGAATACATATCTTCATTCCATAACAAAACTCAAAGAAAATCTTTCTCCCAACTTATCTATAAAATTCAAAATTTACATGGAAAAATAAGCAACAATATTTATTTTGTTTTAATCACCTTTTTCAGTTATTGGACTATTTGTTGGGCTACTCAGGGGGCCTTTAGGAGAATTAAGATTGGACCTTCTAATGGATCTTGAATATCTAATATTGAGCCACAATATAATTCAAGTCCATAAATATTAATTAATCCTACATAATTAATATATCAGACTATCCATCTTAACCCATATTACAGTCAATATGGCTCCCGGTCATAATTTCCCGTGTTTAAGATTATCTAGCCCATTAATTAATTCAAGCCACTGAAATAAATTTCCATTAATTAATATCTTTTATCCTTGGTCAAGGAACGATTCAACATTATTATCCATACCGGAAACTAATTCCACTTGCAAGATTTGGTATGATAAAGATTATGAACCTCCCAAAGGGCAAATCAAACAAGCGACTTGCACACGATTCTTCAGATTAAATCTTAGTAATCACATGTGACCAATAATATTACCCAAGATAAAAAGTATTGAATCTCGTTGATTCGCTACCCATGATAAGTCAAAGCAATAGTTACTAATCCCATGTGATCCTATTTAAGGACTAAGATTAAGAAACAACGAACCACCGAGGTCTAATTCTTCCTTGTTACGCTCAAGAATTTATCCTCCTCAGAGGTCCTATTCAAATTGCATCGGTCATGCACTAGTGTAATCTCTTGGTCAAGACAAGCCAAACCGAGCCTTACACTTAAACCTTTCACGATGGTTTGTTCATTTCCATCTAGGTCGTGAATAGCGTACTTTTTTAGTTACAAAGGGATCGTTAATTTAATCTTCGTGATCCGGTATCACTAAATTAACTACAATGTAACACGACGACTTATTGAGCAGCTTATGCAAAGAAATATATGTAACATTCAATAATATTTAAAGCATCAGTGATAAACAATTTATTTCAGTAAATAAGTCTGAAAATTCAGTTTCGATTATACAAAGTAAAAAGCATACTTTCTAGTATAATCCCAACATACCGGTTGTGGCTCACACATTTGTACAAATGTGCAGGGTCTCATGGATAGCAGGGCAGTTAGGTCGGGTAAAGTCGCTTTACACGTTGGGAATGGAGCAAGAGTTCTGCTGAACGTGTTGGCATTTACGTTTTAGATTTACCCTCTGGTTTTAGACTTGAACTGAATAATTGTTATTTTGTTCCTTCTATTACCCGCAACATTATTTCTATTCCGATGTTGGATATTGAAGGTTTTTCCTTCCATTTTGCAAACAATCATTGTTATTTTTCGCTTAATGGTGATGTGTATGGAAATGCTCCTTTATCTAATGGTTTATATTTGTTGCATTGTGGACATAAATTCTTAATATACAAAATAAAAGGCTCAAACTTAGTAATCATGAAAACCCGACTTACTTGTGGCACTGTAGACTTGGTCATGTAAATGAGAAAAGAATCGCAAGGCTAAGACAATTGGACTACTTAGCCCCATTCGACTTTGAGTCTTATGGAAACTGTGAATCTTGTCTTAAGGGCAAAATGATCAACAAACCCTTTTCTGGGAAAGGGGTTCGTGCTAAAGAAGTTCTAGAGTTGATCCACAGTGATGTTTATGGACCATTGCCCACTCTAGCTAGGGGGTCACTTCTGCTACTTCATAACTTTTACTGATGATTTCTCTAGATTCGGGTATGTGTATCTGATGAAACACAAATCTGAATCTTTTGAGAAGTTCAAAGAGTATAAAGCTGAAGTAGAGAAACATCTTGGTAAGAGTATTATGACTCTTCGATAAGATCGAGGAGAAGAATATCTTAGCCATGAATTCACTGATTATCTGAAATTGCATGGGATCCAATCACAATGTACTCCTCCCGGCACACCCCAAATGAATAAAGTGTCCGAGAGGAGAAATCGAACCTTGTTGGACACGGTAAGGTCCATGATGAGTTTTTCCAATCTTTCAACATTCTTATGGGGATAGCACTCCAAACCTCAATCTACATTCTGAATATGATTCCATCCAAATCAGTTGAGCATACACCATAAGAGCTATGGCATGGCAAGAAGCCAAATTTCTCTCACATGAGAACGTGGGGTTGCCCCGCGTTTGTGAAGAAAATGCTTACTGATAAGTTGGAATCAAAAGGTGAAAAGGGTTACTTTGTGGGATATCCTAAGGAAACTAGAGGATATAATTTCTATCTCCCTGAGAAACAGACAGTGATTATTTCTAGGCAGGCCAAATTTCTTGAAGGAGACTACGTCTTCAAGGAACAAGGCCGTAAGATGATAGAACTTCAAGAAATTCAAGAACCACAAACTAACAAGGAGACTGATGCCTTGTCAAAACAACATGACAAAGAGTCCGTGGGAGCATTTAGCAACTCACATGGTGGAAGTTTATCACTAAGTGATCCTCTTTTAGCCAGTGGGAGCGTAATTGGAGTTGCAGTGCCCGAGCAACGAACTCCAAGTAGGCTGAATGAGAATAGCATAGTTCAAACACCTGCTCAAGAGGCATCCGGAAGTGCTCAAGAAGCATCCGGAATTGTCGCTCTTGAGACCTCCCCGGTCAACGATGAAATCACTGTACCACAACAAAATTTCACGATCAGAATGTGCATCCTGAACAACCACAACTCCATAAGTCCACTAGAGTTCGTAATCCGGTCACCAGATATTATGGTTTCCTCATGGAGGAACATGATGATGTGGAGATCCCGGATAAAGACGAACCTAGAACTTATACTGAGGCAACATTAGATGTTGACTCGAAGAAGTGGCATGAAGCCATGAAATTCGAGATGGACTCGATGTACACCAATCAAGTCTGGGACTTGGTTGAGTTGCCAAAAGGGGTCAAACCCATAGGTTGCAAATGGTATTAGTGTTAGTGTCCTAGAGACAATCCTTTGTGAGGACATAATACTCAGATAATATTCAGTATTGGTTTAATATTTTTATTTGTTTAATATTAAATGTATGGCGTTACACTCATTAGAATATTATGTTTGATTGTTTGCATTTATTCTTATATGTGTTCCCTTGAATCACTGTTGTCATTGAGTGTGTGAGAACTCAGATGACTTAAGCACGATTCTTAAATAGCCCCAATCGAGGATCATCAAGAAAGAGATATTGATGATGCAATGGAGATTGGTGTGCGATCTGCATCATACTCTTAGAGAGTGTAGTAAGATCTCACTTACTACGAGATACTAGGTATCTCATGATGGATGCACAAATACCTTAGAGGGTATTGGTATATCCATCCGAGAAACTGTTTGATGTAATTCCACTATATGTGTCTACGGGTGTCTCGGTTAGTGGGAGCGATGCGATACTCCTTTGACTTGAGGTCAATGCGCACGACATGTGTGGAGTGATGAACTTTGACCATGACCGATGCTTGCACCCATCTATGGGTAGATATGGCTTGGATTGGGTTCATCACAAAGTGCGTGTGCGTGGTAGTTGAGCCAAGAAAATGATTCATTCCTCAAAGTGGATTTAGAGAGAATACTCATCTTCTCTTCATAATTGGATCTAAGTCATTGGTCAATGCACGTCAACTTAGACTCTGTGACTAAGTGTGACACTAATGATCAATTAGTGATTTGAGATAAACTGATTAAGTTATTTGAATAGACACTTCATTATGTTCAAGACTAATCGAGTATTCGAGAATGAAGGAGGAAATCTCAATTGCCCACGTTTCAGTTACAGGTAGTTGCATGTTTCTCGCAACGTACCTCATAATTTTGAGAATGTCTGATTTATTGACTAGGGTTCAATTTAGACCTTTAGTTTGACTAATCGCTCGGTATATGAGGGTCTATGGGTCACACAACAAGTAATTCCATTTTACGGATTATAGTTGGTTGATTAAATGTTAAATTGGATTTAATATTTAATTTATGGAGAAGTAATTAATAATAGATTAATTTAGAATTAATTATTATTAATGTTTAATTAAATTGAATTTAATTAAATAAGAACTCCCAATAATTATATTTGGAATATAATTGTAGGATTTAATGTGTATGAAAATAAATCGTAGAGATTTTCATATAAGGCATTTGAATCTGTAGAGATTTATATTTAGGGAAGTAAATTAAAAGGAATTAATTTAATTCAAGATTAGAGTTTTTATTTCCCTAATTGGGCTAGCTTAAGATTTAAGCTGGGCCTCCCTATATATACAAGCTCTTGGGAATTCACAAATAACGTTATTTCATATTTTCTCCATAAGATCTAGAGTTTGAATTTTCCTAAGCAAATCTGTCTCGGGATTCAACACTGGCAAATCCGTGCAAGTCTGTAATTGGGGATTACGTGGATACCGTAGTAGAGAAATCTGCACTCGAGTTACTGTAAGATTTCTCTTTATGATTATTGTAATATGTATGCAATTAATTGTTCGTTGTTGGTGAACTTTAATTTCTGTTGCGAATGTGATTACGTGTTTTACGTGCCTCTATATTCCAACAGTGGTATCAGAGCTTCAGGCTCTTCATGTTTAATTGAAAAATTAAAATGGTTTTTGAATAAATTAAAAAAAACAATTATTCTTAGTGGGGCACAGTTAAACCGCACCCCTTAGTTTTTCCCTTTTTTCGTTTCGGTTGTCTTCCTCATTAAGCACGAAAACCCCAAAAATTGATTTAGGGTTTCCTCTGGGAGGAAATCACCGCCACCACCAATCGGACCTCTCATCAAGATGTAGCGCTTCATCGCTCGAGGCCGACGGTAGGAATCGTGGCCTCGCGACGCGTGCGGGGACTCGCAGATCGATCGGCATGCTGCTTCTCGTCTTCATCTTCACTGTATCGCCTCCGTTCCATCTCTTTTCCTGGTGGTGCACCCTTGACTTGAGTTGAGGCGGCGCATCACCAGAATCGAGATGAATCGAAGGCGGGGCGCCGCCGATTCGATCGTCTTCGTCTTCCTCGCGACTCTGGTTTTTTAAACTGGTTTCGTCTCTCTGGTCCGCGGCGCCGTGCGTGACTCATCATCTTCGATGCGCAACCCCAAGCGCGGCGATGAGTCACCTACGTGCTAAGGTGGCGGAGGTGACTCGCATCGGCCTCTGGTTTCGGCTCTACGACACTCGCCTTCGCCTTCGCCTCTGTTTTCTGGTTCTCGACGAACACCGGATGACTTTTCTGGATTTTCGTTGCTTGTTTCACATGATGCTTGAGCTCATTTGTGCAATTTTGGTATTGATTGCTTCTGGAATCTGACGATTCTAAGAATCGTCGATTCCAGCCTTGCGTGTTACTGATTTCGTTCGTTTTGGGTTACATCTTTGCGCTGGTTTCATTTCAATTGGATTGAGTGATGAAATTCTGACACAATTGACTAATTTAATCGGTTAATTGGATTATCCTTGATGAAATTGCAGTTGAGATTGTTGGTATCGGTTGTACCAATTGATGGATGGTTTTGGGCAATGATGAGGGAGGGGCCGTGTTGAAATTAGATTTCCAGCGGACCCCTCTGTGCAAAATTATGATAATTGCACTTAAGTCCTTACGAATTAAATAAAACTAAAATGGTTTTTATAAATTAATAGGATTAATTTAAAACCTGAAATAAAATTGGATTTTATTTAAAATATTAATTGGATTAGTTATTTTAATAATTGTAAATTAAAATTTGAAATTTGATTTTGATATTTAATTTAAGAGGAGTATTAAAATCCCACTGTTAACTTGTTTATTATTTAAATCTGTTAACGCTTTTACGTCTGCATTATAACTGTTTGGGTAGGCGGCACCCAATATTTGTCGGACCGTATTAATTGTTTGGGTAGACGGCGCCCATATAAGTGTTAGTCCGTATAATGTCATGTTTGGGTAGGCAGTGCCCAATAGATGCTCAAATGTGATATAGATTAACATGTTCGGATCTCGATTAGCAATTAATACCCCGCCTTTAAAAGATCCTCACTAAAATATGATTTTTCATTAAATTGAACGATGCCTTCCATCAAAATTAATAGTAAACCGGAGATTCCGTTCCAATGAGTATTTAAGGCCCAAGTCTTTTGCTCGGATCTACATCTAACGGGACTATTATAGGGACACGTTGTGTCACTGCTTGATGGTTATAAATCAACCTGATTCTGTTTCACCAGCCCAAGTAGGGAAACTAGAGTCAAGGGGCATCCTATTGAACTAGGTTCAATCAACTAGGAGTTGCAATGTTGCAATTGGTTTGGAGACCTACCAGTTCTGGTATTATAGTAATCAGCCCAAGCAGATATTATAATAGTAGGAACGTGGATCCTAGTCCATTATGATTTATATTAGATATAAATTCGTATTCTTCCGATGAGGTCGTTGAATATGTGAAAATAATGGAGACAAAATAAATTTGAAAGACCATGTTTATTTTGATTGCTGAATATTGATCATAGGAATTATGTGTTTTAATTCCCGTTTTATTTTATTTCTCTAGGATTGTTAAAATGAATAACTTATCACTGAGAAGCGTTTTGGAAACGAACAAATTGGTTGGGCCAAATTTTCTCGACTGGCACCAAAACATACATTTGGTGCTTAGGCAAGAAAAGATTGAGTACGTGTTGGACACGCCAATCCCTTCTACCCTGGAGACTGGTACTGAAGAAGTCGAGGCGTTTGACGCCGTAGCTTAGAAGAAGCATCAAGATGATGCTTCCCAGGCTCAGTGTGTTATGCTACTCGGGATGACTCCTGAATTGCAAAGGCAGCATGAGAAGATGCTTCCCTTCGAGATGATTAAGCATCTGAAGGATCTCTTTGATTCTGAATCTCGTTCCGAGATTTACGAAGTGATGAGAGATCTGTTTAGGTGCCGACTATTTGAGGGAGGGAAGGTTTCTCCTCATGTATTGAAGATGATTGGGCTAATTGAGAAACTTGGTCAATTGGGCATTGAGCTCAAGACCAATGTTGTTGTTTATGCCATTCTTCAGTCACTTCCCGATTCATATTCAAGTTTCGTAATAAACTTTAATATGAATAAGATGGAATCGACTATGCCCGAGCTGCATAACATGCTAAAGACCTTTGAGTCTTCCAGTTCTAAGGATAAGCCCGTGCTCATGGTGAGTGCCTCTACTTCTTCTGCTCTGAAAGGAAAGAAGAAGCGAAGGGGCAAGGCAAAGAAAGGCTCCAAGCCAAACTTCCTTAAGCCCAAAGGTGGAATTCAAAAGTAGGACATGGTGGACAAGGATGTATGCCTCTACTGCAAGCAGAAGGGGCATTGGAAGAAGGACTGCAAGGTTCTAGCAGCTGAAAAGAAGGCACAAGGTGCCTCAGCCACTGGAACAGTTATGTTTGTTATTGAGATAAACATGTCCACAAATGATACTAACTGCTGGGTATTGAATACCAGTTGTGGCTCACACATTTGTATTAATGTGAAGGGTCTCAAGCATAGCAGAGCAGTTAGGCCGGGTGAAGTCGCCCTACACGTTGGGAATGGAGCAAGAGTTGCTGCTGAACATGTTGGCGTTTATGTTTTAGACTTACCCTCTGGTTTTAGACTTGAACTAAATAATTGTTATTTTGTTCCCTCTATTACTCGCAACATTATTTCTATTCCTATGTTAGACATTGAAGGGTTTTCCTTCCATTTTGCAAATAATAATTGTTATTTTTCGCTTAATGGTGATGTTTATGGAAATGCTCCTTTATCGAATGGTTTATATTTGTTGCATTGTGGACATGATATTCTTAATATACAAAACAAACGACTCAAACTTAGTAATCATGAAAACCCAACTTACTTGTGGCATTGTAGGCTTGGTCATGCAAATGAGAATAGGATTGTAAGGTTAAGAAAGTTAGACTACTTAACCCCATTCGACTTTGAGTCTTATGGAAAATGTGATCCTGTCTCAAGGGCAAGATGACCAACAAACCCTTTTCTGGGAAAGGGATTCGTGCCAAAGAAGTTCTAGAGTTGATCCACAGTGATGTCTGTGCACCATTGTGTTGGGGTTATACGTGAAAGTATGCTTTTACTTTGTATAACCTATGTATTAAATACTTATTTAATGAAATAAATTATTTATCACTATTGATTTAAATATGATTGAATGTTATATATATTTATTGCAAACCTTTCAATAGCACATGTTACATTGAAGTTAACGTGGTAATACCAGATCACAGAAGATCACGTTAACAGACCCTTGTAAACTAGTGTGTGTTTCACAACTTAGATAGACCCGAACAGTCTATTGGTAGAAGTAGATGTGTAAGTCTCAGATTGGCTTGTCTTGACCAAGAGATTACACTAGTGCATTCGATGTGCTGAAGCGGTCCTGCAGAGAGGATAAACTCATTCGCACTGACTTATGGGATGAAGAGTTAGACCTCAGTGGTTGTTGATTTCTTAATCTCTGTCACTTAATAAGGACCGTGTGTAATTAGTAATTATTGCTTTGACTTATAAATGGGAAGAGAATCATTTAGACTTCGATACCCTATATCTTGGGCAATAATATTAATTGTACGACGGTTGCTAAGATTAATACAGAGAATCGTGTGCTTGCAAAGTCTTGCGTGATTGGTCCCCTTGGTGGGCTCGGAACCTTTATCATACCAAATCTTGCAAGTGGAATTATTTTTTCTGTATGGATAATAAAGCTGAGTTATCCTTACTCCAAGGATAAAGATATTAATTAATATAATGCTTTTCAGTGGCTTAATTAATTAATGGACTAAATAATCTTAAACACGGGAAATAATGACCGGGATCCATATTACCGTAATATGGGTTAAGATTGAATAGTGCAATATTAATTATATAGTGGTATTAATTAATATTAATGGGCTGAATTATATTGTGGCTCAATATTGGAATTCAGAAGTCCATTGGAAGGTCCATCTTAATTCTCCTAAAGGCCCCTCAAGTAGCCCAATTACAGTCCAATAAATAAAAGGTGCTTAAAATAAAATAAATGATTGTTGCCTAATATTTTGTTTTTTTTCGAAAATATTAAAGAAAAGAGGGAGAAGATATTTTCTTGAAAAGATTTTATGGAAAGGATATAAGTATTTTTGGAATACAAGATTATCTCATAAATTCAAGAAATCTCCCACTTGGCTTCTTTAATAGAAGATTTTTGAAAATTTTTAATAAGAAAGGGAAGAAAGATTTTATTGATTTTCTTGGAAAGATTTTATGGAAAAAGATATGTATTCTTGGAATACAAGAATATCTCATAAATTCAAGAAAGATCCAATCTTGCAAATCTTCTTAAAATTTTCGAAAATTAGGAGTAAATAAGGGTGTGAGATTTTTGTGGAAAAATACACATGGAAAGAAGAATATATGGGATATATTCAAGATTTCTTGGAGATCAAGAAAAGATCTTTCCTAACCCTAATTGGACTCCAAATTTTCGACCACCCCCCTTCTTATAAATAGGTGATGAATTTTTCATCCCCAGTGCAATTCCATGTGCTGAAAATATTAGAAATCCACAAAGGTGGTGCAACAATTTTATTTTTTCCTTTGTTTTATAAATCTTTCATCGGAGAACCTCTCACCGGGTTATTGAGCGAGGACTTGAGAATACTTGAGAAGGACTTTTGGTTGGTAGCCAGATACTTGATCCTGTCCATCTCAGACTGTCTTTCCAACGGGTACGTTTACGTAAACTCCTAGAAATTCTGCATGCGGGGATCTTTTACGTGAATTTTATTTGCATGTCGTTGTTGGCGTAATTATTATTTGAATTTACTTAGGTAAATTCATGCTAGTAATAATTGTTAATTTAAATTTGTGTTTATGAGGTCATCCCGATAGATCCTGGCATATGTTATCCCAACAACTGGTATCAGAACCCTGGTTCGGGCCCTGATCTTTTAAACTGTAATTTAAATTGTTGTTCTTTAAAATTTGAAATTGGATAGTAGACCTGTTAGATCTATTTTGCAGGTATCCAATTGTCATGGTATTTTAATGTTCTTATTTACATGCAAGTAAATTATTAGTTTTTAATTCGATTTGTTCGGATTCGTTTTGCCTCGTGAGAAAATTCATGAGTAGATTAGTATTTGTTTGATTTGTTCAATGTAATAGACTAATCTAGATCTAGGTTTATTTATTTTGTAAATAAATTGTAACCGGATTGTGAACGAGGACGGAGATGGAGAATTAAAGATGGACGTCCGAGTACCCAGACGTACGCGAGCCAAGGCGGAGCACGCGGGCTAGGCAGAATGCCTAGCGACCACGCGCACCACCCGGGCGATAGCGGACGGGGCATGGCGAGCGCGCTAGGTGGATGGGGCTACCGAGTGTAGCGTGCGCATGGCGCGCGCAAGGCGTGCGCTCGGACGGGGCATGGGACCCCGGACGCGGACGCGTCCGGACGATGCTTAACACGCGCAAGGCCATGGGCGACGGGGCGGGATGGCTGAGTAGGACCGAGGCGTGCACATAAGCGCACACGGACTCGCATTCTGGGTCGTGAGCTACTCATTTTCCGGACGTCGTCCTAACCCAAGACGGAGGACACTCGTTAAAGAATTATTGCGGATTCAGTGGGAGCCTTTCGAGATGAACGATGAAGGCAAAAGAAGAAGACGATTTCTCAAGATCAAGATATGGAATTTAAACCATGACAGTTGGATATATGTGCCCAACTTGATTTATTTTATCTTGATGCTTGTTTTAAATTCGTGCTATTTTATTTGTTAAATGTGTTTGCATGATTTTAAATTGTCTAAAGAAAATCTCACTTTCGAAAATTACTAAGTATGTTTTAATTGACAAATTTTATTCCGAATAATAAAATTACATCAATATTGACCTCCATGATTTATTTATTTGTGAATTCTTTTGGAGAAATTTCCCCAACGGAACGGTTAAAAGATGGTTTTCACATGAATAAATTCCCAAAAGGATGATTGTGAATCATTATTAGTGGCGACGATGACCCTCCCAACGAGGCTCATTCAAAGCGAAGTGATGATTCTGTATTTAATCATGGTTATTACTATGGTATAAAATTGATATGAATATACTTCTCTGAAGTCCCTGTCAATTTTATTTTGGTCTATTAATTTTGAATTAAAGGTTTGTAACTGTTCCTGTTTGTAACCTGCTTGAATGTGTTTAAATAGACAGATCACCCAACGTGACCTATTTAAACTGTTTTGAGATGTCGGCTGATACATATTCATATTGTTTTGTGATTTTGATATGAATAATGTGATCGAATTATGTGATAAATTTGTGCTTATACAAATTGTTATTTATTCCAGTTCAGCATGTCGAAACCTTTTAATCCATTGAAATATATGCTCAAAGAACATCAACTTACTGGTGATAACTATATCATTTGGAAACGAAAAAAAAAATTGTCCTTGGTTCACCGAAACACATTTGGGTCCTAACGACACCTAAGCCTAGCAAACCAACTGAAAAATCATCTGATGCGAAGAGATCTTTGTATAATGATTGGGAGCGTACCAACGGACCTGCGAAATGTATAATCCTGGCATCCATGTCTGAAGATTTGAGATACATTCACGAAGGGGTTGAGTCTGCTGCGAAAATTATGCAAAGCCTCGAAGACATATTTTTGACAAAAAACCGCATGATCAATCAGTTTAATCGCGATGACTTGCCGATGTTGCGTATGACAGAGGGAACACCCGTAAGAGACCATGTTCTCAAGGTCAAGCGTCATTTTGACAAACTTGCTTATCTCAGTACTAAGTATAGTGATGAGGCTCAGGTCAACTTTGTGTTCCTAACTCTTCCAAAGTGCTTCGATGAGTTTTACTGTAGTTATGTGATGAGTGATCACATGTTCACTATGGAAACTCTACCAGAAGTTTTGGAGACAATAGAGAAGCATTTGGAACAAAAGGACCAAGCTTTGGTGACTAAAAATCTCTTATCAAAATCTAGGTCAATGGAAGGCAAGATTGATGAAGAAATGAATTGTCGTAACCAAAGAAACCTCAACACAAAGAATAGTAGAGATAAGGCGGTCAAATGGTTGGGTGTCAAAAGGAATCCAAACGGGAAGTGTTTCAACTGCGGTGAGAAAGGACATTGGAGGTCCGCCTGTCCCAAGCCTAAGAGGAATGGGAAGAAAGGTAATTCTCACGCACTAGTTGTTGAAACTTGTTTAGCGGCGTATGCTACCCACTCGTGGGTAGTAGATACGGGATCCACTGATCATGTTTGTTTCACGTTACAGGGGTTCAAATTGACCCTGCAACTTAGTGGAAGTGAGATCCTCATCACACTGGGCGATGCTACGAGAGTAGCAGCTAAAGCAGTGGGAGACGGTCACTGTCTTTTGAAGACAAGACTTTAGTTTTAAGAGATGTTCTTTACGTTTCTGTTTTTCGTAAAAACCTTATTTCAGTTTCAAAACTATTTATTGATGGATAATCTGTTCATTTTTCTAAACAAGTCACTGTTTTTCATAACGATGTGTTTATCTGTCATGGAACGTTGCGGAACAATCTCTATACTATTAATTGTGCACACCACTCACAAAATGCATCTTTTAACACATCGGTTGTTTCAAGTAATAAGAGAAAATGTTAAGAAAAGATGAACGAGACACTTCTTTGGCATCTAAGATTGGGTCATATTAATCTAAATAGGATCCAAAGGTTGGTGAAAGGTGGTTCATTGTCGGATCTACAGATGGAACCATTTCCAACCTGCGAATCATGTTTGGAGGGTAAAATAACCAAGAGGGCATTTGGCGCCAAGGGGAATAGAGCCACATAAGTGTTGCAAATCGTTCACACTGACGTGTGTGGTCCAATGTCAACCAAAGCTAGAGGTGGTTATGAGTATTTCGTGACATTCACTGATGATTACTCAAGGTTCGGGTACATTTTCCTGATGAAACACAAATCGAAAACCTTTGATAAATTCAAAGAGTTCAAAGCCGAAGTGGAGAATCATATGGAAAAGAGTATCAAGTTTCTATGATCTGGTCGTGGAGGTGAATACCTCAACGATAAGTTTTTGAACTACCTGTCAGACGAGGGCATTGTTTCCCGCTTGATCGCATTTAACCCTCAACAAAACGGGTTGCGTAACAAAGAAACAGAATACTCTTAGAAATGGTCAGATCCATGATGAGTTATTCAGATCTTCCCAAGTCGTTTTGGGGTTATGCCTTGGAAACAACGGCTTATGTTCTGAATTTGGTGCCATCCAAATCGGTTCCCAAAACCCCTAAAGAGTTGTGGATCGGGCGCAAAACCCCACCGAGACATCTTAGATTTGGGGCTGTCCCAAGATACGTCTGTAGACAAGGTTTTGTAAGTTGGATGACGTTCTAACTAAGGTTGTTTATAGGATATCCCATGGGAACAAAAGGGTGTATGTTCTATGGTCCCAAGATCAAAAGGTGGTAATAAGACGACTTTAGATTTTTTGGAAGAAGACTTTATGAACAATAGAAAAGCCCAAAAGTGAGTTTACCTTAGATTTAAATAATAGGGCAAACTCCTATACCAACTGCAAGTTGATATACCAAAGCGTCCACGCATACACAACCGGAACCTCGACATAGTGGGAGGGTTGTTCGACAACCCCGAGAGATTCATGGGGGATAGGAGAATCTTGGATTTGGTGGGGATAATGAATCGACACCCGGTCCCAACGAGGCGGGTCCAAGATAAGGATCAATCCCGCAAAATGTGATGGAAGCCAAGATGGGCTCAATGGATCATAATCAAGTGTGGGAGCTAGTGGAACCACCCAGTGGGGTAAAACCCATTGGATGCAAGTGGGTATACAAGAGAAAAAGAGGACCGGATGAGAAGGTCGAGACCTTTAAAGCTAGGCTTGTGGCAAAGGGATACACTTAAAAGGAGGGTATCGATTATGAAGAAACCTTTTAGCCTGTAGCCATGCTTAAGTCCATCCGTATTCTCTTGGCAATAGCTGCAAGATCTAGATTTTGAGAGATCGACAAATGGATGTCAAGACCTTTCCTTAATTTGGAGTCTTGACGAGGAAATCTATATGCAACAACCCGAAGGTTTCATCGCGAAAGGCCAAGAACACCTTGTTTGCAAGCTAAGAAAGTCCATTTATGGACTAAAGCAAGTATCTCGGGCTTGGAACCAATGTTTTGATCATGTAATCAAGTCTTATGGGTTTGATCAAAACGAGTTTGAAAGTTGTGTGTATAAGAACTGTGACGGAACTGCCTTGGTATTCTTAGTACTATACATAGACGATATTCGCGCTCATCTAAACGATGTAAAGGTTTTTGTCGGACGAAGGGTATGGTCACAAAAAACAGTTTGATATGAAGGACTTTTGGCCATATTCTTGGGATCAAGATCACTTTCGAGATCGAAAGAAAAGAATGATCGGCTTATCGCAAGCTTCATACATAAACATTGCTTTTGTTTTTATTCAAAGATGCAAGATTCCAAGAAAGGTTTTGTACCCTTCAAGCACCGGAATCCATCTATCGAAAAACATGTGTCCCAAGACACAAGGGAGATAGATGACATGAAAGGCATTCCGATAAAGAGGGAAATCTTATGTATGCAATGTCGTAATACGAGACCGGATATTTGCTACGTCGTTGGCATGGTAGCAAGGTATCAAAGTAATCCCGTAAATCAACATCGATCAAGAAAGAAAGAACATTCTAAAGTATCCGAAAGAACTTCGGGATAGAATGTTGGTTTACCAATGGACACGCTTTTGTTTCAAAGGATGGGACACGGACTCGGATTTCAATCGAACATAGATTCCGTAAAAATCTACCTCGGGTAGTGTGTTTTTGCAGGGGGAGGAGTCGTAACATGGAGAAGCGTTAACATAAATGCATCGCAGATTCTACCATGGAAGCCGATATGTAGTCGCCAGAAGCGTGAAAAGAAGTGGTGTGGCTCAAGAACTTCCTAGTGGAATTGGACGAGTTCCAAATTTGCCCAAAGACCATCACAATTTTTCGTGATAACGGGAGCAATTTGCAAATTCAAGGAACCGAGAGACCACAAGAAACAAGAAACACATTGAAAGGAAATACCATCTTATAACGAGAAATCGTTAAGAGAGGAGATATAGAGGTGGCAAAGATCGTGATCGAAACACAACTTTGCCGATCCATTCACAAAAGGGTATGCCTCTCGTTAACATTCGGAGAGACATGTGGAAGGAATGGGTGTCAAGAGCGTTGCTAATCGCTTTGAGTATAAGTGCGAGATATATTATTAGGTTGATGTAGGTGACATTAGATGTCCTTTGTATAATACATTAGACGTGTTGTGGGTGGTATACTTAAAAGCGGACTTTGAGTATAAGTGGGAGATTGTTGGGGTTATACGTGAAAGTATGCTTTTACTTTGTATAACCTATGTATTAAACACTTATTTATTAAATAAATTATTTATCACCTTTTGCTTTAAATATGATTGAATGTTATATATATTTATTGCAAACCGCTCAATAAGCACATGTTACATTGAAGTTAACGTGGTGATACGGATCACGTAAGATTAACAAAGGTCCTTGTAAACTAGTGTGTGTTTCACAACTTAGATAGACTTTAAAGCGCCTATTGGTAGAAGTTGATGTGTAAGTCTATGATTGGCTTGTCTTGACCAAGAGATTACACTAGTGCATTCGATGTGCTGAAGCGGACCTGCAGAGAGGATAAACTCATTCGCACTGACTTATGGGATGAAGAGTTAGACCTCAGTGGTTGTTGATTTCTTAATCTCCGTCACTTAATAAGTACCGTGTGCAATTAGTAATTATTGCTTTGACTTATAAATGGGAAGAGAAACATTGAGACTTCGATACCCTATATCTTGGGCAATAATATTAATTGTACGACAGTTGCTAAGATTAATATAGAGAATCGTGTGCTTGCAAAGTCTTGCGTGATTGGTCCCCTTGGTGGGCTCCGAACCTTTATCATACCAAATCTTGCAAGTGGAATTAATTTTCCGGTATGGATAATAAAGCTGAGCTGTCCTTACTCCAAGGATAAAGATATTAATTAATATAATGCTTTTCAGTGGCTTAATTAATTAATGGACTAAATAATCTTAAACACGGGAAACAATGACCGGGAGTCATATTACCATAATATGGGTTAAGATTGGATAGTGCAATATTAATTATATAGTGGTATTAACTAATATTAATGGGTTGAATTATATTGTGGCTCAATATTGGAATTCAGAAGTCCATTGAAAGGTCCATCTTAATTCTCCTAAAGGCCCCTCAAGTAGCCCAATTACAGTCCAATAAATAAAAGGTGCTTAAAATAAAATAAATGATTGTTGCCTAATATTTTGTTTTATTTCGAAAATATTAAAGAAGAGGGAGAAGAAATTTTCTTGAAAAGATTTAATGGAAAGGATATAAGTATTTTTGGAATACAAGATTATCTCATAAATTCAAGAAATCTCCCACTTGGTTTCTTTAATAGAAGATTTTTGAAAATTTTGAATAAGAAAGGGAAGAAAGATTTTATTGATTTTCTTGGAAAGATTTTATGGAAAAAGATATGTATTCTTGGAATACAAGAATATCTCATAAATTCAAGAAAGATCCAATCTTGCAAATCTTCTTAAAATTTTCGAAAATTAGGAGTAAATAAGGGTGTGAGATTTTTGTGGAAAAATACACATGGAAAGAAGAATATATGGGATATATTCAAGATTTCTTGGAGATCAAGAAAAGATCTTTCCTAACCCTAATTGGACTCCAAATTCTCGACCACCCCCCTTCTTATAAATAGGGGATGAATTTTTCATCCCCAGTGCAATTCCATGTGCTTAAAATATTAGAAATCCACAAAGGTGGTGCAATAATTTTATTTTTTCCTTTGTTTTATAAATCGTTCATCGGAGAACCTCCCACCGAGTTATTGAGCGAGGACTTGAGAATACTTGAGAAGGAGTTTTGTTTGGTAGCCAGATACTTGATCCTGTCCATCTCAGACTGTCTCTCCAATGGGTACGTTTACGTAAACTCCTAGAAATTTTGCATGTTAGGATCTTTTACATGAATTTTATTTGCATGTCGTTGTTGGCGTAATTATTATTTGAATTCACTTAGGTAAATTCATGCTAGTAATAATTGTTAATTTAAATTTGTGTTTATGAGGTCATCCCGATAGATCCTGGCATATGTTATCCCAACACATTGCCCACTCTAACTAGGGGTCACTTCGCCTACTTCATCACTTTTACCGACGATTTCTCAAGATATGGATACGTGTATCTTATGAAACACAAATCTGAATCTTTTGAGAAATTCAAGGAGTTTAAAGCTGAAGTATAGAAGCAACTTGGTAAGAGTATAAAGACTCTTCGATCGGATCGAGGAGGTGAATACCTTAGCCACAAGTTCATTGATTACTTGAAGTTACATGAAATCCAATCTCAATGGACTCCTCCCCGAACACCGCATATGAACGGAGTATCCGAGAGGAGAAACAGAACCTTGTTAGACATGGTAAGGTCCATGATAAGCTTTTCTTCTCTCCCTACATTCTTATGGGGATACGCGTTACAAACCTCAATTTACATTACGAATAGATTCCATCCAAATCGGTTGAGCATACGCCTATATGAACTATGGTGTGGCAAAAGCCAACTTTTTCACATATCAAAACGTGGGGTTGCCCCGTGAATCGTGAAAAAAGATGCTCACCGATAAGTTGGAATCCAAAGGTGAAAAGGGTTACCTTGTGGGATATCCTAAGGAAACGAGGGCATTTTTTTATCTACCGAGAAACAAACGATAATTGTTTCTAAAAGGCCGTTCCTAGGAAGACTATGTATTTAGGAACAAAAGCCGTAAGATGATAGAACTTGAAGAAATTCAGAACCACAGGATGACCAAGAGACTGATATCTTGTCAAAGAAATGTGACAAGGAATCAGTGGGAGCATTTAGCACCTCTCATGGTGGAAGTTTATCACTTAGTGATCCTCTTTCGGCCAAATGGGAGAGTAATTGGAGTTGATTGTCTTATAGAACAAAATCCAAGGAAATTTGAATGAGAACAAAGATAGTTCAAACTCCCCGCCTAGAGGCATCTCAAGTGTTGCTCTTGAGGACTCTGGGACATTGATGAAATCGATGCACCACAAAATTTTCACGATCGTAATGTACACTCGCAGACAACCACAACTCTGTAAGTCCACTAGTATTCGTAATCCGCCCACTAGATATTATGGTTTCCTCGTAGAGGAACACGATGATGTGGAGATCCCGGATAAATACGATCTTATAACTTACACTGAGGCAACATTAGATGTTGACTCAGAGAAGTGGCATGAAGCCATGAAATCCGAGATGGACTCGATGTACACAAATCAAGTCTGGGACTTGGTTGAATTGTCGAAAGGGGTAAAACCCATAGGTTGCAAATGGGTCTACAAGAGTAAGACCGATGCGAACGGCAAGGTACAAACCTACAAGGCTAGGTTGGTAGCAAAAGGTTATAGTCAACGTGAAGGCATTGACTATGATGAGACTTTTTTTGCCAAGATCAAGTCCATTCAATTTTTATTGAGATGCACACTTAGATTATGAAATTTGGCAGATGGATGTCAAAACAGCCTTCCTCAATGGTATGATAAGGTGGTGTTTATGAATCAACCGAAAGGTTTTGTATCTAACCAAAAATCTAACCTAGTGTGTAAGCTTAAACGGTCCATTTATGGACTAAAGCAAGCTTCTAGGAGTTGGAATATCCATTTTGATGAAGCTGTCAAATCATTTGACTTCATCAGAAATTCGGAAGATCCATGCGTTTATTGTAAACGCAGTGGGAGAAATATTGTCTTCATAGTTGTGTATGTTGATGACATATTGATTATGGAAAACAATATCCCTCTCATGCAGTCGGTAAAAGATTGGCTATCAAGGACCTTCATGATGAAGGACCTTGGTGAGGCATGCTACATCTTAGGGATCAAGATCCATAGGGATAGATCCAAGAAGATGTTGGGGACCGGCACATACCAACCCACGAGATAAGGTGTTAAAGCGATTTCGATACGGAGAACTCTAAGAGAGGTTCTCTCACCGACATGTCATGGGATAAAGTCGTCTAAGAAGGATTGTCCTTCCACGAAAGTTTCGATATCCCGCATGAAGGATATACCATATGCATCCGCAGGGGCTCCATCATGTACGCCATGATTTGAACAAGGCCGATGTGGATTTATTAAATAATCCGGTGAACCTCATCAATTGTTGTCAAGTCGACATTAAAAGATTTTGGTTTTACGGTATACACGGAGAGCTAGTTGAAATCGGGTTATGCCGGGCGTAAGTTTCAATCCGACAGGATGATTACAAATCACATGTTATTTCAATGGTGGGGCGGTTAGTTGGAATAGTTCCAAGCAAGAGACTACCGCAGATCAACAACCGAATTAGTACATTGTTTTCGCCAAAGAAGTCGTTCGATAAAACAGTTCTTAAATGAACTAGGGTAGTTCCGAGATAGTCCGATAAAGTCAACTTATGGTGCGGTTGTGCAAGCTAAGGAACTGAGATCCAATAACAGAAACAAGCATGTACTGAGGCGTTATCACTTGATAAGAGAGATAATTGCTAGAGGGGAGATAGAATTAGAATGTGTCCCCACGGAGGATAACCTGGCTGATCCTTTCACCAAGGCTTTGAGTGTTCATGTACACACTAGACATTTTGATGGTCTAGGGGTTAGACATGTAGGTGATTGACTCTAGTTCAAGTGGGAGATTGTTAGTGTTATAGACAATCCTTCAGAAGGACATAATACTCAAATAATATTCAGTATTGGTTTAATATTATTATTTATTTAATATTAAATGTATGGCATTACACTCATTAGAATATTATGTTTGATTGTTTGCATTTATTCTTATATGTGTTCCCTTGAATCACTGCTGTCATTGAGTGTGTGAGAACTCAGATGACTTAAGCACGATTCTTAAATAACCCCAATCGAGGATCATCAAGAAAAGGATATTGATGATGCAATGGAGATTGGTGTGCGATCTAAGATCATACTCTTAGAGAGTGTAGTAAGATCTCACTTACTACGAGATACTAGGTATCTCATGATGGATGCACAAATACCTTAGAGGGTATTGGTATACCCATCCGAGAAACCGCTTTGATGTATATATATGTGTCTACGGTATCTCGTTAGTGGGAGCGATGTGATACTCCTTTGACTTGAGGTCAATACGCAAGACATGTGTGGAGTGATGAACTTTGACCATGACCGACGCTTGCACCCGTCTATGGGTAGATATGGCTTGGATTGGGTTCATCACAAAGTGCGTGTGCGCGTTAGTTGAGCCAAGAAAAGGATTCATTCCTCAAAGTGAATTTAGTGAGAATACTCATCTTCTCATTATAATTAGATCTAAGTCATTGACCAATGCACGTCAACTTAGACTCTGTGACTAAGTGTGACACTAATGATCAATTAGTGATTTGAGATAAACTGATTAAGTTATTTGAATAGACACATCATCATGTTCAAAACTAATCGAGTATTAGTGAATGAAAGGAGAAAAATCGCAATTGTCCACGTTTCAGTTACAGATAGTTGCATGTTTCTCGCAACGTACCTCATAATTTTGAGAATGTCTGATTTATTGACTAGGGTTCAATTAAGACCTTTAGTTTGACTAATCGCTTAGTATATGAGGGCCTATGGGTGACACAACAAGTAGTTCCCTTTTACGGATTATAGTTGGTTGATTAAATGTTAAATTGGATTTAATATTTAATTTATGGAGAAGTAATTAATAATAGATTAATTTATAATTATTATTAATGTTTAATTAAATTGGATTTAATTAAATAAGAACTTCCAATAATTATATTTGAAATATAATTATAGGATTTAATGTATTTGGAAATAAATCGTAGAGATTTTCATATAAGGCATTTGAATTCGTAGAGATTTATATTTAGGGAATTAAATTAAAAGAAATTAATTTAATTCAAGATTAGGGTTTTTATTTCCCTAATTGGGCTAGCTTAAGATTTAAGATGGGCCTCCCTATATATTCAAGCTCTTGGGAATTCACAAACAGAGTTACTTCATATTTTCTCCATAAGATCTAGAGTTTGGATTTTCCTAGCAAATCTGTCTCGGGATTCAACACTGGCAAATCCGTGCAAGTTTGTAATTGGGGATTACGTAGATACCGTAGTAGAGAAATCCGCACTTGAGTTACTGTAAGATTTCTCGTTATGATTATTGTAATTTGTATGCAATTAATTGTTCTTTGTTGGTGAACTTTAATTTCCACTGCGCATGTGATTACGTGTTTTACGTGCCTCTATATTCCAACAAATGGGTCTACAAGCGTAAGACCGATGCAAATGGCAAAGTACAAACCTATAAGGCTAGGTTGGTGGCAAAAGAATATAGCCAACGCGAAGGCATTGACTATGACGAGACTTTCTCACTAGTTGCTAAAATTAAGTCCATTCGAATTTTACTTGCGGTAGCAGCACACCTCGATTACGAGATTTGGCAGATGAATGTCAAAATAGCTTTCCTCAATGAGAACATTGATAAGGAAGTGTTTATGACTCAACCAGAAGGTTTCATATCAAAGCCAAAATCCAATCTTGTGTGCAAGCTTAAACGATCCATTTATGGATTGAAGCAAGCTTCTAGGAGTTGGAATATCCGATTTGATGAGGCTGTCAAATCATTTGACTTCGTCAGAAATTCGGAAGATCCATGCGTCTATCGGAAATGCATTGGGAAGAATATTGTCTTCATAGTTGTGTATGTCGATGACATACTAATTATGGGAAACAATATCCCACTCATGCAGTCTGTGAAAGAATGATTGTCAAAGACCTTCATGATGAAGGATCTTGGTGAAGCCTGCTATATCTTAGGGATCAAGATCCATAGGGATAGATCTAAGAAGATGTTGGGGCTGTCACAGTCCACCTACGTAGATAAGGTGTTGAAGTGATTCGCGATGGAGAACTCTAAGAGAGGTTCTGTTGGGAAATTTATAGTTTTGATGAAAGTTCCAAAAACACATGTAATAGGACCAAAACTGCAATGACCGATGATGTTTATATTACCCGCTATAGGAGATTGATAATGATGTATAGAACAACCGATGAAAAATAGGTCACATATTGAGGGGGAAACTCAATATGTATAGGTCGATCAAGACTCAAAGGATATGACATCCGACAAAGCCGAAACGCAAGATAAGAATGAAAGATCGATCGATCCGATCTAGTCGATATCTCACCAAGTCATAAAGCTCAAACTCAATACTTGAAGATCGATGACTTCCGTAAGATCGCACTGTAAGACCTACATCACCGAGTCCGCTAGTTGATCTTTCAACCGCAAATTGGACATCCAAATAGATCGATCAACCTTCAGATCGATCAGTCACCACCAGTGAATTCGATGTTCACCTAATCATACGCCGATGATCCGAACAAGAAGAATGTCAACCTTAGTTGGAAGAACAAACATGAAAAAATTTAACCAATAAGAACAAGACACGATGATCGGAGCCGACAATTAAGCGGATTTGATGCCGCTTCTAACTCGGATATAAAATACAAGTTCACGCTTTTCGCCATGCCGCTCCTCAAGACGCCACATCAAATCCGCAAAAACCTACCTAATATAGCCTAAAATTCAAATTTTCTCCAACGGCTCTTTGATTTCAAGGTCTACAAATATGGGATCACACTTCAGAGTGAAACAACTAAACACCGAACAATCAAGAAGCTCAAGCAATTATCGATTTCCGCACAAGAACACGTAACAAGAAGATTATTTTTATTAAGTGTTCATCCCATAAGTTCTTAGCATAGAAATCTTTTCATCTAGTCCGTTAGGTCGCTTAACGCTAAAGAAAAGATTTCATAGTTGGAACCAAAAAACAATCTTACCCAAACCCCCAAGTTAGGTTAAGTTGTTTAGCAAGATTTTCATCTAGGTTTCTAGTTTCGATCTTCTGGATGGGTTGAGTGTGAACTCCTTAAACATCTAGTTGGTGTATCGCGGTTGGACTTACACATAAAACAAAGTCCATTGGTTAAGTAGGTTTTGTGATAGGGAAGATTAGGATCGGGTTTGTCCTAACCACTATAAATCTTTTGCCTTTACCGCTTTGATTAATCGACATACACAATCGCACACAACCTTTAAAGCGATACATATTCCAAGTTGAGATTATTAGCATTCCGATCAAACTGGACACTTCAAATAAATCGATTAAAAGATTAACTTTGGAATCTTTATCAAAACCGGTTTTTACACGGTAAAACTTAAGCTTCGCACACATCGTTAAACGAGGTTCGATCCGTTTTTCAGCGATCAATAAGTTGGTTATCAACCAAATCGATTTTTCGACTGATCATGTTATCCCGCCTCACATCCATGAAAAAGTTTTTAAGTCTATTCAGGACTTCTTCACTAAACCCGCTCGGGACCTGAGTAGTTGGTTCTATAGACCATCGACTTTGCGGTATCATCGATTCTTGAGGAAGAATCTTTGTGGTCAATCGAATCGATCTTGAAAAACCTTTTTTTTTAAAAAAAACTCATTCATTTTCCAAAATCACTCAAAGATGGATAACACCTCGTATGTATCATGATCGCCAAGTTCTCAATCGATGAGTATTCGGGGATTGGGCGCCATATATATGTCCAACCATCTAGGTTCGATCAAGGGCGTAATGATGGAAGTCATCGAAAAGAGGACCCATCATCATATATATTACGACAACCCCGTAGCTTGGAGGAGATCCAGATTTTGCCCCGGAAGTCTTGAGACGTAAAAGCCCGGCCTTGATGGATGCAAGAGGAAAGGAAAGCGATACTCTAGATACTATCGCAAGGCATATTATCATGAAAACCATGGATAAGGTCACCAAGGAAAAGATTAAGTATCTCAAATTGCGAAAGCAATGGGATACTCGCTGAAATACGCGAGGGGAAATGACCAGATAAAAAGAATTCGCAGTCGAATCGTAAAGTTGAAAAAATTGAAGATTTTAACGAAACCATCAAACTAACTCGATGGAAGGATTACGATGTCAATAAACAAGCTTTTCGAGAACTTGGTAGAGAGATGTCCGATAAAGATATCAACTACAAAATTTTAAGGTCTCTCACCAAGAAATGGGACATGAAGGTCAAAGAATCAAGGATTGCCAAGACATTTCAAAAATGAAGCCAAGTAGCTTGTTCTTGAGCCTTAAAGCTCACGAAGTTCGATTTGATTGAAAGAGGACAAGTTCGATGAAGATGAGGTGCCCGCCAAGCCTCAACTTCAAAATCGCTTGCTTTTTAAGGCAACCACCTCAGAACGAAGGCCAACGAACTGTTGGGGAATATAATGAGTCAAAGGACGCTTCTTCTTACCAGAAGCTTGAGAAGTTTAACGTCCATCTTGGTAAGTATCAAAGATTTTATAAGGACTATCAACATAGTCGAGGAGAGATAGGAGATCGCCCAACAGATCTCCGTAGAAGAACCAGATCCGATGATCGGAGGATCAAGAGATGAAAGGAAAAGAGATAATCGATAAAAGGAAGAGATAACCAATCGATGTAGAATGCATTACTATCGAGGGAAACCGTTGTCATACTGATCGAGTGATTTGAAGGAAAGGTTCGTGGATCAAGGAGCCGGTTTCAACCGTGAGAAAAAGGTCACTATAGCGCAGTTGCCGGATACGCCTTCTTGTAAGAGAGCAACGTTATTAAGAGCTATGGTTGCCGACACCTCAGAATTGAATTCTTTAAAGATCTGGATACTCTTCAGAGAAGACAACCGATGAAGACTTCTTGAAAATGAAGATCGATATTCTCTTCGCATAATGATGAGATCTTCTTAACGGCTTGGAGGACCAACTGAGGAAACCTCCAAACTATTTTACAGTATCATTAAGGGCGGGAGATTTTAAATTTACTCGAAAGCAATTGCTTGAGGATCTCTCCAATGCAAAAGAGACACTTATGCTATAGTGGAAGTTTGAAAATGATAATCGAGGACCGTAAATAATCACTAAGCTAAAGAGAATGGTCTCAAGAAAGCCTCCAACTTAAATCAACAAACCGCTCGTAAGGCAACCGAGGAATTTGAAATTCAAAGTTAAAGCTTCGATCAGACAAGCGATCAAAGATCACCGGCAATTAACAAACAAAGAGTTCGATGACTTCAAAATCCCGCAAAATTTGATGAGCGTCGAAAAGCATGAAAGTCTAAAATCATCCGAGGATAATCAGAAGAAAATAGAGGTTTTTACAAAATCATCTAAAACTGCATTCAAGACATGAACACCTATTTTCAACAACGACACAAGAAGGACTGGCTATGAAAACCCTTCCACATCCTCAAAAGCCCCGGTGATTCATCTCAAAAAGATGTAATCGACGAGTTTCTCGACAAAGATACACCAAAAGCCAAACATGTATCTAATAAGGAAAAAGACCGGTTGAAGCGGTAAAGGCAGAAGGTCAACTGTAGGGAAATGGACCCCAACGGTAAAAGCATCACCGAGGAATCAACGTGAAGAACCCAGCTTTTCCGAAGAGACCTCAACTCGATCAACAGATCGAATCGTAAAAGACAACCAGAAAAGGGAAGTCCAATCTGAGACCCAATCAAGGTCACCATTTAATAAGCATGCTTCGTAAACCTAAAAAACCACCTATGCCAAAAAGATATGAATCTTTTGATGGTAGCAAATGCATCTACCCCTATGAGACTGAACCATTAATCGGATAAAAAAAGAAGACAAATGGAAAAGATAAATCCCAAGTCTTCTAAGTCATCCAAGGTTCACACTAATAATCATACAAAACAGAAAGATATAAAGAGACGATGATTATGTTGACAAGTATGGGAGACAAATCAGTCTTCGATCTAACCGATCACAATAGAAGTGCTCGCTTGTATGGATTCCCAAAACTAATCCTAACCCCTCAGACCCAATCCAAAAGGGTACCTAAAGCCCGACCGACAGATGTTCGCGGGTCCGCCAACAAAGCGAGGTGTGCAAGCAACTATCGGGTACATCGATAGTGGATGTTCAAGGCACATGACAGAAGCAAGCACCTCCAAATTTCATACATAGAATGTAAAGGCCCGCGTGTACTTTCTTTTCGGTGATGATAACTTTGGTTATACCAAAGGATTAGAACCTTAGAGAATGATGATGTACAAGTAATGGAGTCTCAGATGTCGAAGGTCCAAGCACAACCTATTATCGGTTTCACAAAGTGCGACAACGGATTCAAGGTGTTGAGTTCTCGATCGATCAATGCACTATCAAGAATCGAGCCACTCAACAGATTTTGCTAATCGGGTTCAAGGAAAGGGACGATCTACACAAAGCAGATTGGAACAATCGCCCAAGAAACGCATGCCCGATTGTCAAGAGTTCCAAAAAAAAGTAAATTGCTCGCACAAAAGAATGAGCCATCCGAACTTTAAAACTCTTAATAAGATAGAAGGATGTCTCTAGTGGAAGGACTTCCAATGAAGTATTTCAAAGGATCGACATGTATCGCATGTCGGAAGGGAAAACAGTCAAAGCTTCATTCAAGGGGATTCGGGACCGCATCCAAAGCAGAGTATCGCAAATGCTTTCATATGGATCTATTTGGACCCGCTTACACCAAAGAAGTCTCAACGGACAAATATAGGTAATCGTGGGATGACTATTCCAAGTTTATTCGGTTATATTCTTACGTAAGAAGAATGAGACGACAACGAAGATACCCGAGCCGCTAAAAAGATTACAAAATGAGAATAGAGTAAAAATCGACGATAAAGGTACGCATTTGAACTCTTTTTATTAATCGATTTTTGCTCTAAGTTTGGTATACAAATGAAACATCACCGCAAGGACGCCACAACAAAATGGAGAATGAATCTGGAGGAACAGAACTCTCAAAGAAGTCGCCAAGACGATGTTTTAACATGCAATACCAAGCCGCTTTTCGGGTAGAAGCAATCAACACTGCATGCCATATTCGTAACGTATGTCTTCCGACTAAGGCTCACTACAAAACACCCTATGAACTATGGAAGGACGTAAAACCTCGTGGTTTCCTACTTCCATGTTTTTTTGGGTGTAAGTGTTTCATACACAACAATGGGAAGAGTCGGGTTGAAAACCTTTGAGGAGTCGATGAGGGTATATTCTTAGGATATTCCTCATCTAGAATGCTTTTGGTTTACAATGCATTTAACCCTACTTGTGGAAGAAACACCCCATGTAGTCTTTGATGAAGCATCTTCCGAACAAGAGAAATTTGCCCGAAGAACAAGATGTACCGATCAACGAAAGTACCGATGCTCGTAAAATGGATCGCCTAATGATCAAGGAAAAAGAATCAAAAGAATAAAGATACATTCCAGATCTAATCGATTCACCAGATCATTCAGATCCTAAGGTACTAAAAACTATTTGTGAAGAAGTTCGACATACCGAGAGACAAGATCAATCGAACCATCCGGTTCAGGGGAACATCTGAAGTTCCCACTTCTAATGATATCAAGACATGATGAGTCCAACATCACCGAGACTTGTTCTTATCAAGTGGATCATAACTCGCACCACTCCCAATCGCTAGTAATGAAATTTTATCGTAAACGGACGATGTTCTCCAAACCGACGCAAATCGTAATGAAGGACTCGGATAACCGGGCCATCCAACCGACCGATAATCGGAGACCCATCCGATAAAGTTAAAACTAGACATCGATTGGTGAAAGTGCCATGTATTGTTGTTATCCGCCTATGAAGGAACCAACAACAATAGAGGAAGCTCTACAAGACGCAAAAGTCGGATTCTAGCCACGCAGGAGGAGCCGAAGCAGTTCGAGAGAAATCAAGTTTGGGAACTAGTGGACGCATCAAGTCATCAAGACGTTATTGGCACGGCGGGTATTCAAGAACAAGAGAGATGAGAAAATGTCATCACCGTAAATAAGGCAAGACTTGTTGCTAAGGGGTATTCACAATCGAAGGAATTAATTATGATGAGACCTTTGCACCGGGGCCGCCGCTTAGAAGCCATTCGGGTTGCCGCATATGCTTCCCACAGAGGGTTCATCGCGGTATCGATGGACGTAAAGAGTGCTTTCTTAAACGGGGTACTAGCAGAGGAAGTTTATGTCTAACAACCTCCGTGCTTTGAAAAGGGCAACCAGTGTACCGCCTAAGAAAAGCTCTCTATGGCTCAAACAGCTCCTCGAGCTTGGTATGATACACTCTCTCGGTTCTTGATCGAAGTGGGTTCACTAAAGGAACAAAGGACGTAACCTTATTCGTAATAGAAGATGGAAAAGATATTCGATGGTTCAGATGACGCGGATTTACATCATCTTTGGATCTCCCAACAAAAGTCTATGTGGAAAGATTCAAAGAACCGATGCAAGGGAAATTCGAGATGTCCATGATGGGATGATGAATTACTTTTGGGGTCTTCAAGTAAAGCAAAGTACGGCGGATATTCAAATCGCCAAGAAAGTACACTAGGAATTTATCGCTAAATTTGGAGTTCAAAATTGTAAGGAAGCCAAAATTCTATGATGACCGGATTCAAGATGGATCCGGATGAGGATGGTCGAAAAACAAATCGAAGGAATATAGGGCTCTCATTGATCTCTACTATACCGATCAACAGACTGTGATATATAACCTTCGCAAAAGGGTGTATGTGCGGATTTGTGCAAATCCAATGATAAGTCACCTAGAAGCGACTAAGCGGATTTCAAGTATCCAAGGGGACAAGAAACCTTGGTTTATTTTACCCATCGATGATAATCTAGAGCTTAGTGGGTATTTCGATTTCGATTATGGAGGTTGCAAGATTGTTTAAAAATCCACCTCGTGAACTTGTCGGTTCTTAGGAAGAAAACTAATCTCGTGGTTTTCAAAAAAGAAGGAACATCGTTGCAACATCCACTACCAAGCGTAATATATGGTCTGCAGGAAGTCAAGTTGTTCCCTATTTCGCCCGCTTAGTGCAAGAAATGAGGATTATAACATTGAAACTAAGAATGTACCTATTTTCTGACAAATAATAGTCTATTGCAATCACTCGTAATCTCGTTTCTACATACAAGATGCAAGCATGTGGATGTCGTGCACCATTTTATAAGAGATCATGTTGAAAAGAAGAATATCATAATGGAAAAGATTCATATCGATATACGAAAAGTCGATATTCTAACCAAGCCACTAACCGAGGTCGATTCGTGAGAATTGTGCAATGAGCTAGGCTTCGGATCTTGGAGAAAATGCACCTAAAATGTTTGATGGAATGATCTCCGTAACCAAATGGTTAAGAAACTAATCAGTTCAAGAGAAATCGGGTTGAATTTGGTATCTCAATCGATCGTAAGATCATCAAGGAACTGATATGAGAAAGGTATCGATCGATTTAAAGTTTATCGATTAAATGAATCGATCGTTTAAAGGATTATCCGATTAAATATGTTCGGTTATACTTTGTAAGTCGATTGTCAAATTCAACAAGATTCACAAGTGGTATTCACAAGATTAAAGCTTAAAATCGCATAAGGATACGGTGAATTTTACACAACAATGAAATAATGTAAATTTTCATTAATAAAGACCAAGGTCGTTACATTACAAGATACAAGTACAAGGGGACCCTGGAGGTCAAGACATAAACCCTAAACCCTAAACCCGAAAAAACCTTAACACTAAACCTTCATCCTAACCCTTGAAGAAGTGGGAGAGAGAGATTTTAAATCGATGCTCTCATTTTCCCCACTTCACAAGGGTGAGAAAGGCTTTTAAAATAATCCTAAAGCCCTCTCAAGCTAAAACCAATGGGAGAGAGAGGCCTTGATAGGATTTTTAAGCCAGAGCCCTAAGAAAGAGTCAAATGGGCTCTCCAACTGTTAAATGGTGAGTTGATATACGGGCATCACCGTTGTCGATGCGCACTGCACATCAAACTCATGTTCATTTTCGATTCGTTGATGCGGGTTACGTTATCTCGATAGACACACAAGGTGCATACGGTAAGGAGAAGTGTCTTTCGGGCCATGCGATAGCGTAACCGCCTCGATGGTAGAGAAGCTTGGCAACGATTGTATGTGAAATCTTTGATGACGACGAAGACAAAGGATAAGGGATATGGATGATTTGAGAAGTCAAATCATTGAAAAAAGGGGTAAAGGTGATTTTAAGTTTCACAGGAAATAAGGGTTCACCGTAATGCATGATTTTACAAAGAAGATAAGTATGGTGAATGGGTTATGTTGTGTAAAAACAATTGGTCCAATTTATAGAGACCAAGCAAGGATGCAAATGCAAATTTGATTTCAAAAAGCCTTTTAGAGAAATTTGCATCACAAGGACAAATGTAGAAATCACGAACCGATAATTGGATAAATTTACGACGATTGACATATCAAGAGATTCGCATTTATAATTACGATGTCAAATCGCGCCAACTTAGGGAATAGAAGCTACTATTCTAGACTAAGTTTTGGCGGTAACACTTATCCCAAGAATTGGCTTGATCGAGAAGAATCGATTAGGGTCAACTAAAAATCGACATATTCGATCGATGAGGGAGATCACCGAGCTTGAAACTCCAACAAATCGACACATCACTATGGGAAAATGTAAATATCGTTGAAGGGGGAACTTCAACCCATCAAGGAGGATCGGGGAAATCGACGATTCAGGAAGATCACTTGAGCTTGAAACTTCAACAAATCGATGCAAGTGAAGAAGATCGTTAAAAGGAATTGGGAAATTTTAAGCTTTAGGGAATACTAAGATCAACAAGTGAAATCAACATGGACAAGTGGTATTGATCGACATAATATCACCAACCAGATACGCCTTTTTTTTTTTTTGTTTTTGCTTATTTATCGGATCTTATCTCGATATTATTTGCTTTATTGACCCATTATCCTTCAGGACGTATTCCTCGCAAATCATTTAACGCGGACGGGGGGAACATGTATTAACCGCTACTAAATGTGCTTTTAAATCCAAAAGGTTTTCAGACGTGCTTTTCCCCGACCCTACGATCAAAACCGCTTAACTGGAGCGCTCAATCTTTTCAAACGGTTGATCTTCCAAATCTTGTCTTCTTTTTTTCCTCCTCGTTTTTATAAAGATCATCAAAACCATACCGTAGTTTTCCATTTCACAAACTTGCGATTTATTCTCTCAAAACTCCAGATTACTTCTCTCAGATTCAAAGTGTTTTTTCCTAGGTTTCAAAATCATCCTTAGAAAAAAAATGTAATCTGTAATTTATGTTTATTTGATTTTTTTTTTTAAATCCATTGATCTTAAATGTTTTTATCCTCAGTGTTATGCTTTATTGTTTCTTGATTTCCGCGATATGTGATGTTCTTATATATATATGCACAATTTAAATCAGTCCATCCTTTGTAGATACCCACGGAATGGGAAAGATCATGTGCAATTTGCGGGAATCGAAACAAAGATTGTGGATGATAAGTTGACAGTTCAATATCAAGATCGAATCCATGGAGGTCGAGCAAATTTCATGAAAAAGCGTGTTTTGAGCCTTTTTATACGCTTCACCGCAATTGATGCAAGATGAAGCACTAGAATTCCTAAGGAATTTAAGAGTGGATACGGATGTTCCGTGAAATGAACCGCTTCTCGATAAATCAACGGAGAAGAAATCGACCGATTTAATGATGATATAACCCGCCTGCATTCAAACCTACCAAAAGGATGGATCTCGCCCGCTTCATTACAAGGAGAACGAAGATGAGCCGATCGTCGAAAGAGTTTTTTGAGAGAGGCCGACAAACATCATATCAGTTTTGTCGCCAATGCTCAAGAGGAAATACCGATTGTTGTTCGACATATTGTCAAAAACAATTATGGGTATCAGATTCAGCCCAGATGCTTTTTAAAAATGTACAAAGATTTCGCAATAATTGATGAAGCCAAGAACATCAATTGGCACGGTTCCTCAAGGCCATTTCGCTTCCAAGAACATGAGAAATTTGGAGTAAATGAACCGAAAGGTATATATCTCGAAGAAAAAGATCGCTAATCTCAACAAGGTTGCGCTTATTCGAAAAGATAAACCGCCTAATGCCGAATGGGGAAGATTTGAAGTCCTATAAGGCTTTTCACAAACCACTTCAAACCATCTTTGGGCCACCAGACGATGATATCATGCCAACCCCCAAAGTCAAAGAAAGGAAAAAGAAGCAACTTCGTTTACACCGGATGCCCCGGAAAAGAAAAAAAGAAAAACGGTGAAGGCCTGCGAGAAGAGGAGGTCAAGGGGAAAGCAAGCCTCCATGACTCGGATGCTTGAAGATGAGTCGATGAAGAAAGAGCGCCAGATCAAGTATGTTGCAACACAAAAATCTGTGAAAAATTTCGCCAGATCATTTAGCCGAACTAGGAGATTCACCACTCGGTTAATGGACCTTTAGCATGTCTCTCCTATTCTTCCACCTGCCCTAAATGATAACCGAAAAAGTTTCGATGGGAATGTATTTTTCTCCACAAAGAAACCTCCTGGATTTATTTCAAGCACAATTAACCTTCCACATCTCATCAAACGAACCGATGCATAATTCCTCGAGTCCAGATCAACAAAGATCATAAATCGAAATTGATTTAACGCGAATCGAAAAGAGAAATTGATGAGTTGAGAATCGTCGCCCATCCCGTCATAAGAGAATTATGGAGATCCTCACCGAGAGATCTTATTAAAAAGCTTGGACTTTATAATAATTATTGAACAGAATGATTAAAGCGGATGAGTTTAATATTTTACATGAGGAAATTCGCTAAAGTGGGATCACCAAATGAAGCCGATAATCGCAAATCCACAAAGCTCGATCCACGCGAAGTTGGGGGTTGGGCTTAACAGATTTAATTATTTCAAGCAGATGCTATCATGAAGGATGCAGAGTCGCCGATGATAGTGGAGGAGGTGTTGCAGCTTCATGACCAACCACCGGAGGCACAAACAATCGAATCGCATCAAGTGACACCCAACATTCCAACATCACACGTCACTATCGATCAACTTCGGAGATCAAATCTTGTCTCAAAGATCTCCGAAAAGAAGAAGTTGAGGGATCGATAATCGATCAAAGCTCCATTGCCATCAAAGAAATAACAGATCAAAGGAATTGGCTATTTTGATTGGGCAATCAAAGATCGGTTCTCCCAAATCAGGTTCATTACCGAATCGATAAAGACCGTTGATGCCAAATCGATTTCGTGGATCAACAACAAGTTTTTTTCGATGCTCATCGACAAGCTAGAATTGATGAAGAGAAACTTGACAAACCGATTAAAACACTTCTATCGCCATGGAATCACAAGATCGAGCCGATATCGAAGATTCAAAATCTAATCAAGCTCAAACTCAAGGCATATTGTTGCAGATCTCAACAGGTATAGAGCCAATTTTTGTTCTCTCGAATTCCCCTACTCACTACTTTTTTTGATCAAACAAAAAGGGGGAAGGATGTAATGAGAAACCAACCGACATAACAAAAGGACATCACAAATTCGGATCATGAAAAAGATGTCCAAAGAAAGAGAAAAAGAAGCCGAAAAAAGCCAAGAAGAAAGAAGTAAAAAAAAATGGCAGAGGCTGAAAAATTTGAAGAAGAAATTCAGACGAGAGCGAAGAAAGGAAGGGCTGGAAAATCCGTACGTAACCTAAGTCGCCAAAGAAGAGTTGATGAGATCATCCCAAAAACTGGGCCAAGCATGCTAAGAAATTTGAGGAATGGAATAAGATCGAGTGAATGGCTTCGGATGCCTTTATTCTTAATCTTGTTCCACAAGAAGAATCTCTCGATGAAGAATTCTCTGTTGGTTAGAAAATAAATACCCGGATTTTTCAAGTATCTCTGAAAATGAGGCCAAGCTTATCAATGTAAAAAATAACTCGCCAAGAGTATGATCCGATGGATTACTCAAGAAGGCGTATGGCTCATTTGACAGATTGGCATTTCAAAGATTCTATTTTGACATCCCGCTAACGCACATAAATCGATCCTCAGATCGATGATGTCAAATGGAAACTTTATCGATTTTCAACGCACCTCAAGATCAAAAGAGATGCCGAAGGATACAAGCCTAAAAGAGTGAAGAATCAAGACTACTCAGATCATTTGTTTTATTTACAAACTTTTTTCGATGTAACATGTAATCAACATTTATTAATGAGAAAAGTTTATTTTCCGATCCTAAGACAAAGTCTCATTGTCTTCCCGATTATATGCTCTTAATCGTTCTATTTTTTTTATCAATCAGATTTGGTTTCTCAAAGTGTTTTGGTTTCATCAAAAAGGGGGAAATTGTTGGGAAATTTATAGTTTTGATGAAAGTTCCAAAACACATGTAATAGGACAAGTCAAACTGTTAAATGAATCGATGTTTATATTACACCGCTATAGGAGACCAGTTGATAATGATCAGATAGAACAACCGATGAAAAGATAGGTCACATATTGAGGGGAAAACTCAATATGTATAGGTCGACCAAGACTCAAAGGATCACCGATATCCGACTGTGCCGTAATACAAGACAAGAACGAAGATCGGATCGATCCGATCTAGTCGATATCTCACCAAGTCATAAAGCTCAAACTCAGAATACTTGAAGATCGATGACTTCCGAGGAAGATCGGACGTAAGACCTACATCACCGAATCCGCTAGTTGAAGCTAAGTCAACCCAAGCACTGTAAGACTCCATCAGTAGATCGATCCATTCAGACCGATCAGTCACCACCTGTGAAATCGATGTCTCACCTAATCATACGCGATCGATGATCCGAACAAGAAGAATGTCAACCTTAGTTGGAAGAACAAACATCAAAAGTGCGCGTCATAACCAATAAGAACAAGACACGATGATCGGAGTTTACAATTAAGGGATTTGATGCCGCTTCTAACGGATATAAAATACAAGTTCACACTTTCGCCATGCTGCCTCCTCAAGACGCCACATCAATCTCGCAAAACTCATTTAATATAGCACGAAATTCAAATTGCTTCTCCAACGGCTCTTTGATTTCAAGGTCTATAAATATGGGATCACACTTCGTGAAAGTGAAACAACTAAACACCGAACAATCAAGAAGCTCAAGCAATTATCGATTTTCGACAAGAACACGAACAAGAAGATTAATTTTTATTAAGTGTTCATCCCATAAGTTCTTAGCATAGAAATCTTTTCATCTAGTGTTAGGGTCGCTTATACGCAAGAAAAGATTTCATAGTTGAACCAAAAAATAATCTTACCCAAACCCCAAGTTAGGTTAAGTTGTTTAGACTAGGGTTTCTAGTTCGATGAAAGGATCGGTTGAGTGTGAACTCCTTAAACATCTAGTTGGTGTCTTGTGTTGGACTTACACATAAAACAAAGTCCATTTGGTTAAGTAGGTGCCCCTTGTGATAGGGAAGAGTGGACGTAGGGACTGGTTTGTCCGAACCACTATAAATCTTGTGTGCCTTTACCGCTTTGATTCGACACAATCGCACACAACCTTTAAAGCGATACATATTCAAGTTGAGATCGATTAGCACCAAGCTTCGATCCGATCAAACTTGACACTTCAACCAACCGATTAAAAGATTAACTTTGGAATCGATTTATCAAAACCGATTTTTCACACGGGTAAAACTTAAGCTTCCGCGACACATCGGTTAAACCGATAGTTACCGAATCGATCCGCCTTCAGCGACAAGAAGTTGGTTATCGGCCCAAACCGATTCATCAAGACTTTTGATCAAAGCTAATCGCCTCACACCGATTCAAGCACAAAAAGTTTTTTAAGTCTATTCACCCTCCCCTCTAGACTTACGCCTCACTAAACCCGCTCGGGACCTCTGTGTTCTCTACCGTCATGTCATGGGATAAAGTTGTCTAAGAAGGATTGTCCTTCCACAGACGCTGATATCCGACGATGAAGGACATACCATATGCATCCGCAATTGGGTCCATCATTTACGCCATGACTTGCCACAAGGCCAGATGTGGCCTTTTGCCAAAGACCATCTGGAAGATACCAATGTAATCCCGTGAACCTCATCAATTGTTGTCAAGAACATTCTCAATTACCTCAGACGTACCAAAGATTGCTTCTTGGTCTATGGAGGTCATCCGTAACTAGTTCTTCTTTGGTTATGCGTAACGAAAGAATTTCAATCTGACTGTGATGACTATAAATCTCAGTCAGGCTATGTGTTCACTCTCAATGGTGGGGCAGTTAGTTGGAATAGTTCCAAACAAGAAACTACCGCAGATTCAACAACCGAAGATGAGTACATTGCAGCGGCGGAAGCTGCCAAAGAAGTTGTCTGGATAAAACAGTTCTTAAATGAACTAGGGGTAGTTTCAAGTGCCAACAGTCCAATAAAGTTATATTGTGACAATACTGGTGCGGTTGCGCAAGCTAAGGAACCGAGATCCAATAACAGAAACAAGCATGTACCGAGGCATTATCACTTGAGAAGAGAGATAATCTCTAGAGGAGAGATAGAGTTAGAACGTGTCCCCACGGAGGATAACCTGGCTGATCCTTTCACCAAGGCTTTGAGTGTTCATGTACACACTAGACATTTTGATGGTCTAGGGGTTAGACATGTAGGTTATTGGCTCTAGTTCAAGTGGGAGATTGTTAATGTTAGTGTCCTAGAGATAATCCATTGTAAGGACATAATGCTCAAATAATATTCAGTATTGATTTAATGTTATTGTTTATTTAATATTAAATATATGGTGTTACACTTATTATAATATTATGTTTGTTGTTTGCATTTGTTCTTATATGTGTTCCCTTGAGTCATTGTTGTCATTGAGTGAGTGAGAACTCAGATGACCTAAGCATGATTCTCAAATAGCCCCAATCGAGGATCATCAAGAATGGGATATTGATGATGCAATGGAGATTGGTGTGCGATTTGCATCATACTCTTAGAGAGTGTAGTGAGATCTCACTTACTACGAGATACTAGGTATCTCATGATGGATGCACAAATATCTTAGAGGGTATTGACATATCCATCCGAGAAACCGTTTGATGTAGTTCCACTATATGTGTCTACGGGCGTCTCGGTTAGTGGGAGCGATGTAATACTTCTTTGACTTGAAGTCAATACGCACGACATGTGTGGAGTGATGAACTTTGACCATGACCGGCGCTTGCACCCTTCCATGGGTAGATATGGCTTGGATTGAGTTCATCACGAAGTGCATGTGTGTGGTAGTTGAGCCAAGAAAAGGATTCATTCCTCAAAGTGGATTTAGAGATAATACTCACCTTCTCATTATAATTGGATCAAAGTCATTGGCCAATGCATGTCAACTTGGACTTTGTGGCCAAGTGTGACATGAATGATCAATTAGTGATTAGAGATAAATCGATTAAGTTATTTGAATAGACACTTCATCATGTTCAAGACTAATCGAGTATTCGTGAATGAAATGAGGAAATCACAATAACCCATGTTTCAGTTACAGGTAGTTGCACGTTTCTCGCAACGTACCTCATATATTGAGAATGTCTGGTTTATTGTCTAGGGTTCAATTAAGACCGTTAGTTTGACTAATCGCTCGATATATGAGGGCACTATGGGTCACACAACAAGTAACGGTTGTTTACTAATTATAGTTGGTTGATTAAATGTTAAATTAAATTAAATATTTAATTTACGGAGAAGTAATTAATAATAGATTAATTTGGAATTAATTATTATTAATATTTAATTAAATTGGATTTAATTAAATAAGACTTACCAATGATAATATTTGGAATATTATTGTAGGATTTAATATATATGGAAACAAATCGTAGAGATTTGTCATATATGGGATTTAAATCCGTAGAGATTTATATGTGGGAAATAAATCTAAGAGATTTATTTTAAATAAAGATTAGAGATTTTATTTCCTAATTAGGTTAGCTTGAGACTTAAGCTAATCATCTCATATATATATGAGCTCTTGGGAATTCATAATACGTGAATTCATATTCTCTATCAAATCTCTAAGTTAGAATTTTCCTAGCAAATTCATCTCAGGGATTCAACGCTGGCAGATCTGTGCGAATTAATAATGACCATTACGTGGATACCATAGTTGAGGAATCTGTGTACGAATTGTTGTAAGAATTATGTTTACGTTTACTCGTATTTAATTATGCAATTAATTGTTCGTTGTTGGTGAACTTTAATTTCCGCTACGCATATATTACGTGTTTACGTGCCTCTAAATTCCAACAGAAAGTGGGGGTATAATGGGCTTTTCAAACACACTTTTGGACCTATGAGTACTCTAAATTTAATTTTGGACCTAGGAGTACTTGATGGGCCATTTTTGGACCTAGTAGTACTTATTTCTATAATTTATGGAGAATTAATTAATAATAGATTAATTTGAAATTAATTATTATTAGTGTTTAATTAAATTGAATTTAATTAAATAGGAATTCACAATAATAATATATGAAATATTATTATAGGATTTAATATATATGGAATCAAACGTAGAGATTTGACATATATGAGAATTAAATCCGTAGAGATTTTATATGTGGTAAATAAATCTAAGAGATTTATTTAAGGGGAGCCACTAAACACACCCATTAATCCTCCATTCACACCCCACCTACTAAACTCACCCCATTAAAATTTTAAAATTAATTTGTATTACTAAACCCACCCCAAATCAATACCATTATACCCTTCTCCCCAAAAAAAATAAAATCACTTATTCCCCTTTTCAACAGCAGCGTGCGTACGGAAAAAAAAAAGGTCTTCCGCTTTGATTCTCATGGAACAAAATCGAAGGTGAACTCATGAACAATGACTCGAAAATCGGTCATTCAAAGGTAATAAATTCATACAAATTCACGTGTGTTCGGCCGTAGGGTTATGTATAGATTCACTGGTGTTCGTCCGACTAATCATGCACAGATTCATTACCGTTCGGCCCCTTGGACCGAACACTACTAATTTTTTTTGCACGGCAGTTTACGCCGAGTAATCTCGCCTACGTTCACTCACGATTTTAAATTTTAACGGTGACGCGATTAAATCCTAAAAATACCAAAGTTTTTGCATAAAAAATGAAAAAAAAAATAAAAAACCCCTAAAAATACTGACATTAATGTGCTTGTTTGAACTTTCACGTTTCATGACTATAATGATTGAAATTGAATAAAAAAGATAAAAGGGTTTATGGGCGTGAATTTCAAGAAATAATGTTTTAGCGTTTATAATTTACGGATTACTTATGTAAATAAAATCTAATTTTATATCTATTTATATGAGGGCATTATAGTCATTTTTGTATGTCTATTTTTATCTTAAATATTATGGGGTGTGAATGGAGGACCATGGGGTGTGTTTAGCGGCTCTCTTATTTAAATAAAGATTGAGGATTTTATTTTCCAATCAGGTTAGCTTAAATTTTCCTAGCAAATTCATCTCGGGATTCAACGCTGGCAAATTCGTGCAAGTCCGCGATTGGGGATTACGTGGATACCGTAGTTGAGAAATCTGCTTTCGAGTTATTTTAAGATTTCTTGTTATGATTATTGTAATCCTTTATGCAATTATATGATTCGTTGTTGGTAAACTGTTTAATTTCGTTGCGCATGTATTACGTGTTTACGTGCCTCTATATTCCAACAGATTGTGATGAATTGTGTTATTGAACTTTGATATTTTATATCATTGAATCATAGTGCTTTAATTTTTTTTTTATAAATATATTATATTTTAAATGTGTTTACTTTTTAAAAATTTAAATGTAAATATCAAATTATAAATTTGATAATATACAAATATTAGATAAATTAAATTGATTAAATTAAGAATATTTTAAGAGAATATTCCCATTGATTTAAAATTTGAGTGCCATGGTTGGAAGTGATTTTATTATTAGAGATAAATTTGGAAACAAATTTAGTGAAGTGGAGGCAAATTTGCTTCACCCCATTGGAAATGCTCTAATCACAACTCCGTCAAAACACCCAGAGACCCAAACACCGTAAACTCAAACTCAATATAAGTACCCAGTAGAACCCGGACACTCAGAGACCCAAACACCGTAAACTCAAACTCAACATAAGTTCAGTAGAACCCGGACACACCGTATAATAAGTATATGACCCATCATAATTTTTTTATTTATTTTTTGACAGGACCCACCAATAAATTCAAACTCAACATAATTGTAGAAATTCAAACTCCTCTAACATAAATAACTACTAATTTACATGATTTATATATGAAATTTACAACTAAATCATATACTGTATTATTTATATACTTTACTAAGCATTGATGATGGAGTCTTTCAAATTCAATTTTCTACTATTAGATAAGGAGTCACGACTATTGAATTAACTTTTAAGTTCCAAAATCAACCCTGCCGGTTTCTAATTATGTATTGGTATAATTAATTATGGTGAATTAAGTAACAAGAAAATGGATAATTGACTCCTAATTATTATTAATCTTATTTATATATAATAATAAATAATGTACATACATACAAAGAACACTGAAAATTAGTATAATATATACGCTAAATAAGCACCGTTTTTGTACGAAAACAGAAAACTATGTAACCGCTATATATTTCAGTATATATATTTATTATTTATATTTATTTTATAATCAATAGAACCAGGGGAAAGCTCCGACGCCCTTCTCCTCCCTCACAATTTGGAAAGAAGTATCTTTTGCCGCCTCCGCCCACAAGTAGGAATCATCAACTTCCGGCAGACTCACATTCAAATTCTTCAATATCCCACTCTTACTCACATATTCGCCCGAGTAATTTTTATTAATTTTTATTATTGTTATTATTATTATTATTATTATTACTGTCCCCCAAAATTGGCCAATTGAAAGGGGCGGGAGCAGCTGGAGCGGCGGCAGGGATTTTGTCCTGTTCCAAGTGGGGCAAATTGAGGTTGGCGTCGGGGCCGAAGAGTTTACGGGCGGCGGCGTCGTAGGCGACGGCGGCGTCGTAGGAAGTGTCGAAAGTGCCGAGCCAGACGCGGGAGCCGCGGTTGGGTTCGCGAATCTCGGCGACCCATTTGCCCCAAGTCCGCTGGCGCACCCCCTTGTAAGTGCAGGCAGCGTTCTGTGGGCCCCCTTTCCCCCGCATACACCCTTTTCTGGAGCTGGCCTGAGCGGTCTTCTTCCTCCCCCTTTTCTCCTCCTCCTGCGTACATTTCAATTTCAACATTTCTGTTATTTTTTAGAAACAAATTAGTGGATTGTGATGAAAGAGGGGAGAATTGGGTGAGTATTTATAGAGGAGGAATAATGTTACACGTGTCTCCCGTATGGGTACTTGGCAACACAACAAACTCCAATTTGGATACAATGTACATACATAATGTTAATTCTTCAGCTGTCAAAACCAGGGGAACTAATATTACACCTCATTGACCTCTCTGTTTGTTGGGTTGGGTGAATTTAATTAAAAAAAATGAAGATTCATTAATTCATAAAAAATTGATTTTCTAATACTTTACCAATTCATTTCACTATCGATCCTTCTTGAATTTGACCTGCATAGTGTTATATTTGCTTTGCTTATATGGGGTATATTGAATTACTATCCTCTTTGAGTCTATTTCGTATGTGGTGTTGATTTTCTAATCAAAATGAGTCGAGCTGGGCTCGCGAGCTACTTGTGCTTGACTTGAAAAAAGATCGAAATCAACTTGAATATAGTCTGAGTTCAAAAATACTCAAATCGAGCCTAACCAGGGCATTTTTCGAGCAAAAATGAAGTTGGATGTAAAGGGCACTGATATATCTTTCCAAAGATGATTTCAGGGAATGCGCAATGTTAGTTTCTTATCTCTTGTACAAATTCTGATTTTTTGTTTGCTTTTATACATTGGTTTACTTTTGGGCAATAATTATTAATTTTCTTCAATGGGTTTAGCATGAAATTGTGCCGTCGTATATGGATATTTGAATTCATCATTGATATTTTGGTTTTGTGTATGATATCTTGTGTCTCTGCATTTGTTCATATATAGGAATGGAGGCACGTATAAAGCGATGAAGAATTTGCTGAAGCACAAGCTTCTGCATCATGATTCTTCTTCAAAGTGTTAGTTCTAAAATCCTATTCTAATTTGTGTAAGCTCATTTTAAGAGCTGATTATTGTGAATTGTGATGACAATTTTTAACTAATTTTGTGCATTGATCTTGCGGTTATGCTCCTTTCTAAAATATGCATTAATTTTTACACAATGCTTCCATACTGCTATCAAAATCGAATGTCATATTCTTGGTTTAGATGATGGTTTTCGGCTGACATACTTGGCTTAGCTATGATTTTATTGCGATCAAGACATTGGTTAACCTTGGAATTTTCACTGCTGTTGGCCGTCAAATTGGATTCTGGTATAAATGATCTGAACTCATTAGATACACTAATATATCTTAGTTTTAGAATCAGCTTTTGATACCGAATTTACTTTCACTTTTCAAAATATATTTGAGGCATCGTGTCTTGCTGCCCTCAAAGAATTTGCCTTCCTTCACCGTTGGCCTTTTGTAATTGTTACTTGAAGCAAGAAAGAAAGATTTTGTTGTCATTTTGGTCAAGTTAGTCCTTTTACTGTTTGCTTCTTTCTGAGCAGGCTTTGGGTGAACAGGGTTTTCCAGTGGACTGCAATCGATGTTGTATTCTCATGTCTTCTAATTTGCTTGCTTTGAAATGGATGTAGATGACAATTTCAATTCTTATATAAATATTTAGATTGTCTGGTTATAGCTTCTTCTTTGTGAACGCGTTGTCTCTTATATGTAACAGAGACAGTTATTGCAATTTCATAATTAAAATAATCCTGTACATATGAAATATATATAATGCCCAAATTTTGAATCTGAAGTTGAGTTTGCTGTAAGAATGCAGCATGTGAAGTCATAAGAGCAGTTTCGTGACCTGAATACTAACATGGGGATGGTTTTTGTGTTTCCTAAAAGCTAATTCTGTCCATAAGGATAGATAATATATGACTTAATTTATTCGTACCTTCTTGTTTTCTGTTAATCCAAGTAAAAATACCTACTTTCTAATGGTTCCTTTTTTATTTGGAGCATGAGCTAATTCACTGTGATTTTGATGAATTTAACATTATGGTATGCTATTGTAGCATTTGCAAATCACATTATTGTGTTACCATTTCAAACAACGTACTTCATACTAAAATATAGATAACGTTTTTTTCTAGATGTGGTACTAATTTCCCTATTTTCAGGTACTTTGACCGTGACATTGAATGCATCTTCAAGTTTTTGAAAAAGAGGTAAGTGCAGTAACAATGAGTGTGAATGCTTATTATTCAGGTAGTGCAATTTTAATGACATATTTGATAACCTTTTTAGAAGCATAGTCAATATACCATTTTTATTTAAGTTTTGTGACGTCCAGTCAATACCTTACCATCCAATTCTTGTTATTTTTATTAATTAGATTATTTTAATTGGATCTGATCACTATATAATCCATTCTTACATGTGTTTTAGTTTGATATTAAGACTTAATTGTTTTAAATATTTTATCCAACTATTTTTATTAAAGTCCATGCTGATTTTCAATTTAATCCAGAATGTTGGATTTCCTCGAAATTTCAATGAATTATCCTTGAGTTTACAGTTCAGACAGTTGCCTCACAGAGAGTTCTTGTATGTTTTGTTGTCTTGAAGGCAATACAGCATATCAATATTTAATTGCCTATGTTATTTGAGTAACATCAGTAATACTTACATGATCTTCATTTTGGCCTTTCTTATAGGTTCAATCTCACTTTTGATGATTCGGGTTTAGATTCAGATGAAGCTTGCCGGCCCGAGTTTTCCTACATAAATAAAGTTTCTGGTTTCCTAGTGATGCGGACTAAAATATCCGCCATTGAATCTTCATCTTCTCCAGTGATTCGGGTTTGAACTTCAGCCATCAAACCTGGGGGAGCTTTTTGATTTCTGCTCTCATTACTAAAAATGATTCTGAGATTGTGATTCATATTATAATTTGCAATTTACTAACAATATCCATAGATTTGTATTTGGAGGAACTTGATTTATCACGGAAGGTGGAGGTGACTTTTAATGAGCATGGAGCTATTTCGATTACGCTGTCATCTACGAAATAAAGCAGGAGCGCCAGAAGTATAAAGAAAAATGAATTATACTTCTGGCGTGCCTGTCTTTTATACTTTCGTCCAAGGACTACAGAGGTATGAATTATCTATTATGCTTAAGAAATTGTTCATTTGCTTTAGTTGATGAATAGATGAATTAACTTCTGCAGTAAAGGTGATATGTTGGCTATTTCTACAATGTAGAATCACGTTAGTGTTGTATATCAATTTTCTGGATGTTTCGGGTGGAGATAATACAAAGATGAAGATGGTTTATTATTAATGGAGAAGTTTGAATGCATATACTCATTAATTCATCTAGTTTTTAGATCCTTTTATTTATTAGTTATTTAATAATGTCTTTTCGCATGTCGTGTTAGAGTAGTATTTATAGTCTTTCTTAGTCATTGTAATTGAGAACTTTGAATGAAATATAAATTATATTGGGTTTTATCCCATTGTTCGTGTTTTAATCATTATTCTTCCAGTATTAATATAGAATTAACAGAATTAAACGTTAATCACATTTGTGTATTCATCCGGGTATTTTAAGAATCAACGAATAATATGCGTATATGTTTCTGCTATGTACATCAGTTTCTCTGATTTTTTTTAGGAGGAATGTTGATTGTGGAGGTGATTTTCAATGACAACTGATACCCTTTTCAATGATTAATTTTGCTATCAAAGCTCTTTTTATTACCGAAGCCCAGTTCTGTATTTCACTGCAGTAATTGAACTTCTGTTTTCATGTTCTTACATTCATTTCAATGATTGGTTCGTCCAACTTTGAATATGACTCGAGACCTCCTCCCCTCTAATTCCAGCCTCTTTTGCTAAGGTCCCGTTTGGTTCGCGGATTGATTGGGATAGACCAGAATTAAGATATTAATCCCAATTAATCCACCGTTTGGTTTGTGGGATGACGGTCCATGATATACTTTAAGTCCGGGTATAAAATGTATTAAATCCCTCTATGAAGGGATATGTCAATCTCATGTAAAAGGTGGGATAAAACATATCCCAAATGTAATATTACAAATTGTCTTATTATTTGAATAGATTCATAAGATTGAAGTGTGGTTGTTATTTGTGGGACTCTCAATCTCTTGAGTGCATTCCGGTTAAGCTGTAATTTCTTCTAGCAATAGCTAGTCTGAACTTGTATGATTTGGGTTTCGAGCACCCCTTGTGCTCGTGATATAAAATTCATCTTTATCATTAAAAAAAATGAAGTGTGGTTGTTTCAATTCAATTTAAGGTTATTTATGATATTTCAATAGGTATCTCATTTAATCCTTCAATTCAATCCTTCAATCCAAACACATATCATGATTCAAATAAATTCAGTTCAATCAATTCAATCTCACTCAATCCTATTACACATAATCAATTCAGTCGCGTGAACCAAACGCCCTAAGAAATTATATCCAAGATTAAATTCCCCTGCTCCTTAAATGGGTTTTGCCGAGTTCTAAATGGGCTTAGACCTCCTCTAAAATAAAATGGACCAAGCTCTGCTCTAAATGGACTTCAGTCTTCTTTCCTTTGATATGGACTTGGGTATGGTCAAATAGACCAACTCTACCTAATCCATATCAAATGGTGCAGTGTGACAAATAGGGGAAAACGGATCGGATATTTCCCGATCGATTCGGAGCCGTATCCGATCGGTATCGAATTCGGTATAAAAAATTAGTATTCGAGCGGATACGGATTCGGATACGAATAGTTGACTTCGGATTCGGAATCGGATTCGGAATACATAATATCCGACTGTATTCGAGTTTTTCAATATTTTATCGGATATTATCCGGATAGTAAATCCGGATATCCGGTTTTTTTATTATTTTTTTTTTTTAATTTTTTTTTTTTTTTTGATCGGGCAAAGTTAGTTGTTAGTAGTTAGTACACCAAGCACCCAAATACTCCACGAAATCCAAATTCTTTCCCAAAGGGAATCGAACTTGGGTCTTCCATTCAAATGAGGAGCCCAGTGGTCAGGTGGGCTAAGCCCCTGGTTTATATTTTATATTAATATATATATATAATAATAATATAATATTAGTACATAATACTTATGTAGGCGTTATGTTGTGTTGGAGTGGTGATGGTTACGAAGGATATAGCTTTTAGTTTCATATTATTAGCAGTAGATATAATTTTTATAATTTGCATTAGAACTTCTATGAAATATTGCATAGGTAGTTTTTTTTTTATTTGTTTCAATCACATTTTGATGATTTTCGTTTGAAATATATTATCCGATTATAGTTATTTGAATCCGGTTCGGATTCGTCCGATATCCGTCCCGTATCCGTATATCGAATATTCCGAATTCGTATCCGAATCCGGCTTTTCCGTATTCGACTCCGAATTCGAGAAAAAAATATGGTTTATGATACGGTATAAGCACTATCCGTCCGTATCCGATCCGTTTTCACCCGTGGTGACAAATTCTAATTATTGTATTCTATCAACTTACTCTTTTACCTGTTATTACCAGTTCTTTGCATTTCTTGTGGACAGTGTTACAATCTTACAAAAGAATATCTCGACACACATGAGATAAAAGAAGATATATAGTATCGATCGTATCAATAGACATTAATTGCACGTTTGATGTCTTCAATCAAAATTGATGAAAGATGCTATAAATAATCTAGCTTCCCAAAAAAGAAAATACAAATGAAAATATATTTCACTTTCATAGTGAATTTAGTAGGATGTAAAGAGACATAAAAATGAAAAATAGAAAAAAGAAAGGGCAAATTACTGATAGGTATATTTAAAAAAAAAAAAATTAGCAACCAGGTACAAAACGTTTACATATATGTAGGTACAATTATACTTGCATATGCAATTTTACCTATATATGCAATCTTATTTGTACTTAGTTGCTATTTACCTAAAAAAAAGTGTATCTAGTTACTAATTTCCAAAAAAGAAAAGACGGAGAACAAAGAAAAAAGAGGATGTCAGTGAATTTATTTTCTAGCTAGTTTCAGATTTGACTTCTTTTTTTGTAAAACCAAAAACTCACTTCTTTTTTAGATGCTTTTGTGATTCTTTTGCCAGCTTCTATTTCCTTTCTATTCCACCTGCGTTCATTTCAAACTCCAATCCAATATGGAATCTTAATGTGTGTATTATTTCACAATGCAAGTTTCGAAATCCAATGAAAATAGTTAAATATTGAAAGGAAAATTAATCTTAATATTTAACAATCCTTTCTCTTTTTCGTTTCTTTTTAATTTGATACACAAAACTTTTATGCAACAATTTTGTATTATTATTACTGGTATGACATAAGCATATAAAAGCTTGTGCACGTTGAAGGATATTGGGAGAGGATATGAGATCCACAATATATTAACAGATCCAATTTGAAGCTTCAATTACTGTCTGTTCTAATATATTTCAATTTTGATTTCTTTTTTCAATCATTTTGATGATTTAAAACAAACCCAATGTTAGAGCAATTCCAAATTACTAGCCCCAAATTTCTGTTATCAACTCCCGACTCTTCAATCCGTACATAAAACAAATCATTTTCCCTGTATAGAAAATGGAAATATTAGGTCTTATTCTTGCATGGATGATAATTGGAGTCTCCCTAGTAACAAGATAAAATAATGAGTTGAACACATTAACAAAAAACTTGGATTTGAATGGATGAATCGGATGAAATTGTGGCTAAACGCTTTGTGTAGTGTTCATTTATTTGGGCCGAATATTTTATCCCAACGTCACGTTTTCCATTAAATCCTATTACATTTTTAGTCTCATGGCTGAATTTTTTAAGATTAAGAGTGTAATAAAATTTAACGAAAAACGTAATGGTGGGACAAAAAATGTAAAAATATTTGAATTTGGGATTAAAGTGGCTAGTATTGGAACCAAAATCGTAAGTGTCCGTGTTTCATGTGATAAAATGTGCATATATTAAACTCTACTTAATGGTGATGGCTTGAAGAATAGGGTGTTCATATACGTTTTTTTTAAAAGGGTGCTGCTAAATGGTAGGAATCACCCGGTTGAAAAGAGAAAAATGACTTAACTACCCTTAATGAAATCGTGATAATTTTAATTTTGACGAACCAACTACACCCTAAACATTAAATAATGAATCATAAATCATGACTTATTCGAGTCGGGTGAACTATGAACCAATTGGGCCGGGTATAAAATATTTTATTAAGGATACTAAAATAAATTCACACATCTAAAGTGTGTTCACCGGGTGTGAATCACCCCTTTTTAGCATTACCCTTTTTTAAAATCTAGACGATATAAAACAATAACGGTGATTGACTTTTTCTACCATTAATTCGGCTATGTTGCAGTTTGCATTGATGATCTATGTATTAATTACAACATTTATGTATGCAGAAATACACGCACGATATCCTCTATTCCACAAATGATGTTCTACTATGTGTTCCATAATCTAGATTAATGACATGTGAAAATGACAAAAATATTCAACGGACCACCATAATTCTGGATTCATGTGATTAAAGATTCAGGAGGTGGAATAATTTTGAAACACGAAAAACGACACAGATGAATTGAACTGAGAAATACAACATTATATAATTAACAATATACTGCATTCTTACTGCTTTTAATTTTAAATTATGAACACCCCGCCTCAGTTGACTTCTCCCCTAATTAATTTCATCTAAACGATTCTAGTGAAAACCCACTAAAATTTTGTTTTAATATAGTCAGCTGAAGATATAATACACTTTAATTATTTTACAGTGATAATTTATAAGACACAGCCGAATGATTAATAAATAAACTATTCTATATAGAATAATATATTAATTAATATTCTATAAAGAAAATTTAGAAAACGACTTTCATAATATCAAATACTACATATATGTTCCTTTAAGTAAATACTCATATAGCTACGGCTGCTCGATGAATTGAATTGATTTAAGATTTATGCAACCCTTCATACCAAATTGAAATTTAAAAATGATTTTTGAAAAATGGAAAAAATGCAGCTGTTTCAAGCCCAAACTTTTTGAATAACTTTAGAAAGGGGACTTATCACTAGACTCACTAACCAATCACACCCTAAATTAATCCAAAATTGTTTTGCATGATTAATTTTACCTACATATATCACATGTATAAGAACAAACGTCTATTTCATTGTTAATAAATTAATAGTACAGAGTAATTTGTTTCTTTGCTTAAAAGCATTATACATCCCGAATGTTAGGTGCTTTTTTTGTTTCTTTTTTCTACCTATTATAGTAAATACGAAATTAATTTTTTTTCAAATCTGAAATTCTTACATAACTAATACTGCTAGTCTGCTACTTTATTTTAAATGACCCTTCAACAAATTTCGACTTTGACCGGACAGAAAGAGAGGTTTCAACCGGCATGCCCTAAGAGCAGCTGACTCTCATGTCTAGCTATTTTATTCTTAATACTACTTCATTCATCCCGCAATAACGTGCACAATTTACTTTTTGATTCATTCCGCAATAACGTGCACATTTTTTAAAAGGACAAAACATTCAAAACTTACACTCTCACAATATCATTGATTTAAATAATACTAATAAAATAAGTTTTCTTAGTTAGTTTCTATGCCCGAATAGGGGTGCACGTTATCTCGGGACGGAGGGAGTACTATATATGCCCATATTATTAATATACTTAAATTTCTTTTATTTCCCCAATAGTTTTAAAATGTATTCCTTATATTTTAACCGATCTTAATTTTGCTCATTGTAGTTTTATTTATATTAATTTTACCCTCATATTTTATTTATCTTAGTGTTACCCTCGTATTTTTATTTTTCGACAAATTTTATATGCATTGGGTGCACCCGCACAACTCAAATGTATTTTGAAATATACAACTTATTTATATTGAAACTGTTGTGCGAGATCAAATCCACCAAGGGCTTGAGTAGTCAAATTTGACCCCCACGTTGCGAACACCAAATCTTGAGGAAAAAAAAAGATAAATCGCGTGCTTGGAGATTACCAAGCTAGAACGACCTGAATCCCTAAAATTCACTTTGTCTTCTAAGTGAACCTACTTGGGCGAGGTCTGGCATAAGATCTTCCTCAAAAGGGAAGATATCTCCTAAGCAGCGATGTAAGAAACACAGGCAACTATTTAAGGCCGAGATCAATCGAACATCAGATGGTTAGATCTCTACAACAAATCTCTGCAGTTAGGATAGAGAATAAGGAGTAGCCTGAAAATAGTCCTAATCATTAAGTGTGTTGTGCCATGGGCAAGAACTAGGGCTAACTGGAGAGTGAGACGACTCTCCAACTTTGTACTATAAATATAAGTTTTCCAACCATTAATAAGGATCCGATTTTTATGCCCAACAACAATTATTCTCCCAAATTTATTACTAGTGTTTATTGAAAAACATTCAAAATGTTCTTCATTTATTCTCAATCATCTACATTTATTGTTTTACAATCACTTTAGTTACTTGTTTGTTAGTCAAACACTTAAGCCACACTAAAAAATCAACCCTGCTAATTTGGCTATCAACAAAAACATGCAACTAATTTTCACTGACCCAAACTGTATATTCAGGGTAACAATTATATATTTAAAAAATACATTTGAATTACATGGTGTATAGAAAATCTACATTTTATTTATTTTAGTTTTCTTTTTCTCACTAACGAAGAATATAAATTAGCATAAGGTGTATAGAGAAAGACAAATTCTCATGTGTACCATTTGCACCAATTTAGAATTGGTGCAATTTGTTTTATTTTATTTTTTTTAGTTTTTTTTTTCAGTTTTCTTTTTTAGTTTTTTTACCCGACCCGACCCAAACCGAATTCGGCTCGACTGATTTATGGTTCACCCGACCCAAGTGAGTTTAAATTTCTCTCTCTTTTTTTTTGGACCAGGACCCAACCCGACCCGTTTCGAACTCGAACCAAGTGGTTCATGATTCACCCTACCCTAATAATTAATGATCTAGGATTTAGGATTTAAATTTAGAGTCATGGTTCATCTAAATTAAGATTAAATCCAATTACATCAATTGCATCTTGTGTAATTGGTGTGCACAAGCATCACTCATAGGAAAAATATGCTAATCCAAAACTTTAACATGGTCTCAATACTCTCTATTAATTAGGATGAAATTTAAAATAAATAAAAATATAAAGAGGTAAAACATGAATAATATTGATTGCAAGGAAAATAAGTGAAAAAAAAATATGAAATTATAAAAGAAAAATAATGTATTATTATATTATTAAATTAATAATATTTACATTTGAAATATAATATTGAAGGTAACTTTTACAAGTAATATAAAATACAAATTTTATAGGTAATATTGTACCACACAATATTATGTACTCACTATGTCCTTTAGCAATTTGCATACTTTTTTTTTGGTTTGTCCCTTGCCAATTTACACACCTTAAAATGACAAAAAATCTCACAATCTTCACCCTCAATATCTCCACCTTACAATCTTCACCCACTATTTTTTTTGAAAAGTCAACAAAACATAATTTTTATTTTTTTTTAAATATATATGTCAATCTCAATGTGCAAATTGTTGGGAGATGAAGTGAGTACTATGTATGGACAAATAAATAATACTGTAAATTAGATAATAAAATACAATGTAAAATACCGAGAAGACTGGGGATGATATCATTCCTCATATTTCATCCCCAACCATGTGAATGCTTCGAACCAAAATCTTATCTGCAGATCTGGATACATTCTCTTACTGCCAAGATAAATAACAAAGTAAATACCAAAAATAAAAACAGATAAAACGACCAAAAATCAATGGAGGTAAGAAACTTCTATAGTTACAAGGCCAAAAATTAGAAAGCACAAAATGATGTACAAAACAAAAAAATAAATCAAACGGACCCGTATACATAATTTTTACAATTTGTAGATAATAAGAAAGCATGGCAACACTGCCCGTGAATCAAACACTACCAGCTCCCCATCTTCCCCACTCACTGAGTCATACCCGAGTCGACCATCCATCAACCCGAGTCGCCGCTCAGCGACCCGACCCGCTATGACCCGGCACACCAGCATGGCCCGCCTCCCTCTCCCGCCACCACCGGAATGTTCATGCGCGCCGCCACTCCCGGAATACGTGCACACCGCCCCCCCCTTGACATCCCACGCGCCGCACCCGACCTCGTACGCGCCGCCGCACGCGGCGGCGCCGAGGCAGTAAAACCTCAGGACCTCGTTCCCGTCGGCGACGCATCGTGCGTGGTCCTCACCGCCCGCCCCGGCGTCGGCGACTCGGGACCTGACCGAGTCGCGGTGGTCCTCGAACCGAGTCACTGCCCGAGTCGGGTTCTGAACCTTGAACACCATTTCAATGTCGCCGGAAAAGCTCTTTTCCCCCCAACTCGTCAGGAATATTATCTCGACGACGTTTCGCGACGGGTGGCCGCCGAGGAGCTCCGTGAGAGACGGGAATAAGGGCCCGGATCCGGGTTGTACTCGGATCGAATGTGAGTCCGGGTCGGGTTTTCTTGAAACGGGTCGTTTGAAGGGAGCCGTTTTGGGTTTGGGTTCGACGATGTCTTTGAGAGTGTTTTTGCAGCTGGAGGATTGAGAGAGAGAATGACGGCGGCGGTGGTGGTGCGAAACGATGTCGTCTAGTGCTCTTGACTTGCATTGTAGGGATTTGAACCATTTTGTCGCCATTTTTGGAGACTAAAAATTAAGAATGACGGTTTAAGGTTTTAGGCGCCTCTATACGTTTGTTGATGGATATAGATACGCATGTAAAAGCGTATGAAAATACGTATTAATGTGTGTGGATATTGATAAACAGAGTGTACGTGTGTGTGTGAGAGAGGGGAGACGAGAGAGAGATTTGGAGGTGGAAAGTAGACTAATGTGGAAGACGTTGCGCGATGTGAAATTAGACCAAACGGCAGATTGGTTTTAATTACGATGATGCCCCTAAAGGTATGATAATTACCCACGTCAATCGTGGGAAAAAAGAAGGAAAAAAAAATGAGGGATGCTAATGTTGTAGCACTAATTATTCCTAATAAATGTGTATTTTGAAACACTTAAAAAAAAAAAATTTATAGTACTTATTTTCAAAAGTTGTCAGAGATAATTTTAAAAATAAGTGTTTCTAGAAACTGTTTTTAGTATTTCAAAATACATCTTAAATGTCTAAGATTGCAACGTAGGTGAGGTCCCTTTGTGAGAACCTATGCAAGAGTGAGCTAGTGTTTTTAAAGAGAAGAAGAAGGCGAGCAACAAGCTTGGTAAGAAAATAGATGCTCGGCGAGGCGCAACTATCCCATGGAGAGGTAAATGGTGAGCAACTAGTTCACCTAACAAGAGAAGGTTGCTCGGCAAGTGAAGGACCATGCACTGAGGATCAAACTTGCTCGACCTCGCCCAGTACGAGATCCAATCACTGAAGATATGCAGACCTAACAAGACCTTGATCTAGATAGGAAAAATATCAATATAAGAGCATCCACAATTGATGGATGACCACTCTCTCTTCTCTGCGTCATCTTCACATCACTAATTTATAAAAATTTAATTGTTTAAACACACTCTCATAATGGTTCATTAATTATTCATCCATCCATATACCTTTTATGGGTCCCACATTCACCGAGTGTTTACCTACTTTTCTCCAAAAAATATTTTATTTCTCCATCCATCTATTTGGATGTATGACACTCTCTCTCCATATAAAAAACACCCACAATATTTTTAAACAACAATTTTCATCCATCTAATATTTGAACACTCATTGAATTAACCATTGTGGATGCTCTGACAGTGGTAGTTGATATTCACCATACTAGTTTAGGAAGGAAATCAAGTAATGTGAGGAAATCTTCTACCAACGAACAACTAGCAAGATGTTAGTGGCCGAATCAATCCATGAAAGACGAATTTTGTTCAGCCTACCTAACAACAAAATCCATGCATTAACGCATGGATTGCCCAAAAATGCTAGGGCAACACAAAGTGCATTCATTGCACTTTAAATACAGCCTTTAAGGCTCAATAAATGGATCATCAATTTATTTTTTAGAAGTAATTAAGAAATTCATTCACTTAGTACAAGGGATACTCAAATCCCATAAAATACAACTAGACTTTGAACAGCCAACTGTTGGGATTATACTGGAAAGTATGCTTTTTACTTTGTATAATCGAAACTGAATTTTCAGACTTATTTACTGAAATAAATTGTTTATCACTGATGCTTTAAATATTATTGAATGTTACATATATTTACTACATAACTGTTCAATAAGTCGTACGTGTTACATTGTAGTTAATTTAGTGATACCAGATCACAGAAGATTAAATTAATAGTCCCTTGTAACTAAAAGTACGCCATTCACGACCTAGATGGAAATGAACAACCCATCGTGAAAGATTGAAGTGTAAGGCTCAGATTGACTTGTCTTGACCAAGAGATTACACTAGTGCATGACTGATGCACCGAATAGGACCTACAGGAGGATAAATTCTTCATAACTGAACAAGGAAGAATTAGACCTCAGTGGTTCGTTATTTCTTAACCTTCGTCCCTTAAATAGGATCACGTGGGATTGGTAACTATTGCTTTGACTTATCATGGGTAGCGAATCAGTGAGATTCAATACTTTTTATCTTGGGCAATATTATTAGTCACATGTGATTGATAAGATTTAATACGAAAAATCGTGTGCAAGTACGCTTGTTTGATTTGCCCCCTTGGGAGGTTCATAAGCTTTATCATACCAAATCTTGCAAGTGTAATTAGTTTCCGGTATGGATAATAATGTTGAACCGTTCCTTGAACAAGGACAAAAGATATTAATTAACGGAAAGTTATTTCAGTGGCTTGAATTAATTAATGGGCTAGATAATCTTAAACACGGGAAATAATGACTGGGAGCCATATTGACTGTAATATGGGTTAAGATGGATAGTGCAATATTAATTATGTAGTGGGATTAATTAATATTTATGGGCTTGAATTATATTGTGGCTCAATATTAGATATTCAAGGTCCATTAGAAGGTCCAATCTTAATTCTCCTAAAGGCCCCCTAAGTAGCCCAACATATAGTCCATTAACTAAAAAAGGTGATTAAAATAAAATAAATAATGTTGCTTATTTTTCCAATAATATTTCGAAAATTATGGATAAAGTTGGGAGAAAGATTTTCTTTGAATTTTGTTATGGAATGAAGATATGTATTCTTGGAATACAAGATTATCTCATTAAATTCAAGAAATCTCCTACTTGGTTAATTCATAGTGATATTTTCGAAAAACATGAAATATAGTGGGCAAGAAAGATTTTCTTGATTTTCTTGAAAATATATTATGGAAGATATGTATTTCTTGAAATACAAGAATATCTCATAAATTCAAGAAGATCCAAATCTTGGAATCTTGCTCATTAATTTCGAAAATTACCATAATAATAGAGAAGGTGGGATTTTGTGGAATATTATAATTATGGAAAAAAAATATAGGAGATATATTCAAGATTTCTTGGAGATCAAGAAAAGATTTTCCCACATTGTTTTATCACAAAATTTCGACCACTCTAGTCTCTATAAATAGGGGATGATTCTTTCATTCCCAAGTACAATTCCATGTGCTGGAAAAATTAGTAAATCCACAAAGGTGGTGCAACATATTTTATTTTCCTTTTGTTAAATCGTTCACAAGAATCCTTCCACCGGATAGTCGAACGAGGACTAAGGGAATACTTGGGAAGTCCTTACGGTTAGTCTATTCAGTCATACCGTTGCCATCCCAAGAGGTACGTTCACGTAAACTCGTAGTATTCCTCATGCGTAGGTTTTACGTGAATTATTATATGCATGATATGTTGTTGGATTATTATTTGAATTAATATAGGATTAATTCATGCTAGTAATAATTATAAGAATTAAATTTTTATTTAAATATTCACCCCGAATAGATCTGTGCAACTCATTCCCCAACAACTGGTATCAGAGCCACGGTTTCGGGCTCTGAATTTTTTAAATTGTAATTTAATTTGCGGGCATTAAATTTGAAATTGGATAGTAGAATTGCTAGATCTATTTTACAGGTATCCAATTGTCATGGAATTTAATGTGTTTGTTTATGCATGCATATAAACTGTGTTTTTTAATTCGATTCGTTCGGATTTGTTTTGCCTCGTGAGAAAATCCACGAGTAGATTAGAATTTGTTTGATTTGATCAATGTAATAGACTAGTCTAGATCTAGGTTTATTTATTTTTTATAAATAAATTGTAACCGAATCGAAAACGAGGATGGAGACGAAGAATTAAAGGACGAAATCGTAAGCCAGGCGTAGGGCGGTGTCGTCATGTGACAGTACGATGCAGGCGTCGGGCGAGGCCGAAGTGGCGAGGATGGAGGATGGTCATACAAGACGGTGAGCGGGCGCTTAGTAGACGCGGACCGTCTTGTGAGCGACAAAAGCGCGATCAGCAATGGGACCAAGACGGAACGCCGTGGGGCGTCTTGGAGTCGAGAATCATGGGCGAGGCACGGTGGCGAAGCGTGCATCGCTTGCCGAGAACTACCGAGCCTTGCCGAGGCGGAGCGAAGCTTGACTCACTGGTGGCAGAGGGCTAAATTTGAATGAATGGCCAAGCGGCCGGATCTTGGGCTTGCATCCATTTGTGAGTCGCTTTGGCGTGGCGTTTCGAGACGAAGTTTTTTTTCGAGACGATCGAGTGGGAGAAATTCGAGACGGTGTTTCTTCAAAATCAAGCCAAGAAAAATCAAACCATGACAATTGGATAATTTGTGCCCAATATGTTTATTTTTATGTTTTGCTTGATTTATTTTGTGCTATCTTATGCTTTATTTAATTTGTTTAAATGTGTTTGCATGAGAGTCGCCAAATGAAAAATCTCACCTTCAAAATTACTAAGTATGTTTAAATAAATTAATTGACAATTTTATTCCGGATAATAAAATTGAATTAATTTTGACCTCCATGATTTATTTATTTGTGAATTCTTTTGGAGAAATTCCCCCCACGGGACGACCAAAAGATAGTTTTCACATGAATGAATTCCAAGTGGATGATTGTGGGTTATTACTAGTGGCGACGATGACCCTCCCCACGAGGCTCGTTCAAAGCGAAATAATAATCCTGTATTTAATCATGGTTATTACTTAGGTATAAAATTGATATGCATATACTTCCCCGAAGTCCCTGTCAATTTTATATTGGTCAAGTGGGAGCCAACTATTAATCTGGATATTAAAGGTTTATAACTGTTCTTATTTGTAACCTGCTTGAATGTGTTTAAATAATGACCCACCTCACGTGGCTTATTTAAACTGTTTTGAGATGTTGGCTGATGCATGTTCATTTTTTTTTTTAGATTTTAATATGATACATGTGATCAAACCTTGTGATATATTTGTGCTTATGCATATTATTATTTATTTCAGTTCATCATGTCGCAACCTTTTAATCCACTATTCAATATACTTAAAGATAATTTGCTCACTGGAGAAAATTTTGTTGATTGGAATCGAAAACTCACTATTGTCCTCACTGCACAAAGCCATAACTGGGTTCTGACCACACCTAAACCGAATAAACCATAAGATGAGTCCACTAAAACGGTTAAGAATGAGTATGCTGACTGGGAGCGGTCTAACGAAATGACAAAGTGTACCATCTTGGCTTCTATGTCAGATGTGTTGCAACACCAACACTAGAACGTTGAGACCGCTGCGGAAATCATGACTAGTCTTAAAGCGATGTTTCAACATCAGAACCGTGTGGCTCGTCAGATCACCATGAGGGACTTGCTCTCTATGAAAATGGTGGAGGAAACGCCCGTAAGGGAGCACGTTCTCCAGATGATGGCTCACCTTAATAAACTTGAGGTACTTTATTTGAATACGATATCGAGACCCAAATCGATTTAGGTGCTCCACTCTCTGCCGAAAAGTTTTGAGCGATTCGAGTTGAACTACCAGATGAATAATCAGAAGTTCTCGATGCCTGATCTGTTGCAAGCTTTAGTTTCGGCAGAGGCGATATTGGGGCAAAAGAGCCAAGCCTTGGTGGCAAACGGACCTTCTTCTAGACCAAGGGGTGGTAAGAACAAGAAAAGGAACAAAGGCCACAAGCAAGTGAACTCAAGTGTTGCCAATGGCAAAGATAAGGTGAAGAAGGGTGGTGGAGTGAACAAGCCAGCTAAGGGGAAGTGCTTCAACTGCGGTGAGAAAGGACATTGGAGGTCAGCTTGTTCCAGACCCAAAAGGGATGGAAAGAAAGGTAATTCTCACGCACTAGTTGTTGAAACTTGTTTAGCGGCGTATGCCTCCAATTTATGGGTGGTGGATACGGGATCCACTAATCATGTTTGTTTCACTTTACAGGGGTTCAGCGGACGAACAACTTAGTGGGAGTGAGGTCCTCATCACCTTTGGGCGATCTTACGAGAGTGGCGGTGAAGCGATGGGAGAAGTGCACCTGTCTTTTGAAGACAGAGTTTTAATTTTAGAAATGTTCTTTACGTTCCGGATTTTAGAAAGAATTTGTTTTCAGTTTCTAAACTTTTATGATGGATATTCGGTTACTTTTAAAGTTGTTACCATTTCCCTTTTTGATAAATTTATCTGTCATGGAACGTTGTGGAATAATCTCTATACAATTAACTGTGCACACCACTCACGAAATGCATCCTATAACACATCAACTGTTTTCGAGAAAAGAAAACGTTCATCAGACGTGAACGAGACACTTCTTTGGCATCTAAGATTGGGTCATATAAATCCAAAGAGGATCAAAGGTTGGTGAGGCGGTTCTTTGGAGCTTCTCCAAGGTGAACCGATTCGAACATGCGAATCATGTTTGGAGGGTAATATGACCAAGAGGGCATTTGGAGCCAAGGGGAATAGGGCCAAAGAAGTGTTAGAGATCATTCACACAGATGTATGTGGTCCAATGTCAACCAAAGCAAGAGGAGGTTATGAGTATTTTATTGATGATTACTCAAGGTACGGTTACATTTTCCTTATGAAGCATAAATCTGAGACCTTTGAGAAATTCAAAGAATTTAAGGCTCAAACAGAGAATCATAGGGAAAAATGTATCAAGTCTCTACGGTCTCGATCGTGGAGGCGAATACCTCGGCGATGAGTTTTTGAACTACTTATCGATGAAGGGATTGTATCCAAATTCGCACGGAACCCCTCAACAAAATGGGGTTGCAAGAAATAAGAAAAGCAGAACTCTTTTGGAAATGGTTAGATCAATGATGAGTTATGTGGATCTTCCCAAGTCGATTACGGGGTCATGCCTTGGAAACAACGACTTACATTACGAACTTGGTGCCATCCAAATCGGTTCCCAAAACTCCCAAAGAATTGTGGACCCGCGAAAGCCTAGTATGAGACACATGAGAATTTGGGGGTGTCCGCCTACGTGTTGGACAAGGAAGCCGATGAATTGGATCCTCGATCGTAATTAAGGTTGTTTGTAGGATACCAGAGGAACAAAAAGGGTGTATGTTCTATGGTCCCGAAGATCAAAAGGTGGTCATCAGCACTCACTTTAGATTTTTGGAAGAAGACTATATGAACCAAAGAAAACCAAGAAGTGAGATTACCTTAAATGAGCTTAGAGGGCAAACCTCGATTGCCCAATGTATTTAGATGATATACCAAACGATACGCTTTCAACCAGAGCCTCGTCGTAGTGGGAGGGTTGTTAGACAACCCGAGAGATTCATGGGAATAGGAGAGTCCTCGGACTTGATTCGGACAAGATGAATCGAGACCCATGGACATATGACGAGGCACTCCAAGATAAGGATGCAAATTCTTGGCAAACAAAGAATGAAAGCGAAATGGGTTCTATGTTTCATAATAAAGTGTGGGAGCTAGTCGAACCACTTTAATGGGGTCAAACCCATTGGATACAAGTGGGTATATAAGAGGAAAAGAGGACCAGACGGGAAGGTTGAAACCTTTAAAAGCAAGACTAGTGGCGAAAAGGTTACACTCGAAAAGAAGGATCGATTATGAGGAAACTTTTTTAAATGCAGTAGCCATGCTTAAGTCCATTTGTATTCTCTTATCGATTCTTTGTGCATTTCGACTTTGAAATCGACAAATGGATGTCAAAGGCGGCTTTTTCATAACGGAAGTCTTGATGAAGAGATCTATATGCAACAACCCCAAGACTTCATTGAAACGGGCCAAGAACACCTAGTTTGTAAGCTCAAGAAGTCCATTTACGAACTCAAGCGGGCATCGAGCTTGGAACCAATGTTTTGATCATGTTATAAAGTCTTATGGGTTCGATCAAAAATGAGTTTGAAAGTTGTGTGTATAAGAAGCGTGTCGGGGCGCATTGGTATTCTTAGTACTATCGTAGGCGACATTTTGATCATCGGGAGCGATGTGAAGGTGTTATCGGGCGTAAGGGCATGGCTTTCAAAAAAAGTTTGATATGAAAGACTTAGGGAAAGCGGACACATCCTTGGGATCAAGATAACTTCGAGATCGCAAGAAAATGATGATCGGGTTATCGCAAGTTTCATACATAGACCTTTGTCTTGAAAAGATTCAAAGATGCAAGATTCAAGAAAGGATTTGTACCTTTTCGGACTTGGAATCCATCTATCAAGAAAATGTCCCCTAAGACACAAAAGGAGATAGATTACATAAAAGACATTCCTTGTGCTTCGGCTGTCGGAAACCTTATGTATGCAATGCTGTGTACAAGATCGGATATCTGCTTTGCCGTAGGCATGGTAGCAAGATATCAAAGTAACCCGAGGAAAGAGCATTGGGCTACGATTAAAAACATTACTCAAGTATCCGAAAAGAACTCGGGATAGAATGTTGATTTATCGATCGATACTCTAATCCCCATCATTTACACGGACTCGGATTTCCAATCGGACTTAGATTCGTAAACTATCCGCCTCGGTTAGTGTGTTTCCATTTGGGAAGTGTAGTCATCAAATGGACGAGTGTGAAGGAAATGCATCAACGACTCAACCATGGAAGTCGGGTAAGTAGGCGCTTGTGAAGCGATGAAAAGAACGATTTGGCTCTGGAGACCTTCTTAGTGGACTTGGATGGAGTTCGAATTTGTCTAGCAATATTTGCTAGGCGATTTGCAAATTCAAGGGAACCAAGAGTCCACGAGTCAAACAAGCACACTAAAGGAAATACATCTTATCGAGAAATCGTTAAGAGAGGAGATATAGATGTGGCAAAGATAGCGTCGAGGACAACCCAGCGAGATCCATTCACAAAAGAGTACGCCTCTGAATACATTCGAGAGACATGTGGAATGAATGGGTGTCAAGATCGTTTCAATCTGCTTTGAGTATAAGTGGGAGAAATTATTAGGTTAGGTGTAGGTGACATTAGATGTCACCGGACACGCGAGACATGTTGTAGTATACTTAAAAGCGGACTTTGAGTATAAGTGGGAGATTGTTGGGATTATCTTTGGAAAGTATGCTTTTTACTTTGTATAATCGGCGAATTTTGAGACTTATTTCTTGAAATAAATTGTTTATCATCGATGCTTTAAATATTATTGAATGTTACATATATTTATTGCATAAGCATTCAATAAGTAAAGACGTGTTACATTGTAGTTAATTTAGTGATACCGGATCACGAGAAGATTAAATTAACAGTCCCTTGTAACTAAAAGTACGCCATTCACGACCTAGATGGAAATGAACAACCCATCGTGAAAGGTTGAAGTGTAAGGCTCAGATTGACTTGTCTTGACCAAGGGATTACACTAGTGCATGACTGATGCACTGAATAGGACCTACATGAGGATAAATTCTTCAGAACTTAACAAGGAAGAATTAGACCTCGATGGTTCGTTATTTCTTAACATTAAATCCCTTAAATAGGATCACGTGGGATTGGTAACTATTGCTTTGACTTATCATGGGTATAATCGGTGAGATTCAATACTTTTTTTATCTTGGGCAATATTATTAGTCACATGTGATTGATAAGATTTATCTGAAAAAATCGTGTGCAAAACGCGCTTGTTTGATTTGCCCCCTTGGGAGGTTCATAAGCTTTATCATACCAAATCTTGCAAGTGTAATTAGTTTCCGGTATGTATAATAATGTTGAACCGTTCCTTGAACAAGGACAAAAGATATTAATTAACGGAAAGTTATTTCAGTGGCTTGAATTAATTAATGGGCTAGATAATCTTAAACACGGGAAATAATGGTGGGAGCCATATTGGTTTGTAATATGGGTTAAGATGGATAGTGCAATATTAATTATGTAGTGGGATTAATTAATATTTATGGGCTTGAATTATATTGTGGCTCAATATTAGATATTCAAGGTTCATTAGAAGGTCCAATCTTAATTCTCCTAAAGGCCCCCTAAGTAGCCCAACATATAGTCCATTAACTGAAAAATGTGATTAAAATAAAATAAATAATGTTGCTTATTTTTCCAATAATATTTCGAAAATTATGGATAAAGTTGGGAGAAAGATTTTCTTTGAATTTTGTTATGGAATGAAGATATGTATTCTTGGAATACAAGATTATCTCATTAAATTCAAGAAATCTCCTACTTGGTTAATTCATAGTGATATTTTCGAAAAACATGAAATATAGTGGGCAAGAAAGATTTTCTTGATTTTCTTGAAAATATATTATGGAAGATATGTATTTCTTGAAATACAAGAATATCTCATAAATTCAAGAAGATCCAAATCTTGGAATCTTGCTCATTAATTTCGAAAATTACCATAATATTAGAGAAGGTGGGATTTTGTGGAATATTATAATTATGGGAAAAAGAATATAGGAGATATATTCAAGATTTCTTGGAGATCAAGAAAAGATTTTCCCACATTGTTTTATCACAAAATTTCGACCACCCTAGTCTCTATAAATAGGGGATGATTCTTTCATTCCCAAGTACAATTCCATGTGCTGGAAAAATTAGTAAATCCACAAAGGTGGTGCAACATATTTTATTTTCCTTTTGTTAAATCGTTCACAAGAATCCTTCCACCGGATAGTCGAACGAGGACTAAGGGAATACTTGGGAAGTCCTTACGGTTAGTCTATTCAGCCATACCGTTGTCATCCCAAGAGGTACGTTCACGTAAACTCGTAGTATTCCGCATGCGTAGGTTTTACGTGAATTATTATATGCATGATATGTTGTTGGATTATTATTTGAATTAATATAGGATTAATTCATGCTAGTAATAATTATAAGAATTAAATTTGTATTTAAATATTCACCCCGAATAGGTCTGTGCAACTCATTCCCCAACACCAACAAATCTTACAATTTTCGAGGTAAACACGCTAAAGGTTGAGATTCCCAAGTCACAAGAGGAGCAGAAAATGATACTCCCTCCGTCCACTAAAATTGTATTCATTTCGTTTTGACATGTTGTACGGAAAGGTAAATTAAGTAGATTTATGGACACAATATTTTTTATCTTCATCGTCCAACAATCACTTAATTACTCAGTTATTAGTATACTTTACTCACAATTAATTATGTTATTCATAAATGGACTTAATTTACCTTTTCGTACAACATATCAAAACGAAACGAACATAGTTTTAATGGACAGAGGGAGTAATGGATACTGAGATCAGATCCATTTCCATGAGCAAAACTTAATGATTTCTATGAGTTCATCAAACGTATATTCGCTCTCTTTACAGATAACTTCGTTTCTACTCTTCCACAACTTCCATAAAGCGCATTGCCACACAAGACTCCAAATCTTCTTTCTCACACCACTGTTCTCATGACCCGCAAATTTCACAAAATGGTCCTTTATAGAATTTGAATACAATGCATATTTTATCAAGCCATAATAACTCAACATTTCTCAGCATTTAATAACTTTCTTGCATTCAATAACATTTAAGTTCTATCATTGGATTGAGTAGTTAGTGCATTTATTATTCTAACTAATCAAACTATTTATTATTTACTCGATCCCAAGCCACATCAAACATATTTAATCCATCCGAATTTATATCGGGCAACAACAACTGCTATAAAATATTAACACATTAAGAAAGAGATTGAAAATTTGCGGATTCTTTGAAGGCTGAAATGGGTGGGTCAAACATTTTTTTGATAAAAGGAAAAAAAGGAAATTCATTATCAGGTATGTGTTACTAAAAGATAGTGATTCCTACTGCTTTCTCTCTCTACAAATTTTCTATGATGTCTCTCTAAAATTGTATTTATCTAAACATTTTCTTTACTATTAAGTTTTTTCCTAGCCTCATTCGTCCTCGCCGCCAGCCCCAGCCACCACTGCACATAAGGACCAGAGCCTCCGCCCTACGTTTTATCTCGGTCGCCCAGCCGGCCCGCTTTCCCCCACTTCGGCTCTTCTTCATCGCGACCCGTTTGAGAGTTGCGTAGGGGTCGTGGCTCGGTTCAACGAATCAATCTTTCCCACTGGAGTCACGCCGGCCGGTGATATTCACCATTGAATTAACCATTGTGGATGCTCTGACAGTGGTAGTTGATATTCACCATACTAGTTTAGGAAGAAAATCAAGTAATGTGAGAAAATCTTCTACCAACGAACAGCTAGCAGGATGCTAGTGGCCGAATCAATCCATGAAAGACGAATTTTGGCAGCCTACCTAACAGCAAAATCCATGAAAGACGAATTTTGGCCGAATTTTGTACTAGGGAGTCACGGCGGCCGGTGGGTGGATCGATCCATCAGTTCTTTCATTTTATGTTTTTTATTTTATAAGATTTAGATTTTATTTTCACCTCTCTTCTTTTTCCTGGTTGGGGGTTGTGCTTGTGAGATTTCCTCCCTTGTTTGGTTTTTTGTTTATTTTGGTGTCTTTTCCTCTTATGTGTTTTGTTGGTTTTTTGTTTTGGTGGGTGCAACCTTAGTTGGATTTAGGGTCTTGAATTTAGCCTTATTGTGGAGCTTTTTTTTGTCTATGTGCTAACACCTTAATTTTAGTTTTATCCTCCTCAGTTCCTCACACTCGGTTCGAGGTAGAAGTTGTTTCGGTTGTCTATATTGTTCTCTTGAATTCAATGAAAGTCCTTTTCCTTTAAAAAAGGACAATAATGTATTATAATTAAGAAAAATAAGTGTTACTGTAAGGATAAGTCCTTTCAGTCACATAAAGTATATGAATACAGATGTGTTACTGCAAGTTGAAAGGGGTGTGATTGTATGAATATAACACAACTCCATCTTTTTTTTTTCGCTTCTCCCTCTATTTTGTGTGTGTTTCTCTCTCCATTTGAACTGCATTTCACGAATCTTTAATCCCTAAAATATTTTATACAAATGGTTTTTAATATATATATATAATAGCCATGGTAGAAGAATAGCTGCATTTTGATCAAGTATTTGTAAGGAATATTTAAATGACTTTATATTCAAGATTTTGTCTTTTTAACTAAATTTATATATTATAAAAAATATTTTAAAATGGGTTTTATATTCATTAAAAAAACAAATACAGTATATAATTAAATATAGAATCTTATCCTGCTGATTCAAATATTTTCTTCCGGTTGCAATACATAACAATTTCAAGAATGACTAGTGTGGAAAGGTTGGAGGACATGAAGAATGATGGGTAATATCTTTGATGGGCCTACCAAATTACCAGTAGAAGTAGATATATAGAAATAGAACACATTAAATATTTTGGTCATTGAGACCATCATTAAATTTGTTTCGTTTTTGGTGGATTAATTATGATGGTTTGACAATATGATGATTCTTTCCGACCTTTTTTTTAATTCGTTATGTAATTTTGTTCTTACTGATGCAATTAAAGTGTCAGTATGTAGGGAGGAAACTTTATTTATCCGGTGGTAATCTATTCACATTTAAATTCATTAGTGAAAAAAAGGAATGATAATATTTTCAATGTTTTTTCTCTTTAAACATTGTTTCTTTAAATAGTTTTTACATGTTTTTATTAGATGGGTAGATTATAAACGGAGAAGAAAGTACCCCCACTAGTGGACCGTCTGTCTCGTAGTGACGATGAAGATGGTAAATTGCGTAGGGTAGGAATGATGATTGAAAGCTTGATGGTAAGGCCAATGTTTTCATAACTGAATCGGCGGTTAAATCGGATTGAGTATCGGTTGGCGATTCAATCGGTTGGATCGACGATTCAACCGTTAAAATGATTTATATCTATATTTTTAATATCTTTTATATTTTATCATTTTAAAAAATGATCAATTCATCAATGGACTTGTAATATTAATATTTAACATTAATTAATCAAACTTGAGGCATACAAATAATATAAACGTGTTGATTTTCTTAAGGAAGAGTTTTTGTCCCACATTGAAAAAGTATTAGATAAAATGTGAGAAAAGAGGAAGAGATTTGTCCCACATCGAATAACTATTAGAAAAAATGTAAAATGAAGTTATATAAAAGAGAGGAGGTGGATTTTATGGATCTCATATCCCACATCGAATAAGTATTAAAAAATATGTTAGATAAAGTAAATATAAAAGGGAGTGAAGGTGGATCTAAATCCTTACACAACCTCCTATCCCACATTGAATAAGTATTAAAAAAATGTGAGATGGAGTAATATAAAAGGGGTGGGGGTCTAGATCCTTACTCACAAGGAAAATTGGTGAAAATTGATTGGTATTTGAAATAATAATTTCTTTTACCTAAATAATCAATAATTAATAGTTTAAAATTAAAAAAAAAAGTTTAAATTAAAAAAAAAACCGATCGAACCGGTTTTGACCTGTTTAACCTAGCTATAAAATGGTTTATAGGGGATAACAGGACTGGTTTCGTGTCCGGTTCCCGGTTCAACGGGTTGAACCGGCCTATCTGGCCCGATTTTCAAATCATTGGTTAAGACTTTGTGCAAAGAAGTTATTTTTATCTGTGAGATATTTAATCGTTGAGTAAGTGAATCAGATATATACATGAATTTTATTATGATTAAGTATAAAAATTATCATTCTTATTGTAACACCCCTAAATTCTTATATATTGAAAATGTTGGGAGATGAATTTAATAAAGATTTTGATTAGATCCCAAAACCCCTGAGTATGACATGTTTCAGGACGATCTTGATAGTATAGGATCAGGTTTCAAGTTATCAGGATGATCTGCACCATGTATAGTCAGCAGACATAGTTCAGGTTAGAATAGGTTTCAATGTTTTATTTGTAGTTCAGAAGTATCCTGAAAATCAAACTATATTGAAGACCTAAACCATACTGAAGGATCGATATACCACAAGACTTCTGTAAACACGAAAACTTGAAGAACTCGAAGATCGGAAGAAGAATCAAGATGGGAAGAACTCAAGATCGAGAAGATCACAAGACTCTTATGTACTGAATCAATAGAACCTGAACAAGTCACTCCAAGTTAAATAGTGTTTGTTCATTCTGAGTACATGCAAAGAGAATGTTATACGCTCCTGAACACTAAGGAAAGTATCAACTCAGTATTGGTTGACAAAAAGAGCCGTTTTTGTTGTCTCTGTTCAAAGGAAGATGTCGACCAATGAGGAGGCGACAACAGCGTACTTTCCTGACACTGAAAGCGACATTTTTCTGAAGAATGTCAGCAGAGATGTTTGTCTTGTTCACAGAATTTGGTGATTGGCTGCTTGTCTGAATATTTCCTAAAGCATGCAAGGTCTCATTCAAACCCTAATGAAGTCGTTCACCATATACTCAAAGAAGAAACCCGAGATGATATCTCTCAAACGGATAGTTTTTCAAAGGAAGACTTTGTGAGAGTTGCCTATAAATACCAGAAGCCTTGAACACTTCAAGGTTACGGGAAATCAAAGCAACTCCAGAACTCATTCGTATTCAAGCATTCTTGTGAAGCACTCGAAACCCTTAGAATTTCCCAAGTGTTTCATCTTTGAAGGGAGCTCATTTACTAAGCCTAGATTTAAGATCTTATCCAAAGCTTAGTTCAAGATATCCTAGCCTTTTACTTGTGTTCTCATTGTAAAAGGATATCTCACCTTAGTTGGAAACCAACCAAACCCAAACCCTTCGATTAGGAAGTTTGTGTGTGTAGTAGTTGGAAGTGAGAGAGTTGTAAAGAGTTAGTAAGTTGTTGTGTTCAGTCTGAAGACTCTAGAGGAGAAGTTAGTAAGCTGATTGTTCAGTCTGAACGCTTGTGTGTGTTGAGTTAGTAAGCTGCAGTAGTTCAGCCTGAAAACTCGTAGTTTAAATTTAGTAAGCTGCTGAGTTCAGTCTGAAAGCTTGAGGTAGTAGAAGTAGTGTGTTAAGGAATTTCTCTGAAGATCAGTGAGAGTGGACGTAGGAGTTTGAGCCTCTGAATCACTATAACTTGCTGTGTTGTTTTTGCTTTCTGCTTTGCATTATTACTTGTTGCATATTTCACTGAAAGCACTTCTGATATTCAGTTGGAATCAATCTACTGAACTTGCATTAACTTGGTCACAACCTTAATCACTGTTTCATTAAGGAAAGACTTTCAGCAAAGTAAAACGAGTATAAACTTAGGGCCTACACTTTCCGCACCCTAGATAAGCTAGTATAGATAGTTGTCAAACTGATAAACTCTTCTGAGTAGTCAGTAAGATTAGTATCTACTCCAAGCTTATTTGAACTCTGAGAAAAATCAGGATCAGTGAGCTAATCTGAAGTCCCTGAACGCCGCTCAGTGTTATTGTCTCAGTAGACTTTGACTCAGGGCAATTTGTGCTTCTCAGGACTGAAAATCAGGACAACCTGACTCGCTGATTTCAGTAAAAGTTTTAAAAGTTTAAAAATCACCACACACGTGTATTCCCCCCCCCCCATACAAGTGCGACACTCGTTTACACCGGGACCAACAGAAAATTCATTCTTATCGGATATAATTTTATAAAGTTACTATTCATATATCTTTCAAGGTTCTGTAATTAATATATTAAAAAAATATAAATATATGTATATGATAATATACATAAATGAATAATTTTTACATGTTTTCACAAATTTGTTGCTAAATTTCTCAATTTTTTGTTATCTGTAATATTTAAAAATTAAAATTCATTTTTTAAAGGTAATCAATTACAACAGTTTTTAAAATAATAAATTACAATAGTTTCTAAAATAATCAATTAAATAATTTCTTTTATCATGCATCAATTTTTTTTTTAAAAGGTAATCAATTACAATAGTTTTCTAAAATAATTAATTACAATTTATAATAATTCCTTCTACCATGAATCGGGCACATGACAACTTCATTTCATCTCGTTGATGACCGGAACCGCAACCAACACAAGAGGGGACCACCTCGAAACTTCAACTTGGAACTGGAACCGCAATCGCAGCCGAAACCACAACTCCACAAGAGGAGGATCACCCCCACAAGAAGAGGACCACCACGAAAAGGAATAAATATTTTCTCTCAAACCTAAGACCTCGGGATCTTAAGTAGTGGAGCTCTAACCACTCAAGCTATCCATACTCATACTCGACAACTAAAACCCGTGTCTTCATTATTGTGGGAGAATATCCCATTATTTTCTCAACTAGAAACTTTTTCTCAACTTTATAAATATCCCCAATATTTATTTTTGGAGCACATTTATTCATGGTAGATTTTCAGTTTTATCTTAAAATTAAAAAGGCCCTACGTCTTTTTTGCATCATGACATGAATTTAAGGTATGATTTACTTTGTCTTTATTAAATATTTTGTATTAATAATTTATTCATCTACACATGACATGAAAGAATGATATTTATTATTAGAAAATTTATGCAAAGCATGCACAAGACAAGAACTCAGGACTTAAAAGAGGTATTTGAGGGAGACCCCGTTGAGATTAACTAGAGATTCTTGGAAAAAACCTGTAATTTAAATTAATAATTGATCAAGAGCATAATGAAAAGTTTATACATATTATTTGTGATTGACATGAATTGCTTGTGGCTATTCATTTTGTTTGCACCTTATATTTAGTTTGGTCAAGGTTTACCTCACTGAGCTAATGATTTTTGCTCATATCATACATTTAACATTTTACGGATTAAAGGAGTGGTGGAGGGACGGTGAATGCATCTTGAGAAAAAATACTTTTAGTATTAGCATTTAGATTTAAATTGTCTTTCTAATTTTTTTTCATCTCTCTTAGACAATTTTGAATCTCCTTCTTTTGGACTTTAATTCAATAAATATTTTAGCAATTGATTTTGAGTACGAATTTACTTTACTTATTTTTATTTTCCATAGCAAATTTGTATAAAAAGTATACATGTTTGATTTGTGAAAAATAGTTTTTAGATAAAACGATAGTCTTCAAAAGCCCTACAAAAATCGAAATGTGACAGTTATAAATAAAAATTATTATTGTTTAAAAACATAAAATATTTTTTATATAATAATAACTTTTATGTATAATAATAATATTTTTTTTATACATAATAATAATATTAAAAAAATTAAATTTATTGTAAATTTGAATTCACACAATTTTTTGTCTAAATTGTTTAGAATAGTACTTGACAACGTGTGACCTGCTGCTATGAGTAAAAGACCTGAAAAAATAGTACGTTGGTCAAAGAGCACATAGCATAGACTGCCGCTCCACTAGAAAGTCAATAAATGAGAACTATCCTATATTTCTATTCACACATATAAGCTGGTGCAAAAAAAAAAAAATCACACATATAAGCGAGACATTGAACCTTGCAGTACAATAAATACAAGAATAAAAATTTTGCAAGACCGCGCGAAATTAGTAATTTAATTGCTTATATATATATATATTTTTTGAAATAAAAAGATGAATCTCATTAACTGAGTACAAAGGGTACTCAACTCCCACACGATTACAAATAGCCATAATAATGCAAACAATGTATCATAACATAACTATTATAACTTAACCGGTAAACAGATGTATCAAATAATTTAATTGCTTATATAAATACAGTGCTTGTTGTTCATACCATTACAGTTTCACGTACTCCCTCCATCCCGCAGTTATTGAAAACTTTTATATAAAATATTTGACATATTTAGAATTCATGAAATATAATCAGCGAGTCAGAATTAACGGGTTGAACCGGGTCAAATTAATATCTCTTTAAAATTAAGGCAATGTATTAGTGCAATGAAGGGTCCTTGAAACATGATATGTGGATCACAAGGAGAAGCGCGGATTCTATGCGGGTCGAATTGGGTCAAATGAATTTTTCTATAAAAATTCGCGCTAAGACAAAACAACAAAACTCGCTCCGAAATCTGTGTTATTAGAAGGGCAAACACGCGTTACTGTAAGTACATGTATGTGTTACTGCAATGAGAAATAACACATACTTGTTTTTCAGTACAAATATATATTTATAAGGTACTTCTATTTATAGATTTGTACCTTGAAATTATTTGGGGTATGATTTGTGTTTTCATGTCTCGTTTTGTGTCGACACAATAGTGACACAACACGATAAGATTAAGTACAAACATGATACTATAAGAATCTTTACTAATACAGATTTGGCTTTGCACAACTGTTAAAAAACACCTTAGACAGCGGTTATAAAGGTTGTCCAAGTTACAGCTGTCTAAGGTGTTTAACTACTTAGACAGCGGTTTTGAACCGCTGTCCAAGATGTCTACTTAGACAAGCTGTTCAAATTAAAAAAATTTAGCCACATACCCACCAAGCATTTCATACATAAGTCACCAAGTCTCCCAATTAATTGAGGCAATTATTCGCTCCCATGGGGGACCGAACACGGGACCTTGGGCGCCTGAGCGGGGATCAATTCCGCTCGGGCACTTGCTTTCTTGCGTTTACTTAATGAAATTAATTTTATATGTCCTAAAAATTATTTTTTCTTATAATTTTTTTTAAAATTCTTTATTTCAATTATCTAATTTATTAATTCAATCATATTTTTATATAATATTTTTTTTATATAAATTTAAATTTAAATTATATTAAAATTATATTTTTTACTTTTTTTTAAAGTACTACCTTTCTTTTAAACTTGTAATAATTTTTCTTCTAAACAAGTAATGCTTTTCTATCTAAATAAATAATATTTTTCTTTAAACAAATAATACTTTTTCATCTAAACAAGTAATACTTTTCTTTAAACAAGTTATACCTTTCTATCTAAACAAGTAATACTATCTATTTAAACAAGTAATACTTTTGTTTAAACAAGTAATACTTTTTCTATCTAAATAAGTAATATTTTTCTTTAAACAAGTAATACTTTTTCATCTAAACAAGTAATACTTTTCTTTAAACAAGTTATACCTTTCTATCTAAACAAGTAATACTTTTCTATTTAAACAAGTAATACTTTTCTTTAAACAAGTTATACATTTCTATCTAAACAAGTAATACTTTTCTATTTAAACAAGTAATACTTTTTCATCTAAACAAGTAATATTTGTCTATTTTTTTATTAATATTTTTCTTTAAACAAGTAATATTTTTTCATCTAAACAAGTAATACTTTTCTTTAAACAAGTTATACTTAATTTCTATCTAAACAAGTAATACTTTTCTTTAAACAAGTTATATTTTTCTATCTAAACTTTTCTATCTAAACATGCAATACTTTTCTTTAAACAAATTGATATCAGGAGAATAATTTTAATATAAGCTGGAGTATATATCAATAATATCAATAAGTTGGAGTATATATACAATAATATACAATTCGCATTGGAGTATATATCAATCATACAATTCGCATTGGAGTATATATATATATCAATAATATATAACTTTAAACAAGTTGGTATATACAATTCACGTCCAATATATATTGAACTAATACAGCGGTTCTAAACCGCTATTCAAGTTGAATTTTTGGACAGCGGTTCGAAAGCGCTGTCTAAGGGAATTTGCACAACGGTTTTGAACCGCTCTCTAAGTTTTGATTTTGGACAGCGGTTTTAAGCCGCTGTCTATTTTTTTAATTTTTTTTTTATTAAAACCGCTCTCCAAACTGTATTTTGGAGAACTATTTGAAAAAAGGATTGTCCAAGTGAAGTTGTGCAAGCTTAAATGTGTAGTAGTGGTTGTCACGATAGGATATGACACAATAAGAAAAATAAATAAATTTATTGTATTTAATATGACATGATATGACACGATAATATAATACACATTACACGATATGACACGATAAACACACGATAAAAAGGTGCAAAATATTTAATAAACACTACAAAAAATGTTGATTTAACTAGGGAGTTTAAAGAGGAAAAAAATTATTTTTAATTACCAAAGGGTTTTAACGAGGGTTTCAACGAGGGTAAAAAGCACGAGGGAAAAGCCGAGGGATTGTCCCTCGTCAAATATTCCCGAGGGCAGTATCCCTCGACAAAGCTGAGTAACAGCCTATCAGGTAGCGAGGGCAGCCAGACCCTCGACAAATGTGTGCTGACATGTAACGAGGGATATAATCCTCGCCAAATTCTGCATGCTAATTAACGAGGCACTACAACATAAGTTACATTATGCAACACCTAAAATATGTTACTTAATAGCTATAATGTTTTACTATAGCAAATAAGTAACACTTTTAAGGGTGTTGCAATTGATAATGCTGCCTAAAATCTAAAGTAACACTTTTTATAATTTATGTATTACTTTAAAAAAAGTGTTATCAATCATGTAACACCTTATGGTAACACTTTAAAAATGTTACTGGATGAACTTTAGGTAACACCTTTTTCTAAGAAAAAAGGATATAAGAAAAAGGTGAAAAATTGCAGTTCCTTAGAATTGAAGCTTCGACCTGAAGCCTTGTTTAAGTAAGCAATGCCATCTAGGCTAATTAAGAACATTTTGCATTTTCTGAACGTGAATTAATTTATGTTTTTTGTTTTTTTTTTTTTTTTTTTTTTACTTTCATTTCTAAAAATAGCATATTGATTAGTAAATTCACGTAGATTTTTAATGTACCAAATAATATCCTACCTAGTCTTCTTAAAAAAAAAACCAAAAATAGTATAATCATATTTTATATTATAATTCTAAATAAAAACTATAAATTATATATTTTTACATATATTAATAAATATATATATATTTTATTATGTAATAATTTAGTATAGGAACATAAAATGTTTAAAGATTATAAAATATATTGTTAATTTTTTTTATATATTATTTACTAAGATAATAAATAATATAATAAATTATTATGTACAAGATACACATATAAATATAATGCACATAATACAATATCGAATTTATTTATTATATGTATTATAAATAAAGTATATTTATATGTTTATTTTATATAAATAGTTAATACAAATTATTACTAAAAATACGTTATATATTTAAAAGTGTTGCCTGAAAGTGGTAAATATGTTAAAATGTTATTTTAAAAGTGTTACCTTTGTTAAAGTGTTGCTAAAAAACGTTACTTATTTAAAAATGTTACTTGAAAAGTGTTACCTATATAAAAGTGTTACTAAAGAAGTGTTACCTATTTAAATGTGTTACATTCAAGTGTTACATATTAACAAAGTGTTACATAAGGTATTACATAATATGTAAATTAGAATAGTTTTACCATAATGTGTTACATAAACTAAAAGTGTTACTACAAAGAGTTACATAAAGTCAATTATGTTGTAGTGAGGTTTAAAACCCTGGCCAAATTCGAAATCTCTGCACGACTCTCTTGTAACATCCGAAAATTACTGTATGAATTATAAAAAGTTTATACATGAATAATTGATTGGGACTCTGAGTGATGTTTGAACGTTCAACTGAAATTATTTAATTATTAGTAGTATAACTAAATTAAAAACAAATGGCTAAAGGAAATAAATTTTACATATATTAATGAGTAACATGTTAATATATATATAAATAATTTGTGTATATTATGTGGTATTGGGATGAAGACACGTTCTTTCTTCTTGTGGCATCCTTTAACAAACAATATTAAGTTAATAAAAAATACAATAACTGTTTAATAAGTGTATATTGATTATTTGGTAATTAATTGAAAATATTTTAATAAGTATATATATATATATATACACGTATTAGTAAATAGTGAAAATGAATATAAAAGTGATTATTTGACAATTTTATTAAAAATATTTTAATAAAAACGATTAATATAAGTGTATATATGTACATGTGTTAGTAAATAGTGAAAAAATATAAAAGTAATTAGTTGGCAATTTTATTAAAAATATTTTAATAAAAATGATTAATATGAGTATATATATAAATGTACTCATCACTCATGTTAGTAAATAGTGCAAAATAATATAAATGATTTATTTAACAATTTTATTATAAATATTTTAATTAAACAAAGTATATATATAACAAACAATTAAAATAAAATGATATAAGAAATAAAATAAATAACACAAAATATATGATACACATATATTATAAAACACTTCTTTAATCAATAATTAGTCTTGCCCAAACGGTTTGGCGGAACACGCAAGGCCTCCACATACAAGGAGGTCGTGTGTTCGACTCCTCATGGGGGCGAAAATTCGCCCAAAATGCACGGAGTACAAAGGAGGTCGTGTGTCCTAGTGGTTTTGCGGAGTGTGCATTCCTGAGATGGTTTGAAACCAGCCAGATGTGTTTTTTTGCCATAATTAAAGTTGGAGAGGGAATTACCGGGGGGCCCACGCCCTCGTTAAAGTTGGCGAGGGATCTGACTGCCCTCGTTAAATCCCGAGGTCGCGTGTTCGACTCCTCATGGGGGCGAAAATTCGTCCAAAATGCACGAAGTACAAAGGAGGTCGTGTGTCCTAGTGGTTTTGCGGAGTGTGCATTCCTGAGATGGTTTGAAACCAGCCAGATGTGTTTTTTTGCCATAATTAAAGTTGGCGAGGGAATTACCGAGGGGCCCACGCCCTCGTTAAAGTTGGCGAGGGATCTGACTGCTCTCGTTAAATCCCTCACGTTTTAACGAGGGCCCGATTATTCCCTCGTTAACCACTTACCGACGAGTATTTTAAAGAGGGAATTTTTCCTCGTTAAAGCCCTCGCCAAATCAGATCCCCTCGTTAAAACCCTCTTTAAATGACCATTACTTTGTAGTGAAATATATATAATCGAAACTATATTGTGTCGATACAATAATATTACGAACAAGACCTATAAGCCCGATTTATGAAGCCCAAATTCAGGAAATTTAGAGCCTATTTGGCTCAGCTTATAAGTTGTCTAAGAACTTATAAGCTTTTTTTTTTTTGGTAAAATAAGATGTTTAGCATCTTATAAAATCTTAAAATAAGCTCTTTAGTGCTTATAAGCTCTATTCCATCCCATCACCCAACCCCAATCCGGCCCGAACCCAGCCCTCCCCGTCCAAACTCGATCAAAAATCAGTTCGACCCGACCATATTTTTTTTTCTTCTTCTTCTTCTTCTTATATTATAAAAGAATTTATAAATTTTATCAGTCAAACACTTTAACAACTTATAAACTAGTTTAAAATTACGTCTTATAAGCTTTTAAAATAACTTATAAGATGTTTAAAATAATCTTAGCCAAACCAACCTTAACCGGACTTAATTCATTCACATATATATATTGAAACAATTGGGCCTTCTCGTTGTTCTCCCCAACCAAATACAACAAAGGCGGCGATTATTGGCACCCCCACAATTAGTAAATACACCTCCTGGATCAGTTTACCTCTCGTATAATTAGTACACTTCCCCGTGAATTTTCTAAAATATCCTACACACCCCTTCAAACTAAAAAACCTGAATTTCTTCATCTTCCTTCCTAATCCTACCTCACACACCCCTTCAAACATGTTTGTCGCCTGAACTCCACCACCCTGACTCAACAGCCTCTTCTTACTTTTATTTCTCTCTTCCTCCTGCCTCATGCACATCCCCCACCCCCTTTCTTCTTTCATCTTCATCCCGACGCCACCCCACCTTCTACTCCATCCCGATGCCGATATAAATCTTCCGGTTTGGTTTTTTTTTCCCCTCTTCTTTTCATCCTTTTTGGTTGGTTGCTCTAATAAAAATCTCGAAACTGGTTTTCCAAAAATAATTACAATTTTCGCAAAAAAAAAAAAATATTGAAATTTTGTTCTCTTTTAAAAAAAAAGTTTTTTCGAAAATATTGTTCGAACAATTTATCTTTTCGATTTTTTTGGCAATTTTCGAATTTTTTTTTTGAATTATTCGATTTTTTTTCTGAACATGTTTCCGAACAGATCTTTACAGATCGAAATAATTTTTAATTTTATTTCTGGTATTTTTGCCTTTTTAATCTAAACACTGTTTTTTTTTTCTTGAAGTATTCACAATCTGAATTTTTTTCAATTTGTAGGGCATGATCGTTCTTTGCTTTCTGGGGGTGTACTTACCGATTTCAGTGAGGTGATAATAAAAGGGTAGTTTTGACATTTTATATGTCTTCTTTAATTAAAAAAACCCAGCTGCGGTCTTAAAATGGGGGGTGCTAATAACCTGCGCCTACAACAAATGGACAACATTACCAGCGGCCCAATCTTTCTCTCTCGCCAATCAGCATATATACTCCATATTGTTGCTTGGTTTTGGTTCCGCGCCTTTGGCATTAAATCAACATGCTAATAAAATCTTGTATACACCAATTTTAGCATGCAATTAGTTTGCATTTAGTAACTTTGTGTATATGTTAAATAATATTAATTGTTTTATTAAAATTTATAGTATTAATTTAATAATATTAATTATTTTATTAAAAAATATTAATTAATTATTTCATATAAAGTACTAATTACGAATCAATTGCATGACAAAACTATTTTACATGAGACAAATACTTTTTAAAAACTAATCATTTGCCTTGCTAATTACATGAAATTTTTTATCACATTAGATGAAAAGTGTATAACTTTACAAATTATCACCTTAAAAATAATAAATTTCACATTTATATTAGTTACAAACTTTATTGATAAAATTTCTGATTAAAGAATAAAGAGTGACATCAATCACCCGGTAAAATTGTCTTTACTCTTTTAGTATTTCTACCTTTTGTATATCTCGCGTACTTTTATATATCTCGCGTACCAAAACGGCCCCAACTGCAATTAATAGATATGAGTTGGTATGCTGTGAAACTTGTTCACCGTGAAACTGAGAGTTTTTTGCATTTTTGGTTCCATGAACCACACCATATTTTCGATTTAGTCCCACCACTAGCAGATTTAGTCCCACAAAACAATTAATTTTCAAATGTAGTCCCACAATTTAACCAGTTAGCACATTTGCTCCCAAAATTAAACGACGCTTGACGGCATATCGCTAACCGCAAAATGGAGACTTTTAAACCTCTAATTAATACGTGTTAAATACTAATCTGTCTTAACAAACTAATTAAACTCAAAAGCTTAAACTAATTCTAATCCATCAACTAATTGAAACCAACTCACACACACTACACACACTACACACGCTCGATAGAAAAAAAGAGGGAAAACTCGAGCAACCCTAAAATCGCGGCCAGGAACCGAAAATCGGTAGAGGAGGACGCATTCTCAAGGAATTTCTGTCACATTGCTCCGCCGCTCAATGTTGCGAAGGAAGAATCTCATTAAGTATGGAGTTGTTGATTACTGTAAGTATTCGGTCCCAGTTTTTTTTTAATTTTAATCAATGTTTTTGGGGATTTTGTGTTGGGTGTTCCATTTTAGTGATAAAACCCCTCTGGGCTTTCGATTTTCATTGTTTATTACGTATTAGGGTTCGATTTCCAGTTGCAATTTTAGGTTTTCAGTTTTTTCACAAAAATCGATTTTGGGGATTTTCCTTATTTATCCGCGATTTTGTTGGATATTGGGTGTTATAATTTATTGGGTGTTCTATTTTGTTGGTGTTGGGTTTTAGGGGTTGATTTTGTTGGGTGTAGGGTTTTAGGGGTTCGAATTTTTTGGGTGTAGGGTTTTACAGGTTCGATTTTGTTTGATTGTTGTGTATAGGGTTGCTGGGTTCGATTTAGTGGCGATTTTGAGTTAATTTTCATTTTTTCAATTTGAAAAACCATTTCTATTAGGCTTTTACACCCTCAAAGTGTACCATGGTGGAAAGAAAAAAGATGAAGAACCATTCGAGTACATTGGAGGGACAGTGAGTTTGTTTGACTTTGTGGAGAAATTTAAATGCACAATTGATTATCTAGATAAACTATGTGAACAATTAGGTTATCTAGGTAGGAAAGTGTATTATGGGAGGTGGAAGGATGATGAAATTCATTTAGTTGAGGACCAGAAGGATATATATAAGTGTTTCAATGCCAATGTAAAGAAAGAAGTAACATTGTGGTTGGATGCTGAAAAATCGCAGATCACAACTGCAGGGGAAGATGAGGTATGTGGGGAGCTAGAGTTGTACACTGAGGAGGAGCTCACTACTACACATTTGAGCTTGGAGAGCTCCACTTGGACAACCCTTTTTTCGAATAGCTCTCCAAGTGGTCCCTTGGAGAGCGGTTCTATTAAAAAAAAAAAGACAACGGTTAAAAACCGTTGTGCAAGGGTACTTGGAGAACGGTTTTGAACCGCTGTCCAAGGTAAAGCTTGGAGAGCGGTTCATAACCGCTCTCCAAGTGAATTAATTTTTTTTTTGTAAAGCTTGTATTTTTTGTTTTATTTTTTTGTTTTGTAAATTCTTTTTATGTACAATTCAAATATTTTATTCTTTAAATTCTCGTGTTATTTATTTTTAATATTCGTCTTATATAATAAGATTAACACAAACCCTTATGTAAAACTTGTTCATAATATTAAATTCATAATATTACACTTACGAACTTGTATCACTATTAATTCTTATAAATTAATACCTATAATATTTAATATTCTTATAAATTAATTCAATTTTGTCTAAGTATTACTTATTTAGATAGAAAAGTACTACTCCCTCCGTCCTGTTTTTGATTGGTCATTTCACTTTTGGCTCGTACTTTAACGAGTGAGTTGTTTATTAGTATATGAAATGATAACGTGACTTTTAAGGAGGTGTACGATAGATGAGGGGTAGGACTATCATACCCCACCTTAAAAATCTTTTTATCATTTCAAATATTAATAAACAACTCGCTCGCTAAAATACGAGCCAAATAGTAAATGGACAATCTAAATCAGGACGGAGGTAGTATTACTTGTTTAAATAGAAAAGTATTACTTGTTTAAATATAAAAATATTACTTGTTTAGATAGAAAGATATAACTTGTTTAAAGAAAAGTATTACTTGTTTAGATGAAAAAGTATTACTTGTTTAAAGAAAAATATTACTTATTTAGATAGAAAAGTATTGCTTGTTTAAATAGAAAAGTATTATTTGTTTAGATAGAAAAGTATTACTTGTTTAAATAGAAAAGTATTACTTGTTTAAAGAAAAGTATTACTTTGTTTAGATGAAAAAGTATTACTTGTTTAAAGAAAAATATTATTTATTTTGATAGAAAAGTATTAATTGTTTAGAAGGAAAAGTATTACAAGTTTAAAAGAAAGGTAGGTAAAAAAAAGTACAAGTAAAAAAATATAATTTTAATTTAATTTAAATTTAAATTTATATAAAAAAATATTATATAAAAATGTGATTGAATTAATAAATAAGATAATTGAAATTAATAATTTTTTTAAAAAAAGGTAAGAAAAAATGATTTTTAGAACATATAGAATTAATTTCATTAAGTAAATGCAAGAAAGCAAGTGTCCGAGAGGAATTGATCCCCGCTCAGGCGCCCAAGGTCTCGTGTTCGGTCCCCCATGGGAGCAAATAATTGCCTCAATTAATTGGGAGACTTGGTGGCTTATATATGAGATGCTTGGTGGGTCCATGCCTAAAAATCGATTTTTTTTTTAAAAAAAAGTGTTGGAGAGCGGTTAAAACCGTTGTCCAAGTGTATATGCTTGGACAGCAGTTGAAAACCGCTCTCCAAGTGAAAACTTGCAATGCGGTTAAAAGCCGCTGTCCAAGTGCGATTTCTTGGACAACGGTTTTTTATCATTTATCAAGCTTGGGCGATGTTGTTACTTGAGAGAGTTATATGACTCTCCAAGGTCATTTTTCAAAGCTGTCCAAGCCCAAATGTGTATTAGTGGCTACTGAAATTGAAAACTGATTATGTACCAATACCTATTAAGTCTGGAATGCTATTAGCTGTTGACATGGATCTTAAGCAGTATACTGAAATTCAAGTGGAGGTGATGAAGGATGGTGAACTGATTGCTGAATTTATGGGTGAAACTGATGTTGTGGATGTTGATAGTCAATCTGAAAGTGATGTTTCTGAGAATCAGTGGGTAGAAGTTGATGAGGGGGATGGATAAATGTGTTTAAAGCTGATGAGGGAATAAATTTGGTTGAAGCTGATGTTGAAGATGGAGCAAATCAGACTGGAGAGGCTCCAAACATGATGATGATGATGATTTTTGGAAGATGAATTCATGGAAGCCTGAAGCTGTTCCAAATCAAGTGGAAGAAGATGAAGTTGCTCCAAATCAACAACTGAAAGAACCTGAAGTTGCTCCAATGGAACAAGTGATAGAACCTGAAGTTGCTCCAAATCAAGTGGAAGAAGATGAATTTGATCAAAATCAAGATCAATTCATGGAAGTTGATGATGATTTTTGGATGCCTGAAGAGGAAGATCCTGAAGATGACTTAGTTTCTTAGATGCAAATGCAAAAGAGGAAGAGGCAGTGCAAGCAAGTTGTAGTGGATGAAGATGACTTAGACTCTGATAGTGACAATGATTCTGATTTCATAGGATCAGAGTCAAGTGGAGAAATGTTACTTGATGATATAATCTTTGATGAAAACATAGATGGTGAAGTTGAATGGGCAGGTTTGAAGTTGGCAGATGAGAAAGGTGAGAATGAAAAAGAGCCTGGACAGTGTGAAGATGACAGCATGGAAGAAGAATTGATAGATGATGAAGACCTGGATAGTATGGATGAGGATGAAGAGGGGGAAAAGAACACAGTGATTGATAGAAGCCTTCTCTTTAGGCCATCACAAGTCAGTAATCCTGACTTCTTTCTTGAACATTTTTTTACAACAAAGAAATTGTTCAAAGAAGCTGTTAACTGTCATGGGGTCAGGACTGAAAGATCATTATTCTTTCTGAAGAATGATGGTAGGAGGATGTATGCAAGGTGTAAAGCTGAGGGTTGTGATTGGGGGATCAATGCACTTAAGATGAAGGATGAAGAACACTATCAGATCAGGCACTACAACTCTGCACATGATTGTGCAAGGCAATATCATGTGAAGAATGTCAGCTCATCCTGGTTGGCAAAGACATTTGAAAATGAGTGGAGGTGTGATCCAGGCAAGAGGGCTAGACCTTTTAAAAAGAAGGCAATGCTGAAGTTGGGAGTTTACATCTCAGGTATTCAGGCCTACAGAGCCAAGAACAAAGCACTGAAAAATATTGAAGGTGATAGTGCAGAGCAGTATGGGAAATTGTGGGACTATGCTCAAAGTTTGCTTGAAAACAACCCTGGATCAACAATCATTCTAAGAACTGAGGGGAATAGTGATGGTACTACACTCTTTAACAAAATTTATATTTGTTTGAATGCTTGTAAGAGGGGTTTCAGATCTGGATTAAGGCCATAGATAGGAGTTGATGGTTGTCATTTGAAAGGGAGTTTAGGTGGAGTACTTCTTACTGCAGTTGGCATGGACCCTAACAATGATCCATACATTCTATCATATGCAGTGGTTAGTAGTGAGACTAGAGAGAATTGGGAGTGGTTCTTGGAACTGTTGAAGGAGGATTTCATAGGTGATAGGGAGGGTAGCTTCATCTTCATGTCTGACAAGCAAAAGGGTCTGATCCCTGCATTTGAGAGGGTGCTCCCCAATGTTGAGAATAGATTTTGTGTAAGACATTTGCATGGGAACATGAAGAGGGCTGACTACAGAGGTGATGAGTTCAGAAAACTGCTATGGGGAGCTGCTAAGTCTTTGACCATAGCCTCTTCTAATAGAGCAATGAGGAGGATATGGGAGAAATATATAAGATGCCTAGAGTGGCTTGCTAATAAGCCTCCTGCACAGTGGTCAAGATCCCACTTCTCTCCATAAGCTAAGTGTGATACACTAGTGAACAACATGTGTGAGATGTACAATGCATGCATTCTAGAAGCAAGAGACAAACCAATTCTGACAATGTTGGAGTGGACCAGGGAGTACATAATGACAAGAATTCAATCCAAGAGAGACAGATGTGAGACCAAATGGGAAGGGAGAAAGGTATGTGCCAAGATCAGAAAAGTGATAGCACAGAGGAGGGAGGCTTCAAGGATTTGTCAGCCAGTAAAATCATCTGAACACAACTATGAAGTATCAGGATTTGATGGTACAAGGTATGCTGTTGACTTGAAGGGACACAAATGTGACTGTATGGAATGGGATGTCAGTGGAATCCCATGCAAGCATGCTATAAGTGCAATCTGTTCTCTAGGGGAAGATGTAGAGGATTATGTACACAATTGTTACTCTGTTGAGGTGTACAATTCAGTGTATTCTCACTCTGTTCCCCCCATGAATGGTGAGGAGTTATGGAAGATAACTGGCTACATACCCCCCCTACCACCTAATTTTGCAAAGAGGAAAGCTGGTAGGCCTAAGAGAAAGAGGAGAGAAGGTGTTGGTGAAGTAGAAGTGAACAATCAAGGGGAAGGCAGTCAAACTATGCCTAGGCAGCCTTACAAAGTCAAATGCTCATTTTGTCATGAAATTGAGCATAACAAGAAGGGTTGTAAAACGATGAAGATTGTTGAGGCTATGATAGCTGAGGAACAGAACAATGGAGCTGATGAACCTGAAGAAATGACTCAAAGAGAAGACATTCCACCAATGACTCAAGGAGTTGATGAAGCTGATGTTGTAAGTTCTCATTCAATAATTCTGTTTTATCTATATTTTTCTCTAAACTGATGAACTTGTACTTTTGTAGGAGGTTCCTCTGATCAAAAGGGCCACCACAAGGAAAGGGAGGACAAAATTAGTTGTTGTCTCAAAGAAGAAGAAGAAGAATTCAGTCTCAATTAGAGAATTTTCAGGGAGTGCAGCAGAGGATGTATGATTATGTCATTTTTTATACAGTTGCTCATTGTATTTCTTTTTATGTTCATTACTAATCCATTGGGTTTATAGGGGTCAGCTACATCATTTGCTCCCAACATCTTTATTGGAGGAGGACCAGTACAAAGGGTTGACCATGTAAGAGTGTTTTTCTTGTTTTTTAGGTATCATAGATTCATATGTTCATAGAATAACATGTTCATATGTTTTCTTGTTGCATGTTTCAATTATAGGTTCAGAGTTCTGCTACTTTTACTCCCAATAGTTACATTGGAGGAGATGTGGAGGGTCCATCTGTGGGAGATTCAAGAGTGGTTGATGAGGATGGAATGAGTGTCACAACAGTTGGGGGTAAGAAGTTTGTCACACAGACCAGTCTCACAAAAGTTGCCATGTCAAAGAAATTGAAAGGTAAAAAGAAGTAGATGAGGGTTGGGGTACGTTAGGAGGATAATTTTTTGTCTTTTAAGCCACTACAATCTCACTGTCTTTGTTGGTCTCGAAAAACCCGATTTAAAACTCGTAAAATCTCAATGGGAGGTGACTTTAAAATTTTTCGACTGTGTTATGCAGATTTGCTTAAGTATTTATGACAGTTAATATGAAACCAAATAAGAACACATGTATTTTTATAGTGGTTTGGACTAACTTGTCCTACATCCAATCTTCCCTTCATGGGGCACCAACTTAACCAACAGATATTTAACGAGTTCACACTCAACCAATCCCAGAAATCTAATCTAGAAACCCTAGATAGAAATCTTGATATAACAAACTTAACCTAACACATTTTTGGTATAAGATTTGTTTTGTTCCAACTGGAATACTATCCTATCTTCTGATTAGCCTAAAGCTAGAGGATAAGTATTCTGCTAAGAACTAAGAGATGAACACTTAAGAATAACTCTTGTGATTGTGTTCTTTGTGCGAAAATCTTGAGAGCTTTTGCTTGCAGATAATTTTCGTAGCCTTACTCTGAAGGCTTGATCCCATATTTATAGGCACAAAATCGAACTAGCCGTTGGAGAGCAATTCGAATTTCGGTCTATTTAAGGTAGGTTTGCAGACAGATTTGACGTGCTTCAGGAGCGGTATGGCCGAAAACATGCAAGCTTGTCCTTTCTAGCCGTTTAACTCTGAAGCGTCTTGTCCTGCAATGTCAGCTCCGTACATACGTGTCTTTCTCTCATTGGTTATCAAGTACACTTATTCAGTGTTTGATTTACCAACTTAGTTTGATATTCTTCGTGTCTGATGACTTGTCTCGTACTGGGTAACATTGAAGTAGTCACCTGATGGAGCTGACACAGATCAGTTCGAACACTGATCTGTCTTCCTGATTTAGGTTATCTGTTCGTAAGTTGTCTTAGCACAACTTACTGACCTTTTCTTGTTGTTATCTGATTTAGGTCTTCTGGTCTTGATGTCTTGACTCTTCTGCTCATCTGATTTTCAGCTTATCTGCTTAGATCTTCATCATCTGATCTTCAAGTTAGCTGATCTTCTGATCTTACAAGACTTAACATATACATATTGAGTTCCCCCTCAATATGTGACCTATCTATTACTTCAGCTGTCTACACACTTCAGCTGGTCATCTTATCTACTATCTAAATCATCAGTCAGCTAACATGTCTGACTGATCCTATTACATTATCTGTTTTGGAACTTCCATTGAAACTATAAATTTCCCAACAGTCTTTTATAGTATACTGGAAAACTCAACTTTTGTGCTTATAATGGTATCAGATTGTGGTGGCTTAAGATTGGTGGTACATTTGGCTTATATTTTGCTACTGATTGGTGATTTGGTATTATGGGGTGGAAGTGATGTATATTTTGCTGCAGATTCATGGTATATTTGGCTTTTAATGCTCTTAGTATTTGCTATTCATGGTATATTTTGTATTTTGTATTGATGGTATCTTGGTTTGAATTGTTTGTATGTATTAGATGGTATTTGCTTAGTTTCTTGTGTTTTGTATTTGATGGCTGATCAGTAGGTTAGCATAAAACATAGACAAGATAGGACATTACATTAGATATCATTAGAACATTACTAATGGGACATTACATTAGACAACTTTAGGACATTACATAAGATAGGATATTAGTCCTAGAACATTTCAAAAGACAACCAAAATAGGAATCACATTCAGATGCAAGAAACTAAGCAAACCACTGTAAGGCCCTAGATGCAACAATGAGAAGTAGTACAACCAAAAACAGTTTTTTGAATTTCAATAGTTCCTTGATTGCTTTAGTCAGAACCTTGATTTCTTGAACCAGAATTTTCATTTCCTCAATCACCTTAGAGTCAGTGTCTTCACCAACCCCCTTATTGCTATCTTTAGCCCACATAAAAAAATTACATCCACCACCTTCACTTAGGGAGTCGGGACAGTTATGAAATATCCTTCCTCTACTTCTAGGCTTCTGAGAAACGTACGTACGACAAGCTTTCCCACAATAGCAAATAAGGTTGTGTCGGATTCGAGCGGAAGATGAGGAAGACATGGTGTGTTTAGGTGTTTTTGGATTTGGACTTAGTGTTGAATGTGTTGTGCTTCTTTTTTCATGAATGTGTTTTGTTGAATGTGTGAATATATGTGGAATATATATATATAGCAAAGGGGAAAATCTAGGTTTTGGGTTGAAATTGGTGGGAAAAACTTGATTTTCCCACCAATTTTTGACAAATTTCAATCTTATGGGATTTGAAATTGTGTAAAATTGGCGCCCAAATGTTGTAATTGGGTAAATTGGCGCCCAAATGTTGTAATTGGGAAGAAATGGAACCTATGGGACCATATGTGCAAGTGGGCCCATGCAATTAAGTGGTTAATTTGATGTTAATTATGTTTCATAACATATAGGACTAAAATTGTCAGTGGTTGAAAGGTGGTTAAGCCTTAATTGAGTATTAATTATGTCTCATAACCTATGGGACCACATTTGCAAGTACATTTAACGAAAAAAGTAACGGCGGGACTACATTTGAAAATTAAATTTTTTGTGGGACTAAATCTGCCTGTGGTGGGACTAAATCGAAAACATGGTGTGGTTCATGGGACTAAAAGTGCAAAAAACTCTGAAACTGATTTTTTTTTTTACAGACATACACTTTAGTAATATAAGTCACACACTTCAGTTATCACTACGACACTCTTTGCTATAATATAAGTCACACCCTTCACTTTTATGAGTAATACTCTTTATAGTAAAAAGTCACACACTTTACAGTAAAAAGTCACACACTTTAGTAATATAAGTCACACTCTTTAACCAATTTCACCATAAAACTTGTTCACACTATACTTTGCCAATAATATTATATAACTTAATAAACGAATCCAATGTCCTGACATAGCACGAACTTGTATTCCAGGCAACGAATTTCTACTCAACTTTTACTTTTGGTCTCTTTACATCCTGTTGTCCATTCAAAAAGTTGAAACATAGTGACACAAAATCTGGACCTAGGGATAAAACAAAAAGCAATTTTCGTATCCATCAATTGCATTGTGCTACTCAAATACAATTTTAAGAGTATAGCTGATCAATATTAATTATTTTCATCGAATAATATTAATTAGTCGTTTTCATTGACCAGTACTAATTATGTACCAACTGTATCGTGCAATTGGTGTACAAAAAATGTTAAAGAAATTATATAAGCGAATTAATTTCACTTCACTTTACAAGTTTGAACTTTTAGATGAGATGAAAATCATTCATGGTATCAGAACCAAAAGAATCACGTCCACATCTTAAGCTCGAATTCAGCAAAAAATAACTTCACCCATATTAAAAGGTCCAATCGTTGAGCCTCACGGGTTTGATTCCCGCAAAAAAAAAAAAAATCAATTTCACTTATATTAAAGTGACCACTCGTTGAACCTCGCAATCGATCCACAAATAAAGAAGTATTAAACAAATAATTAATATAAAAAACTAATTCCACAAGTCTCTACAAATTATTCAGAGTTTTAAATGAAATGATTTTTTTTTAAAGAAAAACCTACCCTAAACAAAAACAACCTAGATGTAGAAACCCCAAAATTCAAAAACTTTACCCAACACCTTTCACACAAACCCAATACAAATCAAACGTGTGGACCCATAAACCCTCAAAAAACTCAAAACCAAACCCAAATCCCAAATCCCATCTCCACATTCCACTCCCCCCAACCCAAACATGGCCTTATCCAACAGCACGATCGGCTTCATTAACCTGTGCGCCATGTTCCTCTCCATCCCCATCATCGGCACCGGAATCTGGCTAACCACGGAGCCCGACAACGCCTGCGTAAAGCTGCTCCAATGGCCCGTCATCATCCTCGGCGTCCTCATCCTCGTCGTGGCCCTCGCGGGCTTCGTCGGCGGCTTTTGGCGAATTCCCGGCCTTCTAATTTTCTACCTCGTGGCCATGCTGGTGCTCATTGTGCTACTGGCGTGTTTGGTTGTGTTTGTGTATATGGTCACCTCGCGCGGGTCGGGTCACGCCGTGCCCAGCCGGGTTTACCTGGAGTATGATCTGGACGGGTTTTCCGGGTGGCTTAGGAGGCGGGTTCGGAGCTCGTATAAGTGGGATGGGATCCGGGGGTGTCTTAGTGGGACCAGTATGTGCGGTGAGTTGAATCAGAGTTATAAGATGGCGCAGGATTTCTTTAATGCGCGTATAACTCCCTTGCAGGTATTCAACTATTATTTCCTTATTTTCTGTTTTTTTTTTTAGGTTGTGTTAAGTTTTAACGACATAATTTTTTATTTTGGCAAAATTCATAGGATATTATTTTTTGGCTAGTCTAATGTTATTCGGATGCACCATGCATTCATAATGCATTTTAAAAATATGCATATACTGAAAGATATAATTTGTTTATACTGAATCGTACAATGGAAAAAAATAGTTGCACAGTTCAATGTAAACAAGTTGCATATTTTAATATAACAAATTACATGTTTTTAAAATGCAATATGAGTGCACGTTGTACTTGGATTCAAATAAAACCCACTCTTAGCAAAACTTGTAGGAGATTAATTTTTTTGTTGACAAATATAGATCGATTTTACCACGCCGATGAACCTAAATGCGCGACAAAATAATTTACGTGCCTAAATATGCAAAAATTCTAGACATAAGGGTCTACAATTCAATTTTCGTATTTTATTGGTGTTTCACTCTTTTGAATCTTTAACAGATGGATCCAAGATATAGTGATTTGTTGGATATTTTTTTATTATTTCACATATCATTCATTCATACTATGAAATACTATAAAGTAGAACACCAATTATTAAATAGGTATTTTGCAGCAAAAATAAATAAATTAATCTCTTACTTTTGCCAAATTATATTCTTTAAGACACAGACTGATCCCTTAAGTTACGGGGCTAGAGAAAATATTTTCCCCTTTACTTTGACATGTCTATAGTGTTTGAAATGAGTAGTGTAAGGAAAGTGTCTTGTGTCTCCACGTTTGGAAAGTCGAATATCAATTTTATTCGACTCGTTTAATGGGGTCATGGGATCGGTAGTAAAAGTGTGATGATGTGAATATGTGATCTATGTGTCTATCTTTGTTTGTGCTGGAAGTTTTGCTTTGCTTTATGTTTGAACGTAATTTCACAAAATCAAACTTTTGAGGTTTAGCAAACAAAAGTATTGGCATAAAGTATGGGTGATAACTTTGGAAACGAAATGATAACACATTAATACAATAACGAAACAAAAGTTATGGGTTAGTGTATAGGCTTATCGTGTCGCTGATGTAATAAGGAAATAAAAATTTTGTGTTTGTGCTCGTGACAAACCCATTAAATTTGAAAAAAAAAAATTCAATTGTATTTATAACTTGATATTTTTGTAATTTAATTGGAGGTTTTATATCTTTTTAACATTTCATATCATATACGTATATTTAATATAATAATATTATATATAATTCTAATTTTAAATTTTCTTATTGCATCGTATCAAATCGATACAAAAAAATTCGTATTCATATCGTGTTATGCTTATGTTTAATTTTTTTCGTGTAGACATGAAACATGATATGAACACTTAATTAATTGCTATCCGTACAATAAAATATTGGATGACCTCGAAGTACTTCAAAATGTGACCAAATTTCCCCATGTTGTCGGGTTTTCACATCCTATTCAGTTACACTCTCGAAATAGGCGATGTGAAATTTGGTCACATCTCAAACAATCACAATTCGAGATGCATGCAACAAATATTTAATGTGGTCTAAGTTTTAGTTTTTTTTTTTGTCCCAATTATGATAGTATTTCATCAGCCCCAATATATAATTTTTTACTTTCCTTTTTCTATCCATCCAACAATAAATTTCCTCTTTCCATAAGTGAAAATAGTAATTTCACTATTCATAATTTTTATCATCACTTTTCACACAATATTACAAAAAATATCACATACTATTCCACCACATACATTTTTCCTCTCTTCCAATACTCAAAACTACCTTTTATTTTATTATTGTTGTTTAATTAAAACATACAATAGAAAAGGAAAACTTATAGGGGAATAGAGGGAGAATATGTCAATTAGACCTTCATGCTTCACATAATTTTTTTTCCTCCGGCAAATTTCCCTAATTTAAGGAAGCAAAAGCGATGAACTATCCTAGCAAATCCAACATATATATTCTCTAATTGAGTAGGTCTCCTTTAAAATTGATTTCATATTTATATACATGACCCTTCAATTATCACGATTAATATATTTTTACAATATAAGTCTGACTTTTCAGTTATCACTATTAATGTCTTTGTAGAAATATAAGTTACACCCTTCAATGGTATGAGTGATACCCTCTATGTAGTAAAAAAATATATATACTTTCAGTTATCACAACTATATTCAATGCATCTGTTTTTTTGCAGTCAGGATGCTGTAAACCACCAACAGAGTGTGGGTACACATTTGTGAACCCAACATACTGGATAAGCCCCATAAACTCAGCGGCAGATATGGACTGTTTGCAATGGAGCAACGACCAAACACAGCTCTGCTATTCCTGCAATTCATGCAAAGCTGGATTACTCGCCAATCTCAAAAAAGAATGGATCAAAGCAGACATCGTTTTGATCGTAACGCTCATCGCTTTAATCGTGGTTTACTTGATGGGGTGTTGTGCTTTCAGGAATGCCAAAACTGATGAGCTCTTCAGGAAATACAAGCAAGGCAATCCATACAATTAAAAATATGTAAGTTAATTTGGTTGAAGTTTCTTGTACTTAATTAGTGTACAAGTTTCGTTGGGTGATTTGGTTTGTAATTCTTCTAGATCGGATGCTTTTTTTAATTTTCTTTTTTATGTGATGAAGTTTTAAAGATATTTTGACATAGTTACTAATTTACGTAGTACTTACTTTATATAGTAATAGGTTACTCGCTATTCGATCATACGATCTTTACTTCCAATTCCAATTTTAATCGGCCACTACAACATAATTGACCTTATGTAACACTCTATTGTAACATTTTTAGTTTATGCAACACACTATGGTAAGGGTCTTCAACATTTTTAAAAAATTCACCACTTTTAGATATTTTAACCCGATACATGTTTTTAAAAGTTAAGTTTGTAAATGTTGATCGGGGCCCATGGAGCTTCTGTGCTCATGCCACAAAAGAACGAATTTTGGCCGTCTCCCAATAATTCAAGATCGAGCCTTATATTAATCACTTCCTCTCATCAAGTTCGTGTTTTGGCACCTCATACTATGAATTTGGTTACCACATCTCCCTGGTTTTGATTTTGAATGTCACCATGTTGCTTTCTGATCAAATTTCGAACAACACTAAATGGCTCGAGCCATGTACCATTCCCTTTGTGATCTCTTTTAACCTGTCAATTTGGCGATTCCTACACCACAGCTACTACAAAAAAATTTACTTGAAATGACATCACTAAATGTGATGAAATATTATCAATTATTACACTTCACCTATCTCTAGTTCTCCACACTTATAATTAGTGTCCTTTAAACTAATATACAATAGTTAAGAGGCTATAACAACATTTATTTTTATATTTTGAAACAACTATTACTACATTCATAAATGTGCTAAAAAAATCAACTATAAGTAGACATCCATTTTTTGCATACACCTTTATGTGACACATGAAAGTGTGTCAATTTCTTTTCCAATTTAATTTAATATTTTTTTAAATATTTTTTTTTTTGAAGAAATTGGTGACGTGATACTAATCGAGATTTGTATATTTTTTAATTAATAGCTTAGAGGTCCAAGTTTTGGAGCACAATAGCTAAGAAGTTAAATACCTTTTTCCAAATACTCTTAGGTCCAAAACCAATGGTGAAAACTCCATACTACCCTTCCTTTAGCTGAAATAAGAGTTTAATTAAATAAATAAGAAAAGTACGGTTTCTGCAGAACCTATCTTCTTTACCTCACCCGCTCTCTATTTTTTCGACGAGTCAAATCAAGAAATCGACGAGCGAGAATTTCTATGTCTTTTCAAATTTGAATTTCAAATTCATTGTACATATAGCAATTTTAGAGATATGGTTTCAGTTTACACATGCACAACCACAAGATTTTTCCCAAAAATATAATCGATTTTTTCAAATAAGATGCTCGTTTTATCGCCGACTTCGATCTGAGGAAGAAATTTATTTTCTGATTATACATGTGGAATGGGTTTAGAAATGATTATACTAAATCTGAAGCATATAGGTGAATCCAAAATCATCTCAGTAAATTCATGCACAAGAATTTACGAGCTGAAATCCCAGGTAACATCAAAGTGGCCTGATCTCACAGATGTTATTTTGTCATTCGGTACTCGATTGGTAGTGTTAGCAATTGTAGTATAGATACGGATTTGGATTTGAAAAATCTTATTGCTCTATGCGAATTGACTTTGTCCAAGATTGTTGTTATTGATATTTTCAATATAGATATCAAACAACCTGTGATAGAGGTCGATGACTATTTGAGACATGCATATGTTCAGAATCACATGAATGAAAATATCAGTACACATGTTTTGGATAGTGATGTTGATGAATTTGATAGTTACCATGATATGCATGATAATATGAATAATGGTGTTCGGTTAAATGTTGATGGTGATGATTTTGACAGTGATGGTGATGATTTCGATAGTTTCGGTGTAACTGATCATGGTATGCATACGAACATTAATGATGTTTTTTAATTGCATGGTGATGTTAATGATTTTATAGGTAGTATGCCTGCTGTTGTAGATGGTGATGATTTTGATAGTGGTATGGAGCATGTTAGGAAAAATGTTAGGTTGAATTTCAAAAGAAAGGGGGTTTTGGAGCCTGATTTGGCATCCAAGTTTAATAGAATACCACGGAGATCAGGCAAAAATATTTTTTTACAGTGGTTGTGAAGGTGATTTTGAGGGATTAGGTACTATGCCTTCTTATGATGTTTGTCCAAATGTCAAGAAGAAACCTCTTTTATCCGACTCATGGTCTCACATTATGGATGGTGGAGTTAGCACAGTGTTCAAGGAAGGTGCAAACGAATTTAGAACATAACTTATCAAGTACTCACAACAGGTGAGATTTGGGTTCAAGTACACGAAGAATAACAAGAGTTATATTTATGTTGTTTGTAGTGAGTGAGAGGATTGTGCATGCCAATGGTTTATGACGAAGGTCAATCTAGTAAAAAATGCATTTGTCATGACGAAGGTCAATCTAGTACACACATGTATTGGAAAATTGGTTGGTAATAATAATAGGAGAATTGGTGCAAAGATTATCGGGAATCTCATTGTTCAAGATGTTAGGGCAAAACCTCATACACGTGGGAAGGACATAATCAACACACTTCAAAATAGCTACGATATACATGTTCCATACTGGAGAGCTTATCGGACGTATGGAGCTGCAATGAATTAGATTTTCGAAAGCTACGACGAGTCTTACAATCAGCTCCGATGGTATTTCACAAAGTCTTAAAATTATGTCATGAACTTCATTATGCAACTTCATTAATTTTTTTTCACTCTAATGCTTGTTAAATTGTATGTTTTTTTATATAGAAAGTGTAGTGGGATTGGAGTCAAACAAAAAAAAAACACACTATTTCGAACGCGTTTTCATTGTCTTTAAGGCATGCTTGGACGGTTTCAAGAAGTGTCGTCCATTGCTATTTATAGATGGCACTTTCATGACTGGTCTTGCTAAGGACACACTATTAGCAGGTACCGCAAATAATGGAAACAATGGTACTATTTAAACTATATACTTTAACATTATTTGTTAAATACTGAGGTTTTTTTCAAGATTCTTTTAATGCTTTCAATCGGGATGAGACAGATTGAGTGCTAGTTTGGATGTGTGTAATATCCTAAGCATTTTTATACAATAACTTGTGCATGAACCAGCCTTCTATTATATTCCAATAACGTGAAAGTTTAGATTGAAACACGAATTTTCAGTAGCGGTATTATAGAACTGCAGATTCTGAAATTTTAATGTGTGTGTTGTTTTTTTGGTTATATAGGCATGTTCCCTATTGCAGTTGCGATCGTATCAGCAGAGAACAAAGAAAACTGGATGTGGTTTCTTGAGAAGCTCGTGACTTTGCTAAGCTTGAATTACAAATTTTCTACGTTTCTGATAGGAATACAGGGTTGATGGTTGCTTTTCCTGTTGTATTTAACAAACCACTACACTTTTTTTGCTTGTTCCACCTGTTAACTAATCTTAACGGGAGGTTTACAAAAGGCTGGACAAATGCACAACGGGAAGCCTTACAGGTTCACTTTAACGATTGTGCATACGCGCCCAACATTCGGATATTTAAACGAGAAATTAGATATTTTTAAGGAAGTTGGTGGCAAGGTCGCAGAAGAATGGATATATCAACTACCAAAGGAGAAGTGGGAAGTGGCATACTCATTACATATTAAACGGTATGACGAGATGACCTCTAATGCAGCGGAATAATTCAATTCGTGGATCAAAGAGGCTAGATCACTTCCAATCACACACATGATAGACCATATCCGCGCAGGTTTGTAGATATATATGTGCATATTAATATTTAAGTTTTCTAGGATTTTTTTATGATTCGTGACTATTTTGTAACAGGTATATCTTGTTGGATTGTCGAGAGGGAAAAAAAGCATAAACTCGAATGGTGCATTATGCCCACGTAAAGAGAAGTCGTGGAATATTCTAATTGACATTTCACGGTCATGGAGGGTAGTGCAGTGTCCGGGGGAGGGGGGAGTTTGAAGTATTGTCATACCCGTCTGTCGAAGTGGATCTCGCTAAAAAGACGTGCTCTTGTTACCAATGGCAAGTGTGTGGGTTCCCTTGCGTGCATGCAACCACGTGTCTTCTGCAACCGGACGAAGATATGGTTGATTAAGAACATATATTATGTTCTCCTTTTGGACATGTATTTTATTTTTTTGGGCTTTTTTATTAAAAACATGCAGATGGTCAGTTTGTCATAGATTCAACCTACTTAAACTCGTGATATACTAAGTTTGAGCAGGGTGATTTTTTGTTGATGGTAAGGTTTATGTTTGCAAAAAATGACCTTTTGGAATGATGAATGATATTTATGCAAATTTAATTATTTTGTTTTGATATGCTTTGTTTTTTTTTTTTTTGGGAGCAGGTTGACTTTTTAGGTTAATTTGTGTTTGTTTGATATGCTTGGTGTGTTTCTGAGATTGTTTGTAATGTGTTTTGAGTTTGAGATTTCTGATTTAAAAAACTTGTGCTTTGATTTTTTTTTTTGCAACAAAAAACTGTTGGGATTATACTGAAAAGTATGCTTTTACTTTGTATAATCGAAATTGAATTTTCAGACTTATTTACTGAAATAAATTGTTTATCATTGATGCTTTAAATATGATTGAATGTTATATATATTTACTGCATAACTGTTCAATAATTAAATGCGTGTTACAATCAGTAGTTAATTTAGTGATATCAAATCACGAGAAGATTAAAAATTATGATCCCTTGTAACTAAAAAAGTACGTCATTCACGACCTAGATGGAAATGAACAACCATCGCGAAAAGGTTGAGGTGTAAGGCTCAGATTGGTTTGTCTTGACCAAGAGATTACACTAGTGCATGGTGATCTTGTTGAATAGGACCCTCTGGGAGGATAAATTCTTCATATTGAACAAGGAAGAATTAGACCTCAGTGGTTCGTTGTTTCTTAACCTTCGTCCCTTAAATAGGATCACGTGGGATCGGTAACTATTGCTTTGACTTATCATGGGTAGCGAATCAGAGAGAGATTCAATACTTTTTATCTTGGGCAATATTATTGGTCACGTGTGATTGCTAAGATTTATCTGAAGAATCGTGTGCAAGTAAGCTTGCTTGATTTTGCCCCCTTGGGGGTTCATAAGTTTTATCATACCAAATCTTGCAAGTGGAATTAGTTTCCGGTATGGATAATAATGTTGAACCGTTCTCGACCAAGGACAAAAGATATTAATTAATCGGAAAGCTATTTGGTGGCTTGAATTAATTGATGGGCTAGATAATCTTAAACACGGGAAATAATGACCAGGGAGCCATATCGATTTTAATAATATGGGTTAAGATGGATAGTGCAATATTGATTATGTAGTGGGATTAATTAATATTTATGGGCTTGAATTATATTGTGGCTCAATATTAGATATTCAAGATCCATTAGAAGGTCCAATCTTAATTCTCCTAAAAGGCCCCAAAGAGTAGCCCAACATATAGTCCAATAACCGAAAAAAGTGATTAAAATAAAATAAATATTGTTGCTTATATTTCCTCTAAAATTTTAGAAAATTATGGATAAAAGAGGGAGAAAGATTTTCTTTGAATTTTGTTATGGAATGAAGATATGTATTCTTGGAATACAAGATTATCTCATTAAATTCAAGAAATCTCCCACTTGGTTATCTATATAGTAAATTTCGAAATTTTTGAAAATAGAGGGCAAGAAAGATTTTCTTGAAAAGATATTATGAAAGATATGTATTTCTTGAAATACAAGAATATCTCATAAATTCAAGAAGATCCAAATCTTGGATTCTTGCTTCATCAAATTTTCGAAAATAATGTCATAAAATAGAGGAGGTGGAATTTTGTGGAATATTTTAATTATGGAAAAAAAAGAATATATGGGATATATTCACGATTTAATTATTGACCAAGAAAAGCTTTCTTTTTTTTTTTTGAAAAATCACTAACTTTTTCAACCACCCTCCCTCTTATAAATGCTTGGTGTGGGATGATTAGTTCATTCCAAAGTTTGAGATTTCTGATTTAAAAATATTAGCAAATTTTTTTTTTGGTGCAACAAAAAACAGTAGAGTGCAATGTGTTTATGAAAACATACTCATGGTAATATATATTTCTGCAACCATGGAGTTAAAATAACAATAATAAAAACACATAATTTTACAGAAATTCTAGGTACATGCATAAAACCGTCAAAGTTGTGTAATAAAATACACTACATAAACATAACACTAATCATGCTCCAAATAAGAACAATAGCTCTCAACTGTGATGATATTTGCAAATATTATTCCAGTGATCGTGATATTGGACGAATTCATAGTATTAGATGTTGATGCTTCAAACACGGTATGATTGTGACTGCTCGTAACTTCTTCACGATCGTGTTGCGACATGCACAAATTTTCGGGTAAACACCAATGTGAAAACCCATGCATTTCACACCTATAGTACAACCTTTTCGGATTTTTCTCTGACCACAAAACATGTACGTAAGCCGATCGATCACATTTTCGACAAGTGGATGTAGTATACTTCATATATGATTCTTTGGAGGTGTTTTTGTGTAGCTTGACATTTTGTATTGAATTATTTCTTTTTTGCACCTATTTTTTCTGAGTTTTCCCTCTTCTGGTGTCACAATTTTTCTGAAGTTGGATGTGATATATATATATATATATATATCATGGTTTGTAAATTGTGACCGTTGCAATACTAAATAATCGTTGGTTTGTAAATTGTGACTGTTGCAATGCAAAAATATTCAATATTGACATGCAGTCTAACACATGCAACCTTTTTTGGTTAAACCATTTGTTGGAAAATTGACATGCTTGCAGCCATTTTTCAATATTTTAATGCATGCAGCAATAATTTAAATTTTTTTTGGCCTAACATATTGGTGTTGATATTGGGCCTAAATTTTGGCCTAAAAAATTAGGTCTAAAATGCAGTAATAAAATGCAACAATTGTTTCATTTTTTTTAAAATATTGGGCCTAAAATTCAGCCTTAAATATTTATTAATTATATCCAAACAATACATTAATAAATATATGCCCAGTTACACTCTTACTTTAGGCCCAATATTACTCATCATATACTTGCACATTTGTAATTAAAAATCTGGACAATTCTTTAGGCTAGTTGTAATTAAAAAAACATGCACATGTACATTAATAAATGGGCTCATGCATGAAATCATGCATGCATTCACATATACATAAACACATTCATGGTGATATTCATGTATTAGACCACATTTATTGGTGTATCTTTGACCAGGGCATAGCAAAAAGACAAACAAAAAAAAAATCAAAATTGCCCTCATTTTTGATGACCCGGTCAGATGATGACCTTGGGCATCCTTTGTTGCCCAAAATCCAAATTTATGCCACATGTTGTATCCTGATTGGCCGGGTCTATTTTATTTAGATAATTTGATATTTCAACTTATCTACTTTAAAAAAATAAAAAAAATACCAAAATTCATGAAATAAAATTCTCTATAAATAGAGACCAATATCGGTATATTTTGGATCACAATCTCAAACAGTCTCATTTATCTTCTTAACTTGTGACAAATCTCTTAAGTTTTATCATTTTCTACATGGATCCAAATCATCTCAATTATTCTCCCTACTCCCAAAACCATTCAAATTCTCAAAATTATCAAAACTTCGAATCCTTTTTGAATACTGATGATTCTCAGTTTTTCAAGATATCGAAATTCTCAATTTTCTCCGAATTTGAACCAAGTTCCTATCTCTGAACAAGTTCAAATATCGGAAAATATCTTTTGCGACTTGTTAGGAAAGAAAAGAAAAAGGTGGTAAAAAATCAATGGTCCGTTAAAGAAGATGTTGCATTTATGTCATGTTGGTGTTTAATCAGTGAAGATGGCACGGTTGGCAAAAATCAAAAGGCGTCAAAAGTGTGGGAACGAGTACATGATATGTACGAAGAAGCTCGAAGAGAAAAGCCAGATGAGTTAAATGAAAGAAATATAGAGATGATGAGAAGTCGTTGGAAATGAATTAATGAAAGATACAACAAGTGGATGGAAGCACTCAAGAAAGTACATATACGATATAGAAGCGGAATGAGCCAAGGTGATATTGATAAAGAAGCTCATGAAATTTATTTTGTTAGCATTAAACACAAGTTTGCCGACTTGGTTGTGTGTAATGAAGTTTTGAGTAAACATCCCAAGTGGCAAGTAAATTTTAATCGTGCTCTAACGCGTCCCCGTGCTGAATATGAAGAGGATACTGAAGAAAGTTGTGGTAGCTCAAAGAGATCTAAGACCAGTGAAGAAGGGCAGTATTCAAACCCCACTAATCCAAAAACTCCAGGCAGTGGAAGTTCAACTATTCCATGTCCTATAGGTAGAGCGAAGAAAGGAAAAGGTAAGGTGGTGTCAGATGACGTTTTTGAACAAATCCGTTCAATGAGAATCACTAGAGAAACTGATGTTGAAGCTTTTAGAGAACAAATCAACATACAAAGAGAAAGAGAACAAATGAAGAAAGTGTTAGTGTTAGTGTCCTAGAGACAATCTATTGTAAGAACATAATATTCGATGATATTCAGTTTGACTTAATATTATAGTTCATTTAATATTAATGTATGACAATACACTTGTTTGAATATTATGTTTGATTGTTTGCATTTATTCGTACAAGTGTTCCCATGAGTCATTGCTGTCATTGAGGTTGTGAGAACTCAAATGACTTAAGCATGATTCTCAAATAGCCCCGATCAAGGATCATCAAGAATGAGATATTGATGATGTAATGGAGATTGATATGCGATCTGCATCATACTCTTAGAGAGTGTAGTGAGATCTCACTTACTACGAGATACTAGGTATCTCATGATGGATGCACAAATACCTTAGAGGGTATTGGTATACCCATCCGAGAAACCGTTTGATGTAATTCCACTATATGTGTCTACGGGTGTCTCGGTTAGTGGGAGCGATGCCATACTCCTTTGACTTGAGGTCAATACACATGACATGTGTGGAGTGATGAACTTTGACCATGACCGACGCTTGCACCCGTCTATGGGTAGATATGGCTTGGATTGGATTCATCACGAAATGCATGTGCGTGGTCGTTGAGCCAATAAAATGATTCATTCCTCAAAGTGGATTTAGAGAGAATACTCATCTTCTCATCATAATTGGATCAAAGTCATTGGTCAATGCACGTCAACTTGGACTTTGTGGCCAAGTGTGATATAAGTGATCAATTAGTGATTGAAGATAAATTGATTAAGTTATTTGAATAGACACTTCATCATGTTCAAGGCTAATCGAGTATTCGTGAATGAAAGGAGGAAATCGTAGTAGTCCATGTTACAGTTACATGTAGTTGCACGTTTCTCGCAACGTACCTCATATATTGAGAATGTCTGATTTATTGTCTAGGGTTCAATTAAGACCGTTAGTTTGACTAATCGCTCGATATATGAGGGCTTATGGGTCACACAACTAGTAACTCTCGTGTACGGATTATAGTTGGTTGATTAAGTATTAAATTGGATTTAATATTTAATTTATGGAGAAATAATAATATATTAATTTAGAGTTAATTATTATTACTATTTAATTAAATTAGATTTAATTAAATAGGAATCCCAAATAATATTATGGAATATTATTGTAGGAAAATATCCGTAGGGAAAAACATATCTTTGAGATTTGTTTTGCAAGATTATGAATTATCTTCCTAATAAAGATTGCTTAATATTTAAGTCAATATATCCCTATATATATTGGGATTCATTATTTACTACAACAAGAAAACCTAGTTTCTCCATAAAATCTAGAATTACAATTTTCCTACCAAATTCCGTCTTAGATTCAACGCTGGTAAATCTGTGCAGATCTGTTCATGGGGATTAAGTGGATACCATAGTTGAGAAATCTGCTATCGAATCACTGTAAGGTTTCTCGTTATGATTATTGTAATCGTTTATGCAATTATATGTTCGTTGTTGGTGAACTGTTTATTTCCGTTATGCATGTATTACTTGTTTACGTGCCTCTAAATTCCAACAAAAAGGGGAGAAGAAAATGGAGCTGCAACTTGCACTTTTATCCAGATTGATGGACAAAGATCACTTATTACCAGAAGAAGAAGAGATGAAACTCCATCTTTTAACATTGTTCAAATAATCAATGTCAGTTGTTTTCAGTAGTTTTACTTTTATTTTGTGTTTTTCTTTTCTTTCTTTTTTTGTTTTTGTCTTGTAAGACTTTTTTAATTTGTGTGACTTTATTTAATTTCATGTAATCTCAATTAGTAATTTTAATTATGAAATCGTTCATTGTAATTTTTCTATTAGTAATTTTCATGTATCTCCATTAGTAATTTTAATATTAGTAATTTTCGTATATTCCATTGCAATTTTTCAATTAGTAATTTTCATGTATCAACCACATGACAAGTTACATCACTCCACTATTAAAAGTAATGACAAGTTTGGAACCCCCATTATTAAAGCTACCTTTGCTCACATGCATATCTTAAGTGGGAATCATTACATCACTCCACTATCAAAAGTCATGACAAGTTGAGAACCTGCATTATTAAAGCTACCTTTGATCACATGCATATCCCAAGTGGGAATCAACCACATGACAAGTTACATCACTCCACTATCAAATGTACTTTTCGTATAGACCACATGACAAGTTGTACTCATCCATATCCCAAGTGGAAATCAAACCACATGCTAAGTTGTATCTCTTCCATTATTGAAGGTACCTTTCTTTACTCTTTAGCTTCCTATAAATCATACTTGAAACAACATCATACTTACACCAAAATCCTTATCTTTACTCTTTAGCTTCCTCTCAAATATAATTACTACCCATTTGTATTACCTATTCCATTTTACAAATATCTCTCAATGAAAATTCCTCGATAGATTCAGATTCAAACTCAAGTTCAAATTCATGTAATTTGAATGATCTTGATGAATGGCAAGAACGGAATGCTCAGCAAAATCGTGAAATAGATCGCATGATCGAGGATATGGTCTTAAGCAATTTTAATATGACCGGAGGAGATTCTGTTCCTAGAGTTAGAAGAAGGCATTGTGAAGGGAACGCGAGCTTGGTGAGGGACGCTTGATGAATGACTATTTTGTTGATAGGCCGACGTATACTCCAGAGCTCTTCCGACGTAAATTTTGCATGAGAAAATCTGTATTCCTTCGTATAGTGGATGTCTTTACTACCAAAGACGAATATTTTCAACAAACACCTGATGCCACGGGTCGACTTAGTCTTTCACCATTACAGAAATGTACTGTTGTTATGAAGGTGTTGGCGTATGGGACATCCACGATGCAGTTGATGAATATTTGTGCATGAGTGCAGCAGTAACAAGAAAATCACCCAAGAATTTCGTTGAATGCATCATTTCCTGCTTCGGTGAAGAGTACCTCAGAAAGCCTTTTGAAGAAGATTTGGCAAGATTACTCTATGTTGGTGAACAACGTGGATTTTCGGGTATGATAGGCAGTATTGATTGTATGCACTGGGAATGGAAAAATTGTCCTACTGCATGGGCTGGACAATATGCAGGGAGGAGTGGAAAACCAACAATCATTTTGGAAGTTGTTGCATCATATGACTTGTGGATATAGCATGCTTTTTTTGGAACTCCAGGTACATGCAATGATATTAATGTACTCCAACGATCTCCAGTTTTTATAGATGTCTTGGAAGGTCGAGCTCCAAAGGTTAGTTATGTATTTAATGGTCGGGAAAATAATAAAGCTTATTATCTAACTGATGGCATATATCCTTCATGGGTTGTATTTGTTAAGTCAATTCCTTCTCCAGTAACCCAAAAGCAAAAATTGAACGCTCAACATCAAGAGGTTGTACGAAAAGATGTTGAGCGAGCATTTGAAGTTTTACAAGCTCGTTTCGCATTTGTTAAACGCCCATGTCTTATATGGAATAAACTTTTAATGGGAAAAATTATGATGGCTTGTATCATCATGCACAATATGATAGTGGAGGATGAACGAGACACATACCTAAATTATTATGATCCCACCAAATTTTTAATGGATAGTCCCGTAGATGATGATCAGTCCTTTTATACTGAACGCATTGCAAGTTTATCCACCTATATGACTAATAGGGAACAACTTCATAATAGAGAAGCTCATGTTGCTCTTAAGAACGATTTGATTGAGCATATATGGCAAAAATTCGGCACTGATAATTAAATATGTAATTTGCATCTTTTGCTTTTTTGTAATTTATGCATGTATTTGTAGCTTGATTTATTTATTTTCTTTTGTATTTCAATTCTTGTAATCTCAATTTTGTTATTAGATGTTGTAATTTATTTTAACTGTATTGTAATTTTTTATTATAATTATAATTTTTTTAATATCAAATAATTGTGTATGTTTCTTAAATATTTTAAATATAATAAAAAATAATTATAAATTAAATTTTTAAGTTATAAAATAAATAATTTATTAAAGAGTTGTTGTGGTTATGGGTGGGCATGAATAAACAATGAAAATGATGAATTTAGGTTGTAGAGTAAAATGTGTGTGTGGAGAGATAAATAAATTGTTTATTATTTGGTTATGGTTGTGGGTGGGCATTGATAAACATGGTCTTAGTTCAATTCACTGGTTGTTAATTTCTAGAGAAATTTCTGTAACCATAACCAGAATGGGGTAGCTACTGGAATAGGCAGCCAAAGGCATGAAATTTTCATAAGTTTTTAAACCTAAACCCTGAACATAACAAAAAATGATCTCATTTATTGAACCATAACCAGAATGAACCATTTTCATAATATATATAATATAACATGGATTTTCCAACAAAATATACAGAAGCAAAATATACACGATATACATAATCATAATATCATCCATAACATACAAAATAATATAAATCCATCCGATTTTATCCCATCAAAGTATACTGCAATATAGCACACCAAAAACAAGCATACAGACACCAAAATACAAAATATTCAATTTCAAATTATGGATGTCCACAGAAACAAACTTCCACCAAATTTTCAAACACCTAAAGATAGTGTTTCCATAAATAGTTCAACCATTTTCTAGCGATAATTACCTAACATACTTTCAGAGAACATCTTTGCCCTTCCGGAGCGTTTCAAGATCGTGTTTTCGATCTGGAGACAGACGATAATACCACAGTCAACCGAACTATCCATCTGCTGAAGAATGTGCTTTGATTTCACATCCAAAAACGTGTTATTCAAGAAAGGGTGTTTAGGATTTTTTGCCCTTTAAAACTCCATCATTTTATTCTCAATATAATCAACCTGCACAACAAAAAAATGCACATTCTAATCCAAAATTCTAGATAGATAATATTGAGGATAAAAGAAATTTATGTGTTTACCACTTTGTGGGATCTTTTCAAATGAGTATCAACCACGCCAATGGCCCTTGGACACATTGAGTTAAAAAAAAGTCCACTCGTAATCACGAACATTCAGCTTTAATAACGTCCAATGAAACAATCCTCCAGTTGATATCCCATTAGCCTTTGTCAATAACGGGAATAGAAATACTTCATGGTCCAAGAGGCCTCCAAACGATTATCTATTAGGTGTTTTAGTGAACCATTTTCACCTGGTTTACTATTCATTACAAGGTCCGGCAAGATAATAGATAAATAAAATAATTAAATAATTGTAGAAAATATGCACAATAAAAATATACATGAAAATACACAAGAATTATTTTTTAATTTACCCAACAATATGAAGTGAAAACTATTGTCTTCTTTGCACCTGCGGTTTGTTCATATTTTTGCATCATCACTTCAACCCACGCATCAATGACCTAAAATCACATTATATTTGGTACGCATTTTTGGTTAAAATAGCATATATTACATTAAAATTACAATACATGTGTTTTTGTTGGAAAAAGTCATACCTTCGCCGACGTAGGTTCATGATGTAGTAAGCTTATAATGTCTCCCATCCTGACCTCAGATAATGGTTGCATGCCTCTCCACACCAAAAGGCTGTGAAATATAACAACGACTGATTTTTTTACCAATCTAAAAATGAACTATATAGTATATTTTAAGTATATATAATTTAAAAGTACATTTCTTTCCTTTTTTCCAAAGCTCGATGATAGTGGATTTCAAATGCTCAGATAACGTGCTGACAACATGATATGCCTTGTCCATAGGGGGCCTTTAACTTGCAATTTAACGACCTGAGTACGGACTTTAGGTTTATATTCCTCCACTACAATGCGCGTACGTTCGTTGATGGCAATCAATTTTCCGCTGTACTCAACTGTGGTGTTACTTCCAACTTTTTCCTATCGCAAGTTGTTGTCCTGATCTTAACCCATTTATCCAGTGTGTTTGGCGATGCATATGCAACCATCTGTGTGCAAGCAGCTGTGATTTCAGATTCAGGCACCACCTTTACATCATAATCATCAAGTCTTGAAATGTGCATCTGTGTAATTTCATCAATGAGGTCAAGGTTGATCTGGTCCGCATAAATCTGTGTAGGAGTAGGAAGATCATCCTGGGACAAATCAAGGGTTGGTTGGATTGCAACTTTCTGAATAGGAGTGGTTAGATCATCTTGGGATGGTTGAGCAGGTGTACGAAACGCAGACTGCCATTTTGTGATCTAAATATTTCATTCTTCGCTATTAACCTTGTGTTCAGTTCTTCAATAACACAAAATTGTGCTTCAATCGATGCTCATTCCAACTCCCGCACCTTGTTTATTTTATCAAAGGAGAAACTTGTTACGAATGCTTTCATGAAGAATATCAATATCAAAGTCGCATGATGGTTCTGCTTCGTGCTACGTGCAATCAACTCTATCATCTCCGGATAACACACCCGATTCGTGTTGCATGCAATCAACTGTATCATCTCCATGTAACAACCCCCGATTCGTGTTGTCTACAGTCAAAACCATCATTTTCAAGAAAGTCACCAATCCGTTTATAACGTTATCAGCAGGTGATTTCACAGGTTGCTCCTTCAGAGGCTCCCTTCGCTGCGTGCAATCAACTCTATCGTCTACACCTAACAGCCCCGATTCTGGATATGTGCAGTCCACACCATCATTTTCACAGAATTCAACTGCTTCGGGCATAATGTCACCAGCAGGTTGTTTTACAGAGCCCCCCTCAGATAGCAAATCAATATGCATGCAATCCAAACAACCCCGATTCTGGTTGTGTGCTTTCTACACCATCATTTTCATAGATCTCAGCAGCTTCATGTATAGCGTCTTTAATAGGTTTTTTCACAGAGGCTCCCTCAGATCGCAAATCACTAATCACTCTATTCACAATTTCATCAACTTTGTTTAATTCTGCATTGTTAGGCTGCGACGAGTTAAGATTGGAGTAGTAATGCAATCATTAGCTGATTTAGGCGTGACCAATGTTTTGCTTTTGCTCTTTGAGAATACCGGAACACCTGCCCTCAACAAATTTTCAAAAAAATTGAACCTTTCGTTGAATTTTGAAGACGAACCTACATCCAACTTCATGTGTTTCACTATAATTTCACCACTTTCCGTCTTTCTAAAAATACCAGTAGTAACAGAAACACCCTGCCCGATGTCTTTTTCTTCATTTCCACTGTCTTCCGAGTCAATGGAAATTTCATCATCAACGGTTTTAGATTTCTGATTGGGCACATTATATCCAATCACACTACCGGTAAGCAAATCCCTGAATGGACTTTTTTCTTCACTCGTTGGCTTTAATATCAGTTTATGAACCTGGAGTTTTTTTTTTTTTAATTTTATGGTCATTCTGAAGGTGAATTTATGTTACGTTTTAATACTGCTCAAATAAAAAAATACTTACATATCTAGAAGGCAAATTCTTAAGTCTCCGATGTTTAAGGAAACGGGGGAACAAAACTTTCCTTTTCGGCACCACAAGCCTCGTATGCTCCAACAACCAATACTTCAACAAATAAATAGATGAAAAAAATAAGTCTTGTATGCTCGAATAAGTAATTTTATCATAAATTAATGAAAAATCACACTAAAGCATAATGAATATATCATGACTTGTGACCCGGCAAGAGTAATGCACATCCTCCAATTTTCATGTTGCGTGTGATTTGATTTGTTTCCAAAGTATGTCAACCACGTATCCACACCAATCATACAACATCACCTCATTCATCTTTTCAAGATATTCGGTTAAATGCAAGGCGATTGATGGACTCTGACTAGGCGATAACACGGAGGCCATTAGATAACAATGCATCAGCCTTGCAACATCTTGTTCACTTGTTTCATCACCTTTGACAATAGTTTCTTCATTTTGCCCAAAATACATGTCTTGTTGAGTGAGGGCACTTCTTCTCCAAAGTTTCTTCTTACCCAGGAAGCATTCCTTGTGTTCTTCTTTGTGTATGAGATTTTTTTAGTGAGATTTTTTTAGTACCTCATCCGATTCCAAAAATAAGTGAAACATCACGATTGGTAAGTGACACCTCCTATCCCCCAATTATGAACATTTGAGATTTTAGATCGTAACACGTCAAGATACTTCTTATATCGTTTTCATTCTTATCGCACATTTTCTCCAACGTTTCACGATCAAGTCGATTTACAGCTTCGAACAAATATCTCGTTGGTGTCTTCTCTATCTCTTTGATATGCGCTTTAGAGAACTTGAGTTCCTTTATTTTCATCACGGCTATTTTGAGGTTGCTTCTGTAGTATGTGTTGGTCCCTGTTTTGAAAACCCATTAGTGCGTAAAATATCAATTGTAATGCATATAAAACAGGGTTGAGGGAATGGTGGTTCCAATTTTTTGTTTTAAATCTATGTGTGTTTTGCTTATAATCAAATGCATATGACAAGTAAGAACATAAAGCAGTAAAGAACACACGATTTTATAGTGGTTCGGAGTCCAATTCCTACATCCACTCTTTCCTATCACAAGGGGCACCAACTTAACCAACTGGACTTAGTTTAACGTGTTAGTCCAACACCCAATAGATGTTTACCGAGTTCACACTCAAACGGGACTTATCTCCCTCACGGGATCGTCTACCCTCCCTTTCGGGATTGCTTAGATGTTTACCGAGTTCTCACCCACCTACAAACTTAACCTATCAAACTGATTTGGGTAAGGTTTGTTTGGTTTCCAACTAGGTTGAGATTTTCCTTTACATTTGTTTAGCCTCAATGCTAAGGATGGAAAAATCTCTCTAAGCTTAGGATATAACATTTGTGCTTAGATCTAGGATAGAACACTCTGAATATATGCGTGTATTTCTTGCTCAGTGTTCTATGGTGGGAATGCTGGATGACTTGACTTTTAGCTTGATGGATCTCGCATTTTTCCACACCGAATAATGAAGGAAAAACTTGTATTTATAGTGTGGATTTGAATGTTACCGTTAGATGGAGTCTCATTCAAATCCATATTATTCTGTAGTTTTTTTAGCTTTTTCAGGTTGGTTGTCTCCCTCTCATTGGTCCACGTCAGCTGAATCTAACGACTATAATCTTCTGGATCATTCTGAGTCTTGAGGATTATCGATCCTCGATTGTTAGCGATATCGATTTCTTTGACTTCTTCGACTGTATAATCGGCCTCCTTGGACTCAAGATTCTTGATTTCGAATGGGCTTCTCTTCACCTCGATATCCCGGACCTTATCGTCAAGAGGTTAGTTTATCTTGATTTAGATATTTCCAGATCAAAGAGCTTTATCTGATTCGACACGGATCTCGTTGCTTCCTCTTCTCGATCAAGAACCTCTTCGACGTCATCGATTTGGTCTCGATCAGTCCGCTTCCGCTATCCGACAATCGACCTTCTGAGTTCCGGGTTTGCACTATCTCGAGCTTCAATTTCATTGAGCTCAACTTGTTATCGTAAATTAGCCTGATAATAACACAAGTTGATGGCGTTAAAAATTCTCGATTTTTGAAATGCCAAAACATTAAAATATATGATTTTTGACTTCTCTTACGATGAACTTAATTGTTGGTCCCGTTTTGAAAATCCATTAGTCGTAAAATACCAATTGTAATGATATCGGGGTTGAGGGAATGGTGGTTCCAATTTTTTTCTTAAATCGATTTCTTATAATTCTAAGAACATCAAAATGAACACACTAAGTCCAACTCCTACATCCACTCTTCCCTATCCAAAGGGCCACCAACTTAACCAACGTTTTAACATGTTAGTCCAACACCCATATCATGTTTCGTTCACACTCAAAACATCTCGCGGGGTTATTCTTAGATGTTTGCACCTATCCGGTTTGGGTAAGGTTTGTTTGTTTCCAACAGATTTTTCATTTATTTGTTTACATCGGGTTAACTTAGGATATTACATATCGGGTTAGTTGCATCGAGGTGGGAATGTTGGATAGCTTGATGGATCTTTTTATGGATCTCGATTTTTTCGATCTCATCAGGTCTCTCATTGGAATGTTACCTCTATGATGGAGTTTCTTCCGATTTGCAACCTCCTCTTCATCCGATCCGGTCATCCGGTCATCCGATCCGGTCTTCGATCAGTCCATTACGATCATCCGATCATTTGACCTTTCGATTCTTTTTGATCGGTGGCTCATTTAGCTTTTTCTTTTCTTTTCTTTACCGATTTTGCTCGGCTCATCGGTTAAATCGAAACTCATCTTATTCATCTATCCGATCTTGATCGGCCTTTTTCGCTTAGATTCGTCTCTTAATCTCGAATTCGATCTCGATCATTTTAAATGCGATTTCGTGAGTTCCCCTCAACTTGTTATCGTAGAATCGAGTCTCATTCAATAACACAAGTTGATAATATTTTGACATAATTCATCAAAACTAAAATATCCCAACAGTATGTTACGCCTTCATCTGCTACTACAACTCCTTAGAAAAAAAAACAAGTTAGCACATGAATATTAGTAAAAAATCCAGCCAACAAGATAAAGGATATAATTCCACAATATATAAGTTAAATTCCAGTAGGCACAATGTAAATATCAGTATGTAAAATATGTAAATTACTCACCAAAGTAGTTTTTAGGTCTCAAAATCTTCTCCTTTAATTTCTATCATCATCTGTTTCAGAACTATACTCTGAAGTTGATTCATCTAAGATTTCATTCAAACCACCAATCTTGCAATCTAAATTCACCCAAAATTGCAAGTTTTAATGCATAAATAGCTAATATGTTTAGCACATATCCGAAAAATACCACCACAAATAAACATGCATACCGTCAGAATCATTGTCTGAATCAGAGGTCTCTATCCTCCTTTTTACTAGCCTCTTTATAGTGACCCGTTCCGTAAAGTCTACAAAAAATATTAATATGTTTAGCACATATCAAAATTTCCCATAAATAAACATCAATTGTAAAGAACATGAATGTAAAAAAGTTGAAAATAGAACAAACCAGAATCAAAATCAAATCCAGATGTTGTTATACTATTATCTTTTGCAGTTTTTCCTATCCAAAATACAAAAATCATTAGCAAAATGATAATCATAAATGTTTAAGGTTTAAAAAATATATGGTAGTAGGCTCAACAAAGTACAACTACCTTTCTTCGTCTTTTTAACCTCAGTTGTTTACATTTACCAGCCTTTTTTGTAGCTTCTAATGCACAACAAAAAAATAAAAAATAACGAATAAACATTAACCATAATTGTTAAGTGAACTTGTTCATGTTCATAATAAATATAAGTGTTCAATAGAGAATAAACCAGAATTAGGTCCGATGGTTTTATATTATTATCTTCATCAGAGTTCCTTAACAAAAAATCAGTTATTTATCAACAAAATGATACTCACAAATGAGGTAGGTATAAAAATATTTGTTAGGCTCAATAAAGTAAAATTACCTCTCTCCCTTATTTTAAAGGGTGGTGTACGTTTTTCACGCTTTCTTGCAGCTTCATAAATAACAAAACAAAACAAAAAAAACAATAAAAAAGCTTTATTTATTGGCTAAAAAAGAAATCAGTTGTTTACTTAGGTTAATAACAAACACAAACACACACATCCATACACAAAAGCACTGCCCAAAACACAATATGTAATAGCTTTTTAAGTGAACATATTCATGTGTAATAATGCATATGTTCATCTATATACATGCACTTATTCATTGATTTTGGGAGATTTCCTACTGTTACCTTCAGCTGCCATACTAGATCTTGTTGTCCGTTTCCCAGTGCTAGTTGCAGCTACCAAAAAAAAGAATACAATCTAATATTCATAAACATTGGAACATCAGCAAAGATAATTAGAAAAAAACAATAACAAAAATATGAAGAACATAACATCCTACATATGAACACGGTGCGAAACTATGAAGAACTTGAATTCTTTTTTAAGAAAATACCTTCGTCTACTCCAGTTTTGTGTTTCTCTTTTTCACATCTTGTTCTTCTTCACCCTTAGCTTTGACAGTTCTCTTCTTTTTACCCATCTAAAAAAAGAATGCAACAATGGAATCAAAATAAAAATTAGTCGAACCAAGCACGAATTAAACATAAACCAAACATCTAAATTTCAGATTTTGCGATAAAAATATAAAAAATGCGTCCTTTCTAGTTTAATTTTTGAAAAGAACATGAACTAAAAACAATCGAGTTCATACCTTAAACAAGTCGGAATTGATTTTTCACCACAAATCCACCACTCAAAATCGAAAAACGTCGTCTTCTTTACTCGTCTTGTTCCTTTCTCTCTCTATTTTTTCTGGGGGTTCTTATTTTGCGTGAATTTGTTTTGTTTTGAGAAATAAAGCAACCGATGTAAGATTGGGGAAGAGAGAAGGTGACGTGTTTTGTAGGGAGAGAGTTGATGGTTGTCATTTCGAACAGTAATGTTGCAGCGGTTATAATTTCCCAATGCTGACTAAAGAGACTAAATGAAGGGTAATAAGGTCTTTCTATGACTCACTTTGCACCTACTAGTATTAGTTGAAATACTTTAGAGCTAATAGTTATAGTAGGTACCAAAATGGACCTATAAATTTTTCACTTTATATTTTTCTTGTTTGCTCCTTCTTGGGCCCGCGTATCCTGGATTTTGTTCAAGCTTCCAAAAAAGATATCAAATTTAAATTCGTTAAATTATTAAAGACAAAGTTTAGGATACAAATTTATATACATACAAATCTCAATTGAGACTCAATTTTACTTTACTCAACCCATCATTGACCCGCTTTGACTCTTTTTTTACCATCTGACCCGCTGACCATTCCTAAATTGATTGATTTGTATCTATACAAATTTGTATAGTAAACCTACTCATTATTAAAACTCGGACGGCTAATTCATGTAGCGTTTGATTTTGAAATTTGAATTCTTGAACTTCAGTTTTGAGAATTTTTTTTTTTACGCAAGTTTTGAGAAATATTTAGTACCCTTTTAACAAAAATTACAAAACTCCTTAATGATTTCAATTTTCTTTTCTAAACTAACACTACAGGTACGTACTACCTGGGGACACATTTAAATTAAAGATAAAAATTTGTGTAAATTTGAGTTCATCATGAATTCGATTTTTTTTGTATTATTGTTATGTATAAAATTTACAATGTCATGCATAAAAATTATTATTATTATGTATAAAAACTCTCATTGTATTAAGAATATTTTATATTTTTAAAATATGAAAATTTTTATATATAAAATAAATTTTTTTATACATAGTAATGATAGAGCAATGAAGTTTATGTATAATTTATTTATAGATCTAACGATAAATTTCTTTTTTGATTTTCATGTGGGAATATGAATAGCTAGTCTATGGCTTGTCCGACTAATTAATTACAAGTCTCCAAAAGCAGACATATATGACTTTTAAATTTTCTCTCTTTTCTGGATAAGCTATTCATAGGAACATACGCCTAATTTATAGATTTACGATGTGTTTGATCGGGATGGTTTGAAATTACGCTATGAATTTTTTATTTTTTTTTACTTCAGTCTGGTGCAAGTTTTCACTAATCTGTTATGTATCAGTATCTATATGTAATATGTGAATAAAAGTTAATATATAATTAATTTAAGTTCAACCCGATATTATTTTTTACTTTATATTTAATTTGTAATTTTCATCCTAAATTAAAGTTTATCCTCATACACTATGTTCAGTTATTAAATTAAGATGCAATATGTGACTTGAACTTGATATAATTTTGTTTTCCTAATTTATCGTATCCCCCTTTCTTTCTTTTTTTTTCTTTTTTTTACCAAAATTTAATTAAAGTATTGAAATTCAAAAATTTTATCCACAACAAAGATTTTACTTTATTGTAATTTTGGTTGTATTTTCTTGAGACTCTCATACCCAAACATTTAGAGTATAATCTATGAATATGGTTTTATTTTTTTTCATTTAGTATTTTTATTTCTTAAACTTGTTCAATATTAAATATGTACATTGCTCTCTCAATTTTTATTTTTTTTCTTTTGAAGTATATTTATAAGTAATTTATTTTTTATTTTTTATATATTGTGATAATAATAATTTTTTGGCCACTTTAATATTAGAAAATAAAAACTATAAATGTAATGATATATTAACATGAGTTAAATGAGTTTTTTTTTTTAAAAAAATTGATTAATGTTTCTTGAAACGGGTTAAAACAAATATTGTGCATAAGCTATACTCCCTTCGTCCCAAACTCATTTGTACAATTTATGTTTTGCTTCGTCTCAAACTCATTTGATTCATTTGTACATTTCTTTAAATGGAAATACTCATTTTAACTCGAACCTTTCAAACACTAATTTATTTACAATATATCACTCACTCACACCCTCAACACTTTATTACTTTATCACCTTTAATAAATATTATTTTACTTTTTAATAAAGTTGAATATCCAAATACTAATAAACAACTTTACTTTAAACTTCGAGAACCTCCGCGTGCTTATCGTCTCAAGACTTTGGGCCAAATACGTACCGCTAATGTGTTTGGAGTCAAAGATCGTAGGGATTTAATTAATTTTGCATTTCCTAAAGATGAGCGCATTGTCGACTTTATTACTGCTAGAGATAATATTTGTGTAGATTCGAGGACGAATCTTTTCAAAGAGGGAGAGAATGATGGAGATAATATTGCATTTCATATTTATATTTATATTTAATAGTTTTTATGGTTTGCTTAAGTTTTAATTAATTGTTAATGGGTCGGGCTTTTAAGGCTTACACGTCTTAAACCCTAGTTATCTATTATTAATAGGCGTCTCAATAATATTGTAAAGCAACTTTTGATTATTATGAAAAATGAGATTATTCTCTCGTAAGGTTTAACCTTGCAATTGTATCATGTCTTCGTGCAGCATCATGATGCCAATTCAAAAAGTCTGAGGATTCCTCTCAAGCACATAGCGTTCTTGACCGATGTTTTCCCTAGTAATAATGTGTCATCCGCAAATTGTAAGTGGCTAATCAGGACCTTTTTCTTTCCCACTTCCAACCCCTCAAACTCTTTCAACTCAACAACCTTTCTCATCAAGCAACTTAACCCTTCTGCTGCAATCAGGAACAAAAAGGGTGAAAGAGGGTCACCCTGTCTAATTCTTTTCTGAAGCTGGAACTCACCCGCCGAACTCTCGTTTACCATAACTAACATGGATGCAGACGAGACACAACCCCTAATCCATTTCCTCCATTTTCAGTGAAAATCCATACCTTTCATCATATCATCTAGGAATTCCCACAAAATTGAATCATATGCTTTTTCAAAGTCCACTTTGAAGAAGAGGCTCTGCTTCCTTTCTTTCTTTGCAAAATCCACTGCCTCATTGAGCACCAGGATACTGTCCAAGATCTGTTTTTTACCCACGAACATAGATTGGCATTCCGAAATCACCGAGTCCACTACTTTTGTCAGTCTCTTGGCATGAACTTTAGCTACAATTTTGTACATACACCCGATCAGAGATATCGGTCGAAAATCTGACATCAAACTGGCATCGAATTTCTTTGGTATAAGTGTAACAAAAGATGCATTGACACCTTTGACATCCTTCCATTCCTGTGAAAATCTTCCATTACCACCATGATGTCATCTTTCAATACCGGCCACATTTTTTTTTTGATGAACTTGAATGTGAAACCATCTGGTCCAGGACTCTTATTTCCCCCACAATCCCAGACAGCTGCTTTAACTTCTTCCTCAAGAAAATATTCCACCAGAAATTTGTTATCGGCCTCGGATACCCTCTTAGAAATCAGCCCTGATAAGGATATGAAACCATGTTGATTTTTGGAAAAATTACTCTTGAAAAAATTATGAGTCTCTTCTTTGACTTTATCCACCTCTTCAACCCACACACCATTAATTATTAGTCCGTCAATTTTGTTTACACTGTTCCTGTCGATGCATTTGTGGAAGAAAGAAGTATTTGCATCCCCCTCACGAATCCACTGTATTCTTGCCTTTTGGAAGTTGTAATTGCTTTTCACCATTTTTTAATTGCCACAGTTTCGCTTTTGCTTCCTTCAACTCCATGCACTCAGTTTAAGTTAGGTTACGGTTCTCCTGTCGTCTATCTAATTCATCGAAAGCCGATTTTGCATCAGCTACCTTTCTCTCAATGTCCCAAAATTTCTCCAGGCTCCACGCCTTGATGTCCACTCTTAGCGACTTCATCTTTTCTTTGAAGACGTAACTTTGCTATCCCTGGTATTGATATCCAGCCCATTTTTCTTTCACAAAATCCGCCAACTCAGGATGTTTCAGCCACACATTAAAGAACCGGAAGGGCTTCAGTCCCTAGTTTTGATGACAGTGATGCAGAAATATCAGACAGTGGTCCGAGCTCCCCTTAGGTAGCCCTCTCAGCTTGCTTGCACCCCACTCCTCATCCCATTCGAAGTCACTAATGCCCGGTCAATACGGCTACATCATTGGCCATCGAGTTTGGACCGTAAACTTCCTCCCTGCAAGACTTACATCAATCAGCCCAGCTTCAATTATGAACTCATCGAACCTTCTTGAATTCGAACTTAGATAATATAAATCCCTCCCCTTTCTTTCACTGCATCGTCTCACCTCATTAAGGTCTCCAATCAAACACCAGCACATTCTTGTATTGTTCACCACCTTTGTTCGCAGTTCGGTCTACAATCTTGTTTTTTTCACTACTTTCCTTCGGCCCATAAATGTTCACTATTCCCATTCTCTTTCCTAAAGACCGCCATTTCCCTTCGACCCCAACGGCCCCTTGGACGGTCCACACATCATCCGCCTCAAATTTTTCACTATCCCACAGACTCAGAATACCCCTCGATTGCCCTACAACATCCAAAGCTACCTATCCCACTTGTCCCCCCATTCCAAACAGAGTATGGATTGAAATTCGAGTGATCACAACTCTTAGTTTTCTGCACGCACACAAAATCTGGATAAAACTTACCGATGAGCCCTCTTAACTCTTCCTTTTTTACACTGCCTCCCACCCCTCTTATGTTGTATGACAAAATCTTCATTCTTTGGGGTTGCTGTCGCTCTTTTCTGTGTCTGCCAACCTTTCAATTTCTCGAATTCTTCTGCATACCATTCCTTCGTTATCCTTATTGACAATTCCAAGTTTCTTTCCTAACTCTCAAATTTCCTCTATTTTCATAACTATCATCACTTGGTTTTGATTTTCCTCTGTCTCTCCGTATTCGTCACCAATCAGCTGGGGGATGGTTTTCTTCCTATTTGGTCGCTTCACACTCTTGACAGCAGAGTCATGAAGACCTTCTGTGAAGTTTGCCCATTCTTTTTCTTTCATTCTCACTAATCTTTTTTTTTTTCTGTATCTTCCTCATCCTTTTCCTTCTTGCCCTTTTGAATCTTTCTGTTTTGCTATCACTGACAGCCAGTTGAGATGTTACTGATAATCCTGGCTCTATTTGTTCCTGATTTTCACCACTGGCAGTCTGGATACTTCGTTCCTTCCCCAACTCAGTGTTTTCGGCCATCCTAGTGACCTCCTCCACTGCTTCTTGTTTTTATTGAGACTCTAATTCCTTCTGTAAGTTGCGAAAAATAGAGGATACCTTTGCAACATGATTAGATATACCCCTCGATCGAGTTCTTCCTTCCACATATTTCGATTGAGGCCTATCGCTGTCGTTCATCATCAAGATTCCTCTCGGCGAGTAGCATATGGACGGTGCCCTGAGATTCTTACTCGCAGAGAGATCAAATTGGATAGGTCTGCACCGTGCACCCGGTGAATTCGAATGAGGAAATCTGCCAATTGTATTTGTTTTCTGCTACTGTATCTTTCTCCTGGTTCGACGATATGTTTTGCGGATTTGTATCATTGTGCGCATCTTCCCAGGCCGTTATCAGAAGGTCTACTTTTTTCTTTTTTCCTTGGGTCTGGTGATTGTTAAGTTTTGAGCCTAACAAATCTTGGGCCGACTTGTTTCTTATTTTATTTTCCTTCACTACTGAATTAATTCGCTCGTTCACCTGTTCCACATCCCCAATATTCTGTTGACTAATCAATCTCGTGCCGGCCTGGATTTTCCTCGGAATTTATTTCCATTACTCCACATTTCTCGGGGTTCAATCTATCATCCGTGATTTTCATTTTTCCTCGGTACTCATTAATTTTGATGCTATCTTCGAGATCCAGACTGGCGTGCGTCGCTTTGGCTGGATCTTGCTCGTCGGAATCCATCGATTTTCCTTTACTTTCATGTGATATTCTGAAAGGTCTCTGAATCGACGACCCTGGATTATCCGGCGTGTTTTCCATATTCTCCACCATCATCACATTTAAATTCCAATTTTTTAATTGACATCTCAAAGTTTTTTTAATCGGATACTGGCTGGACGTTCTCAATTTAACTCTAGCGGTCTTCAGGCATCGCCTCCCTTATGTAATTGGGTAATAATTCCGTCGTCAGCTAGAATCCATTGCATGAAGCCCTCGTTCCATAGGTTGAGTGGGATACCAGTTATATGAACCCACGTTGTTCGTTCATTAATTCCTTCATAGAATTCCCATGGATACCAACTTATCAGATTTTCTTTGAGCCATTCCACCTCAAATGCCGATTTTTTTCGCAAGATCTCCCCTGAATATTAGCCAGGCGTCACCGTAAATCGGACTAATCTATAGGTATTGATAGCCCAGTTTCCCAAGTTCTCTGTTCGCTTTCTCCCATTTGCTAGGTTCCTTAGCAATGCCCACTATTGCATTGTCAATCCATTCGAACTCTCTCTTGCCTGGGGTATACTTTGGTGTCGACCCGATCAGACTGACATGCTCAGGTGCATTCTCATTCCTTTGGGCTTTCTGCTCAAGTTCACCTGACATTATTTTTGCCGCTACTGGTTCTAACGGCTTTGACGATCTCATTGCCTCGACAAAACTTATGTTTTTCTTCCTGAACCCAGGCCTCGTAATTTTACCTTTGCTCTGTATTTTCTCTGCAAGTTTAACGATCGGCTCTGTATATTTAGATATATTCACTCTCAACTTGTAGCTGCTTATCCATATACTGTCCAGAGCTTTCTCGAGAAGTTTGTTCGACATGCATCTGCTGAACTGAGCAAAGGCATATCGCCAACCATTTTTGTTTCTTTTTTGTGGTATCATGACATCCTTTACATGGCCGTGTTTCGAGAAAATTTCACCCAAATCCTTTGCCGACCATTCCTCCGGAAAGTTCGTCACATAGAAACTGCATCTATCCCCTTCACTTACCTCCTTTTTGCTCCTATCAAAAGCTTCGGGTTGGTTCTGACAATACCTATAAAGATTTGATCTACTCATCGCCTTTAATCAGCTTGCTCTACCAGTTATACTATCTATATAGGGTTTTGGGATTTTCCTCACGTTTTCGCTCGTAGGTTTAGGGACAAGGCTAGGGTTTAAAGTTGGTTGGAAGTGTTTACGCTCGCTCACCATCGCTCAATACAGTCGAATCCATCTCAATAATCGACAGGCGCTCAAGGCATCACAAGATCGTTCACTTGTCTGGATAGCGTTGATGTTCCTATCAAGATTTAGAGAGAGGATTACTTCTTTTACCTAACTACTTGTTTTTTACTCCTTTTTCATTCCTACATATTTTACCAAACATTCTCTTAGTGTCAAATGTTTTTTTTCTTTTTTCTGTGTCAATTTCAGTATCATCAATTAAATTCAAACATGTGAAAGCTGCTACCAAAGGTCACGAGAACATAACTATCACAAGATTATATTGGTTTCCAAAACCAGAATCGAAATCGAACGCGTGCCATGTAGGTTGATAAGAAATTTTCTTAGTTTGTTCAATAAAACTCATCAATTTATAATAATAATAATTTTAAAAAATGATAAATGGCTAAGTGAATAACATTACTATAGTAGTATGACTAGTGGGGGTGCACCTCATTTCATGAGGTGTCAACCCTGATTTTATATTGCTTAATTATGTTTCAGCAATGGGTCAGTAACATAAAACTGCTTCCCTAGATAACTAATTTTGCAGGATAGCAGTAGAAATCAGCAAAAAGAACAAAAGGTAGGTCTGCATAAGAAAAACAGCAAGCAACCTTGGTAGGAGCACAATCTACTTTTAATCCACTGACCTGATTATCAAGCTCATACAACATAAGAGAAATATGACATTAAACTAAAATACACCAAATATATATCAAATCAGAAATGGAAACTCATAGATGTACACACTGTGAATCAGTTACTGAACCACTTCAATTCGAAATCGCCCATTCCAATCACAGCACAATTAATTACAAATTAACAAAATCAGAGAAACCTATGGAGCAAGAAGGTGAATGCATACAGCCCAAAAATTATTGCACGAATAAGCAACAAGCAAAATATATACATAGAAAGCTTCGTCAGTGATATATGTACATATCAGAGCAGTATCTGGACTTTTACCGTATACACATCATATTTCTAACTTGGAGTGCATGTGAGCATTCGAGATTGTCAAAAATCTGACTGAATAAACTGTGTTGGTAAACACATGTGTTTTTCAAAAGTCAGGTGCAAAATGATACCAAAAATAAGCCCGTCAACCTTAGTCTTGTTTGGTAAATTTCTGACCTTTATGCTTTACATCTGTTGTGGGGGTTAAGGCCTCTTTTACCAGTTGATTTTGGTTTCTGTTTGAGAGAGAGGTTTTCGTCTGTGGTTGGTGTGGGTTGTTCAGTTTCGACCATTGCGACGTCGCTCGCCTGTTTTTCTTGAGTAGATGTAGAGAAGGTTCAGGCGTCAACTGTGGTTCAGACGGTGTGAGGCATGCCATAATCGTATTCCGTACATATTTTTTTCCTCTGACTTTGTATGTGGGTGTTCTAACGTGAAATAACAACTGCGTACTGCTGAGTCGTTCGTTGATGTCAAAAGTTGTCGGTGGTTTCCCTGTTAAGGGAAAATAGAATAAAAAGTGAGACAAATTTCAAAAGGTTTGTAATGCTTGAATTGCTATGACAACGCTTCACAACACCAACTTATCGACCGACATTTGTGATCAACAAACTTTTCATAAGGTTGCAAACCACCTACACTTGAGATACATAGAGGCCTCCCAATATACATATTAGTACTGTTAATTCCCAAGACCACCCAATGTTTAAGTACATCAATCATAAAACTTAAAACACATGAAATTCATTTCATCAAGACAAGATGTCCTATGCAATATAAGAGCACCTACTTTAGAAGTTTATTAGGTGGTGTATTCCACATCTAGATGCATATAAACATGAGCCAGGAAGCATGCAGTCATGGATATATTGCTCATAAATAATAATATTCGGAACCTAATTAAAAAGAACCATTTTCAGTAGCTAAATTTTGTAATTCATTTCACGTAGTAGAAAAGCATCTGCTACTTGAGAAGCTACTACATCACATATTCCTTTTCTCATACATGTTTCTGCGGTATCATTATGGATCAAATTCGCATATCATTGTCTAACAACACTACTCAACTAAACCTTGCATATCCTCTTATCTCTTTTGTTAACTGAATATAAAATATATATAATTTGGAATATATTAAGAATTTTCATATTAATAGAAATATTAATCCAGATAACAACAACTTTATATCTTTGTGCCTAAGAATAATAAAGATGGTAATTTTTTATTTTTTTTGGCTTTTGAATTCTGACCCAACAAATACTTAAAGAGATATTAGCTAGTTTTGTTGTACTATCTCTCCTGAATGTTGAAAAAAATACAGGGATGATAAAGAGTTTGGAAAAACTTATGGGGTACTTGGTTAATGGGTTTAAAGATGAGATATTCATTTCATTCCATTGTTATCTCAAGAACAAGCTGCAAACACTATTCAGGTATCATTATATAGGTAAAACAGTAACCCCCATCTAATTTTAACGCACAAGATCCTCAAATTGAAAGGAGACAGCCTCATATATATGTAGCTGATTTAAAGTTACTACTGTAGTAATCGAATTGTAGATATTTTATTAGATATTTACCCTTTTATGAGATAAAATATCAAACTGTAAAATATGGTTAAATGTCATCGCTTATTAAATTAATTTTTTGAAAATAAGTACATAACCAGATTGGTATTTCAGTAAACACGGAACCAAATAGAAAGTATTTTACCGTCTAACGGCACGTTAAAACTCATTAAAAAGATAGGGAATGCTAAATGGCAACTGACCTCTGCTTCAAATTCCATTACCCTGTCAGCTGGCATGCATAACAACACCTGTTGCGTTTAAATTTCCTGTGCCATCAAATAGGTCGACCTCGAACTTTAATCTATAAAAATGTAATATGAGATTAAAACACTTTGATGTAGTACTTTTTAGGGGTGCTATGCAGTTATTTGGAGCTGCCTTTGGATTGTAATGGGTATTTGAATAACATACCGCGGTGTTGGTGTTGGGAACTCGTTTTCACAGTAATTGCATGTGAATTCAGTGTTGTGGGATGCGCCGCATGCTTTCGAGCAGTTTGGGCAGGCCAGAAAGTATAAACGCTGGTCGGAATTTGTGATCTCCACGTTAGCTTTAACCCAGAAAGATCTGACATGTTCAACATACGGTATACATGTAATAGTGTTTGGATAAAATCTGAATAAATTTTTGGACATTGTATGAATGAATAACAAGTTACCGCTTCGTCTAAGCTCAAAATTTGGCGTATTTTGCGAATCTGAGCAGTGTGCGGTTGTTCGACGCTTTGATTTCCTTTCTCGTACAGCCTTTGAGTGATAACAACATCTACGTAGTCTTTGTTGGCATTTAGCATGTGCAATAGTTACTGTAATTAGTAATGTAGTTTTTGGAATCATAAGATGTAGAAACGTTGGGAGAACATGAATTAGTTGGGAACTTTAATTACTATAGTATTTTATACCGCGAAGGTCTTAATTACCATAATTTCAGTTGTGTCGCCTGTGGTATCGGAGGGGCAAATAAGATGCTACAACGTGCCGACGGATACACCTGTGAGTAGATATTTTTGTTAGATGGGATGTGTGGTCAGGTATAAGCATTGCAGTGAATAATAAATAGCACAAGGGTGCAGCTTTGTATAAAATAATGGAGAAAGATATAATTTAATCTTACCGTGGAAAATGTTGACCCTAAAACCACTGGCATTGTTGCTATATCTTCAGTCAGATCAAGCGCCTCGCTTTTGACAAAATCTTCCCACACTGTCAAGATGGTAGGTTTGCGTTTGCACATGTAAAAAAATCATAGCCTTATTTTCATTATAATTATATGAAATTGTCATATATCTCAGTAAGAAGAAACTTTTTATATAGCTTTCTACACAAACCACAATATTCCAAAAGAGCCTTAAATTCAATTTACAGAACAGTGACGCAGTTCTTTCTCTATAATGTTGTCCAAATGGCTCAACTCTCATATATTCAATTTTTTCAATAGAAGAAAGAAGACCTGGATGATCATTTAAATAACAAACAAAACACAGTCTACTGATAAATAAGTGGCAAGTGCATAAAATTCTTGGCAAAAAACCATTTGAGCTGAAGAAGAAAGGCTTTCTTCTAGACAAGCCAATTTTTATTACTCCTTAAAGCAGTACATCTAACAAATAAAGTACTGCACCTTATATATTTTAGGGTAATTACAGAAAATACCATGAGGTTTTGTCTATTTGCAAAGAATAATGTAAATTGCAAATAACTTTCTTCTTATTTACATCTATTTTACAAATTTAACAAAATTGAAGGTGATGCTTGGTCTTGTGGGAGTGAATGTTTGTGGTAAACTAATTTACTCTCCGTTGATGATAGCGAAATCCTGCAGCATCCTATTATTTTTTTCAATGAAGCGCGGGGGGAATGCATGGATGACTCCGCATAGTAAATCTGTAAAAGTCATTTTGAGTAGATTAGTAAGAATATGTGGAAATTGTAAGTACGTGCGTAGAAGAAAATGAAGAGAAGAACCGAACTAAGGGGAGTCCACAAATTGAGAACATTCAGCAAAAGATGTTAGCTCGTATATGTGGTCGAGGGGCAGCTCTTCTTGTACCTTTGTACGCTTGATGTAAGAACTCCTGTTAAGAGTTATCTGACATGTTGAGGTTGCCGGGATTTAAATCGATTTGGTCCCATAACTTTGGACCTTTATTGAAATGGTCTCGTATGTATCGCATGTTTCAATTTAGTCCCGTATGTTTTCAATTTGTGCCAATTTAGTCCAAAGGCGCCGGAGACCGGTCAAACTAGCCAAAACGACGTCGTTTTTTGGGCCGTGTTTTGCACACGCCCCTAATTTCGATCGGAGAAAGCTGACTGGCATCGACTTGAACACGTGGCACGCCACGTGTGTATCGCATGTTTCAATTTAGTCCCGTATGTTTTCAATTTGTGCCAATTTAGTCCCAAGGCGCCGGAGACCGGTCAAACTAGCCAAAACGACGTCGTTTTTTGGGGCGTGTTTTGCACGCGCCCCTAATTTCGATCGGGAAATGCTGACTGGCATCGACTTGGACACGTGGCACGCCACGTGTGTATCGCATGTTTCAATTTAGTCCCGTATGTTTTCAATTTGTGTCAATTTAGTCCCAAGGTGCCGGAGACCGGTTAAACTAGCAAAAAACGCGTCTTTTTTTGGGGCGTATTTTGCACGCCGCCGCCCTAATTTCGACGGAAATGCCGACTTGCATCGATTTGGACACGTGTGCACGCCGTGTGTATTTTTCCAATTAAAAAAATGAAAAAAGAAAATAAAATTACACATCATTAAATAAAAATAAAAAAGCTCTCGGGATTGCCAAACAACTATCTCACTTCACCACTAGTTATCTCTTACGAGAATGGGGTTTGGGTTTGGTGTTGTCTCCAACTATGATAATTAAAGCATCAGTGATAAATAATTTATTTCAGTAAATAAGACAGAAATTCAGTTTGGTTATACAAAGTAAAAGCATATTTTCCAGTATAACCCCAACAATCTCTCACTTATACTCAAAGTCTGCTTTTAAAGTATACTACAACATGTCTCGTGTAGTTCCTAATACGTGACATCTAATGTCACATACACGAACCTAATAATATCTCCCACTTATACTCAAAGCAGATTGGCAACGGTCTTGACACTCATTCCTTCCACATGTCTCTCGAATGTATTCTGAGGCAGACCCTTTGTGAATGGATCTGCTAGGTTGTCTTCTGACGCGATCTTTGCCACCTCTATATTTCCTCTCTTAACGATTTCTCGTATAAGATGGTATTTCCTTTCAATGTGTTTGCTGGCAGAATGTCGTCTACGTATAGTACCAAGAATACCAATGCATTTCCGACACGCTTCTTGTACACACAACTTTCGTACTCGTTTTGATCAAACCCATAAGACTTTATTACTTGATCAAAACATTGGTTCCAAGCTCTGGATTCTTGTTTGAGTCCATAAATGGACTTCTTGCGATTACAAACTAGGTGTTCTTGGCCTTTTTCAATGAAGCCTTGGGGTTGTTGCATATAGATTTCCTCTTCAAGACTTCCGCTAAGGAAAGCCGTCTTGACATCCATTTGCCAGATTTCAAAGTCGAGATGCGCAGCAATCGACAAGAGGATTCGGATGAACTTGAGCATTGCTACAGGTGAAAAGGTTTCCTCATAGTCGATCTCTTCTTTCTGAGTATAACCTTCGCCACAAGCCTTGCCTTGAAGGTTTCCACCTTCCCGTCTGGTCCTCTTTTCCTCTTGTATACCCACTTGCAACCAATGGGTTTGATCCCATTAAGTGGTTCGACTAGCTCCCACACTCTGTTATGATCCATAGAACCCATTTCGGCTTCCATTGTTGTTTGCCAAGAAACCGCATCCTTGTCTTGGATTGCCTCGTTGTAAGTCCATGGGTCTGATTCATCTTGACCGGGGACTAATTCCGAGGACTCTCCTACCCCCATGAATCTCTCGGGTTGTCTTACAACCCGCCCACTACGACGAGATTTCGGTTGTGTAAATGTGTCGTTTGGTATGTCATCTTGTACAGTTGGCACTGAGGTTAGCCCCCTTAGCTCATTTAAGGTAATCTCACTTCTGGGTTTTCTTTCGTTCATATAGTCTTCTTCCAAAAATCTAAAGTGGGTGCTTATTACCACCTTTTGATCTTTGGGACCATAGAACATACACCCTTTTGTTCCCTCGGGGTATCCTATAAACAGCCTTAATTCTGATCGAGGATCCAATTTTCCGGCTTCCTTGTCCAACACGTAGGCAGGACACCCCCAAATTCTCATGTGTCTCAAACTGGGCTTTCGCCCGGTCCACAATTCTTTGGGAGTTTTGGGAACCGATTTGGATGGCACCAAGTTCAGAATATAAGTCATTGTTTCCAAGGCATGACCCCAGAAAGACATGGGTAGATCCGCATAACTCATCATTGATCTAACCATTTCTAAAAGAGTTCTGTTTCTTCGCTCTGCAACCCCGTTTTGTTGAGGGGTTCCGGGTGCAGTTAGCTGTGATACAATCCCTTCATCTGACAAGTAGTTCAAAAACTCATCGCTGAGGTACTCGCCTCCACGATCAGATCGTAGAGACTTGATACGTTTTTTCTTATGATTCTCTGCTTGAGCCTTAAATTCTTTGAATTTGTCAAAGGTCTTAGATTTATGCTTCATAAGGAAAATATAGTCGTACCTTGAGTAATCATCAATAAAGGTGACGAAATACTCATAACCTCCTCTTGCTTTGATTGACATTGGACCACATACGCCTGTGTTAACGATTTCTAACACTTCTTTGGCTCTATTCCCCTTGGCACTGAATGCCCTCTTGGTCATTTTACCCTCCAAACATGATTTGCCAGTTGGGATTGGTTCAACCCGGAGAAACTCCAATGAACCATCTTCTACCAACCTTTGAATCCTTTTTGGATTAATATATCCCAATCTGAGATGCCATAGAAGTGTCTCGTTCACGTCCGATGAACGTTTTCTTTTATCGAAAATAGTTGATGTGTTATAGGATGCATTTCGTGAGTGGTGTGCACAGTTAATTGTATAGAGATTATTCGACAACGTTCCATGACAAATAAATTTATCATTAAGAGAAATGGTAACAACTTTGTCAAAAGTAACCGAATAACCATCAAGGTAAAGTTTAGAAACCAAAATTAAATTATTTCTAAAACTAGGAACGTAAAGAACATCTCTTAAAATTAAAACTCTGTCTTCAAAAGACAGGTGCACTTCTCCCACTGCTTCAGCTGCCACTCTCGTAGCATCGCCCAGTGTGATGAGGATCTCACTCCCACTAAGTTGTCGGGTCCGCTTGAACCCCTGTAAAGTAAAACAAACATGATCAGTGGATCCCGTATCCACCACCCATAAATGGGAGGCATACGCCGCTAAACAAGTTTCAACAACTAGTGCGTGAGAATTACATTTCTTTCCATTCCTTTTGGGTTTGGAACAGGCTGACCTCCAATGTCCTTTTTCACCGCAGTTAAAGCACTTCCCCTTAGCTGGTTTACTCACTCCTCCACCTCCCTTCACATTTTCTTTGCTCTGGTAATACTTGAGTTCACTTGCTTGTGGCCTTTATCTTTTTTCTTGTTCTTACCACCCTTTGGCCTAGAAGAAGAAGAAGGTCCATTTGCCACCAAGGCTTGGCTCTTTTGCCCCAATATCGCCTATGCCGAGACTAAAGCTTGCAACAGGTCAGGCATCGAGAACTTCTGATTGTTCATTTGGTAGTTCAGCCTGAACTGTTCAAAAAATTTCGGCAGAGAGTGAAGCACGAAATCGATTTGGGTCTCGATATCGTATTCAGCGCCAAGTACCTCAAGCTTATTAAGGTGAGCCATCATCTGGAGAACGTGCTCCCTTACGGGCGTTCCCTACACCATTTTCATAGAGAGCAAGTCCCTCATGGTGATCTGACGGGCAACACGGTTCTGATGTTGAAACATCACTTTAAGACTAGTCATGATGTCTGCAGCGGTCTCAACATTTTGGTGTTGGTGTTGCAACACATCTGACATTGAAGCCAAGATGGTACACTTTGCCATTTCGTTGGAACGCTCCCAGTCAGCATACTCTTTCTTAACCGCTTTAGTTGACTCATCATTTGGCTTTTCTGGTTTAGGTGTAGTGAGAACCCAGTTATGGCTTTGTACAGTGAGGACAATAGTAAGTTTACGACTCCAATCAACGAAGTTTTCACCAGTAAGCAAATTATCTTTAAGTATATTGAATAGTGGATTAAAAGGTTGTGCCATGCTGAACTGAAATAAATAACAATTTGTATAAGCACAAACATATCACAAGGTTCGATCACATGTATCATATTAAAATCTCAAAAAAATATGAACATGCATCAGCCAACATCTCAAAACAGTTTAAATAAGTCACGTGGGGTGGGTCATTATTTAAACACATTCAAACAGGTTACAAACAAGAAAACAGTTACAAACCTTTAATATCCAGATTAATAGTTGGCTACCACTTGACCAATATAAAATTGATTGGGACTTCGGGGAAGTATATGCATATCAATTTTATAACTAAGTAATAATCAAGATTAAATACATAATTATTATTTTGTATTGAACGAGCCTCGTGGGGAGGGTCATCGTCGCCACTAATAATAACCCACAATCATCCTTTCGGAATTTATTCATGTGAAATCTATCTTTTGGCCGTCGCGTAGGGGGAATTTCTCCAAAAGAATCCACAAATAAATAAATCATGGAGGTCAAAATTAATTCAATTTTATTATCCGGAATAAAATTATCAATTAATTATTTAAACATACTTAGTAATTTTCGAAGGTGAGATTTTTCAAAACATTTTCTTCATGCATCGATATTTAAACACAATTTAAATAAGCACAAAATAATGCAAAACATCAAAACAAAAATTAAACACATTGGGCACATATATCCAATTGTCACGGTTAATTTTGTCATGTCTTGATCTTGAGAAATCGTCTTCATAGCCTTCATAGTTCGTCTCGAAAAGCTCCCACTCGACTGTCTGGGAAAAATAATTTCGCCACTTCAAGCCAAGTCATCGACCAGCTTGCGGGTCGAAGTGTACGTCTTACACTTCCCGTGGGTGTCGATTCGCCGCGTGGCGTCGTGAAATATAAGTGCCTGCCACGTTGGCCTTCTATTATGGCTTCAGCGAATCCGGCGGCCTTGGCGTCCTGCCTTGCCCTACGTCTTGTGGCTTCAGCAGCGCCCTTTCGGATCGACCCTCGCCTCCCTGCAGTGCCTACTTTGAGTCCCCCCAGCGAACTACAAGGCCTTCGGCCAATGGCCTTGCCCCCCACGCATGTGCTCGTCAGTCGTCAGCGTCGCGTCGTGCCTCCATTGGCACGCGTTTCAAGCGATGATGCGTGCGGTCCGATTCCAGGATCCGTCGCCTTTTAATTCATCGTCTACTCGTGGATTTTCTCACGAGGCAAAACGAATTCGAACGTATCGAATTAAAAACCACAATTTATATGCATGCATAAATTTAATCATTCATTAAATACCATGACAATTGGATACCTGCAAAAAAAGATCTAGCAATTCTACTATCCAATTTCAAATTTAATGAAAAATGAATTAAATTACAATTTAAAACTCAGAGCCCGAAACCGAGGCTCTGATACCAGTTGTTGGGGAATTAATTGTCCGAATCTATTCGGGATGAATATTTAAATACAAATTTAATTCTAACAATTATTACTAGCATTAATTAATCCTATATATCATGCATATAAACAGTTCACATAAATCCTACGCATGTGGAATTGCTACGGGTTTACGTGAACTAACCTCTCGGAGTGACAACCGTTGAGAAGATGGATCTCGTTCACACGAACACACCAAAAGACCTTCTCAAGTATTCCCTTATCCTTGTTCAACAATCCGGTGGTAGGAACTCGCAAACAATTTAACAAAAGGAAAAATAAAATTATGTTGCACCACCTTTGTGGATTTCTAATTTTTCCAACACATGGAATTGCACTTGGGGATGAAAAAATCATCCCCTATTTATAAGAGGGTGGTGGCCGATTTTTTGCTAGGAAAAAAGGGAAAGAAAATATATTTCTTGATCTCCAAGAAATCTTGAATATATATCCCATATATTCTTTTCTCCTTAATTAAAATTTTCCATAAAAACCCACTCTCTTATTGTTATGGTATTTTCGAAATTTTAGGATAAAGATTCCAAGATTTGGATCTTCTTGAATTTATGAGATATACTTGTATTCCAAGAATACATATCTTCCATAATATATATTCAAGAAAATCAAGAAAATCTTTCTTTTCCTTCTTTTTTCTTAATTTTCAAAAATCTCCATATAAATAACCAAGTGGGAGACTTCTTGGATTTAATAAGATAATCTTGTATTCCAAGAATACATATCTTCATTTCATAACAAAATTCAAAGAACATCTTTCTCCCTTTTATTTATAATTTTCGAAAAAAAAATTGAAAAAATAAGCAACCATAATTTATTTTATTTTAAACACTTTTTTCAGTTATTGGACATTATATTTGGGCTACTTGAGGAGCCTTTAGGAGAATTAAGATTGGACCTTCTAATGGACTTTGAATATCTAATATTAAGCCACAATATTAATCAAGCCCATAAATATTAATTAATCCCACTACATAATTAATATTGCACTATCCATCTTAACCAATATTACTGTTAATATGGCTCCCGATTATTATTTCTCGTGTTTAAGATTATCCAGCCCATTAATTAATTCAAGCCACTGAAACAGCTTTCCTTTAATTAATATTTTTTGTCCTTGGTCAAGGAACAGTTCAACATTATTATCCATATCGGAAACTAATTTCACTTGCAAGATTTGGTATGATAAATCTTATGAACCTCCCAAGGGGACAAATCGAACAAGCGTGCTTGCACACGATTCTTCGTATTAAATCTTAGCAATCGCATGTGAACAATAATATTGCCCAAGATATAAATATTGAATCTCATTGATTCTCTACCCGTCATAAGTCAAAGCCATAATTACTAGCCACACACGATCCTATTTAAGGGACGAAGATTAAGAAATAACGAACCACTAAGGTCTAATTCTTACTAATTCAATGCTGAAGAATTTATCCTCCTGTAGGACCTATTCAGTGCATCAGTCATGCACTAGTGTAATCTCTTGGTCAAGACAAGTCAATCTGAGTCTTACACTTCAACCTTTCACGATGGATTGTTCATTTCCATCTAGGTCGTGAACAACGTACTTTTAGTTACAATGGACTGTTAATTTAATCTTCTGTGATCTGGTATCACTAAATTAACTACAATTTAACACGTACTATTTATTGAACATTTATGCAGTAAATATATGTAGCATTCAATGATATTTAAAACATCAGTGATAAATAATTTATTTCAGTAAATAAGACAGAAATTAAGTTTGGTTATACAAAGTAAAACATATTTTCCAGTATAACCACAACAAAATCTAGGTGACAACAAATATATTTTACAATGTTCTACAATATTTTACAATATACTTAGAACAATAATACTTTATAATATTATAATATATAAGATGATTGTATTCTTTATGTTCAAGGGTTTAGGGTTTAAGGTTCGTAATATAAGTTTAGACCTAGTTTCATATAGATACACACAAAAGTTTTATGGGTACACCTTTCTCTACAATTATTTGTTTATAGGTAAATTATCTTTAAATAGGAATAATTTTTTTATGTTCACGTACCTACTGTGTGTTACTTGGTAAACGAAAATTAAAAGAGGATACCTATTTAATGCTTGACTGGAAGAACTCATCATCTATTGCTGTCACAGTGGCCTGAAATTTATAGTTGCAAGGCATTAATCAAGATCTGACAGCAGAAAAGGAGAAGAAAGAAGTCGGACTTAGGAAGGCCTTGCCCAAACTCTATTGAATGAAAAATATGTTGCAACTTCAGGAACAATATAATAATATAATTATACAAACAACTAAATGAGAAGGTCAGAAGGCTAAATCAATAATTCTGGTTTAGTCTTCACTGCAAACAGAGAAAGTAGTGGACCTTATGATGTCTGGACTTCATAGATTAAAACATAAAACTAGAGTCGTCAAAATGGGTTGAGCCCGTTGGGCCAGCCCGCCCCGTCGTGCTAAAGAGGTGGGTTGAGTTAAGAAATTTTTGGCCCGTTTGAAGGCGAGCCTAGATGGGCCAGCCCGTTTGGGTTGCAGGTTTTGGCAGATTGCCCGGCTCGCCTCCTAAAATAATTTTAAATTTTTTAATTTTATTATATATTTTAGCAATTATAATGTTATTTTTTGAGATATTTTGTAAGTTTGTGTTTGTAGGTGATAAATTTAATATGTAGAAGATTATGTTTATAAATTATTATGGTTGATTAGTGGTAAATTTCAGTTTATATGAAGTTATATTTGTGAGTAATGAATGATTAATTCTATTTATGAGAAATATTTTTTTTATTTTTTTTGTAGTGATAATAACCAACCTAAATTGTATGATTTCATTTGACTTTGATGAATTTAATGTATTTAGAGTTTTTAAATTAAATATTTATAATTTTTTAAAATATAAAATAATATTAAAAATATAATAGTGGACTTGCCCGCCTGAACCCGCAACCCGCCAATTAGTGGATTGGGTTGGGATTTTGCAGCCTGCCAAATTTTTAGCCCGCCCCGCCAAAAGACGGGCTTTTGCGGGTTTTGGCTCGCCCCGCCCCCGCCCATCTTGATAGCTCTAAATAAAACTGCTTTCCCTAGGTCTATTCGAGCCAAACGTACTGGAGAAAATTTAAGAAATAAATTGTTAACATCACACACCAAAACAGAAAAAAGAACATCATATCGTTGAAAACAAACAAAAAAGAAGACATAAAAATCATCAAAATTAAATGGAGAGACTAATTCAACTAAATGTCATAAAATATCCAACTAAAAGACTATCAACAACAAAAAAGCAAAGCAGATTCTGCAGATTAATATTTAAAAAGCTACTAAAAATCAGGATACACACTTTTGCACATGTGGTCCACAAAAAATGTTACCTGAAATCGAAGAGGTGTTTAATCATCATTATCCCTGTTCTCTTCCTGTCTTCACTCTCTCACATTTAATTATTATGAATAAATCGCCTTTACAGTCCCTTCTCAGTAAATAATAACACTTTCTCTACGCGTGCTATCAATAAGAATTGAACCAATTCCTATCACATTTAAGTTAACCTAACATTGTAGAAAAACAGGGGGCAAAGCCGATCTCAATGTAAACTGAGTTTACAACTAATAACCAGTGGAATTACATGTAAGTTGGAGATAGGTATAAGTTGGGCAATTAAGTTGGGAAATTACAATTAACACACATCTGTAATACAATTGAATTACTGCACAAACTAATAACTAGTGGAATTAGAATAGAGTTTTCGAATTACAATTACATCATTATATAAAAATGATTATTATGGTATTATTATATTATTGTTGATAGAAATTATAATAAATAGATGATTTTTTAAAATCGATTAATAAAATCTCAGAGTAAAATCAATTTAGAATTTAAAAACTCAAAATGTGGTTTACAAAATTCAGAGATCACATAGCCTTAACGTTTTAAAAGTTCAGGTGTATTCCCAAACTTTGCTTCACAAATCCTAATGAAGTACAGTTTGTCTTTCTTTTCGTTTTCAAAATATTATTTACAATATTCAAATTTTAACGCAAGAGTAAAACGTGTATATATGAATTGCATGCACCAAATATTATTTAAATGAACAATTAATATTATTAAATAAAAATAATTAATTTTATTTAATAGAAATAAGTAATATTGTCTTAAAAGATGCATCATAACTGATGTGCAACTGATATACAAGGATATGCGTTAAAGTCAATATTTAATCCTTAGTTACTTAAACATCCCCCATCCTTTCTTTAAAAAAAAAAAGAATTCCTCTATCCTTCATGTAATTTACAACACAATTCAGTATTCCCAAACATTTGAATTTTAATGCATATATGTGATACATATAGGCTTAGTCAATTTCATAGGACTTAATTAATTAATTAGAATAAAATTTGGCAAGATCAGATACGATTGAATTGATTTGATTAAATTATTTGAGTCAATGTATATATTTAAAATTGCTATTTTAATTTTGCACTTAAAAATTAATATTTATATTTAAATTGAGAGGTTAGATATGATTTTTATATTGAAACTTAATAAATATATTTCACCTGAGATAGACTTGATCATTTTAAGTTAAATACTGACGCACTTTTGTATCAAAATAATGTATCCTAACTCCTCATTCAACTAATCAAATAATTGATTATTTGGAATTAGACCGTTAATTTAACCCTTCCGCGAATCCGACGGAGGCATAGTTAATTATATTTATATTTACCTTATTATTCATTCTAGATAATGAGTTAACGACACATTCAAGAAAATATAAGAAAGGTTATCCCCAATGGCATAGCCAAGTGGTAAAGTTTGTGGTGACGTGGGGAGAAGTCTCCCTGCAATGCAGGTTCGAACTCCGTGTGAGATAAATTCTCCATTAAAATATTATGAGGGTTTGTCCTGGGGATTGAATCATGTTGGCTCTGCCATTTGAACACATCTTTCGATTTACAATCCATCCGACTAAGAGGCCAACAGCACGAGTGGGGGAGTTTCTCGTCTAGTCCTCACGAAAAAAATATAAGAAAGGTTCTCCCCGTCAAAAAAAAGAAAAAGAACAAAGAAATGTTGTATACTTTTCTCATTTCCCACTTCCCAGTTCCCACGTCCACACGCCACCTATGTTGTTACTAATTTATTTTTAAAATATATATTTATATTTATATATAAACAGGGAGGCAGCTTCCACAATCCCACAGAAGAGAGAAATACCCAAATTAATCCCCCTCTTCAAAAATTAAAAAAAGCGAAAAATTCAAAGCTAAAAAATCCACCCAACAAAATGGCAACCTCCACCTGGATCGTGGCGGCGCTGACGGTGGCGCTCCTGGTGGCAACCACCAGATTGGCGGAGGCGCAGAACGATTGCGCGTCGAAGCTAGTTCAGTGTGCGGAATATTTAAATTCAACAACTCCATCAAAGGAGTGCTGCGATTCCATGAAACAAGTGGTCACAACGCAGCTACCCTGTCTCTGTGGCCTTCTAAAAAACCCAGGCCTTCTCGGCGGCATTAATATGACTCAAGCACTCCAACTCCCTAAATACTGCAACATTCCTGGCGATACCTCTCCTTGCAACGGTATGTACATTTTTTAATTTATTTTTAAGGAGATCTGTTGTTTTAGTTTTTTTGGTTAATTTTGTGTTTGAATCTGGATGGGTAATTTGGTGGTTCAATTTTCATCTCCGATTTGTGGAATAATTGGTTGATTTGGGTGGGAATTTTGTTGTGATCTGACAAAATGCTTTTCTGTTTACGGAAGGCGTGTGTAACAGTAAGTAGGTGACTCACTTGACTCAGTTGACGAGTTAAAATCGTTTCCGTGTAAAACTAAAGTTAATATGGGAATATGGTTAATGGTTATGGGACAGAGTTTCATTTTGAAATTAATCTATAATTAGTTTAATTTAAATGAACTTATTTTTTCTGAATTTTATATAATATGCCAATAACTGTTTGTATAGACATTAAAATTAAAAATTTTGAGAAAATTGCCACGCATATAAAATTCTAATTTTTTAAATAATATTAATTATTTTTATTGAATAACGTGTTGGTCTTAAAATTTTCCATAAACATAAGTCGTCCATTCTATTTTATTTTTGTGTTAAATAATGAAGTAATTGTTAATATGCGTATTATTTGGTGTTTGTTGACAGCTGCTTTGGCTCCAACTTCGTCTAATCCTCCTCCAGGTAACCTACTCATCTATTATTTTATTTTTCAATTTTTTTCTCCACTTGGATTAACAATATAACTACTTAACTAGGTCAATAACCCGAAAAAATCGTATTAGCTAGGATTAAATAGCAATAAATTATAGTATGTCCTTTTCTAAAAGAAAATGGAAAAGTAGGCTTAACAAATTTTATTCCAATTAGATGGAGCATAACTGGTTAAAATAAGATGTTTGTGGTACATGTAACATCATAAAATGGTTAATAAATGGGATTAGGAAAAAAAAAATAGAGCATATTCACTGTGAAACTGGATCCATATCTGTATATCTGACCTTCCAATTATCATAATTAATATTATTTTATAACGTAAGTTATATTTTTCAATTATCACTACTAATATATTTATTGTAATATAAATCATTCTCTTTAATATCACATGTAGTTCCCTTCACAATCACATATAGTACTTTTTCTTAATACATTACATTATTTAATTATTACGAATAATATTATTTAATAATATAAATCATACCCAACTTTAACTAGTTTTACGGCTTCCTTGCGTGACTTTGCCAACAAATTATAATTATTGGACGAAACTTACATGATGCCATGTGAAATTGTGAATTAGTGTAGTGGTTAGGAATTGCGCAAGAGTTGACTAATAGTTGGCAAATTTACGCGGTTTCCGATTGACATACCAGCTCACTAATAAGAAATTTAACAAAAGCATATAAATAAGAAATTAAGCATAATACATTTTTAAATTATGTAATTTGTTATATTAAAATATAGAGATTAAATTTTTTATAGTCCTGTAACTTGTCATAATTTTAAAATTGGTCCTAATTATTTTGATTTTTTGATTTTAGTCCAATAAATTTGTGACAATTTTGAAATTGGTCCAGGTGACATACTATTGTAGGTCACCTATTCATGCCCACATGTGGATTTCTTTTTTACTTTTTTTTTACATATGGCAATATTATTAAAATTTTATATTAATGCGATATTATTTGTTTTAATAATTCATTAAATTAAATTTTTTATTTTTTAAAATATATTCTCGAATAATGTTATTGGATACTTTTTATAAAATTTTATATTATTTTAAAAAGAATTAAATTTTATAATTCTACTAATAAAAAATTTTAACTACCCCAAGATAAATTAAATTTTGCTAAATTAATATAGAATTTTGCTAAATTAATTTTAAGGTGAATTAAATCGGCTAATTTGATCTGATAATCAGGTGAGGACAAATCAGTTATCCCAAAAAAGAAAATAGTCTCTTACTTTCTTTCATTTTCTTCCTGTAGAATTTGACTAATCAAATTAATTCTCGATTATTTAATAATCACTATTATATTATCATTTTTCTTTTCAATCTAGACTTTACACTATTAGAATAGATTAATAACTTTGAGTTAAAAAGATTAGTTATTAACAAAATCTTCTCTAGAACGAATTGTAACATGTAAAACAGACAAATAAATCCTCAGTTGAAAAACCAAGGGAAAAAATTGATATAAATTCTTTTACATGTTTACTGTATATTTCTAACAAATCAAAATTCAAAATTCAAACAGCAAAAGAAAAATACAAAAAGAAGTCTACTTGGAAAATAAAATAAAAATTGAGTTAATTCTATATTAATTTATATGATTAAGGCTCACGAACTCATTTCAAATATTTTAATTTACCTTAGGGTAGTTAAAATTTTTAATTAATAGAATTATAAAATTTAATTCTTTTTAAATAGTATAAATTTTTATAAAAAAATATCTAGTAACATGATTTGAGAATATATTGTAAAATTTTAATTTTTATTATTTTTCTACTAATTTAATGAATTATTAAAACAAATAATATCACATTAACATAAGAATCTAAGAATACTACCACATGTAAAAGAAAAGTCAAATAAAACCCCACATGTGTATTGACTGAATAGGTGACCTGCAGGTAACCTAGACCAATTTCAAAATTATCACAAACTTACAGGACTAAAATCAAAAAGTCAAAACAATCGGGATCAATTTCAAAATGATGACAAGTTACGGGACTACAAAAAATTTAATCCCTAAAATATATTATTTATTTAAATTTAATCATAAAATTATTTTTTTATATTAATAATTGCACGATTCAATATAAAAAAATTGCATCTTTCAGTGTAACAAGTTGCATGATGCACCCCTAAATGTACATAAGATCCACCTAATAAATAAGTTGGAGTGAATCTCCTGTGCATCAGGTGCGCACCGTACACTCGGGTATAGGAGTGACCCATTAAGAAAATGAGACATTTCTATAAGTGAAAAGGAGGATCCACAATAAAATGGGTAGGGTCAAAATGAGTGCACGGATTTAAAGTTCGTGCACCAAGTGTGTATATGATTACGAGACCTTGCCAATAAGTTGTGGTCGTATCCCAATTCCCGTGAGTCCGTGACCAAGTTTGTCATCTCACAAAATTAGTTCGACAAAATTAAATTTGTGAAATGGAATATATCCTAGCATGTCAGGGTAATGACAATGTTATGTTATTTGTTCCACCCGAAATTTTATTAAAAGTAAACTGTATCAATATTTATTCCGTTAATAAGAAAGAAAAAAGTAAATCCGTATCTTCTTCGTGAGGGCGGGCCCAGTGCAAGTCTCCACCAAACTGGCAAACTCTACGTATATATTATCTATTAATTAGCCCATTAGTCCACTTTATATAACCCCACTCCCAAACAATATATTCAGAAGGTTAAAATGGATTTTACGAAAACGTAAATTAAATCTATTTATAAGTAACATAATTGATTGTGAGTAAAATAATATAATAATTTGAGCAATTAAGTGATTGTTGGACGATGAAAAAAAAATTATGCCTATAAATATATTTAATAACCTTTTCATAAAATATATTTCAGCTCTTTGAACATATTTTTATAAAATAGTTGGAGTATTACGGAGTCAGTTCACCCCAATTAAAAGGCCCTTAAAATTCAATCACAAGCCCACACTTTTAAAGAAAAAATAAACTAAATATAGCATAGGTTGAGACGAAATATGACTTCATAGTTCATACACTATTGTATATCTTTGTCTGGATTTGTGTATTCATACTTTGAGAAGATGATTGTACAAATTCACAAAATTACATATAGAAAAAATAGTACAACATACGAGATAATATAAGTTTTATATAGTTAAAAAACTAATAATAAGAAGAAGAAGAAGAAGATAAGCATAGTAATAATAATAATAATAAATGGGAGCAGCTAAGCAGAAGCATAGTAATAATAATAATAATAATAAATGGGAGCAGCTAAGCAGAATTTATGGGAGCAACTAACATAGTATATTTATTAATTGCAGCGGTGCCAGGTGGCAGCGGTGGTACCAACGCAGGATGCAGGATTTCGTGGATTGGAATGCCAGCTATCATTTTCATCTCTGCCATCACATTTTTCTATTAGTTATTTCAATAAATTAATATCCGGTTGATTTTAATGAGGACATATGTAAGTTTGTATCTTGATTATTTCCGACTTTGAATTTGAGATTTGTATTTGTGTAACTTCGATTAATTCTTTATATCATGGACTACTCTTGTATTGTTGTGGTTTATTTTTTGAACAGTTAAAAAAGAATATTTATTTTAATGAAATTGGAGTACAAGGTGTACTCTCTAAGAACTTCAGATTTGTTGATTAGGAGATGTTCGTCATTTCAAAAACGGAATGTTGATTATATTAGGATTTTTCGTCACGATCTAGGATCAAGTTCTTGCTTTTATTTTATCTACTATCCTCTTTGCATTAGGTTTTTTATCTTTAAATACCACTTCATATCTTGTCATCCAAATCACCCGAATAGTGCTGATGGGAAATATTTATGTCATTCAATGGAATAAGGACACATGAAATGGTCACACATTGTAAAGATTAAAGAATACTTATGTGAGTCAAACTAATGAAAGAAGGAGCTGGGCTGGGCCGATGTTGTGGGCACATCGCGCGAGGTGGGCCCAGGCCCACATTACGCCCCCAGGGGGCTTGCCCGTAGAGATACAGATTACCCTCCCCCAAACTCGAAATACAGAGAGTAAGAACCGGGGTAGGCCTGTCACTAGGTGATCGACCTCGCGGCTACCAAAGGACAATGCATTAACTATGACTAGACGTGTGTCAGGAAGAAGGTATAGGCGATCATTCCTAAATGAGATTTACGTCTGACAGAATCCAGCAAAGGACGGGACAAAGCGGCGCATCAGAATACAAAAGTAGCTAATCCCCGGTAAACCCGAAAATAACCTCAATCGAAGTACAAATTAAGGTCGCGAGGTCCTTTTTTGCATTAGGCGACTTCCCGCGACCTCCAGAGCGAATCACATCAATCTTGTAACATTTAATGCTAACCAGGGCTATTTTCGGCCCTATAGATCTGTAATCCAGGAGAGTGAGCATCACTCTCCCAACCACTATAAATGGGGCTCATTTATGACCCAAGAAAAGAGAGAATTTATTGTCCTACCAAACCTCTTGCATAATCAATACTCAACTCTTATTCTTCATTTCCAATCATACGATATAAATGCAATCCATATAACTCATTATTGTTTGTGTCCCCATGATCTTGAAGCCACATCATTATCCTTAAACAAATTATTTTGGTGCATAACAATTGGCGCTAGAAGGAGGGTACTCTTTAAGAAATATAAAAGCTAAGTTCTTAGCATTTTCTCATTGGAGTATTCCTCACGAATCTTCCACACAAACCCATCACGACCACACAAACCACTCAAAAACTCAAACCATGTCTCAAGCAACTTTCGTCTCCAAAAGAAAGGCATCAGTTTCATGTCGCTCCGGAGGAGCAGGGGCTAATGGCCCGGCCATTAGCAACCGCAAAACTGGAGGACCCACCACCGGAGTTGCTCAAAGGCTCGAGCAGATCCGCACCCCGAAAGATATCAACGAGGCCATTGCAGAGTTACGAAAAAGACAGGCCGAGATGGAATTTCCCGTTTGCGACCTGCGCCACGGCCTGAACCGTAAAGCCGGAAACAAAGGCAAAGGCCAGATGCATGAAGAACCTCGCCCCGAGGGACCTCGCCGGGAACAGTCCCGCTGTAGGGAACACCATCATGAGGGACCTCACCGCAAGGAAAGCCAAGAAGTCAATTCTCATGGGGCCCAACACACCCCATGCTATTGGCGGAATCCAAACGAAGGGCCAAACCCAATCCACGACGCTTATTTTCGGGAAGTTTCAGCTGCAGCCCACACCAAGCTCGCGGGCCCCAGAGAGACCGACCTCAGGCGACACATCGTGACCATGCCGAACCCGACTTTTTCAGGATCGGTAGCCCAGCACGAACCTAGGCAACGGATATCAGCAAAAGATCGGCTCGAGCGAAGTCCCTCACCCCGAAGAACTGAAAGAACTCCATCACCCTACAGACGCCGACGAACCCTGTCCCCTCGACGACAGGACAGGAACTATCCACCTCGCCAGCGTCGAGGAGAGGCTGATGGCCAGAACGAAAGCCCTCAGATGGCCGCCATCCTTCAGAACATCAAGGACCTTCAAGAGCAGGTAGCAAACAAAGGGGGGATGCCTGTCACCACTAAAATTCCGAAATCTCCTCTATCTCCTAAGGTCATGCTCGCCCCGGTCCAAATCAAAATCAATGCAAGCTCGGTCACAAGGTACAACGGGAACACAGATCCGATCAATCACGTGAGCAAATACACGTCATACATGAACTCCATGGGATCAACTGATGCAACCCAGTGCCGACTTTTCCCGCTCACCTTAGGCGATCAAGCATACCACTGGTTCAACACGTTACCACCAACCTCCATTGAGTCTTTCCATCAGATGGCTCAGCTTTTCCTCACTCACTTCGCATCTTTGACCCCGCATAAGGGATCCAAGCAGCGCTTGGCGAACATCCATCAGCTCGAGGAGGAGTCGGATAGAGCATACATCGATCGCATCGACCAACTCATTATGGAAGGAGAACCACTGGGGGATGAGGCCAAAGTTCTGGGAATAGTGCATGGACTGAAAAAAGGTACAAAACTCTGGAAAATGATGAACAAAGACTACCCATCGAGCTACGCCGATTTTCGGTACCGAGCAGGCATCATGATCACTAATGCAGAGATTTTAGCCTCGCGTTTGTGCGAGCAACAACCTAGTGAGGTAAAGGCCGAAGTCAAGAAGGCTGACCCAAAAGCTGAAAAGTACTTCCGGAGGCCCGGACCCTCCTGTTGGGGAATAAGTTGCACAGATCTATTCGGGGTGAATATTTAAATACAAATTTAATTCTTATAATTATTACTAGCATGAATTAATCCTATATTAATTCAAATAATAATCCAACAACATATCATGCATATAATAATTCACGTAAAACCTACGCATGCGGAATTCTACGAGTTTACGTGAACGTACCTCTTGGGATGGCAGTGATTTAGACTAACCAAAAGAACTTCCCAAGTATTCCCTTAGCCCTCGTTCGACTATCCGGTGGAAGGACTCTTGTGAACGATTTAACAAAAGGAAAATAAATTATGTTGCACCACCTTTGTGGATTTACTAATTTTTCCAGCACATGGAATTGTACACTACTCACAATTGTCATTTTTCAAAAAAATACAATCTGTCTACGTTACAAAATATTTGATATTTTATCGACGCTGATATTTTTTTCCGAAAAACCAATTTTCGTGTGTTTTGCTGGTAATGAAACATTCATCCCCTATTTATAGAGGGTGGTGGACGAAATTTTGGGTAAAAAATAATGTGGGAAAATCTTTTCTTGATCTCCAAGAAATCTTGAATATATCTCCTATATTCTTTCTCTCATAATTATAATATTCCACAAAATCCCACTTACTCTTTGTCATGGGATATTTTCGAAAATATTGGGCAAGATTCCAAGATTTGGATCTTCTTGAATTTATGAGATATTCTTGTATTTCAAGAAATACATATCTTCCATAATATCTTTTCAAGAAAATCAAGAAAATCTTTCTTGCCCTTTATCTTTCAAAAATTTCGAAATTTCCTTATAAATAACCAAGTGGGAGATTTCTTGAATTTAATGAGATAATCTTGTATTCCAAGAATACATATCTTCATTCCATAACAAAATTCAAAGAAAATATTTCTCTCCTCTTATCTATAAATTTCGAAAATAATTAGGAAAAATAAGCAACAATATTTATTTTATTTTAAAACACATTTTTCAGTTATTGGACTATATGTTGGGTTACTCAGGGGGGCTTTAGGAGAATTAAGATTGGACCTTCCAATGGATCTTGAATTATCAATATTGAGCCACAATATTATTCAAGCCCATAAATATTAATTAATCCCACTACATAATTAATATTGCACTATCCATCTTAACCCATATTACAGTCAATATGGCTCCCGGTTATTATTTCCCGTGTTTAAGATTATCTAGCCCATTAATTAATTCAAGCCACTGAAATAGCTTTCCGTTAATTAATATCTTTTGTCCTTGGTCAAGGAACAGTTCAACATTATTATCCATACCGGAAACTAATTCCACTTGCAAGATTTGGAATGATAACGCTTATGAACCTCCCAAGGGGGCAAATCAAACAAGCGTACTTGCACACGATTCTTCGTATTAAATCTTAGCAATCACATGTGACCAATAATATTGCCCAAGATAAAAAGTATTGAATCTCGTTGATTCTCTACCCATGATAAGCCAACGCAATAGTTACCAATCACACGTGATCCTATTTAAGGAACGAAGATTAAGAAATAACGAACCACTGAGGTCTAATTCTTCCTTGTTCAGTTCTGAAGAATTTATCCTCCTGTAGGTCCTATTCAGTGCATCAGTCATGCACTAGTGTAATCTCTTGGTCAAGACAAGCCAATCTGAGCCTTACACTTCAACCTTTCACGATGGGTTGTTCATTTCCATCTAGGTCGTGAATGGCGTACTTTTAGTTACAAGGAACTGTTTCTGTGATCTGGTATCACTAAATTAACTACAATGTAACACGTACGAATTATTGAAAAGTTATGCAGTAAATATATGTAACATTCGATAATATTTAAAGCATCAGTGATAAACAATTTATTTCAGTAAATAAGTCCGAAATTCAGTTTTGATTATACAATAGTAAAAAGCATAATTTCCAGTATAATCCCAACACCTCCAACTATCGAGCTCTGGGGGCTTTCAAGCCCATCGATAACACCTTGGAGGTCAAGCTTCTCGAAACACTAACCTTGAATGGAGCTCAGATTTTCCAAGCCATTAGAGGTGGAAACCAAATTTCACCTGCCAGAGAAATGCTCCAATATACCTATAAGCTCAATCCGAAGAAGTTCTGCGACTACCACAATACCATCGGGCATACCTCTGAACATTGTCGCGATCTGCAAAGAGAGCTCTGGAAGTTGTACGAAGAAGGGAAGCTGGAGAGGTTTGTCAAAGCAAGGCAGCAGCAAAATCAGCAGCGAGTGCCTCCGCCTGGGAACCAACCCAACCAAGGAAGGTGAGGTCCACAAATCCCGGAAGGAACGAGAAACAAAGTAATCCACATGATCTGCCCAACAGGAGGAACTCTCGGAGGTTTTCTCCCAGCGACCTCCCTATCAAACCGTCGACAAAAAGTCGAGCTGCGAGCCCTCGATAACGCCGTTCTCAACTGCCACCCAATCAACACCATCGCTCCAAGCCAAAAACAGATCACCTTCACCGAAGAAGATAAGGACGGAGTGGTTTTCCCGAACTGGGACCCGCTCGTAATCTCAGCCCGAACAATGGGGGCTCTGGTCCATCGCATCATGATCGACAATGGGGCTTTCTGCAACATCCTCTTCAAGAAAACTCTGGATCAACTCGGCGATTTCCATTCCTAGGTCGAACCCTGCGAGGTGGGGATCTAAGGGTTTGGAAGTCAACCCGTCGAGGCCTATGGAATGATTCGCCTATCAGTGGAGATCACCTCAACTCTGGACCCCCAGGTAAAGGTGACAAGACAGCTGGACTTCGTGATCATCGACATCCCCTCCAATTTCAATGCTTACTTCGGCAGACCTTTTGAACATGAGTTCGGGGCTTCCCCTCATCTTACTACTATTGTATCAAATTTCCCTGATCTGACGGGAAGATTGGCACCATTAAGGGTGACCAAATCGCAACAAGAAAATGTTTAACTTACTCTTGTGTCAGTTTAAATTCTACTTTCTATTGTGGTAGAAAACCCAAAATGGGGCTAGGTTGTGCGAGCCAGACTCCACCACAAAAAGAAAAGAAAAATGAAGAAATGTAAATAGATAGTATAATGGAAACAAGTGTAACGCCTATGGAAATTGATGTCGAGATAAAGGAGAAACCCGCAAAATAGTTACCAGATTTAGAGCCTCGCCTCGGTTTCGAGCCAATGGAGATTGATATCGAGCAACGAAAGTCAAGCCTCGATCCAAGAACGGAAAGTAAAGACCAAAGAGCAACTCCCATCGAAGAACTCGAAACAGTCCCGGTCGATCTCGACAAACCAAAGCTGAGTGTGACCATTGGAATGCAGATACCCAGCGATTTGCGAGCTCAGTTGATAGATTTCCTCAAACAAAATTTAGATGTGTTCGCGTGGTCACACGAAGATATGATCGGCATCGACCCCGAGGTCGACTGCCACAAGCTAAACATCGACCCGACGAAGAGGTCGATATCTCAGAAAAGAAGGAAGTTTAGCCCCGATAAATACGCAGCCTTGGCCGAGGAGGTAAAAAAGCTACTGAATAATAAGTTAATCGAGCAGGCCAACCAACCACAGTGGGTGGCCAATGCGGTTTTAGTCAAAAAAGCGAACGACTCTTGGCGACTATGCATCGATTTCACCGATCTCAACGAAGCATGCCCAAAGGACTATTTTTCAATGCCGCACATCGATCACCTCGTTGACAGCACGGCCGGGCACGAGATGATGACTTTCATGGATGCCTTCACAGGATACCATCAAATCGCCATGAATATAGACGACCAGCAACACACATCTTTCCTAACCGAAAAGAACGTGTATTGTTGGAAGAGGATGCCATTATGTTTGAAGAACGCAGGGGCAACCTACCAACGTCTGGTAAACAAGATGTTCGCCGACGAGATAGGAAAGACAATGGAAGTATACATCAACGACATTGTGGTAAAGAGCGAAAAGAAAGAAGATCATCTGGGACACCTTGTCCTTAGGAAGTACAACATGCGTTTGAACCCCAAGAAATGCAGTTTCAGAGTAGGATTGGGAAAGTTCCTAGGTCACATCATCAATCAGCGAGGCATAGAAGCGAATCCCTCAAAGATCAAAGCCATCTTGGATATGAAACCACCTCGCAACGTCAAAGAAGTTCAAAGGTTAACTGGATGCCTCGCGGCCCTAAACAGATTCGTGTCCAGAATGGGAGATAAGTGCAAACCTTTTTTTGAAGCCATGAAGAAAGGGATATTCTCATGGACTCCGCAATGTCAGACCGCCTTTTTGAAGCTCAAAGTGTATCTCTCCAATCCCCAGATTTTGGCAAAGCCAGTCGCCGGTGAGAAGTTGTTCCTATATCTAGCAGCCTCGGAGTCCGCTCTCAGCGCGGTGTTAGTCCGAGCAGAAGGTCAATATCATTTGCCTATATACTTTGTCAGTCAAACCCTCAATGATGCCGAGCTCAAATATCCGCCCCTTGAGAAACTCGCGTATGCCTTGATCATGAGTGTCCGAAAGCTGAGGCAATATTTTTTCGACCATCAAATCGAGGTCTTAACCACCATGCCTCTAAGATAAGTTTTGCATCGACCCGATACCGTAGGACGATTGTTGAAATGGTCCATCGAATTAGGCCAGTTCGGCATCACTTTCGCACCTCGAACTGCAATCAAAGCTCAGGTTCTCGCCGATTTCCTCACCGAGCTCACTTTTCAAGAAAAGACATCTGAGGCTATCGATGCTCCTTGGACATTGCATGTTGACGGCTCCTCGACGAGCACCTGAGCAATGGCTGGGATAATCCTAATCAGTCCCGAGCAACAATCGTTCACGATGGCTGTAAGTTTCAATTTTCATGCTACCAACAATGAAGCGGAGTATGAGGCCTTGATAAATGGTTTAGAAATGGCAATGGCCATTGGGGTACGAAGGTTGAAAGTACACAGCGACTCTCAGTTGGTCGTATGTCAGATGTCGGGAGAATATGAAGCGCGAGGCGAACAGATGATAAAGTATCAGCGAATAACAAAGAGCCTCATAGAAAAATTTGAGGAGGTACAGATAGAGTTGATACCGAGAGCTGACAACACACAAGCAGACGCATTGGCCCGGTTAGCTACCTCGGAGGGGGCCGCAGACATGGATAATATCGCAGTCACAAAACTCAACACCCCCTCAGCAGGTCGCAACACCATCGAAGCAAAAGAAATAATGTGGATAAATCAAGCAAGATCATCGGGCTCCCGAGTAGAAGTGTTTCAGATCGCAGCCCCAGAAGACAATTGGATGACCGACATCAAAGAGTATATAGAGAAAGAAACACTACCAGAGGATAAGGTCGCAGCTCGCCGACTACAATTAAGAGCAGCGAGGTACGCTATAGTCAACAAACAGCTGTACAAACGAAGTTTCTCGTTACCGCTATTGAAGTGCATCACACCTGAGGAAGGCTAAGTAATTCTGAAGGAAATACACGAAGGAGATTGTGAGAATCATACAACAGGCCAGTCTCTCGTTTACAAGACGATCAGACAGGGCTATTACTGGTTAACTTTAAGGAAAGATGCAATCGCATATGCAAAAAGGTGCAAGCAGTTCCAGTTCTTCGCCCCAACAATCAAGCGAGCTCTCGAAGAGCTAACCTCGATATACAGTCCATGGCCATTCGCAAAGTGGGGAATCGACCTAATTGGCCCTTTCCCAAAGGCCCCAGGAAGCTCGAAGTTTGATGTGGTTGCAGTCGACTATTTTACCAAATGGGCTGAAGCAGAGCCTTTAGCAACAATTACTCAAGAGAATATTATCAGATTCATCTGGAAAAACATCATATGCCGTTTCGGCCTCCCACAAGCGATCGTCATAGATAATAGAAAGTAGTTTAACGGTTTCGAGATCAACGTGTTGTTTGCGAAGTGGAAAATCGTAAAGTTATTCTCCACCCCATACCACCCTCAGTCTAATGGACAAGTCGAAGCAGTAAACAAGATAATCAAGCATACTTTGAAAACCCAACTAATCGAGTCAACAGGACTATGGCTTTCAAACTTCCGAGCATCCTATGGTTATACAGGACCACATTCTGAAACTCGACGGGCGAGACGCCTTTCGCATTAGCATTTGGGACAGAAGCAGTCATACCAGCCGAGGTCATCGTCAAATGCCATCGGACATCGCAAGATATCACGGAGGATAACGACCAAGCCATCTCTCTTAGCCTCGACCTACTCGAAGAAAAAAGATTAGAAGTAAACTTGAAAAATGCGGATTATAAGCAAAGGTCAGAAAAATACTTCAACTCGAAAGCAAAAATTCGAAGATTCAAGGTTGGCGACCTCGTCTTAAAGAAAATTCTCGGGGTCCAGAAAGGAGTTTTTGGCCCAACTTGGGAAGGCCCACTGAAAATCTCAAAATGCCTGCCAAATGGGGTTATGAGATCGAAGATATGGAGGGCATCCCCGCAATGTACCCATGGAATGCGATCTACTTTAAGAAGTTTCATCAATAGTCATTTTAAATTCAGTCATGCATCATGTTTTTATGCGTCAATTATCTACAAATTGTGATTTCACTAGAGTCTATTACAAGCTTTTTCATTCACGAACTTGGGGGACTGGTCCCCGACCTCTCGCGAGCTCGATCAATGAAAAGGTTCACAAATGAAAAACAAAACAAACACACAAAAACTCTCTAAGAAACTTCTCATAAAAACTCTTTCATTCACGAACTCGGGGGAATGGTCCCCGACCTCTCACGAGCTCGGTCAGTAAAGAGATTCGTAAATAAAAGAAGTAAAATGAGAACCTTCATAAACTCATGATCATAAAAAGGTCGCATACCATCTATAAGACGACCTCGGTCGCATGCCCTATCTAAGTCGACTACTAGGTCGCATACCCAGTCTAAGTCGACAAAGCCAAAAACTTCAAAGGCAAAAAGGTCGCATACCATCTATAAGACGACCTCGGTCGCATGCCCTATCTAAGTCGACTACGAGGTCACATACCCAGTCTAAGTATACAAAGCCAAAAACTTCAAAGGCAAAAAGGTCGCATACCATCTATAAGACGACGACCCTGGCCAGATGCATGCCCTATCTAAGTCGACTACGAGGTCACATACCCAGTCTAAGTATACAAAGCCAAAAACTTCAAAAGGCAAAAAAAAGGCGATACCATCTATAAGACGACCTCGTCAGATGCCCTATCTAAGTCAAAACCCGGTCTAAGTTCGACAAAAAGCGAAAAGGCAAAAGGTCGCATACCATCTATAAGACGACCTCGGTCGCATGCCCTATCTAAGTCGACTACTAGGTCACATACCCAGTCTAAGTCAACAAAACCAAAAAACTTCAAAGGCAATCAAGTCACGATCATTGTCAATTAATAAGATTTCTTATCATGACTATTACCCAGGTTTTCAAGAAGACCAAGCACACGAGAAAGAGCAAGAAATAAAGCAAAACGATTTATTAAAAAATGCCCAAAGGCAACAAAAGATACGTCGCCCGAAGGCACCAAAAGTACTACGCCCAGCGGGCAAACGTTCACACACCCCGAAGGGCAACATTACAAGTTTAGAAGGAAAAAATGCCTGAAGGCAATGGCATGCTGCCGCAGAAAAGATTTTCGGAGAGATCAGCTTGGTGGAGCATCCGAGGTCCCCTCATTAGGGTTCATAGACACAGTTTGTTCAACCTCGGGGATTTCAACACTAGCATGATCCCCCACACCGCCCTCATCGGCAACAGGCTCCTCACGAGTAGATCCTTCATCCGCTTCACCACCATCTTCGCCATTACCACCTCCCTCCTCGCCACCACTCTCATCGGCGACCACATCCTCAACCACCATACCCTGGAGCATTTCCTTAGGATCAAAAAGCTTGGCTTTAGGGGGGGAGAAATGAGAAATCACATCCGAGCTCCCTCAAATCCGTGATAGGGAGAAGAGCATCAGGACCTGGAGGATGGGTTTGCATGTACGTCGCCAGCATCTCTCTCATCTTGTCTTGGGCGCTCGCCGGGCCGATGAACCGCACGAATGGCATTTGCAAAGGCATGAACATAAGCCATATTGGAGGCATCGTTCCTCTGCATCTTCACTTTATCAGGAATGCCCCGAATCACTTCGGCTTGACCCTGAATTTCTTCGCCAAGTTTTTGATTCTGCTAGAGTAGGTCGGCAGCATACTCTTTGCTAATCAAGAAATCTTTCTCCACGAGTTGATACTTCTTCTCCAAATCTTCCCGGGACCGAGTCAACTCTTGGATCTTGTCATCAGACGCTTTCCTGGCCATCTTCGCGAGGTCCAATTCCTTACGAGCTTTGTCCACCTCTTTCTTCATGTCAATGCACCTCGCCTCAGCCCGGATTGCTTGGTTCCTCGCCGCATCATATTTCTCCCGACATTGCTAATAAAAGGCCAGAGAACGACAAGAATGGACAATGCCCGAAGTCAGGTTCTCGTGAAATTGTTGAGTGCAGGCTTCCTCATCCAGGGGCAAGGTCCACGACCTCGACAAATCCGGGTTTTTTTTTTCAAAAGACTACGGTGGCGTCATTGTCGCCAGAAGCGGGACCACAAATACGACGGTGTTTTCCCCACAGAAGACACTGTCGTCAAGCCGATGCCTGAAAACAGAACGGGCATGAGTAAATAATCACAACCAAAAGTAAAAGATGCAAATAGAAGAATTCTATAAGGTATCTACCTCTGATGGAGCTCGGGACTCCATCCCAAGAAAGTCTCATCACCGGCTTCATGATCTCAGCGAGCAGGGATCTCGACAACAGTGTCAGGCATGTCAAATTGGTCCGGAACCGCCACTTTTTCGCTAGGGGAATTTCGCAGCTCGTCCTCATCCACAAAGCCCCACCTTTTCTGGACAGACCGATCAGGGGCCAACACCTCTCCAGCCGACCTCTTCGATCCCCGAGGTCGAGGTGGAGCCTTAGTCTATATTTTCATCGCCACAGTCGACTTCCCCTTACCCGATGGCTCATTGCCTTTCTTCTGATCGGCCCTTTTCCGAGACAATTCCATAGCCTGGGCCATCTTTTCGGCATCTCTTCAACAGTCATGTTTTCCATCGCTCTTATCGTCTTCCGAGAAGTGAAACGAATACTCTCAATAAAAGCAACTGAAACAAGGAAATTTCCTTAGTCAATCCACACGGGAAATTTAATTAGGAAAAAGAAACTGTTCAAACTCACGTACCGGGGAGCTCGGGCACCAAAGATCCGCGGGGAGGCACACCCAAGCCGGCTTGTTCCCAGCACTTCTCACGAGCAAGCATAGAAAGGGAACGTTCGTCGAGGTCGATCAAGCAAACTTAGACTAACCGAGTAAGGAAGGGGAGCAACACCTCGGAAAGCTTGGTGGTAGGAGGACCTGAAAAGACAGAAATGAGTTAAATCAGTACTCTAAGAATCGGAGAAAAATAAAGCATCTTACGCTTGAATTCGCCATAATCTCGGGGTATCGATCGGAAACCGAGAAGAGCGGGCTCCGCCCAAACCGGACTTTGCCATGCACCACCTACAAACCAAAACTTATCCCTCCAACCAGTGACCTTGTTAGGGAGATCTTCAATAACTTCCATTCGAGGTTGCGATTTGACGTAATAATAACCCGGTCCGCCTCCCTTTTGTGACCCTTCCCACCTCGTTAGCCAGATCACGAAGTTCAATTCTTTGGTCATTGGAAAGGCTCGAGGCTGGACACGGCCGAAGAGAGTTAGCAGCCCAATGATAATGCTCCAACCGTTCTGATGAATCTGAGTTGGGACCAACCCCCAAAAATTTAAGAGGTCGCTGATGACGGGGTGGAGTGGGAAGCGAAGCCCAACAACTATAGTATCATAGTTGATCGCAATACAACCATTTGGAGGTTGGTCGGCATGATGTTTTTGGTGATCAGGCACCCAAAAGTGGACATCACTAGGAACATGGAAGGTATCCCGCCATCTAAACAAATTAGCCTCAGACACCGAGCTGTCGACCAATCGAGCATCATAGATACTTTCTTTCCTAACCCGAACAGGTTTCCTAACGACCTCGTGCTAGTTTTGGACGAGATATTCATGAAGCCGGAGAGATCGGTCGACCTTGTCAACAGAGTCATCGTCGCTCGGAACTTCAGGTATCACTTCCTCCGATAGAAAATCAAAATCGGAAGAATCAATTGATCGAGCAGGTGACTCCTCATCTCTCTCCACCGCCTCGTCTTCCGGCTCTTTTTCTGAGATCACCCTAGAGGGCTCGAGAACCAGTTCCCCAGCTCGCCGCAAACGTCGGTGCCACCGGGATGTTACCGCCTTTACGGATTGAACCGGATTAGATTTTGTGGTCTCCGACAAAATGTTGACAACATTTTCCTCAATGTCGACAGGATCTTTACCCAGACGGCGGTGAGAAACCCCATTCGGCGCAGAACTCTCCGCCACACTATTCCCGTCGGATGCCATGTGTGACCAAGAAGAAGAATTGAAGGAAGAAATAAGTTTTTACCTGGAAAGCAATCTCTGACCGCCGGAGAATCGAGTATAGGATGGTATGGATTCACCGGGAATTAGGAAAGTTTGGAGTCTGAAGGTTTTCGAAAAGGAAAAAAGAAAGAAATGGGGGGGAAGCCAGTTTTTATAGACTCAATTCTAGGGCACGGGACCCCAGGTCGCGACCTTTCATATCAGGCGCGTGAGCATCACGCGCCATCATGGTCTATATATATAGGCACGATAGTCGAGGCGAGCGACCGTCACCCACCGCAAGTTACGAGACATCAGACATGAGCATTCAAGAAGCTAGAGTACCTCGCGTTTTTGCCAGTAGGCAAGTAATCAGAGTAGCTCGCCCTCATCCAAAGAGTAGGAGAAGGACGACCTAGGGGCTATTGTTGTGGGCACATCGCGCGAGGTGGGCCCAGACCCACATTACGCCCCCAGGGGGCTCGCCCGCAGAGATACAGATTACCCTCCCCCAAACCCGAAATACATAGAGTAAGAACCGGGGTAGGCCTGTCACGAGGTGATTGACCTTGCGGCTACCAAAGGACAATGCATTAACTACGACTAGACGTGTGTCAGAAAGAAGGTATAGGCGATCATTCCTAAATGAGATTTACGTCTGACAGAATCCAGCAAAGGACGGGACAAAGCGGCACATTAGAATACAAAAGTAGCTAATCCCCGGTAAACCCGGAAATAACCTCGATCGAAGTACAAATTAAGGTCGCGAGGTCCTTTTTTGCATTGGGCGACCTCCCGCGACCTCCAGAGCAAATCACATCAATCTTGTAACATTTAATGCTTACCAGGGCTATTTTTGGCCCTATAGATCTGTAATCTAGGAGAGTGAGCACCACTCTCCCAACCACTATAAATGGGGCTCATTTATGACCCAAGAAAAGAGAGAATTTATTATCCTACCAAACCTCTTGCAAAATCAATACTCAACTCTTATTCTTCATTTCCAATCATACGATATAAATGCAATCCATATAACTCATTATTGTTTGTGTCGCCAAGATCTTGAAGCCACATCATTATCCTTAAACAAATTATTTTGGTGCACAACAGCCGATAAGCCCAAGATCCTGGTAGCGAATAGATCAGAAAGGCTCGTAGCTAAGGGGCCTGGAGGAAGGCAAAGCCTAACAGAGTGGAACGAGCTAAGAAGATAGGCCTAAAAGGATAACTTGGGCCCTAGAAATTGATGACTCAAAAGTTGGGCCGAACTGGGTTGATCTACGAAGATTGGGCCCAGGGAGGCCGGCCCCAAGAACTTCGACCTCGATCTAAGATACACCTCTGAGGACTTAATGAGGATGATTGGTGGAATCAAAGATGAATCTCGGCCGTTGAGAGAAGAGGATATCAAGGGTCAGGGAGCTTGGATCCGCGTGAACAAAAAGAAGTGGGTTGAGGGGGTTAGTTCTGATATTTAGGGGAGTTATATGCAGGATATTAGTAGTTCCGGAGTTTATGGAACTATGGGATGAGAATAAAGGACCCAGACGGAGGGTCCCTAAGAAAAGGAAGAGGGAGACGTGGAAGTAAAAGGGGAAGTCCCGAGAAGAGAGGGGTCGAGCAACAAACACACGATTAAAACATGGGATTGAGGGAAAAACCGCAAAGAGGAGGGATATAAATATCTCGTCCAGGTATCACAAAGACACACAAGCACTTGCTTTACTTATACACTTATCTTCGAGCTATTTGATTTGATCTTTGATTTAAATTAAGAGTGATAACTGACTTGAGCGTCGGAGAGCCCGTCTTTGGGACCCTCCCCCCCCGGCGTGTTTATTTCAGGTGATTGCGTGGCATTGGAGATTTTTACACGGTTAAAGCTCGAAGTTCTTCAGGATTCAACTCTTGAACTCTCGTTGAATTCCAGGTCATACCTCGACCATTTTTTCCACACCAAGTACCGACTCAAATGGTTGTTGGGTTTTTGTCTTTTGGAGACGTGTCAATTAAATCACTATGTTGGATGAAATGAAAGAAAGAAGATGAGTGAGGTACCGTTTGTACGCCGAACCAATTGTAGATTTCTTGCCAAATCGAAGAAGAGAAGCTGCAATTGAAGAATAGGTGGGCTGCATTCTCATCTTCCGTATTGCAAAATGGGCATTTCAAGTCATCACTGTTTGTGATGATCGTTCTCTTTGCCAGATTGTCTTTTGTAGGAAGTTTCTTTTTTAGCACCTTCCACGCGATGGATTGTGCTCACCGTGGGGCAACGCTGCCCCATAACGATCTCTATGTCGCTTTCCCGGTTTGGTCTTCTTATGTCTCTTCCATCTCGGATAAGTTGGAATATGCTTTCCTCTTCAAAAATCTTTTGTTGCTTGCTACGTTTCAGCTCCATATATCTTCCTTATGTGCTTCGACTTTGTACCTGTTGACAGTTGTTATTGTTTATATCATGGACTACTCTTGTATTGTGATTGTATTCATCAATACTTAGGCCCCGTTTGATTCGTGGGATTGGTTGAGATGTTGTTACCATATTAGTCTCAAAATGATCAAGTTATATATTTATGACATTTCAATGGATATACCACATAATCCTTCAATTCAAATACAAATATTAATTTTTCAATACATGATTAAAATATGCAATCCTAAAATCCAAAAATATATCTTGATTCAAATAATTCAGTCTAATCAATCCAATCTTACTCAATCCTATCATTTTGTAATCAATTCAGTCATGTGAACCAGATGGGGCCTGGAGTTTTATTGATAAGCGATGATAGATTGTGTTAAGTTTACAATGTATATAAAAATAGATTACAAGTGACTGATAAAATATAAAATAACTGGAAAAAAAAATTCAATATAAAAATATTTCCCCCTTCCATCAAATTTGTTCTCACTAGTTTTATTTGAACGCCGGCAAAATTTATACCTAAAATGAAAATAATAATTTTATCAAATTGTCATTTAATTTTACCAAAAAATAGTCACTTACTTTAAAAATGGACCCCATAATACCCCATAGTACTCGTATTTTCTCTTTTTTTTTCTTAAAATTTATGTTCAACAATATGAGAACAAATTTTACGGATGGAGGGAGTAACATTTAACACTTTAAAAGTTGTAATATATGACAAGTTACCACTTTATGTGGATTTCCTCCAGAAGCAGATTTCTACTAATGGCAGGTCGGAATCAGCAAGCTACAAACATGAACTAGACGAACAAAAACAACAACAATATTTAGTCAAAGTGAGACATTTTTCCACAAATTAAAACATCTCATCTAGTGCTTATGGATTGACGTGACGTTTTCAAAAACAACTACGTAGTTTCATCTCTTGATGAACAACACTACAACATCAAGAGCTCCAACAAAATAAAGATACGTGGAGTACTTGATCACACTCCATATGAATATGGTACATAATGGATGTTGTGAGCTTTGAAGTTTTATGGAGAATATTTTTTTTGGTGTTTAAGTGATTTCCAACAATGCATCCTCCCATATTTGATATTTGTAGGAGTTCCCACAAGGTGAGGAGTTTCTATAATTGACTTACCAAATTATGACAGTTAATGTCATTTATGGTCATTGAGGTGAGTGAGCTCACCACTTAAATTGTCAGTTTCTAATCATTTACAAACTCCATTCAAACGTCAATGTACCTGGACAACATCCAGATTCATTGTAATTCATAAGGATTATGGTTGTTCATAGTACGGACCAAAATGGATATTTAAAATTATTTACGTTCATAAAAAAGTTCAGTTATTTTGAAATTGGAGTGTCCGTTTTCGTACCAAAACTTCGATTCGAAACGGTGTAAATTTTTTATTTTTCGTTACGGTTCGAAATGAATTTTCTATTATAATGGGATCGGAACGGATAGAGAAATATTTTTTATACCTTTTCTCTCTCTTTTTTCTATCACCTTTCATTTTTCTTTTCAATCACAATTTTCTTAAGAATATTGGTGTAATTTACACAAAATGCACATAAATTCAATACCTCTTCAACCATATTCATGCATCGACCCATCAGAATCAAACATATTAAATGATAGGATAATAGTTGATTAAAAATAATAAAATAACTCAAGACACCATCAAGAGTGTATTTAAAACATGCATCTACCTTCAGACTCAAACATATTACATGATAGGATAATTGTTGATTAAAAATAATAAAATAACTCAAGACACCATCAATGATGTATTTAAAATATGGCTAATAAAATACACATTAAAAAATATATTGTGAATTTTCGTCGGTCTAAATTGACGAGAGGTACAGACTAACAAAGTGATGAGTTGGTGCGAGAGAATAAGGATGCGTAATTGAAAATTGAAAATTTTATAGGATTCTCGATAATTGTAAATCACAAATAAGGAAGTAAATATTATAATATATCGCCAAATATTCATATGATATATTCAATATTAAATTACATGGATATCAATAATTTATAATGCAATTTAAAGAATACAAAATAAATTAATAATTAAATTTATTACATATTTAAATCGGTTATTCGGTTCAGTTCGGTCGGGTACAGTTCGATGGGGTTTCATTCGGTTTTTCGGTACGGTTAATCCGGTAATATCCAGGTTCATATCCAAATAAAAAATCGATTCGATTCGGAAAAAGTAAAAAATTCAACGATTATTTTTTGTTCGATTCTTTTCCGATTCGGGTTCGGTAATCTCCAAACTCCGTGAACAACCCTAATAAGAATATCTTCATGGGTTGAACCATCCATCGGGCCTCACCCAAACCTATTGGGTTTGTAATTAATTCCACGTGGAGGTCAAATCCCTTTCCACTATTCAAAAGGATAAGTGGGCTCCAAGGCCCAATGAATAGATCCGCCTAGATCTGTACAAGTCTAGCCCGAGGCCAAAAAGGACTTGAACGCGGACGGTGCGTTTGTGGTCTATAGAATTGCTCCTTAGCTACTATAGTTTGAACTGCACTAACCAACGTCTATTAATAATGAGTAGTTTAGCACATACATTATTCAATATAGGATATCTAACAATTAAGTTGATTCTCATATTTTCCAACATTTTAATCCCTTAAATGTCTTTTGAAGTTCCTATTTCTTGTATTAGTTTATCACTTATCGAAATTTAATTTTGAGATTATAGATACACTATGATCATCTACTCCGATAATAGATTGACTTGTGCCATTTAATTTTTTGGAAAGTAAACTTTATGCGCTCATTTAATTTATCAAATGCGAGTATCCAACACCCTCATTGATTACCAATTTCATTACTATCCAATTGGTTAGCAAAATAATTTCTCTAACAGACTAGCAACAATATCAGACAATCCCTTGAGAATTAAATATTGACAGTCAAATATTTATACCAACTTGTACGGATTTAAATATGTTCAAATCATTTAAATATTGTAATATTGTCCTCGTATTTGTACTTAGAGTCTATTTGGCTCAGCTTATAAGCTCTCTGTCTAGAAACTCATAAGTTGTTTAAATTTGTCTGGTAAAATAAGATGTATAACACCGTATAAGATCTTAAAATAAGCACTTAAGAGCTTATAAGCTCCACAAAAAAAAGTTGGGATGTCCCAATTTATTTTATTAAAATTGTATAAGTTACACCCACCTCAACACCAACTCGGCCTGGGCTGGTCCGTCTAACTCGATATACAAAAATAAAAAAATTATTAATTTATACTCCTTCGGTCCTATGCTCGTTTGGACATTTTTCGTTTTGGTATCTTCCACATTTGTTTTCCCTTTCCTTAAATGGTAAAATCTATTTTAACTCAAACCATTCAAACACAATTTATTTATCAGATGTTGGGCCCACATAAAATACATTCATAATTTCCTAATTATTCAAATTTTAATTTAATCAGTCCACTTAATACCTTATATCAACCAAACCATCCCACTTAAAACCCAAAATATATATGTCACTTTTCATCATTCCATCTAAACCCTACCCACTCTCTTCTCTCTTATCTCTATCTTCTGTCTCGCCTCTTCAATCTTTTGTAATTGGCTTGGACGCGCAATGGTTGGACAGTGCGCATGTGGTCCACAGGATTGCTCCTTAACTATTATAATTTGAATTGTACTAAATAACTCCTATTAATAAGGAGTAGTTTAACACATACATTATTCAATATATGATAGTTAATAATTAAGTTAATTCTCATATTTTCCAACACTTTAATCCATAAATTGTCTTTTGAAGTTCCAGCTTTTTGTATTAATTTATCACTTATTGAAATTTAACATTGAGATTATAAATATACTACGACCATTTACTCCGAGAATAGATCGATTTGTGCTATTCAATTTGATTAGCACTTGCACTTAGTGCATACAAGGCTTTGTCTATCTATAATATGTAAATATAAACACTGTCATAATTAAATTGAATAAATAATATTATTTTAGTATAAATAATTTTTTATGACAAATTAAAGGGTGAACAAGTTTCACACAAGGAATCCATAAAATTGGTTATAGGGTATGACTTATGTTATTAAAGAGTATTAATCTTGATAACTGAATGATATAGTATACTCCCTCCGTCCCAGATTAGTTTTCACACTGATCAGGGACCGCAAACCAAGGAAAATACACTTTATGCAAAAAGAAATGACATATAGGTAAATAAGTGTATTTTTTTGTGGGTGAGAGTTGTGTAAAAGGTGTCCATTTTGGGGTGTGAAAACTGATATGAGACAAAACAAAAAGGAAAGTGTGAAAACTAATGCGGGACGGAGAGAGTAACTTATTACTACCAAAAAAGTATTACTCATGATACTCAAAGGTCATACTTATGTATTAGTGGTGATAACTTAAAAATACTCCATCCGTCCTAATCTTAAGAGAACTCTTTCCATTTTTTTGTCTCAATCTTAAGAGAACATTTCCTAAAATGGACATATTCACTCTATTACTTTATCACTTTATCACATAAAATATTAATAAACAATTCTTTCTACCCTCAACTACCCATCACTTTATCACATAAGACCATGTTTATCCATGACTAATGACTTTGGTCATGAGCATAAGGACAAAAAAAAAAAAAAAAAAAAAAGAGAATGAAATTAATTTTGATGACCAAGGTTGTTGGATGACCTTGGTCATGATCAATTGCTCCAATTTTTATTTTTTATTTTTTGAATATTTTTTCTTTCATATTGACCCAATATATTTTGTTTAGGTAATTGTAATTTTCCATTTATCAACATAAAAAAATACCAAAATTCATAAAATAAAATTCTCTTTAAATAGAGACTAATATTGATATATTTTGGATAACAATCTAAAACACTTCATTTCCCTTCTTAAGTTGTGTCAAATCTCCTAATTTTTATCATTATAATTGTATTGTAATTTTTTTATAATTATGATTTTTTTAATATTAAATAATTATGTATATTTTCTAAATATTTTAAATATAATAAAAATAAATTTAAATATAATTGTTAAGTTATAAAAGATATAATTTATCAAGGGGTTGTTGTGGTTGTGGGTGGTCATGGATAAAGTATGATAAAAGATGAAATTGAGTTGTAGGGTAAAATTTGTATTTGGAAGAGAGATAAATAAATTGTTTGTTAAATGGTGATGGTTTTATTTGGCATGAATAAAGATGGTCTAAAATACTACTCCCTCTGTCCCATTCTTTAAGCCAAATTTGCCCTTTTTTGTCTCAATCTCTAAGTCATATTTCATAAAATGGAAATACACATTATCACTTTATCACATTATTTTATCACATAAAATATTACTCTCTCTGTCCTACTATAAGTTTCTCCCTTTCTTTTTTCATCCGTCTCACAATAAGTTTCATGTTTCTATAAATGGAAAAGTAACTCCACTACCCATAATTTTTATCCTTACTTTTTATACAATATTACAAAGAATGTCACTCACTACTGCACTTATTACTCCACGTACCTTTTTCCTCTCTCCCAATACCCACAATTACCCTTCATTTTTATTATTTTATTATTATTCCTTAAACAAAACAATAAAAAGAAATAATAAACTTATACCGGGACGGAGGGAGTAATAAACAATTCTTTCTACCTTCAACTACTCATCACTTTATCACATAAAATACTAATAAACAACTCTTTCTACATCCAACACTTTATCACTACTATTCTAATAAATCCTTATGAACATTCAAATTGGCTTAAAGAATTGAACGGATGGAGTAATAAACAATTCTTTCTACACCTTTATCACTATTTTAAAAAAAAATTATGAACAGTATGTGTTCATTTAAGAATGAGACGGAGGGAGTATGACTTATATTATAAAATATTATTAATAATGATAATCGAAAGATATAATTTATATTACAAAATATTAATAATAATAATAATGGAAAAATTAAATTATAAATAAAGAATACTTAGAACAAGTTTCTATTCTTATTTTATGATTTTTAAGTGAGATACAAAATTTTGGAAGCTGCTAGAACAAATGAAAGCCTGATGGGCTTCGGCTTGGCTAAAGTGTTTGGTTTATCCAAAATAAAAACCCAACTGTAGAAGCTACTAGAAGGAAGTCCAATACTTCAACCCTGATTCTTTCTCTAGTATTACTGCACTTTCAAAATCAAATCTACACTTTTGATTGAGATTATAGACCATAAATAAATTTCAGCTGCAACAAATTCGCAATGGATGCATCAAGCGTGAAGCAACTGAAACAATTTGTTGAACTATTGAAGTCCGATCCCTCCGTTCTCTCGGATCCCTCTCTCTCCTTTTTCAGAGAGTATATTGAGAGGTATTGATTGTTTACCTAAATTTCATTAGGTTTTCATTAGGTTTTTCTATGCCTTGGCTATTATTTTACTTGAAAATGTCTGGAAATTTGATTTTTTATAATGATTTCGTGACTGCAATTTGCGGTGTTTTATGCTGGGTTTTATATCATGTCGTTTTTGGATAAATTTTCAGTCTCGGAGGTGAGATTCCGTCTGCCGGGTCACACAAAGAGGTATGTTCTCTTTAAGTTAGGTTCGAATCATTTTTTTTTCGACTACACTGGATTTTGTTTTGTTACATTAGGTTTGCTAAAGAGTGAGAAAGTAAATCAAAAGTAATACAAGAAACTGTGGGTGTGTGTTTTCATAGAAACAATCTACAAGAAACAGATGCCCCTGTCTTTTTTTATTTAACTTTATTTGGTGTATATTCGAGTATTGAGGTGGAAAAAACTCAGTATGTTTATTAGGTGGAATGATTTTCTGAGAAAGGATATTGGACCTACGGGATAGTGTCCCTATTTGTTGTTCTATTTTGTGGGGTGGTTGTTTCCCTTCGGGTTTTAAGTAGTTTCTAAAAACCAGGTTTTGAAATCCTAATAAATCGTAAGGTGTGTATTTGTTTTGGGTTTTGATGTGTAAGAGTGAATAATGTTGTATTATTGTATTGTTGTTGTGTGTGATTGTAATAATTAGGACGATGTTAGTTATGATTTAGATATATTAAAGTGTAAGGAGATGGAATTGATTGTATTGGAAAATGTTATAATAAGTTGATAGGTGTTATATTGGTGGGATTCAAAAATCACGAAGGAGAACCGGATTTAGATTTGTAAATCCAAAACCTGATTTTAAAAGCCTTAAACAAACATCACCTAAGTTTCTTTTGTAATTAATGGGCTACAGAAGTCTTATGTGGTCGATGAGAGTGATGAGGATATGGATGACATCAAGGATGAGCCTCAGACACCTCATGAAGAAGAAGAGCCCGAGATAGATGAGTCTGATGTCGAACTTGATAATAGTGATGTTGTCGAGCCCGATAATGATCCCCCACAGAAGGTCCGTGTAATAAAAATTTCATTTCTTTATATATTTATTTTTTGCATGTTTATATAGTGAATATTTGGACGAATTTCTAGATGGGAGACTCCTCAGTTGAGGTCAGTGAGGAAAATAGGGATGCTTCTCAGGAGGCTAAAATTCAGGCAATGGAAGCCCTTTCTGAAGGTAATGCATGTACTTCTACCAGAGTAACATATTTCGATTGAAGTTAAATTCATCATGAGGTTCACTAAATTTACTTTTTCATTTAATAGGTAAGTTTGAAGAAGCTGTTGAGAACCTCACAAAGGCTATTATGCTGAACCCTACATCTGCGATTATGTATGCAACTCGAGGTAGGTTAAACTGTCGTTTTCTTGTCTTTTTCATTAAAATACCCGAGATCATAACTGTTCATTTTTCTGATTAAATCTGTTAACTTTTCATTGTTAAATCACAGGTAGCGTGTACATAAAAATGAAGAAACCAAATGCTGCTATTCGGGATTCTACTGCAGCATTGGAGGTTTTTCCTTAGTTTGCTTGCAGTGATTATTCATTGTGTTTGCGCTTCTTGTCAAAAAAATATTGTATTATGTCTCCTGTTATTAGTTCCAGGCTCATTTTTGTAGCGTTGCCATTTCTGCGAATAACTGTGTTCCCCCTTTTGAACCTGGACTGCACCCAAATTGATGAAAACAAACATTGTGCATGTGGACCGTGCGGTAATATGGTAGAATATTTCCATTTTTTGTTTTGCATGGAGTCAGTTAGGTGGTGCTTGTTTTGGATTTCAAGTGACTTTTTAAAATCGGTTTTGAAATCCTGATAAATATTAAGACCGTATCTTTGTTTTGGGTTTTATAAGTAGGGTGCAATTTTAACTTTATGTCAAATCAATGTGTAAGAGTGAGCAATGTTGTATTATTATTATATTATTATTATTATTGTCGAGTGTAACTTGGGTGGCGTGAAAGTAGAAGAATAGTTGGATTGATAGATTTTATAGGTTATTTTTAGGGGTGGTTTTTTAAAACCGGATTTTAAAATCCAAAACAAACATTGCCTTAGGGCTATTGTGACACCTGATTACAGATCAATCATTTGGATTGCTACAATTTTTTGCATGTAGTGATGATATACTATTACTATTCACTAGTATAATAGAATCTTCTAGAAATCCAGTTTTGTGCGTAGTCTTTGTGTGGCATATACTGCTTGATATTTATTACATCTTTGGATAATTAAATTCACATGGATGACTTTTATCTCAGATCAATCCAGATTCGGCCAAAGGGTATAAAACACGTGGTATAGCACGAGCTATGCTTGGACAATGGGATGAGGCTGCTAAAGATCTTCACTTGGCCTCAAAGCTAGACTATGATGAGGAAATTGCAGCCATACTTAAGAAGGTTGTCTTTTATGTTTTGGGGTTATTTTTCTTTTAAGTTTAAGCTGATGCAGCATGAAATAATAGTGATATTGGGAAAATGCAGCCCGAAATTGCTATTCGAAAGGCCGTGGAAACTTACACAGGTTTTTTTCTTTACTATGGGTATAATAGGTTGAACCAAATGCACATAAGATTGAGGAACACCGTAGAAAATATGATAGGCTACGAAAAGAGAGAGAAGACAAGAAGGCTGAGCGAGACCGACAACGTCGCAAAGCTGAAGCTCAAGTAAATCTTCTCCGTGCTAAGACTTTATATTTTATTTTTGGCAAATACATCTATGCACCAGTTGTACTGTGCAACTCGAGTGCATTTTTAAATAATATTAGTTGTTTTCATTGAACAGTATTAGTTGTACACCATAGTGCAACTGGCGCACCCAACTGTTACTCTATTAATTTTTGCCTAACATGTACTATATGATTTATGAAATTTTCTTTTAAGTCCGCATATGAAAAGGCCAAGAAGAAGGAGCAGTCATCGTCAAGTACAAGACCAGGGGGCATGCCTGGTGGATTTCCTGGTGTGTTTCCTGGGGGTATGCCAGGTGGGTTTCCCGGTGGAATGCCAGGAATGCCAGGAATGGGTGGTGGTATGCCTGCTGGAATGGGTGGTGGTATGCCTGCTGGAATGGGTGGTGGTATGCCAGGAATGGGAGGTATGCCAGGAATGGGTGGAATGGGCGGTGGTATGCCAGGAATGGGTGGAATGGGCGGTGGTATGCCCGGGAATGTTGACTACAGCAAAATACTGAATGTGAGTGTCATTTAAAAAATAAAAAATTAAATTGATAAAGTAGGTGTCCTAGTTTTTAAGGTTTAGTATCATTTTTGGTCCCCCAATGTTTACTTCTTTTCGATTTTAGGCCTCCTCTTTCACTCAATATCAAATTTGGTCCTGCAAGTACATTACCGCTCTCACATTTGTTCCCGCCGCTTAGTTCACCAACTAAACCAACTATTTAAGGGGGGTTGCTAATGTAATTGTTAAAAGTTGTGTGTACTTAAATGTAATTATCATAAAAACAAAAACTTTTTAACTATTATATTTAGCACCCTCCAGATAATTAATTCCGCAGTCAACGGACGATCATCTAATGGTAGGACCAAATATGGGATCAAAAGTGTACTCTTAGGACCAAATTCAATAGTGAGTGAAAGAGGGGACCCAAACTGGAAAAGAGCAAACGCTAGGGACCGAAAACGATGTTACCCCTAGTTTGTAATCTGTTATGCTGGCGACTTGGTATGGAATGTCATGCCTTTCTAAGAGACCTTCCTTGATTTCTGAGTGCTCCTATGATTGGGATAATCATTTTTCCCATTATTTTTTTAGTCCAACTCGATAATTTACTTGACATTTGATTTTGGCAGGACCCTGAATTGATGTCAGCATTTAAAGATCCTGAAGTCATGGCTGCACTCCAAGATGGTACACATTTCTTGCTCAACACTTCATCTTTATATACCTGAACATATCCTTGGCTTTGTTTAGCTGAATATGCATATAATTGTGAACTTTACCCTTCCTCTATTATTAGGTTTGTTATGAAGTAAATTCACATCTTTATATCCGGGGAAGTGTTTTTGGTCGTATATGTTTGTTTTTATTTGTTGTGTACTACCCTTTCTGTGGACTTTGCATATTACAGTAGTAAGGAAGACGCAAAAATCGTGAAGCTAAACGATTGAACGGATGAACTTCTTTATCCCCTGCATAAATTATTAGATTCCCAAATGCAACCTTTGTTTCATGTTTTCCAACTATTTCTGTAATAGCTCCCACATAAAATGTTTCTCGATATACAGTTTTTTCATCGAGATGAGAATAGGCTCGATATCTAATGATGTTGGTGATCCTTATGCAGTAATGAAGAACCCTGCTAACCTGGCCAAGCATCAAGCAAATCCAAAGGTGGCTCCAATCATTGCTAAAATGATGAGCAAATTTGCTGGATAAAACTGATGGCAACCTCTGCTTTATGATTAAGAGCTTCTATTGTTTTTAAGAGTGAACATGTGATGCACCATATCATGCTTCAAAACTCTGTTTAATACATAAAATGTGGTGGAGGCTATTTTCTTCTGTTATACATTATACACCAGTCATTTATTTTTGATAGATCACAATGTGAGTTTTTTCGTATATTCTACGCGTGATTTCTCATTTTGGTTTTGGGTTGGTGCATTGACCTTTACCCCTTTCAGTTTTCAGATTTGTTGAATGTATATCACGATTTGGATTTACTTGGAAAATTATGGTGACTAAATATGTTACGAAATTCTTTTGAGGAAAAAAAGATAATTATAACATACTTCAATTTTTAGAAGCACTTTTAAGTGTTTTTAAGAAGTGTTTCCAACCTTTACGAAGTGCTTAAAAACACTTTCAAATAGAACTGATTGTTTGCATTCTGATTAGCAATCATGCCGTTGGTTGCGTTTTATTATTTGGTGAAAATAAGTTAAAGGTAGTACTTTTTACCGTTAACAATAAATTTGCATTTTGTAAAGTGTTTAGATAGTGAATGAAATAGTATTACTCTCTGTCAATCAGGTCTCTGGTGAAACTTGTTCGATGTATGAAATTTATACTATTATATTTATATTGTATGAAATTTATATTATTACATTTATAAATTAATATCATTATACTTATTAATTGATACAATTACATTTATGAATTGAAATTATTATATTAAATTTTATAAAAATAGTAATATCAGTTTATAAATATAATGATATGAGTTTCATATTATAAATAAGTTTTATGAAAGCGGAAGGGTTCGTGCCAACAAGCGAGGTTTGTTATTTTGGGATGTCCTATCACATAGACTTGTCTTGCGTTCCAAGGGTGTCAGTAATTTTTTCTCCTAAATTGTCCATTCTTTACAATGTGCTTTTATTTAATTTCATAATTGTATGAGAACAAGGTTTGAAAGGGAAGTTTATTACGAATTAAATGAGTTAGATCATCAATTTTATACATCTTAACTTGTTTGTAAAGAAAAAAAACTTGCTTATTTTTATGGAATAGGGAGAGTATTGTGAAATAATATAAAAATCACATTTGATACTTAAATATATTGAACCATTAATAGGTGATTTATTTATTGTCAGATTTGCAGATTGTCATTTTGATGAATCTCATTTCCCGACATTAGGGGGAGACAAGGATCAACCGAAAAAAGAAATCAATTGAAAAATTGACTTAGATTTTCTTGATCCTCGTACAAAAGAATGTGAACTTGAAGTTCAAAGGATCATAAATTTGCAACAAATTGCAAATCAATTGCCGGATGCATTTAGTGACTTCAGAAGAGTTACTAAATCACATATCCCCGCAGAAAATGCTCCGGTTAAGATTGATGTCCCTGAAGGACAAATAACAAGTGTTAATGAATCTAAAGCACTCCTGAAGCGTGGTAGACCTCTTGATTCCAAAGACAAAAATTCTCTAAAGAAAAGAGGAATAATTAAACTCGACAAGTCAAATGAGAATGAACGACTCGGACGTAGTGGAAAGATTCAACTTCCTGAAGAAATTGTCTCAGAAGATGTTGCTCCTGAAGAGCCAGTTTCTGAAGATAATGGGGTTGTAGAAACTTCAATAAATTATGTCACTACAGGAAAAAGTTGGAACCGAAGAGAAATAATTATTAACAACATTTTTGCATATAATGTAACACTTGACATTATGGAAGAAATTGAGGATCATGAACCCAGATCGGTTGATGAATATCGGCGTAATGAATGATGATCCAAAATGGAAAGAAGCAATCCAATCTGAGTTGGATTCACTGGCAAAACAAAAAAAGCATTTGGACCTATAGTCCAAACACCAGAAGGTGTAAAGCCAGTGGGATACAAATGGGTATTCGTGCGAAAAATAAACGAGAAAAATGAAATTGTGAGATATAAAGCACGATTGGTGGCCCAAGGCTTTTCACAAAGACCTGGATTTGATTATGACGAAGCATACTCTCCTGTAATTGATGCAATTACATTTAGATAACTTGTAAGTTTTATCGTGCATGAAAAACTTGAGATGCGTCTAATGGACGTAGTTACTGCATACTTATACGGTAATCTTGAAAAAGATATCTACATGAGAGTACTTGAAGGATTTAGCATGCCTGAAGCGTGTAAATCAAATCCAAGAGAAGTTTATTCTATAAAATTGCAAAGGTCTTTGTATGGGCTCAAACAATCTGGACGCATGTGGTATAGTCGTCTTACTGAATGCCTAGTCAAAGAAGGTTATACCAATGACCCAATATGTCAATGTGCAAGTTTTGTGATAATTGCAGTGTATGTTGATGATCTCAATTTAATCGGGACTCCTGAAGAGCTCGAAAAGGCAGTTGCATATTTGAAGAAAGAATTTAAGATCTAGGATTTTGGTAAGACAAAATTTTGCCTTGGTTTGCAAATTGATCACCTCGAAGGTGAAATTTTTGTCCACCAAACTGCTTACACCTAGAAGGTATTAAAGCAGTTCTACATGGAAAAGGCACATCCACTAAGTACCCCAATGGTCGTCCGGTCACTTGATCCTAATAAGGACCCTTTCAGGCCGCGAGATGAAGGCGAAGAGATACTTGGTCCTGAAGTACCATATCTCAGTGCAATTGGTGCACTTATGTATCTTGCTAACTGTACAAGACCAGATATATCCTTTGCAGTTAATTTACTAGCAAGATTTAGTTCATCTCCCACAAGAGGACATTGGAATTGTATTAAACATATTTTTCGCTATCTCCAAGAAACAGTTGATCTTGGCCTATTTTATTCAAATAATTCTCGACCTGAATTGCTTGGTTATGCTGATGCTGGGTATTTATCAGACCCACACAAATCAAGGTCTCAAACTGGATATGTATTCACATGTAGTGGTACAACCATTTCATGGCGATCTACAAAGCAATCACTTGCTGCCACTTCTTCAAATCATGCTGAAATTATAGCAATTCATGAAGCCAATCGGGAATGTGTTTGGTTGATGCCAATGATCAATTATACTCAAAAGAGTTGTTGTTTGTCTCATGATCATGAAAATCCTCCAACTTTATTATATGAAGATAATGCAGCTTGAATAGCCCAACTAAAAGGAGGATACATTAAAGGAGATAGAACCAAACACATTTCACCAAAATTCTTCTTTACTCACGAGTTGCAAAAGAATGGTGAAATCGATGTGCAACAAATCCGCTCAAGTGACAATTTAGCAGATTTATTTACCAAGGCATTATCGACTGCAACATTTGAGAAATTGGTGAAGCGTATTGGAATGTGTTGATTAAAAGATCTCAAATGATGTTTGAATCAGGGGGAGAATAAATAATATATGTACTATTTTTCTCCTTCACTAGATTTTTTTTTTCCGACTAGGTTTTTCCTAGTAAGATTTTTAACGAGACATATTCTTTATGTAATGACGGACATCCAAGGGGGAATATTGTGAAATAATATAATAATTTGTATGTCCTTTCATTTTCTATTAGATTATTTTAGTAGAAATGATTTATGAAATAATTATGATGAATTATTCTAGGAGCATCCCTTGCTCCCTATAAAAGGGTGGTATGCCACTTCATTTTGTATCACATGAAAATAAATAAAAGTATTATCCCTTCTTCTTATATTTTCTACTTTGTCTATTTTTCATACTTCATATAAGTATTAGTTTAACAAAATAAAAGTATTATTTTGCACGATCTTGTTTTGATGCATTATCATCATCAACAATAGTTTCTTGTTACTTTTTTACTTTAGTCTAGGAGTTGGACATGGATCTCAGCGCCATAAATAAGAAGTTGGCTACGTCAACAAGAAGTAAGGGGTGCTTGCAAAAAGGGTAAATTTTATGTGCATTGTGTCATTCAAGTGTAATTTTTTTTTACAGAAAAAGGAAAAGGTATATTAACTACCCAAATCGGCATCAACCATTCAAGTGTATTTTTAAAATATACAATTTATTGTATTGAAATATACAACTTATCAATATTAATAAGTTATATATTTTAATATAAAAAAATTACAGATTTTAAAAAGGCACTTCAACTACACAGTGCACTTGGAGCATATAAGATCTTACCTTGCAAAAATTCAACAATTTTATAATCACCTTTTCTATTTTTCAAAATTAATTTAGCTAGGGTGCTTTGTTTCTCTTTATTAAACTCTTTTATTAAATTAAATTAATTATAAAAAATAGTAATTTAAAACCTGAAAATAACATGATATCTTGAAGATTTGAGTTTAATATGTTTCTCAAAAATTTGTGTCATAATCCATCTTTTCTATTCTTTAAAAAATATTCACGATTTAGATATAATTGTAACTGTTAAATATTTGAAATTGATATTTATTTAAAATTTTGTCTTCACATATTGGTGTTATTACCATAACAATTTGTGTCATTGGATCCCTGGTTTCTCCCAAATTTGTCCTTCATAAATAAGTTTTTGGTAATAAATGAAGATTATTTTTTGTCTTTGGTAGTATTTGTTTTGCTTCAGTGTTTTAGAGTTGTTACGGCAATGGATTTCGAACTAGTCCATGCTCTCTTGGGTGCTGATAATATTAATAGGGCTTTTTTGTGTGAGAAATGTACTCTACTGAGGTCGTTATGCTGTAATGATGCTAATGCTGCGTTCAAAATGGTGACTCTTCATTCCCTCACAATTGAAATAAGGTAGTTTAGTGGAATATTTCTTTGAGCTTTTATACTCAGAGATGGAGGCACGTGCCCCATAATATATTTTTTTTTTTTACTACTATTATATTATATATTTATAAATTAATATAATGTATTTTGTGTCAAGTATATAGATTACTCCAATTTTTCATTTCTTTTATTTGATTGTAGGTCGTTTGTTCAAATCCCCACAAGCCCACCTTGTACAATTTTATTTTTTAATGTATTTTATTTTAAACAAAATATAGGGCTTACAAATTTTATATAAGAGATTCGTGAAATTAGTTAAGGAGTATGACTTTTATTATTAAAAGGTATTAATCGCGATAACTGAAGGTATAATTTATTATTATTGAAAGGATATTACTCGTTATATTAAAGAGTATGACTTATATTACAATAGAGGTATTAATAGTGAAAATTGAAGAGTATGATTTACATTACAAAATGGTATTAATTGTGATAAGTGAAGAGTCATGTCTGTAAATATAAAATTTGTTTCATGGTAAACAAAGAAATCTATTCTTTATTTTATATGGTGTTATTTTTTTGTGTCCTCACTGGGAAAAAAAAATTTGGATCCGTCTCTAATTATACTGTTCTTTTTTTTTTAATCGAAAAAAAAAAGGATTCATTCAATAAATATTGGGGTAGAAGGGTACACTGTACACATTCCCTTACAAGAATAATGAAGAACATGGACCAAACATTAACAAAAATTAAATCAAGACTCCATAACTATTTTGTTCACGAACTATCTAAACCTGGAAAATTGTGCCAACTCAAAAAGGACATACTTCTCGCCTCTTTGTTCTTTGTCGTAGTTCAAGACCAAATTCTTGCTAATATTTCATTTGTGATGTTCACAGGGTCCGAAATTTGTTTTCGAAAACAAAATCATTTTTACTTTTTCATAAAGTCCAAACAGTTCTAATCCATATTATAGATGCAATGTTACCTTTACGATGAGGACCAAGCATAGCTCCGTGTTGAAGGAAGTGAGTGACCGGATCAGCATGCGGAACCATATATATTCACTAGAGTCCATTCAACGGCGGATTTAAGGGGGGGCTAGGGGTGGCAGTGGCAGCAGCCCCTCCCAAACTTTTTTTTTTCAATGTATATATATAGATACATGTATATAATTATATTAATATGTATAATTATTCTTATTATTTAGCTATATATGTATGTATATGTAAAATTTTATCACTATATAAGTGTTAATATCTATTAATAGGACTAAAAACACGTATTTTTTTACACTCTTGCCCTTCAAAATTTATATTCTGGATCCGCCACTGAATCCATTTGTGTATGTTGCTCCATGCATGATCTACGAAATTACAGCCAAAAAACAGATGTTTCTGATCGATATTTTGAGCTTGAATTTGTACAAGCTTTTTGTTCTTTAAAAAAACAAAAAAACTAAGCCTGCAATAATAATCTCGGGAGAAAATAGATAATGGGAGTGATATTCAACCAAATTTACCTATATATGGTCACCCTGTCACTTCTTTTTTGGCATTTTCCAACTATATCCACCTACCTCAATGGGCCCCTCCTCCAGTACTCCTCAAAAGAAAAGAAATCCAAACACAGCGTTTAAAACAAAATAAAAAGAAACAGAAAGGAAAATGGGAGAAAAGCAAACAGGAAGAGGTTATCAACAACAAGAATCTGCTGCTGCACCACATTTTCTTAATTCAAGTAATTTTCTTTTCTCTCTCAAATTGGCATCTGGGAATTTGGTTGTGAATATTAATTAAGTATTAGATTGTAATTTAATTCTTTTGGATATTTGATAGAGGATGGAGCTGAGCTTGGACTAGAAAAAACTAAGGAGAAGCCTAAGGACAGGGGTAACTCCGGAATTTAATTTTTCACTTTTTATATTTAATTGATCAATATTCAAATTTCAAAACCATTTTTATTTTGATCAAAAACTGTGTGAGTTCGAGTTCACAGTGAACTATATATTTTTTTTTAAATATCAACTCACAAAAATATTGCTCCCTCCGTCCGGTATAAGTTTCATGTTTCTTTTTGTTGTTTTATTTAAAAAATAATAATAAATTAATAAAAATGAAGGATAATTTTGGGTATTGAGAGAGAGGAAAAATGTATATGGAGTAATGAATGTAATAGTAAGTGACATTTTTGTAATATTGTATGAAAAGTGAGGATAAAAATTATGAATAGTAGTGTTACTTTTTATATTTTATAAAACAAAAAACTTTTTATAAAACAAATGAAAAATGAAAGACATAAATTTATAATAGGAGGAAATGAATTATTATTTAAAAATTAAAAATTCAAACATTTATAATTTTTATACATAATAATAAATTAATCTTTATTTTGGGCTTGTTGGTTTAGATGTTGCACTTGAACAAGTTGAAATGGAGAAAAAATTGGCATTAGTTAAAGCATGGGAAGACAACGAGAAAACTAAAGCTGACAACAAGTACAAGTTCTTCTTATATTCTTTATTTATTAAATTCTTTTTATCTTTTATTTTCAATTTTTAATTTGAATTAGTGTGTGTGTGATTTGGTTCTCATATATCTATCGTTACCTATAATCGAATTGCTTCCAAGTTTGTATTGGTGGTTATGCCTGATACATCATTCCATTGTTGCTTGAAAATAAGTTTAATTGAATTTTGTTTTTAATTGAGTGATTATTTTAGTAGTGTCACCAATATGATCATTATTATTATATTTTTTTAATTAAGATGGCAGAATTTGTTATTCAGGGCACACAAAAAGTTATCTGCTATAGATGCTTGGGAGAATACAAAAAGAGTATCCTTAGAAGCAAAGTTGAAGCAGATTGAGGTAATTAATTCTAATTTCTCAATTCTTTTGTTGGATATTATGACAACAAGGCTTTTTCTACTCATCACCAATTGAAATGACAAACAGTGTTTTCATAATTGAATTCAACCAGTTGAATCGAGAATTAGCCATGAAATCGATCCTTAATAAATTGTTTTTAAGATTAAATAAAAGATCTCTGAATTGGAAAAAATCAGTATATTCGAGAAATCGGTAGAATTGATTTTTGTTTTATTTTTTCGTTATTTAATTTTATTTATGATTCTAATTTTAAACTTCATTTTTTCTTTTATTTAATTAAACGTTCAGCCTCACCATCTCTCTCTCTTTTTTTTCATGTCTATGACTCCATTGTGTTTATTTCAATATGAAATTCATAAATTATAATTTAAAACTTTTATAAATGTATATTTATTTTATTTTTTAATATAACATAGAGAATAAATATTTTATACCACAAATTTAATACTCTCTATGTCTCATAGTTTATGTAACTCTTAATGTTCATGAGAATTTTGTGATAAAGTGTTACAGATAAAAAGTGGAAATCAACTTTATTGAAGAGTAAAACATGATTATTTATTAAAGGTGATAAAATGATAAAATGTTGAGGGTATGAAAGAGTGACATATGATAAATAAGTGAATTTATTCATTTTAGGAAATGTTACATAAACTATGAGATAAAAAAATGGAAAGAGTTACATTAACTATGGGATGGAGGGAGTATATTTTTTGAAGATTAACTTCTAAAATCCTTCCTTGTATTTTCTCTACTCCCTTCTGTAACACTCTTTTCGGTTCACATTCATCTTTGGTTTGCAAGTTTGTTTGAACCTTGAATGTGTCCCACAAGTAAATTTTTTTACGAAGTTTCAACTAAGCTTGAATTAATGTTTTTCTTGTTGGGAAAATGGATTCTATATCATCTGTTTCAAATATAATGTTCCCCTTTATATTTCATAGTCTAAATTAATAATGACACATGAAATGTGCAAAAATATTCTACATTTCACCATAATTTTGGATTCATTTATTAAAAATTTAGAAAGTGAAATAATATTAAAACATAAAAAAATGGTATAGAAAAATTGATTTGTATTGTCCCTGCGCAAGTTTGCGCTATGCAAATCGCACTAATATAGATAAATTAAATATCCATGGTAGCCATTTTCTATTGGGAAATTGACAAAATATCATTTTAAGTTTTCAATTTTAAAAATACCACCCACCATTTTTTATTTTGTCAAAATACCATCCTTTTTTTTTTTTTTAATCTAAATACCTTTTTTTTTTTGGGACCCTTATGCGGTCAATGTACGACTCTTATGCACATGTATACTAATACAAAGAATCTTTTGGGTGTGATTTTAACAAAAAAAAATTAAGGTGTCATTTTTAAAAATAAAATAATTTGCCTAATTTCTCTTTTCTAATTAGATCCAAATACTTTGAATTAAATTATGTGTCGACTGATTTGCACGCATATTACACAGGTGTTTGTGTTGCATTCGAAATCGAAAAAGTAGCAAATTTGGAATATAAATAAAAGACTTGAACTTTGAATCACCCCCACAAAAAATTAAGATATGAATTTAATTTCCTAAAATGGTAAGAAAATAAACGGGCCCGCAAGTCAATTAGGTTAGGCTCATGTTACTCACACCTACACATTTAGTAAATACACCTTTTAAAAAAAATATAGAAACATAAATGTCAAAATTATCATTTCCATCTATTTACATGTAAAATATTAGTTTTACTGTTCAAAAATATTTTTCGAATTTTTATAGTAAGTTCAAGAATTTTTTTCAAATTCATGTATATAATTCGGAATTTTTTTTCGAAATATGAAATGTGAAAAAATGATCATTCTGATTGGAATTTTTTTTCGAGATTTTGTGATCCAACTATTCGAAAATATTTTTTGAATTTTTATAGTAAGTTCAAGAAAATTTTCCGAATTTAACACATAATTCAAAAAAAAATTCCGAAATTTTACATGCGAAAAAATGAAAAGAAGTACATATAGAAGTATAAATTAAGGTATTTTGAAAAAAATTAGGGAAGCGTATTCATCCCCGATGGTCTATTTACTAAAAAGGTAGGTATGAGTAACCTGAGCCATGCGGTTAACCGACGAGCTACATTGTTTAAGTTGTAGACTACGATTTGGGCTAGAAAGGCCCGAATTTAAACGGGCTCCCAAAAAAATGAGACCTAACTCTGTTTTTTGTTTGTTTGTTAACATCTCTAATTTGACTTGATTTTTAATTCAAATTAGGAAGTTATTTTAATATTAATATATACGATTAGATACAAAATACAAAAAAATAAAATAAAAAATCCTCATTTACTCTTATTTATTACTTCCTCCGTCCAACACTGATGGTGAAATTCTCATTTTGGGATGCTAGATTTATTTTGCACTTCAATGGATATTAATTTTTTTCTAAAGTACCCTATTTTATTTTTAAAAAAAAAATCCTATTAATTTCATAATTTTATGTGGATAAGAGTAAAAGTGAAAGTTTACTATGAATCAAATAATTTTATCATGAATTTTATACCTATCTTAATTTATGCGTAATTTTTTTTTGACTATTATTACTGGCGAAGAGAGTATTTTAATTATTTTTAAATTATCTGTTCAATTAAAAATATCTTTCTGACTAACCCACAATTGTTAACAAAATTTGGTTAATTATTTAATGTGAAGAGGAAATTTTTGAGAAGAAGAAGGCAGAATATGCAGAAAAGATGAAGAATAAGGTGGGTGAAGTTGATAAAGCAGGTGAAGAAAAAAGAGTGACGATTGAAGCTAATCGAGGGAAAGATTTTCTGATGCGAAATTTCGTGCAACGGGCAAACTACACTCAAAATCGTTTCCATGTTTTATTTGTTGAGATTTTGCTTGTGAATATGATGAACCACTTATTATCAAGACAATTTCCACATGCTTATGTTGGGACAATCATCATTATTATAAAACATAACAATATCATCATCTATGTTGGGGCCAATTTTTCTTTTAAGTGTTTTAGGTGATTTTTCAAAAAAAATTAATTTTGGAATCCTAATTAATTTTCGACAGGGCCGGGGTTCAATGATCCTCTTGGCTCCAATGTGGTTCCACCCTTGTTCATATAGTATCATTGTTTAATGTGCTACTATATGGACAAAAAGTAATATTATTAAGGTAAAGAACGAATAATGTCCATAAGATCGTAGAAAGTGAAACATCATCTTCTCTCTACCTTCTTCCCCAACAACTTATCTTTGCTGCTAAGCATTCAAGTCTCCCAACATCGTTTTTCTTTTGTTTTAGTGTGATCGTCGTCGTCACTACTCCTCCACTGGTCACTACTCCTCGTTAGGCGCCAGAGTATCCGTCGCCCGTTTTTTCCTTTCTCCACCGTCACCAGCGCTTCTCCATTAGTTTTAGTTTCACTTCGCTCTCATCGCTGCTAGTTGTTGCCACTTGCGATAGTTTTAAGGTTTTGATTTCGATTCAACGAGTCAATCTTCACCGACGACGCTACAGTGGCCAGTTGGTAGATCAATCTGTTAGGTTCTTTTCATTTTTTTTTTTGGTACTTTTAGTTTGTTTTGACCATTTCCTCGAGGATTCTGGAGGGGAAAAATAAAAGAAATAGTCTATTTTTAAACACACTTATAAATTTGCGGGTCAAGATAAGATCATATATATGAACGATATTTTAAAAAAGACATATTAAATTTATTGAATAAGGTACATGAATTCAGATACACTACAAGCTAACATCTCTAGTCAAAAGAAGTAACCCAATCCAAAAAATGAGCAAGTAGAAAAAGAAAAACCAATCAAGACAACATCAAGTCCAAAATCATCCTACCCCATGATTGTTTGTACGGTCAAAACAGATTAAAATTGAATTTAACCCAAAAAATCAAAACAAACACCAATTTACATCGAAGAAAAAAACAGCACAAGGGGGCGTAGTTATTGAAGAGAAGGGGGGCTTGCACCAAAATAAGACGAACTAAAAGTAAAAATATAATTATATGTACATTCTCTTGCCAGGAGCGTGTGAACAAAGCTAAAGAGAGAAGCTCTGCCTTCTCTCCACAAACTCTTCCTTCCCCATCAAGTTGCGTTATTAGGCACTGCTCTCCTCCCACCTCTTCTTCGCCCCAGCTCGCCAGCAACACTCATCTCCCCTGCACTTTCGTTACAGCCGTGCCCCTTGTGGAAGCTCTTCCAGTGCTATTGTCGGATCGACTAGTCGATTTTCCATTAGCGCCACGACAGTCGACTGGTAGTTCGATCTGTTGGATCATTTTGTTTTTTGTATAGTATGTTAGTTTCTTCTGCACTTTTTAGATTTGTGGTTTTCCCTCCCCTCTAGATTTATAGATGTGTTATGTCCACGCCTTGTGCGTTTAATCTTCATATGTTTAGGTCTGTTTTAGTTTCTTTCTTTCCTGTTGCGGGTATTTATTTGTTTTGGCTCTCTGTTTTGTTGGCCGTGTTGGTGTTGTTGACTGATCTGATAGTTTTTGGAGTTCAGTTTTTATGGTGGCCTGTGCAAGCAGTCACGGGGCGGCATGTTTTTTTTCTCGGGGTTTTATTGAAGATAAGATCGAGTTGGTTAAACTGTATTTTCCTTTTTGTCTCGTTGCACTCATTTGTTTGAGTGATTTTGAGGTTTTCGACTTTTTTTCAGAGCTGTGTACTCTTCTAAAAAAAATTTATGAATAGAAGCTCTCTTTTAAGCTTTAATATATATATATGTACATTGCCAAAATCGAATTTGATGAAAATATAAGAGTGGTGTGGAATTAATTGGAATGATATTTTATACTTAGATTCTGGTATTAAATTAGACAAGCATGGACAACAACAAGGGTCAAAATTAGATTTGACTTTCTGACTGAAGCCAGAAATTTTGTACAAATATTTTTCTTCTTTTTTATTTATTAGAATTCTTAAAAAGGGCAGCATACAGCCTAGTTATGGCAAATCCTGAAACAAGATGCTCCATTTTTGTTATCCCATTTGTCGTGTAGTGTTTGAAGGTAAGCACAAGTTATGTGCAGAAACCATGTGAGTGTTTTTTCTCTTCCCATACTACCCTTGGATTGAGTCCTTGAATTACCGAAACTACCCCTGCTTTTCTTCACCAAAGATGGAATTTCCCGTTGTGTTGTCTTTCCATTGTTGTCCCCGTCTTTTTCTTGCTTGCACTCTGCAACCACCACTACTACAAATTTCAAAATCTTTCGTCTTAATTTCTCATTTCCTGAAAATTGAACCCTTTTCTCAACACCTCCAGTGTGTGTTTTGTGTGTGTGTGAAGTTCTTGAAATACAGAGCATGAGTTCAGAGACAGGGACTAGCACTTTTGTAATTCGATGGGTCAACTTTCTCACAATGGTATGTGCAATTTAATGCACCCCTTTTGTTTTTTTTTTGTTAGCTTTTTTTGAATATTCATTTGCATTTGCTGATTTACTTCTTTTTTTCCTTCTTTAAAGACCCTTTCTCACTGTTTATTTAAAGCCACAATCTTGATTTGATTCATTTTTAGGATCTTCGGTTCCTATGCCATTATGCACCTTCTTTTGTTCTTACCATTATGTAGAACAGAACTATATGCACTTGTTAATTTTATATGTTCATTTTGTTGATTACGTACTCCTTTGATTTAGAACTTATATTTGAAGGCAGACTCTCGTGTAAACCAGTTTTTCCGTTCAATGGGTTTGCATTTTGTATGTATTTTTGAAAAGTATATTAGTTGTTGCATTAAAAGGTCTTAGTTACTTTACTATAAAGTATTAGTTTAATAACATGTTCACGGTAAAACTGGTTTTATGTGTAATTTTGAATTGTATTAGTAGTTTCATTAAAAGGTATTAGTGTAATAGTGTTAGTTGCTTCATTAAAAGGTATTGGTTGTTTTACTATAAAGTATTAGTTGCAAAAAAGGTGCACGGTAAAAACTAGTTTACATAAGACCAACTCATGTTCGTATATAGTCATTAATCTTCTTTGCAGTTATTGGCTGTGGGTGTAATTGGCTTTGGGGTGTGGATGGGCACTCATCATGACAACTGTCGGAAAACTCTCACGCTGCCCATTATAGGCCTCGGTGCTGTTATCTTCGTAATGTAAGATTTAGGTATTCTATAAATTCTTGCAAGTTTTCTAAGACATTCTAGGAATCTTAAAATCCTATCTCGTTGGTGTTGTTTTAATCTGTTCAGATCGATAATTGGGTTTTTTGGGGCATCCAAGAACAGCTCAATCTTGTTATGGATCGTATCCTTGTATGAATCTGTGGGCTTTTACTCATTTTCCATTAATGTCATACTTCATCATAGTTCTTCCTTAGCCTATGCTTGCAGTATCTCATCTTGCTTTGCTTCGTGTTGGTGGGAATTTTGGTTTTCACAGTGTTAGCGTAAGTATTCTCATTGTGAAACTGTGTGTTTATTCTTATTGAGTAACACTTGAGTGCATACTAGTACACAACTAATATTTTTCAATGAAAACAACTAATACTATTTAAAAATGCACTTGAGTTGCACGGTGCAACTGGTGCTTATAAGTATTCGACTATTTGTCGTTCTAATGTGCTCGTTATTATTTCCAAGTAATGGACGATCCAGTATTATTTCCACAACTATTCATCTACCTTGTTTATGTTGTATCCCTGCACTGATAACTTTAGTTAAAACACTTCAACTTTAATAGATGCAATATCAAATTCTCTTATAGTTTGTATGATTATAGATAGAATTTTTAAAATATAACCAAAATTGACTCATAATGTAGTAAATCTGCATATACCTCGGCATAATATGAAGAACTTTGATTGTCTGAACAATAAGGTTCTACAACTAATAAAGTTAGGCAGTTAGAACTACCAAATTTCCAGAACATAATATACAAGAACTCTTACTGTGTTAATTTCTGAACTTTGTGCTTATAAATTTTAGTCGTGAACAGAAAAGAAGCGACCATAATTTGTTCTTCATTCATAGCTCAAAATTAAGTCTCGATACTAGTTGATGATTGTGAACTTAAGCAAAATCAAGGAAAACAAAAGATTTACGCGTATTTTAATGTCTGTGTTGTAGGTTTATTGTAACAAATAATGGTTCCGGCCACAACATAACTGGTCTCAGGTACGAAAACTTAATTTTCATCTCTCTTTAAACTCTTGCATTGCATGTGCATCATGTTATTCCATTCCCCCTTGATCCAATAATGATTATTTTTTGTATTGATACATATATTTCCTTTCAGAAATAATCAAATAAAAATTGTTTATCTAAATTTTCAACTTTTATTCCTGGTCTTATCTATCCACAATTTTGGTTCAACTTAAGATATTAATTCCTCTCCCATTAGGTATAAAGAATATCAACTCGAAGATTATAGCTCCTGGTTTCTGAAACAAGTAAGCTTCCATTTACATATTCATTGAAGGCTAGAAAACAACTCATTTTTTCAACTTTCAACCGTGTCTCAGCTGAACAATTCTCATAACTGGGACCACCTGAGGAGTTGTCTGGTCAAGTCCGCTGATTGCAACAGTCTTTCCAAAAAATACAAGGTTTTTTTTGGGAATTTTAAGTCATATCATCTAGTAATATTGTTGGTGTGTGCGTGTGTGTGTGTTTAAGTACCAATTGTTCGATTACCAATCTTGTATAAGCTCTTACATTTTATTGCAGAATCTCAAGCAATATAAGTTGGCCAAACTGAGCCCCATCGAAGCTGGTTGCTGTAGACCACCATCCGAGTACGTCTTGTGCCTTTTCTTCTCGTAAACATACGACCATGATATTAAGGGCATCTCTGCAAACTCAATTGATGCCTGAGGGAGTTTTAGCAAACTCAAGTTGAGGGGGAAGAATCACTTATTTTGAAAGTGCCCCCCACAACTTTAGCTTCTAAGATGTGCTTCTAAGCTGTCAGCAGAGTTTGCAAACACCCCCTCAAGAGTCATCTTATGCAAAACGGTTTTATCGTAAATTTGATTTGCAACTATCACTTTACACTAAAAGAACTAGTACTCTTTAGTGAAACAACTGGCACTAACAAACTAATTCATTTTAATGAAATAACTAATACTCCTATTTAAAAATTAAAAGTAAACAAAAAATTTCAAATCAGTTACACGATAAGGTTTATATAAGACTTTGCAAGAATCTTTTTCCAAAGCTGATAGACTCAACTTTTTTGGAAGAAAAAAAAAAAGATTCACAATCTACAATCTTGTTTACAAACACCACCTAAGTCACCATTTCTAACAACTTCTTAAGTAACATTTCTATGCAATGTTTGTTCTTATCCGAGTCTTCTCTCTCTGGTTTTTGAATGTTTTCAGGTGTGGTTTCCCTGCTGTAAATGCTACATTCTATGACCTGAGCTTCCACCCAATAAGTCCCAACAAAGATTGCAAATTTTACAAGAACTCTAAGGCTATCAAGTGTTATAATTGTGATTCCTGCAAGTAAATATCACTTACCTCCATTCACATTCCTCTTTTATATTCTGAAAAATTCGTACGGCTCATTACAATTCTTCGCATGTTGCCAAATATCAAGGGCGGGAGTTGCTCAGTACATGAAAACAGAGTGGAGGGTGGTTGCAATCTTCAATGTGATACTCTTCGTTGTTCTGGTATACTACATTTCTTGGCATTTTTTCACATGAAAATTTCAGTCACATGGGGAGCCACCAAAAAACAGAATATATATTCCGTTAGTTACAAAATAAATCACGATTTTTTCCTATTTAAAAAAATACAACATATGTTTTAAAAATTCGCAATTTGATACACAATCTTGCAAATAGTTGTAGTTCTGTCACATGACTATATTCCAGTAACTCCTGCTCACGAGGTAGTGTATGAAAAAAAAGGTTGTGATATATTTGAACAATTAAAAAAGGTCATGAATTTATTTGCAATTCTTTTTTAAAGATTTTCCGGCTGCCACTTCATCATAAGCTGTCGGAAAATAGTCTTATGCTGTGTATCGAAATGTGAAACATATGTTGTAATTGAAAAGATTGTGATTTCTTATGCAATTGTATCTTCTTTAAATCTTCTGATGACATTTTGTGGTTTCAACGCAGTCGATGATTTACTTCGTCGGATGCTGTGCACGACGAAATGCAGCTAGGAGCAACTCAAAAGTGTGAAAGGATCGCGCTTTTTCTTAAGGGAAATCGACTTCACTGCTGCATCTACTCTCATCATATTCTGAAGGAACTTGGGGAAAACGTAGTTGATTTGAGAAGTATTCATGGCAATTGGGCGGCGGTTCTCTTGCATGATGAGACAGTCTTACACAAATTTTTGTAATGTACCACTTTGAATCTCTTTCTTTGATTCTTTTTTTGTTCATGACCATTGAAAAAATATGTTGAAGAAATATTTTAGGGTAAAACTTTCCTCGAGGTTTGTTCATATTGCCTCTTTGGTCGATCAAAATATCTGCTTGATTGATTGAGAAATGTAAAATATGTTGTTAGTTGTATTGTTCTCCTACTTGATTGATTGAGAAATATCTGCTTATGAGCGGACATTTTCACATGTAGTATTACAAATTAAGATATTTTCATTTGTTGTCATTTGGACAAATTTGATGAAGATTTTTATAATTTATAGAACATTTAAAAAAATGGGTTCAAGAACTCAAATTGGGAAAACGAGTTGTAACTGGGACAAATTTGGATGATAGTTTTGTTGGACTTATCCTTTTCATCTATTTTCTCGTTTAAACTCTGATGGTGTGCTTTATTAGTTTGAATTTAATTTAGATGAATCTTGGAGTATATATTTTATTAGACATCTAGTTTTTTTTTTTTTTTTAAAGAGTAAGAGAGGAATAGGGAGTGAGAGATGGGGTAGATTCCGACCACCTTTTTCCGAGAGCAATCAGGCGAGGCAAATAAAAAAATCTAGGAACCCAAACCTAGAATAGACTCTATGTATTGGACTCAAGAAAGATTAATTGGAACAAGGTGTGAGATTCATGGAACAACTGTCGTTAAAAGAAGTTAGAGATGAAATTTGTTTTGATTTAAATTTTAATAAAAAATACTTTCTCGGTCTCTTTCTTATTTGAACATTTGTCAAAACATCAATCCTAAACTTAGGGGGTGTATTGGTTATGGAGTATGTAGAATTTTTTAAACTTTCAAAGTCTGGGGGTATTCAATCCGAATTTTCAAAATTCTTTAAAAATCTTGAGGTATTCAATACGAATTTTAAAAAGTCTTAAAAAATCTTTAGATATTCAACAGTTTATGGATTTTAATACTCTATGGATTTTCTTTGGATCTCTTTCAAAAATATAAAGAGATTTTACTCTCCAAGATCTCTTCTAATAACCAGAGATTTCTATGTATTCTCTCAGAGAACTCTGAAGATGAAAGGTCAGAAGAAAAAAAACCTTCGTAATACTTTTCATTTAAACAATTAATACTTTTCTGGGTTTTTCTACGGTCAGGAACGGCTTCGCCCTTCCTGACGTTAGACGTCCAATAAAAGACTGCCACATCATTTAACTTCGCCATGGGCGATACTATTTCGCCAGACTAAATAATTAATTTTTTTACATAAAAATGATAAAATTACTGAAATATCCTTATAACATTTTTTAAATAAAAAATACAATGTTCATAAATTTAAAAAATTTAATTCATGATCCCGAACTCGGCCCATGCGCGACCCGGGACGGGTTCGGGTCTGGGTCCGAGTAGGATCCGAGTCCTAGTCAGGGTTTGGGTCCAGGTTGTGTCTGGATATGGGTCAAGGTCCGGGTCCGGGCCCGACCCAGACGGCCCGGCAGGGGTCAGGTCCGGGTGGCTGTCGTCGGTCGTGGTCCCCTGTGGTTCGGGTCAGGGTTCGGTCCGAGTCCATGCCAGGTCTGTGTCGTGGTCCGGCGGTCTGGCCGTGGTCGGGCCAGCCAAGGTCCGGGTCCAATCAAGGTCCGGCCGTGGTCCGAAGTCGTGGTCCGGCCAGATTTAGGTCCGGGTCCGTGGTTCGGCCGAGTCCGGGTTCGGTCATGGTTAGGGTCCGGCCGGGCAGGTCCTGGCCCGTCCGTTGGGGGTCCGGCCGTTTTAGTCGTGGTCCGATCCGGTCCGGGTCGTGGTCGTGGTCCGGCCCGTCCGGGTCCGTGTACTAAAATATTCGGATTAGAGATTAAGATGTGGCTTCTCGATCTTAGTAACACAAACAATAAATGAGATGAGCGGGTTGTATTTATGTTTTAAGGTTGAGTTTTTAGGTGAATAAGTGTTGAGAAATAAATTTGCATGAGGTTTGGTAGGCCGAAAGTAGCCCTGGTTAGCATTAAATGTTACAAGATTGATGTGATCGCCTGGAGGTCATTTGGAGGTCGCTTCGATACAAAAGGACCTCGCTTCCCGAATTTGCACTTCGATCGAGGTAATTCCCGGATTTACTGGAGATTAGCCACTTTTGTACTCTGACACGCCGCTTTTCGCCCTCGTTTGGATTTTTATGCAATTAATCCCTTTGAGGAATGATCGTCTATACCTACTGTCTGACACATGTCTCATCACCATTAATGTGCGGACCTCGTATAGTTGCGAGGTCGACGAGCTCGCGCCTTGCCCGAGTTTCTTTACTATTTTGTCACTGTCCATCTCTGTCAGCGATCCGTACTATTGTCGTTTTGTAGTGGGCCGATGCTAAATGGGCTTGGGCCCATATCGCGCGATGTGCTCACAACAATAACCCCTAGGTCGCTCTTTTGAACTCTTTAAAAGGGCGAGCTAATTAATCCTACCCGTTTTCAGACGAAAGTCGCGAGGTGGCTTCGCTTCCTGACACGGCGTGTCGATGTCTCGCAACTTACGATGGATGACGGTCGCTCGCCTTGACTGCCGCGCCTATATGCCTAGGTCATGATGACGCGTGGTGCTCACGCGCCTGACGCGAAGGCTCGCGACTTGGGGTTCTGTGCCCTAGAATCGGCCCCATAAGAATCGGCTTCCCCCTCATTTCTTCCTTCTTTCCTTTTCAAAAATTCTCAGACCTCAAACTTTGATAATTTCCGGCGAATCCATTCCAAACTACACTCTTCTATCCGGTGGCAAAAGATTGCTTTCCAGGTAAAAAATTCTTCCTTCCTTCAATTCTTCTTCCTGGTTATTTATGGCGTCCGACGGGGACAGTGTGGCGGAGAGTTCCGCACCGTTGGGAGTTTCTCACCGTCGTCCAGGTAAAGGTCCCGTCGACATCGAGGATAATGTTGTCAATGTCTCGTCGGAGACCACAAAATCAGTTCCGGTTCAATCCGTAGGGGCGGTAACATCCCGACGGCGCCGACATTTGCGGCGAGCTGGGGAACTGGTCCACGAGTCTTCTAAAGCAGCCTCGGAAAAGGAGCCGGAGGACGAGGCGATGGAAGGAGATGAGGAATCGCTCGCTCGATCAATTGATTCCTCCGATTTTGATTTTCTGTCAGAGGAAGTGATTCTTGATGTTCCGAGCGATGACGATTCTGTTGACGAGGTCGACCGATCGCTTCAGCTTCATGAATACCTCGCCCAAAACCGTCACGAGGTCGTTTGGAAACCTGTTCGGGTGAGAAAAGAAAGTATTTATGCTGCTCGGTTGGTCGACAACACGGTGTATGCTGATTTGTTTAGATGGCGGGATACTTTCCATGTTCCTAGCGACGTCCACTTCTGGGTACCTGATTATCAGAAAGACCACACCGACCAACCTCCAGAGGGCTGTATTGCGATCAACTATGATACTATGGTCGCTGGGCTTCGCTTCCCGCTCCACCCCGTCATCAGCGACCTCTTAAATTTCTGGGGGTTGGCTCCAACTCAGATTCATCCTAACTGTTGGAGTATTATCATAGAAAGGGTCGCTAACTCTCTTGGTAGTGTCAACCTCGAGCCTTTCCATCGGCCAAGGAATTGAACTTCGTGATCTCGCTGGCGAGGTGGGAAGGGTCACAGAAGGAGGGTGGATCGGGTTATTACTATGTTAAATCGCGACCTCGTATGAAAGTTATCGAGGATCTCCCGAACAAGGTCACTGGGTGGAGGGAGAAGTTCTTGTTCGTAGGTGGTGCGTGGCAGAGTCCGGTGTGGGCAGAGCCCGACCTTCTTGGCTTCCGATCGATACCCCAGGATTATGGCGAATTTAAGTGTAAGATGCTTCATTCTTTTCTAACTCCTAGAGTACTGATTTAACTCGTTTCTGTCTTTTTAGGTCCTCCTGCCACCAAGCTTTCTGAAGTGTCGCTCCCCTTCCTTACTCAGTTAGTTCAAGTCTGTTTGATCGATCTTGATGAACGTTCCTTTCTGTGCTTGCTCGTGAGAAGTGCTGGGAACAAGCAGGCTTGGGTGTGCCACCTCGCGGATCCTTAGTGCCCGAGCTCCCTGGTACGTGAGTTCGAATAGTTTCTATTTCTTGATCAAATTTCTTGTCTGGATTCACTAAGGAAAATTTTTCCTTTTTTTGTTTCAGTTGCTTTTATTGATAGTATTCGTTTCGCTTCTCAAAGACGGTAAGAGCAATGGAGAATATGACTGCTGAAGAGATGGCCGAGAAGATGGCCCAGGCTATGGAACTGTCTTGGAAAAGGGCTGAACAGAAGAAAGGCAAGGAGTCGTCGGGTAAGGGAAAGTCAACCGCGGCGATGAAAGCCAAGACTAAGGCTCCACCTCGACCTCGGGGATAGAAGTGGTCAGTTGGAGAGGTGTCGGCCCCTGATTAGTCTGTCCAGAAAAGGTGGGGCTTGGTGGATGAGGACGAGCTTTGGAACTCTCCCAGCGGGAGAATGGTGGTTCTGGGCCGATTTGGTGTGCCCGATACTGTCGTCGAGATCACTGCACGTCGGGATCGCGAGGCTGGTGATGAAACTTTCCTGGGATGGAGTCCCGAGCTCAGACATAGGTAGGTTATTCCTCCCATTCTCTTTTTGCATTTTTGCTTCGGTGTTGATTTTTCTTCATGTTGGTTTATCTCCAGGTATCGACTTGATGACGGCGTCTTTCGTGGATAAAGTACCCGGTCGTACCTGTGGTCGCGTCCTCCTACTGACAATGATGCTCGACTAACTTATATGAAGATGGCCTCCGATGACTTGCCGAGGTCGTGGACCCTGCCACTGGAAGAGGAAGCTCGTACCCAGCAATTTCATGAAAATCTGACCTCGGGTATCGCTCATTCTTGTCGCTCTCTAACTTTCTTCGGCGGTCGAGGGAAGCGAAGACGACACAAACAAGGAATCGGCGATCTGGCCGAGAGGCGAAGCGCGACATGATGAAGAAAGAGTTGGACAAGGCCCGTAAAGAGTTGGATCGGGTGAACAAGGCTAAACAGACCTCCGACGACAAATTCCAAGAGTTGGCCCAATCTTGGGAAGAGTTGGAGAAGAAATTCCAAGTCATCGAGAAAGACTACTTACTCTGCAAAGAGTATGCCGCCGATCTCCTTCAGCAGACCCAGAAACTCGGTGGGGAGGTCCAACGCCAGGCTGAGGTGATCCGAGAAATTCCAGACAGGGTGAAGATACAGCGAAATGATGCCTCCAATATGGCATATGTTCACGCTTTTGCTAATGCAATTTGTGCGGTCCACTGTCCTGACCTTGACCTCGCGGGTGCCCAAGCCAAGACGAGAGAGATGCTGGCGACCTACATGCGAACCCATCCTCCGAGTCCTGATGCCCTTCTCCCTATTGCGGATTTGAAAGAACTCGGATGTGATTTCTTGTTTCTCCCCCCTGAAGCCAAATTGTTCGACCCTAAAGAGATGCTTCAGGGTATGGTGGTTGAGGATGTGGTCGCTGATGAAAGTGGTTGTAGGAAGAGGGCGGCGCCGGCGAGGTGGAAGAGGAATTTGCTCGTGAAGAGCTTGTTGTTGAAGTCAGTGGGGAATGGGATCAAACTGGTGTTGAGATTCCCGGGGTTGAGCGATCAGTGCCGAACCAACCCATGGAGTGGACCTCGGATGCTCCGCCAAGTTGATTCCTTTCTAGTTCTTTCTGCGGCAGTATGCCAATTGCCTTCGGGCACTTTGATGTAATCGCCCTTCGGGGTTTTTTATTAAGTTGTTGGGTTGCCCTTCGGGGTGTGTAAGTGTTTGTTGCCTTCGGGCGTTTGTAAGTGTTTGTTGCCTTTGGGCGTTTGTTAATGAACTATTTTGCTTTCTTGTTCGACTCTGATATCTCTTTCTTTTGTTTCTCGCTTCTTCTTGTGTGCTTTGTCTTCTTGAGGACCTGGATAATAAATGTGATAAGAAATCTAATAATTTATAATAATTGCGACTTGATTTCCCTTGAAGTTTTCTTTGGCTTTGTCGACTTAGACTGGGTGTGCGACCTAGTAGTCGACTTAGATAGGGCATGCGACCGAGGTCGTCTTATAGAAGATATGCGACTTTCTTGCCTTTGAAATTTTTTGGCTTTGTCGACTTAGACTGGGTATGCGACCTAGTAGTCGACTTAGATAGGGCATGCGACTGAGGTCGTCTTATAGAAGATGTGCGACTTTCTTGCCTTTGAAATTTTTTGGCTTTGTCGACTTACACTGGGTATGCGACCTAGTAGTCGACTTAGATAGGGCATGCGACCGAGGTCGTCTTATAGAAGATGTGCGACTTTCTTGCCTTTGAAATTTTTTGGCTTTGTCGACTTAGACTGGGTATACGACCTAGTAGTCGACTTAGATAGGGCATGCAACCGAGGTCGTCTTATAGAAGATATGCGACTCCTTTTTATGATCATGAGTTTATGAAAGTTCTCATTTTATTTCTTTTATTTACGAATCTCTTTACTGACCGAGCTCGTGAGAGGTAGGGGACCAGTCCCCCAAGTTCGTGAATGAAAGAGTTTTTATGAGAAACTTTCCTCATAAAAAGTTTGTGTGATTGCTTTGTTTTTCATTTGCGAATCTTTTGCTTGATCGAGCTCGTGAGAGGTCGGGGACCAGTCCCCCGAGTTCGTGAATGAAAAAACTTGTAATATATTTTGGTGAAAAATGCAATTCGTAGATAATTGATGCACAAAAACATGATGCATGACTGAATTTAAAATGGCTATTGATAAAACTTTTTCAAGTAGGCCGCATTCCATGGATACATTGCGGGGGTACCCTCCATATCTTCAATTTCGTAAGCCCCATTTGGCAGGCATTTCGAGATTCTCCATGGGCCTTCCCAAGTTGGGCCAAAAACTCCTTTCTGGACCCCGAGGATTTTCTTTAAGACGAGGTCGCCAACCTTGAATCTTTGAACTTTTGCTTTCGAGTTGAAATATTTTTCTGACCTTTGTTTGTAGTCCGCGTTTTTCAAGTTAGCTTCTAGTCTTTTTTCTTCGAGCAGGTTGAGGCTCAGAGAGATGGCTTGGTCGTTATCTTCTGTGACAGTCTGCAATGTTCGGTGGCTTCTAACGATGATCTCGACCGGTATGACAGCTTCTATCCCGAATGCTAATGCGAAAGGCGTCTCGCCCGTCGAATTTTGGAACGTGGTCCTGTATGACCATAGGATTCTCAGAAGTTTGAAAGCCCACAGTCCTGTTGACTTGATCAGTTGAGTTTTCAAAGTATGCTTGATTATCTTGTTCACCGCTTCGACTTGTCCATTAGACTGAGGGTGGTATGGGGTGGAGAACAGCTTTGCGATTTTCCACTTTGCGAAGAACGCGTCGATCTCAAAACTGTCAAACTGCTTTCCGTTGTCCGTAACGATCGCTTGTGGGAGGCCGAAACGGCATATGATGATTTTCCAAATGAACCTGATAATCTTCTCTTGAGTAATTGTTGCCAAAGGCTCTGCTTCAACCCATTTGGTAAAATAGTCGACTGCGACAACGATGAACTTTGAGCTTCCTGGGGCCTTTGGGAAAGGGCCAATCAGGTCGATCCCCCACTTTGCGAATGACCATGGACTGTATATCGAGGTGAGTTCCTCGGGAGCTCGCTTGATCGTTGGGGCGAAGAATTGGCATTGCTTGTATTTTTGGCGTATGCGATTGCTTCCTTCCTTAAAGTTAACCAGTAGTAGCCTTGTCTGATTGTCTTGTAAACGAGAGATTGTCCTGCTGTGTGGTTTCCGCAATCTCCTTCGTGTATTTCCTTCAAGACTACTTGGCCTTCTTCAGGCGTGATGCACTTCAACAGTGGTAATGAGAAACTCTGTTTGTAAAGTTACTTGTCAACCATGGTGTACCTTGCTGCTCTCAGCTGTAAACGGCGAGTTGCGACCTTCTCTTATGGTAGTGTCCCTTTCTCGATGTAGTCTCTGATCTCGGTCATCCAATTTGCTTCGGGGGCCGCGATCTGAAAAACTTCCATTTGAGGATTTGTCGGGCTTGCTTGATTGGCCCAAGTAATTTCCTTTATGTCGATGGTAACGCGACCTGCGGAGGGAGTGTTGAGCCTTGCAACGGCGATATTATCCATGTCGGCAGTTCCCTCCGAGGTAGCGAGGCGAGCTAAAGCGTCCGCCTGTGTTTTTTCTGCCCGTGGTACGAGCTCTATTTGTACTTCTTCAAACTTCTCTGCGAGACTCCTTGCTATCTGGTGGTACTTCATCATTTGTTCACCTCGCTTTTCGTATTCTCCCGACATCTGGCAGAAGACCAGTTGAGAATCACTGTAAACCTTCAATTTTCGTACCCCCACGGCCATGGCCATTTCCAGACCGTTTATTAATGCTTCATACTCTGCCTCGTTGTTGGTGGCGTGGAAATCGAAACTTATAGCTGTCGTGAATGATTGTTGCTTGGGACTGATTAGGACTATCCCAACCCCTGCTCGGGTGCTCGTCGAGGAGCCGTCAACGTGCAATATCCAGGGGACGTCAATGGCCTCTGATGTCTTCTCCGGAAAAGTGAGCTCGGTAAGGAAATCGGCGAGTACCTGAGCTTTGATTGTAGTTCGTGGTGTAAATGTAATTCCGAACTGTCCTAATTCGATGGACCATTTCAACAATCGTCCTGTTGTGTCGGGTCAATGCAAAACTTGTCTTAAAGGCATGGTGGTTAAGACTTCAACTTGATGGTCGAAAAAATATTGTCTCAGCTTTCGGACACTCATGATCAGGGCGTAAGCGAGTTTCTCGAGGGGTGGGTACTTGAGCTCGGCATCATTGAGGGTTTGGCTGACAAAATAAATGGGCAAGTGATGTTGGCCATCTGCTCGGACCAGGACTGCACTGAGAGCGGACTCCGAGGTTGCTAGATACAAAAATAATTTTTCGCCAGGGATGAGTTTTGCTAAGATTTGGGGGTTGGACAGGTATACTTTGAGTTTCAAAAAGGCGGCCTGGCATTGTGGGGTCCATGAGAATTTTCCTTTTTTCATGGCTTCGAAAAAGGGTTTGCATTTGTCTCCCATTCTGGATACGAATCTGTTCAGGGCTGCGAGACAACCCGTTAACTTTTAGACTTCTTCGATGTTGCGAGGTGGTTTCATATCCATAATAGCTTTGATCTTCAAAGGATTCGCCTCAATACCTCGCTGACTGATGATATGGCCTAGGAATTTCCCTGATCCCACTCCGAAACTGCATTTTTTGGGGTTCAAACGCATGTTGTATTTCCTCAGGATGTCAAACATCGTCGCGAGGTGCCCCAGGTGGTCATCTTTCTTCTCTTTTTTGACCACGATGTCGTCAATATATACTTCCATGGTCTTTCCTATCTCGTCGACGAACATCCAGTTTACGAGGCGTTGATAGGTTGCCCCTGCGTTCTTTAACCCAAATGGCATCCTTTTCCAACAATAGACGTTTTTCTCTGTTAGAAAAGACGCGTGTTGCTAGTCGTCTTTGTTCATGGCGATTTGATGATATCCTGCGAAGGAATCCATGAAGGTCATCATCTCGTGCCCCGCCGTGTTGTCGATGAGATGATCGATGTGTGGCATCGGAAAGTAATCTTTCGGGAATCCTTCGTTGAGGTCGGTGAAATCGATGCATAGTCGCCAAGAGTCGTTCGCTTTCTTAACTAGAACCGCATTGGCCACCCACTTGTTGGGATTATACTGAAAAGTATGCTTTTTACTTTGTATAATCGAAACTGAATTTTCAGACTTATTGACTGAAATAAATTGTTTATCACTGATGCTTTAAATATGATTGAATGTTACATATATTTACTGCATAACTGTTCAATAATTCATACGTGTTACACTGTAGTTAATTTAGTGATACCAGATCACAGAAGATTAAATTAACAGTCCCTTGTAACTAAAAGTACGCCATTCACGACCTAGATGGAAATGAACAACCATCGCGAAAGGTTGAGGTGTAAGGCTCAGATTGGTTTGTCTTGACCAAGAGATTACACTAGTGCATGACTGATGCGCTGAATAGGACCTACAGGAAGATAAATTCTTCAGAACTGAACAAGGAAGAATTAGACCTCAGTGGTTCGTTGTTTCTTAACCTTCGTCCCTTAAATAGGATCACGTGGGATTGGTAACTATTGCTTTGACTTATCATGGGTAGCGAATCAGAGAGATTCAATACTTTTTATCTTGGGCAATATTATTGGTCACATGTGATTGCTAAGATTTAATACGAAGAATCGTGTGCAAGTACGCTTGCTTGATTTGCCCCCTTGGGAGGTTCATAAGTTTTATCATACCAAATCTTGCAAGTGGAATTAGTTTCCGGTATGGATAATAATGTTGAACCGTTCCTCGACCAAGGACAAAAGATATTAATTAACGGAAAGTTATTTCAGTGGCATGAATTAATTAATGGGCTAGATAATCTTAAACACGGGAAATAATGACCGGGAGCCATATTGACTGTAATATGAGTTAAGATGGATAGTGCAATATTAATTATGTAGTGGGATTAATTAATATTTATGGGCTTGAATTATATTGTGGCTCAATATTAGATATTCAAGATCCATTAGAAGGTCCAATCTTAATTCTCCTAAAGGCCCCCTGAGTAGCCCAACAAATAGACAATAACTGAAAATGTGATTAAAATAAAATAAATATTGTTGCTTAATTTTCCAAGTATTATTTTTGAAATATATAGATATGTTGGGAGAAAGATTTTCTTTGAATTTTGTTATGGAATGAAGATATGTATTCTTGGAATACAAGATTATCTCATTAAATTCAAGAAATCTCCCACTAGCTTATTTATATAGTAAATTTCGAAAATTAGAAAATATAATGAGCAAGAAAGATTTTCTTGATTTTCTTGAAAAGATATTATGGAAGATATGTATTTCTTGAAATACAAGAATATCTCATAAATTCAAGAAGATCCAAATCTTGGATTCTTGCACATATTATTTTCGAAAAAATCCATAATTGAGGAGGTGGAATTTTTGTGGAATATTTTAATTATGGGAAAAAGAATATAAGAGATATATTCAAGATTTCTTGGTGACCAAGAAAAGTCTTTTCCCACATTGATATTTTACTGAAATTTTTGACCCCTCCTCTCCTATAAATAGGGGATGATTAGTTCATTCTCAAGTACAATTCCATATGCTGGAAATATTAGCAAATCCACAAAGGTGGTGCAACAAAGTTTATTTTTTCCTTTTGTTAATTGTTCGACGAGTGTCCTTCCACCGGATAGTTGAGCAAGGGCTAAGGGAATACTTGGGAAGTTTTTTTGGTTAGTCCGTCCGACCGAAGTCACTGCCATCCCGAGAGCTACGTTCATGTAAACCCGTAAATTCCGCATGCGTAGGTTTTACGTGGCTTTTTATATGCATGATATGTTGTTGCAATTATTATTTGAATTAATATAGGATTAATTCATGCTAGTAATAATTAATGAATTAAATTTGTATTTAAATATTCACCCGAATAGATGCAATGTTAATCATTCTCCATCAATCGCATCGAGCCACGGTTTTGACTCTGAATTTTTAAATTGTAATTTAATTCGTGGACATTAAATTTGAAATTGGATAGTAGAATCGTTAGATCTTTTTTGCGGTATCCAATTGTCATGGATTTTAATGTTTTTTTTTGCATGCATATAAACCGTGGGTTTTTAATTCGATTCGATTCGGATTTGTTTTTGCTTAGTGAGAAAATCCACGAAAGTAGACTAGGATTTGTTTGATTTGATCAATGTAATAGACTAGTCTAGATCTAGGTTTATTTATTTTTTGTAAATAAATTGTAACCGGATCGGAACGAAGAGATAAAGAATTAAAGGGCGAAATCCGTAACCGTGCATAGCGGTTCGGCGCGGCATTGGCACGCAGTGGCGTTAGGCGCAGGCCGGGCGCTGGGATGAGATGGGGGTCATACAAGACGGGCGGTGCGCTGGCCTAAACCGAAGCAGATGGGCGGATGTCGCGGGGCGGCGGCCTTGAAAGGCGATACGCGGGCATCGCCGAGGACTCGGGGCGAGGCGGGCGAGCGCTGCTGCCGCCGCCGAGAATCGCCCGACTCGCCGAGGGCGCCGAGGCATCAGTGGCGGGCTCGCCGGGCGGCTGAAGCCGCCGAGGTCGCCCTGCAAAGCCGAGTGGCTGCCTGGGACATGTGGGCAGTATCCCGGCCAAGGAGCCGCTTGGCGGGCGGTTTGAGACGGTATTTTTTCGAGACGAACGAGTGGGGGAGAAATTGAGACGTTTCTTCAAGATCAAGTCAAGAAAAATCAAACCATGACAATTGGATAATTTGTGCCCAATATGTTTATTTTTTCTGTTTTGCTTGGATTTATTTGTGCTATCTTATGCTTTATTTAATTTGTTTAAATGTGTTTGCATGAGGGTTGCCAAATGGAAAAATCTCAACTTCAAAATTACTAAGTATATTTAAATAATTAATTGACAATTTTATTCCGGATAATAAAATTGAATTAATTTTGACCTTCATGATTTATTTATTTGTGAATTCTTTTGGAGAAATTCCCCCCACAGGGCGGTCAAAAGATAGGTTTCACATAAATGAATTCCAAACGGATGATTGTGGGTTATTACTAGTGGCGACGATGACCCTCCCCACGAGGCTCGATCAAATCGAAATAGTAATCATGTATTTAATCATGGTTATTACTTAGGTATAAAATTGATATGCATATACTTCCCCGAAGTCCCTGTCAATTTTATATTGGTCAAGTGGGAGCCAACTATTAATCTGGATATTAAAGGTTTGTAACTGTTCTTGTTTGTAACCTGCTTGAATGTGTTTAAATAATGACCCACCCCACGTGGCTTATTTAAACTGTTTTGAGATGTTGGTTGATGCATGTTCATATTTTTTTTTAGATTTTAATATGATGCATGTGATCAAACCTTGTGATATATTTGTGCTTATGCATATTATTATTTATTTCAGTTCATCATGTCGCAACCTTTTAATCCACTATTCAATATCTTCGAAAAGACAATTTGCTCATTTGGAGAAAATTTTGTTGATTGGAATCGAAAACTCACTATTGTCCTCATCGCACAAAGCCATAATCGGTTTCGACCACACCTAAACCCGGATAAACCATCGATGAGTCCACTAAAACGATTAAGAAAAGAGTATCTCGATGGGAGCGGTCTAACGAAATGGCAAAGTGTACCATCTTGGCTTTATGTCGATGTGTTGCAACACCAACACCGTAACGTTGAGACCATTGCCGGGGAATCATGACTAGTCTTAAAGCGATGTTTCAATATCGTAACCGGTGGTGGCTCGTCGGATCACCATGAGGGACTTGCTCTCTATGAAAAATGGTGGAGGAACGCGCCGTAAGGGAGCACGTTCTCGGATGATGGCTCACCTTAATAAACTTGAGGTACTTGGCGTGAATACGATATCGAGACCCAAATTGATTTAAGTGCTCCATTCTCTGCGAAAAAGCTTTGAACAATTCGAGGTTGAACTACCAGATGAATAATCAGAAGTTCTCGATGCCTGATCTGTTGCAAGCTTTAGTCTCGGCAGAGGTGATATTGGGGCAGAAAAGCCAAGCCTTGGTGGCAAACGGATCTTCTTCTTCTTCTAGACCAAGGGGTGGTAAGAACAAGAAAAGGAACAAAGGCCACAAGCAAGTGAACTCAAGTGTTGCCAATGGCAAAGATAAGGTGAAGAAGGGTGGTGGAGTGAACAAGCCAGCTAAGGGGAAGTGCTTCAACTGCGGTGAGAAAGGACATTGGAGGTCAGCCTGTTCCAGACCTAAGAGGGATGGAAAGAAAGGTAATTCTCACGCACTAGTTGTTGAAACTTGTTTAGCGGCGTATGCCTCCCATTTTGTGGGTGGTGGATACGGGATCCACTAATCATGTTTGTTTCACATTACAGGGGTTCAAGCGGACCCGACAACTTAGTGGGAGTGAGGTCCTCATCACACTGGGCGATGCTACGAGAGTGGCAGCTGAAGCAGTGGGAGAAGTGCACCTGTCTTTTGAAGACAGTGTTTTAATTTTTGAGATATTCTTTACGTTCCAAATTTTAGAAAGAATTCGTTTTCAGTTTCTAAACTTTTATGATGGATATTTGGTTACTTTTTAATAAAGTTGTTACCATTTTTCTTTTGATAAATTTATCTGTCATGGAACGTTGTTGAATGGTCTCTATACAATTAACTGTGCACACCACTCACGAAATGTATCCTATAACACATCAATTGTTTCCGAGAAAAGAAAAATGTTCATCAGACGTGAACGAGACACTTCTTTGGCATCTAAGATTGGGTCATATAAATCCAAAGAGGATCCAAAGGTTGGTGAGAGACGGTTCACTAGGGCTTCTCCAACCTGCGAATCATGTTTGGAGAGTAATATGACCGAGAGGGCATTTGGAGCCAAGGGGAATAGGGCTAAAGAAGTGTTAGAGATCGTTTACAAAGATGTGTGTAGTTCAATGTCAACCAAAGCAAGAGGAGGTTATGAGTAATTTTATTGATGATTACTCAAGGTACATTTTCCTTATGAAGCATGAATCTGAGACCTTTGAGGAATTCTAAGAATTTAAGGCTCAAACAGAGAATCACAAGGAAAAACGTATCAAGTCTCTACGATCTGATCGTGGAGGCGAATACCTCAGCAATTAGTTTTTGAACTACTTATCTGATGAAGGGATTGTATCCCAGCTCACTGCACCCAGAACCCCTCAACAAAACGGGGTTGTAGAGCGAAGAAACATAATTCTTTAGGAAATGGTTAGATCAATGATGAGTTATGCGGATCTTCCCGAGTCGTTCTGGGGTCATACCTTGGAAACAACGACTTACATTCTGAACTTGGTGCTATCCAAATCGGTTCCCAAAACCCCAAAGATTTGTGGACCGGGCGCAAGCCTAGTATGAGACACATGAGAATTTTGGGGTGTCCGGTCTACGTGTTGGACAAGGAAATCGGTAAATTGGATCCTCGATCAGAATTAAGGCTGTTTGTAGGATACCCCGAGGGAACAAAAGGGTGTATGTTCTATAGTCCCAAAGATCAAAAGGTGGTCATCCGCACCCACTTTAGATTTTTGGAAGGAGACTATATGAACCAAAGAAAACCCAGAAGTGAGATTACCTTAAATGAGCTTAAAGGGCAAACCTCAGTGTCAACTGTACTAGATGATATACCAAATGATACGTTTTAACAACTGGAACCTCGTCATAGTGGGAGGGTTGTTAGACAGCCCGAGAGATTCATGGGAATAGGAGAGTCCTCGGATTTGATTCCCGGAATCAGACCCATGGACATATGACAAGGCACTCCAAGATAAGGATGCAGGTTTTTGGCAAACAACAATGAAAGGCAAAATGGGTTCTATGTTTCATAATAGAGTGTGGGAGCTAGTCGAACCACTTAATGGGGTCAAACCCATTAGATGCAAGTGGGCATATAAGAGGAAAAGAGGACCGGACGGGAAGGTTGAAACCTTTAAAGCAAGACTAGTGGCGAAAGGTTATACTCAGAAAGAAGGGATCGATTATGAGGAAATTTTTTCGCCCGTAGCCATGCTTAAGTCCATCCGTATTCTCTTATCGATTGCTGTGCATTTCAACCTTGAAATCTGGCAAATAGATGTCAAGACAGCTTTCCTTAACGGAAGTCTTGATAAAGAGATCTATATGCAACAACACCAAGGTTTCATTGAAACAGGCCAATAACACCTAGTTTGTAAGCTCAAGAGGTCCATTTACGGACTCAAACAGGCATCCTTAGCTTGGAACCAAAGTTTTGATCATGTAATAAAGTCTTATGGGTTTGATCAAAAAAAGTTTGAAAGTTGTGTGTATAAAAAGCGTTTCGGAATTGCATTGGTATTCTTAGTACTATACGTAGATGACATTGTGATCATCGGGAACGATGTGAAGGTGTGATCAGACGTAAGGGCATGGTTTCAAAACAGTTTGATATGAAAGACTTAGGGAAAGCCGGACATATCCTTGGGATCAAGATAACTCGAGATCGCCAGAAAAGGATGATCGGGTTATCGAAAGTTTCATACATAGACACTGGTTTTTGAAACGATTCAGCATGCAAGATTCCAAGAAAGGATTCGTACCTTTCAGACTTGGAATCCATCTATCCAAGAAAATGTTCCCTAAGACGAAAAGGAGATAGATGACATGAAAGGTATTCCTTGTGCTTCAGCTGTCGGAAACCTTATGTATGCATTGCTCTGTACGAGACCGGATATCTGCTTTGCCGTATGCATAGTAGCAAGATATCAAAGTAACCTAGGGAAAGCGCATTAGATGACAGTTAAAAACATTCTGAAGTGTCTGAAAAGAACTCGGGATAGAATGTTGATTTATCAGTCAGATACTCCAATCCCCATCGCCTACACGGACTCGGATTTCCAATCAGATTTAGATTCCAGAAATTATCTGCCTCAGTTAGTGTGTTTCCATTTGGGAAGTGTAGCCATCAAATGGACGAGTGTGAAGCAGAAATGCAACACTGACTCAACCATGGAAGTCGGGTAAGTAGCTGCTTGTGAAGCAGTGAAAGAACCGATTGGGCTCTAGATCTTCTTAGTGGACTTGGATGGTGTTTCAATTTGTCTAGCAATATCTGCTAGGGCGATTTGCAAATTCAAGAGAACCAAGAGTCCACGAAAGTCAAACAAACACATTAAAGGAAAGACATCTTATACGAGAAATCATTAAGAGAGGAGATATAGATGTGGCAAAGATAGGTCCGAGGGCGACCTAGCAGATCCATTCACAAAAGCGCCCGCCTCTGAATACATTCGAGAGACATGTGAGTGGAATGGGTGTCAAGACCATTGCAAACTGCTTTGAGTATAAGTGGGAGAAATTATTAGGTTCGTGTAGGTGACATTAGATGTCACGGACTACTCGAGACGTGTTGTAGTATACTTAAAAGCAGACTTTGAGTATAAGTGGGAGATTGTTGGGATTATACTGAAAAGTATGCTTTTTACTTTGTATAATCGAAAATCAATTTTCGGACTTATTGGTGAAATAAATTGTTTATCATCGATGCTTTAAATATGATTGAATGTTACATATATTTCTTTGCATAACTGTTCAATAATTAAATGCGTGTTACATCAGTAGTTAATTTAGTGATACCATATCACGAAGATTAAGTTAACGGTCCTTGTAACTAAAAAGTACGCCATTCACGACCTAGATGGAAATGAACAACCATCGCGAAAAGGTTGAGGTGTAAGGCTCGAGATTGGTTTGTCTTGACCAAGAGATTACACTAGTGCATGACGATCTTGTTGAATAGGACCCTACAGGAAGATAAATTCTTGAATCGAACAAGGAAGAATTAGACCTCGGTGGTTCGTTGTTTCTTAACCTTCGTCCCTTAAATAGGATCACGTGGGATTGGTAACTATTGCTTTGACTTATCATGGGTAAATAATCGTAGAGATTCAATACTTTTTATCTTGGGCAATATTATTGGTCACATGTGATTGCTAAGATTTAATACTGAAGAATCGTGTGCAAGCACGCTTTTTTGATTTGCCCCCTTGGGAGGTTCATAAGTTTTATCATACCAAATCTTGCAAGTGGAATTAGTTTCGGTATGGATAATAATGTTGAACAGGTTCTCGACCAAGGACAAAAGATATTAATTAACGGAAAGCTATTTCAAATTGGCTTGAATTAATTAATGGGCTAGATAATCTTAAACACGGGAAATAATGACCGGGAGCCATATTGACTGTAATATGGGTTAAGATGGATAGTGCAATATTAATTATGTAGTGGGATTAATTAATATTTATGGGCTTGAATTATATTGTGGCTCAATATTAGATATTCAAGATCCATTAGAAGGTTCAATCTTAATTCTCCTAAAGGCCCCCTGAGTAGCCCAACAAATAGTCCAATAACTGAAAAGGTGATTAAAATAAAATAAATATTGTTGCTTAATTTTTCAAGTATTATTTTCGAAATATATAGATATGTTGGGAGAAAGATTTTCTTTGAATTTTGTTATGGAATGAAGATATGTATTCTTGGAATACAAGATTATCTCATTAAATTCAAGAAATCTCCCACTAGCTTATTTATATAGTAAATTTCAAAAATTAGAAAATATAATGAGCAAGAAAGATTTTCTTGAAAAGATATTATGGAAGATATGTATTTCTTGAAATACAAGAATATCTCATAAATTCAAGAAGATCCAAATCTTGGATTCTTGCACATATTATTTTCGAAAAAATCCATAATTGAGGAGGAGGAATTTTTGTGGAATATTTTAATTATGAGAAAAAGAATATAAGAGATATATTCAAGATTTCTTGGTGACCAAGAAAAGTCTTTTCCCACATTGATATTTTACTGAAATTTTCGACCCCTCCTCTCCTATAAATAGGGGATGATTAGTTCATTCCCAAGTACAATTCCATGTGCTGGAAATATTAGCAAATCCACAAAGGTGGTGCAACAAAGTTTATTTTTTCCTTTTGTTAATTGTTCGACGAGTGTCCTTCCACCGGATAGTTGAGCAAGGGCTAAGGGAATACTTGGGAAGTTTTTTTGGTTAGTCCGTCCGACCGAAGTCACTGCCATCCCGAGAGGTACGTTCACGTAAACCCGTAGATTCCGCATGCGTAGGTTTTACGTGGCTTTTTATATGCATGATATGTTGTTGCAATTATTATTTGAATTAATATAGGATTAATTCATGCTAGTAATAATTAATGAATTAAATTTGTATTTAAATATTCACCCCGAATAGATCTGTGCGAATCATTCCCCATCACCACTGTGGTTGGTTGGCCTGCTCAATTAACTTGTTGTTCAATAGCTTTTCCACCTCTTCGCCTAAGGCAGCATATTTCTCGGGGCTGAACTTCCTTCTTTTCTGAGATATTGGTCTTTTTATTGGGTCGATGTTCAGCTTGTGGCAGGCGACCTTTGGGTCGATGCCGATCATATCTTCGTGTGACCATGCGAACACATCCAAGTTTTTCTTAAGGAAATCTATTAACTGAGCTCGCAAGTCGCTGGGTATCTGTGTTCCGATGGTCACACTTAGTTCTAACCTGTTGAAATTGACCGAGATTGTTTCGAGCTCCTCGATGGGGGTTGCTCGCTGATCATTCTTTTCCATTCTTGGATCGAGGCTTGACTTTCGTTGCTTGGCATCAACCTCCATTGGTTCGAAACCGAGGCGAGGCTCTAAGTCTGGTAGCTCTTTTGCGGGTTTTTCTTTTTCCTTGATGTCGATTTCCATAGGTGTTACATTTACCTCCATTACATTGTCTATTTCCATTTCGTCGTTTTTCTTTTCCTTTTGAGGTGGAGTTTGGCTTATATTTCCTAGCCCCATTTCGAGTTTTCTACCATAATAGAAAGCTTAATTTAAACTGACACAAGAGTAAGTCAAATATTTTCTTGCTGCGACCTGGTCACCTTTAATGGTGTCGATCTTCCCGTCAGATCCGGAAAATTTGATACAATAGTAATAAGATGAGGCGGCAGCCCCGAACTCATGTTCGAAAGGCCTGCCGAAGAAAGCATTAAAATTGGAGGGAATGTTGATGATCACGAAGTCCAGCTGCCTTGTCTCTTTTACTTCGGGGTCCAGGGTTGAGGTGATCTCCACTGATAAACGAATCATTTCATAGGCCTCGACAGGCTGACTCCCGAACCCTCGAATTTCGACCTCGCATGGCTCGACGTAGGAGTGGAAATTGCAGAGCTGATCCAGAGTCTTTTTGAAAAGGATGTTGAAGAATGCCCCGTTGTCGATCATGATGCGATGGACCAGAGCCCCCATTATTTGTGCTGAGATCACGAGTGGATCCCAGTTCGGGAAAACCACTCCATCCTTATCTTCTTCTGTGAAGGTGATCTATGTTTGGCTTGGGGCAATAGTGTTGATCGGGAGATAGCATAAAACATAATTAACAAGGGCTCGCATTTCGGCCTTCTGACGTCGGTTCGACAAAGAGGTCACTGGGAGAAAACCCCCAATGGTTCCCCCTGTTGGGCAGATCATGTGGATTACTCTGTTTCCCGCTCCTTCCAGGATCTGTGGGCCTCACCTCCCCTGGTCGGGTTGGTTCCCAGGCGGAGGTGCTCGTTGCTGATTTTATTGCTGCCTTTGTTTGACGAACCTCTCCAACTTTCCCTCCTTGTACAGCTTCCAAAGTTCTCTATGCAGGTCGCGACAATGCTCGATGGTGTGTCCGATTGAATTGTGATAGTCACAAAATTTCCTCGGATTGAGTTTGGAGGGATCTTGGAACATTTCTCTCGGTGGGGGTATCGGTTGTCTATCCTTGATCGCTTGGAAGATCTGTGCTGCGTTTTGGGATAGGTTTTCAAGGAGCTTTACCTCCAGGGTGTTGTCAATTGGCTTGAAAGTTCATAGAGCTCAAAAATTGGAGGGCCCAGGTCATCGAAAAGGCTTCTCGGACTTCGTCTCCGGTTTCTTGACTTTGGTTTTCTCATTGTTTGGTCGTTGCTCGCCTAGCCTCGAGGCAAGAATTTCAGCGTTGGTGATCATGACGCCTGCTCGGTATCTAAAATTGGCATAACTTGTGGGCTATTCCTTGTTCATCATTTTCCAGAGCTTGGTTCCCTTCTTTAGACCATGCATTATCCCCAGTACTTTAGCTTCATCTCCAAGTGGTTCACCCTCCATGATGATCTGGTCGATGCGATTGATATACGCCCGATCTGACTCCTCCTCGAGCTGGTCGACGTTTGCGAGGCATTGCTTGGTTCCTTTGTGCGGCGTTAGGGATGCGAAGTGAGTGAGGAATAGTTGTGCCATCTGATGGAAGGATTCTATAGTCGTTGGTGGTAGGGTGTTGAACCACCGGTAGGCTTGGTCTCCTAGAGTGAGTGGGAAAAGTCGGTACTGGGTGGCATCGGTCGCCCCCATCGAGTTCATATAGGAAGTGTACTTGCTTATGTGATTGATCGGGTCGGTTTTGCCATCGTATTGTGTGATTTAGCTTGTGTTGATTTTGATTTGCACGGGAGCGAGCATAACTGTGGGTGACAGGGGCGAGATGGGAATTTTGGTGGCGAGGGGTGTTCCCCTTTTGTTCGCTATTTCCTCCTACAGGTCCTTGATATTCTGGAGGATGGCGGCCATTTGAGGGCTCTCATTCTGGCCACCGGCTTCCTCTCGGCGCTGGCGAGGTGGAGAGTTCCTGTTCTGTTGGTGAGGGGATGGGGTTCGTCGGCGTCTGTAGGGTGATGGAGTTCTTTCAGCTCTTAGGGGTGAAGGACTTCGCTCGAGCCGATCCTTTGCTGATATTCGCTGCCTGGGTCCATGCTGAGCTGCCGACCCCGAATAAGATCCTTATGGTTCGGCATGGTCACGATGCATCACCTGAGGTTGGTCCCTCTGGGGCCCGCGAGCTTGGTGCGGGCCGCAGCTTAAGCTTTCCGAAAATAAGCGTCAATGGATTGGGTTTGGCCCCTCGTTCGGATTCCGGCGATAGCATGGGGTGTATTGTGCCCCATAGGAATTGACTTCCTGACTTTCCTTGCGGTGAGGTCCCTCATAGCAAGGTCCCTCGCGTGGTGTTCCTTACATAGGGATTGCTCTCTGCGAGGTCCCTCGGGGCGAGGTTCCTCATGCATCTGACCTTTGCCTTTGCTTTCGGCCTTTCGGTTCAGGTTGTGGCGCAGGTCGCCAGCAGGGACATCCATCTCGGCTTGTCTCTTGCGTAACTCAACAATGACCTCGTCGATATCTTTCGGGGTGCGAATCTGCTCGAGCTTTTGAGCAACTCCGATGGTGGGTCCTCCAGCTTTGCGGTTGCTAATGGCAGGGCCACTAGCCCCTGCTCCGCCGGAGCGACATGAAACTGATGCTTTCCTTTTGGAGATGAAGGTTTCTTGAGACATGGTTTGAGCTTTTTGAGTGATTTGTATGGTCGTGGTGGGTTTGTGTGGAAAGTTCGTGAGGAATACTCCAATGAGAAACCGCTAAGAACTTAGCTTTTATATTTCTTAAAGAGCACCATTCTTCTAGCGCCAATTGTTGTGTACTAAAATATTCGGATTAGGGATTAAGATGTGGCTTCTCGATCTTAGTAACACAAACAATAAATGAGGTGAGTGGGTTGTATTTATGTTTTAAGGTTGAGTTTTTAGGTGAATAAGTGTTGAGAAATAAATTTGCAAGATGTTTGGTAGGCTCATCAAAATCCCTCTTTTCTTGGTCATAAATGACCTCTATTTATAGTGTTTGAGAGAGTGGCGCTCACTCTCTCGGATTACAAATCTATAGGGCCGAAAGTAGCCCTGGTTAGCATTAAATGTTACAAGATTGATGTGATCCGCCTACGGAGGTCGCCAAGATAAAAAGGACCTCGCTTCCGGATTTGCATCGCCGATCGAGGTAATTCCCAGTTCTTGGAGATTAGCCACTTTTGTACTCGACACGCCCGCTTTTTTCGTCCTTGGGCCGGATTTTGTCTGAATTAATCCCCTTTGAGGAATGATCGCTTTATACCTACCGGCCCCGACACATGTCTCATCACCATTAATGTGTGGACCTCAGATAGTTCTTGGTCGATGAGCTTCGCGCGCCGAAGTTTCTTTTACTATCTCGTCACTGTCCATCTCTGTCAGCGATCCGTACTCTTGTCGTTCTGTAGTGAGCCGATGCTAAATGGGCTTGGGCCCATATCGCGCGATGTGCTCACAACAACAATATATATTTTTCATCTAAACAAGTTATACTTTTCTTTTAAATAAATAATATTTTTCTATTTAAACAAGTAATACTTTTCTTTATAAACAAGTAATATTTTCCTATTTAAACAAGTAATACTTTTCATTTAAAAAAGTAATACTTTTCTATTTAAACAAGTTATACTTTTCATCTAAACAAGTTATATTTTTCTTTTAAATAAGTAATACTTTTCTTTTAAACAAGTAATACTTTTCTATTTAAACAAGTAATACTTTTCTATTTAAACAAGTAATATTTTTCTATTTAAACAAGTAATACTTTTCATTTAAACAAGTAATATTTTTCATTTAAACAAGCAATACTTTTCATCTAAACAAGTTATACTTTTCATCTAAACAAATTATACTTTTCTATTTAAACAAGTAATACTTTTATATTTAAACAAGTAATATTTTTCTATTTAAACAAGTAATACTTTTCATTTAAACAAGTAATATTTTTCTATTTAAACAAGTTATAATTTTCATCTAAACAAGTTATACTTTTCTTTTAAATAAATAATACTTTTCTATTTAAACAAGTAATACTTTTCTATGTAACCAAGTAATATTTTTCTATTTAAACAAGTAATACTTTTCATTTAAAAAAGTAATACTTTCTATTTAAACAAGTTATACTTTTCATCTAAACAAGTTATATTTTTCTTTTAAATAAGTAATACTTTTCTTTTAAACAAGTAATACTTTTCTATTTAAACAAGTAATACTTTTCTATTTAAACAAGTAATACTTTTCTATTTAAACAAGTAATACTTTTCATTTAAACAAGTAATACTTTTCATCTAAACAAGTAATATTTTTCATCTAAACAAGTAATACTTTTCATCTAAACAAGTTATACTTTTCTATTTAAACAAGTAATACTTTTCTATTTAAACAAGTAATATTTTTCTATTTAAACAAGTTATACTTTTTATTTAAACAAGTAATACTTTTCTATTTAAACAAGTTATACTTTTCATCTAAACAAGTTATACTTTTCTTTTACACAAGTAATACTTTTATTTTAAACAAGTAATACTTTTCTATTTAAACAAGTAATATTTTTCTATTTAAGCAAGTAATATTTTTCTATTTAAACAAGTAATACTTTTCATTTAAACAAGTATGGAAGCTAATTACAACAAAGAACGGAATTGCTTTCTCAAAGTCAACTACAACAAAGAACGGAAGTTAATGCATGGAGAACGAGTATTGTTAATGCTATGTGGGAAATGAGGCCGAGGTATAACGGTAATGGTAATGAAGATGAGATTAATAATGTTTTTTTTTTGAACTAATATATTTTTGGTATTTTTTCAAAACAATTTGGATAACTTTTTTTATATACAAGTTTGTTCCATATACATTTTCATCAATAGTTTCAGGGCTGGAGTCTATAGAAATTCATGTAAATCAATAAAAAAAGTGTATTCCACAATCCTGTCAAGTCTATAAAAATTCATGTAAGTCAATAAAAAAGTATGTCAAACTCTGCATGGAGTTTATGGATTTTCTAAATCCACGGACTTTTTAAAGTCCAAAAAAATCTAATAGAATCTCAATTGAATACACATTGAACATTTCTATAAATGATAATAAATCAAAATTTTCTCTTTTCTCTATGTCATTACTTTTTCCACACCAAAGTCAACTTTAGCTCCTTTAATTTACATAAATGTCATTACTTTACCATTTTACCCCAATTAAAAAATAACTTTAACCCCTTTAATACTGATAAATAAATCATTTCTTAAAACTCATGCGAACAATAAATGTTCAGATAAAAGAGAGATAGATGGAGTAAATAACAATAGATTCATGTTTTTCTAAATTATTCTAATTATTTTTGTAATTTTTGGAGTTTATTAATTTATGATGTTATTGAGACTTATCTTATTAATTTATCAAAATTATTAAGTTACTGAAGGAGCCCAAGTCGGGACCAGAGAAAACTATTAATTAGAGAGGTTATTAATTTATTGGGTATTACTCTATGTACTATAAAACTTCTAGCCTTCGAATTGAGATTATAAACCTTCAAATCCAAGCTCGGGCGAGATCAAGCCAAAAATTTCACTCATAAATCATCAAAGTCAAAGTCACATTCAAAGAGGACAACCAGATGAATAAATTAGAAATTGTAAACTAACAAGAGAGTTCTGAGTTTAATCCACATAAACTCAAATCTAATTAAATATTGGTAAATTTTAAATTCATGAAATTTATTATTATACTTACTATTTTCACACAAATTTTTAGAGTAGATCTACCGTAAACTCGAGTTCACATTATCTATCTTTTTCTAATGTTACTATCATGGAACGAATGTCAATGTTATATATATATATATATATATATATATATAATATCACTGTTTAAAATATATTTTATTCTTATATAATGACACTTTTATGCACAATATTGATATTTATTATAATGTATACCAATGATATTATATATATAACCCTAATTCTGCATCGCCGCCACGTCCACCAGTAATCCTAATTCTGCATCGCCGCCGCCATCTCGCAATTCACCACATACACAAAGATATATCACTCAAATTCTCAGTTCTAAACAAATACAGAAAAAATAAAATACAAAATAATTTTTTTCCCCCTTACCTTAAAGGGCTGCTAGCCGCCTCAAGACCACCGCCAAGACCATCCCACCAACATTCGGGGAACCAGATCGGGTCATGCTCAACCGTAACCACGCCAAGATCAAAACCCGGATCTCAGATCGTAACCACATCTGCAAGACAACAGTAACCATCCCACCACCGCCTATGCGGCCCTCAAGACACACCGCCACGCCCTCAGCGGCAAGAACGTAACCCGTAAAACCAGATATGTAGCTTCTAAACCAGATGGGCGAAAATCGCGACGAGCGAGAGGTCGGCGAGGGGGTGGGGAGCGAGAGGGACGACGGCGAGCGAGATGTGGGCGAAGGTTTTTTTCAAAGAGTGACGAGAGAGAGTGAAAATCTATAATGAAGAGAGAGACGGGAAAACGATTTAATAGAGAGTGATTGCAAAAGTGTAATAAAAAATTGACTCTAGGGATAAAAATGTCTCATTTTGTACCTTAGAGTTACTACACAATTTTTGTACATTAGAGTTACCAGACTCTATTTTTTGTACCTTAAAGTCATTATCTCTAATACTTAAAAAAAATCACGCGAATTCATGTTCACGTAAGTTTTGACCAACAACTTTTATTAGGAGGTCGACATGTTTAATCTAGCACATTTTAAACATTAAAATTGAGTTACTCGATCAATTATGGATACACACTTAAACATATTAATATTATCTCGACATACCACATTAGTATAGTGTATATTTAGCAAAAATTGCTCCAAATTAAGAAAAAAATAGGAACGTAACTAGTACGTCGTCGTTTTGTCATATAATGCTAATCCAAGGTTAAAACATTCCGTAAGCGCGCATTGCAACTGAAGAAATTAACTGATGACACTCTATTTTTCATAGCTGGCTCGATCACACACATTTACACACACACACGAACAAATCTCGAATCGATACACTGAGAGCATACGCTAGCACAAAGATCTGATGGGGAGTTCATAGTTTTATACTGCCTTAATCGAGAGTCACTCTTCTGTTTCTGCAATCGATTTCAGATCGCGCACACTCCGCGCGCATTCGTCTTTCTTCATCTCAGGTTCGAATGGTGTTTACGATTGAGCTATGAATTGTTTCTGTTTTATTGTGATTAACCGTGCGTTACTGATTATAAGAACGAACGAAGAAATCGCGAAGACGGTAATATGAGTGAGATTAAGGGGTTTCAGTTGGGGACGATTGGTGCGCTGACTTTGTCGGTGGTTTCGTCGGTTTCTATCGTGATCTGTAATAAAGCGCTTATGAGCTCTTTGCATTTCAATTTTGGTGAGCCACTTGTTGTATTTCTGATTATCTTGTTAGTTGTGTGGATTTTTTATACAGAAATCGGAGTTTTTGTTGCGATTTATTTTCGATTTTTAGCAATGTGCATTTTAGTGGTGTGAATTGCCTGTGAGTTCATGGTGTCAACTCCAATTCTTGACTATCATTTTTTCATCCTGTAGTATCATGTTAGATGTGTATCCCTCTGTTTTGTTTGATTGTCCTTCATAGCTTGCATATTAATGCACTTCATTTTGGAGCTGCAATTACAATGAACCATAACTTTTAAGCTTTGTTATTAGATTAATTCCTAAGACATCGTAGTGATTATATAGTTTAAGAGACTTGGATTTGGATGTATTGAGATTTTCACTCACTGATGCAGTTCCTCCCACTAGATACACGAGAGAGAACCTGATTCTAAGCTCCTACTCTTGTTTACCTGTTTGACAAAAAAGCGTTCTATACTGTACTTATCAGGAAGTAAGATGGACTTATTCTAATTCTTTCTTTAAAATGCAGCTACGACTCTGACAAGCTGGCATCTTCTGGTTACCTTTTGTTCTCTTCATGTGGCACAGTGGTTGAAATTCTTTGAGCATAAACCAATAGATTTTCAAACCTTAATTGGGTTTGGTGTCTTAAATGGAATTTCAATCGGAATGTTAAACCTCAGCTTAGGTTTCAATTCAGTTGGTTTCTATCAGGTACAATTTTTTTCTATGTACTTTTTCTGGTTCGAGTTTGATCTGTTTCTCTCTAGTTTTCTGAATGGAAGATCTATGTACTACCTTATTAGATGACGAAGTTGGCAATTATCCCCTGCACAGTATTCTTGGAGACTCTTTTCCTAAGAAAAATATTCAGGTGTGTTGTCATACATCCTACTGAAAAGCAGTTTACTTCGTCATGATTGTTACATAATTACTTTTCCCTATGTTTTGTTATTCTTGTTATTAGCACTTAACCATAATTGGAATATTGGAGGACCAAAGTTTTATTTTTCCAATGAGATTATATGCAACTCTAGCCAACTTACCATTATAATCTAAATGTTATTGATCAAAGGGGTGGTTAATTTGGGTCGTCTAGGCTCTTAGATTTTCATTGCGTGAGCAGTGACTATTCTAACACCACAGGCAGCTCTTTTGCTTATGCATTACAAACACATAACAATCAACAAATATTTTCATAAATGGAACTTTCGGTAATAAATATCATACCTGATCATTAAATGTTTTGATCCAGGATTCGTTTCTGTTCAGTTAAGTTGAATACTTTGAATCCGCTACGTTGGAGCTTTATTTATTGATTTTTTTTTCTTTTCTTTCTATTTTCTAATTCTCAATTGTGTTTTTGCAGTAAGAGCATTAAGTTTTCTCTGTCCATTCTGCTCCTAGGTGTTGGAATTGCAACAATCACTGATCTTCAGCTCAATATGCTTGGCTCTTGTCTCTCCTTCCTTGCAGTTGTTACTACCTGTGTTGCTCAAATTGTATCCTTTCCCCAGTTAGATGAATTCTTTGCTTTAGTCTGACCATGGTGCACATGAATAATTAATTGACACATGCTTGATAATAAATTGTCTTGAACTATGCCTTACATTGAGTTTCCTGGTTTTTTGTTGGGATCTTTAATTAGTTTCTTTTAGATGACCAACACCATCCAGAAGAAGTATAAGGTTTCTTCGACCCAACTTCTATATCAATCTTGTCTTTATCAATCTGTGACCTTGCTTATCCCTGGTCCATCTCTGGATAGATTTTTGACTGGAAAAAGTGTATTTTCTTTTGAATACACACCACAAGTAGTGGTAAGTAATATGAGGATTTAATTTAATATCTTCATGTAGTCTTTCAATACTAAATCGTATCTATACTAAATTCTGTTATTTGACATTGCAGGCTTTTATTGTACTGTCATGTCTTATCTCAATTTCAGTTAATTTTAGCACATTCCTCGTGATAGGAAAGACATCCCCTGTCACCTATCAGGTCCTTGGGCATCTCAAAACTTGTTTAGTTCTAGCATTCGGTTATTCTTTACTTAAAGATCCATTTAGCTGGAGAAACATATTAGGGATAATGATTGCATTGGTAGGCATGATTCTGTATTCCTATTATTGTACCCAAGAGAATGCAAAACCTGAAGAACCGTCAGCACAGAATCAGGTATGGAAGCTGCTCTATGTTGTCCTTCGTTTATTTTTTAACAAAACTTACTTGCTATATACTACTGACTGTTGTTTGCTCGTCTATTCAGCCAAAGGAAGCTGAATCTGATCCTCTTTTACGCGTGGAAAGTGGTTCAAAGTTAATCGATCTTCCTCTCTCAAAGGGCACAGTTTGGGAAGCAGACAAGGATTTGCGTGCTTGAAGAGCTGTATGTTGCTGTAATATATGTGCATTCATATTACATATCAACTTGCTGTGTGCCATGCAAGCGCAAGATATAAAAGGAATCATTTCTTTTTCTCAAAGTGATGGCGTGAGTTCAAGTACTCCTCTATTCTCCATGTGCTCAGAAATTCAAATTCCAATATCTAGCATGCTAAACTGTTTTACGAGATTCTTTTGGTAGACGGTATTACTTATTCTGAAAAAGAGAAAAACGAGAAAACTTCTATAATGATACTAGTTTCTTTGTAAATAATTTTTCTTGTCTACTTAAATGAAAAATTGGTTTTTAGCTTATGACCTGCCTAATATGATACAGTTTCTTTATTAGCCACACTCTTTTCGTATTGTACTCATCTAATTCCATATTTTCTACATAAGAGAAACATCAAAGTGGAAGATGTATCCATACCTAATTATTTGTCTGATTATATCCATTCACACAAACAATTTTTTCATCAATTAGGATATCAAAAGACTATTGCACCCTTATTTATTATTACTTGATATTAATAAGCTTATAATTACAAAAATACGGTTAGTATTTACTAAGGGCGTTGGTGGAAAAAAGGGCAATATTTTGTTGATATTAGCAAAGTGATAAATAATTAGAAACACCATTTTGAATAGAATAAGACAGATAGTTAGGAACAGAGATAGTAGTAAATAGTTAAGTGGTTAGGGATACAAGGAAATTGGGTCCATGCCCTCTATATTTCAACCACTTGTAAGTGGTTAGGGATACAAGGAAATTGGGTCCATGCCTTCTATATTTCAACCACTTGCTACATCCTCTCCTAACATGCATACTCTGTGACCTTCCCCCAAACTCTAACCCTAAATCATTCTAGTTCATAAATCCCCTTTGCTAGTTAACAAACTCTAACCCTAAATCACTCTAGTTCAAAAAACCCCTTTTCTAGTTAACAAAAACTGCTTCTGAGAGGGGCTTGCAAGTCATTTCTCCTGTCTCCTTTGCTCTGTTGACTTACTGTATCCAATCTGTGTAGTGGAGAGTGAAAGCCATCATCGTACATGTATATGAAACTTTTGCGAGTAGATTGCAAAATTGGTCCCCCATTTATTTGGTGTTGGCTATTTTAGTCCCGCATGAATTAATTTTATCAATCAAGTCAACTTTTAAAAAATGATACAATTTTAGTCCTATATTGACAAGGTTGCAGGATTTTTGCACGTGCCGCCCACACGAGCTCCCGGAATTCCATGTAGCAACTGGACTAATGTCTTGGTTCAGCTTACGTGGCATAATGAGACTCCAACATATTAATTTTAATTAAAAAAATCACAATTAATTTTAATCCTGAAACAAAAATTTGTCAATATAGGACTAAATTCCATCATTTTAAAAGTTGTGGGACTTAACTGCTGATGAGACTAGAATCGTCAACATCCAATAGATATGAGACCAAATTTGCAATTAGTCAAACTTGTTCTGCTGCAAGCCCCAACCATAGCCCCACAAAGCCCATCTTATATTTGAATGCCAATACAGCTGCAGCTGGTAGTGGTAGACCAATAGAATAGAACGATCGAAGACTTATCTTTGCTAGGCACGTCCCACCAGAATCCCACATGCAGCTGTTTGGGGGCTGTTACCTAATTCACAGAAACCGAATAAAGGAAGAGTAACCGATGTGAAACCAGGAATATTTTGCTGATGAGTAAAAAGTTTGCCAAAACATCTCTTACTAAAATGGCAAACAGCAAAGCTACAACTCCCTATAGAGCTCTGCCAATATGAAACCAGCTTTCAGAGAACATATATGCAATGGCCTTATTGAGGTTTGTGATAGAAAAAGGCAAACCAACAAACCAAGATTAACATTTAAAGTGAGGCTAGAGCAACTCCTCTCACGCCTAGTAAGTAGTTGATTGGATAGTGAACAACCATGTCTACTGTTGCTGATACGGTAATGGGTCTGTTAGTATTTTGAGTCCTTAAGAATGTTTTAAGGGGACGGAAATGTGCCTAAGCAATCAACTCAGAAATTGAATACTTTATGTAGATCTTGGCCACATTCTCACCTTGACCTAACCATAAAGAGTAACTCTCTGGTGCACCAGTTGTATGCTCTAACTGTACATAACTAATACATTTTAATGAAAACACCTAATACTAATAACCTAATATCATTTAAATATGCACTTGAGTTGCACAGTGCACCTGGTCCATACAAGTTCTTGTCAACCATAAAAGGGTTATTGGAGTGTTGTCAACCATAAAAGGATTATTGTAGTGACCGTATCTAAGAGGAGCAAGAGAGTCCGTCTGAATCCTTGCCCCATAAGCTTGGTAGCATATTGGCTCCATCCATTCCCATGGCTACTTCTTTGAGGACGGCGGAGTAGCCTGTTATGTCTCAACAAGAACATAGAGATGAACAACTTCGAATACATGATCACACACTTGTCATGGCCATGCAATTTTTGCTAAAGCTCCCAATTTCTCTGCAACCTGCGTTAGAACAACATAGAAATCAGATGCTTGCAAGTGTTAAATGAACAGGGTGAGGGAATTATAACCTGTTAGCTTGTTTTTAATTACCAGGAAGTTGAAGAACATGATTCTTGTGAAGTACATTTGATCTCTGAACAACTTTTTTACATTGAACCCTTAAATGGATTGAAATATTACGCTATCTGATCAGTAAAACTGTCTAAACAGTCTACTTAATAACTGAGAAGGTATTTGTTTCCATATTTTGTTATATTTGCTCAAAAATATATCCAATGTGATGATATTTTATTCTCACATAAGATAACATGGCATATCAGCTTTGTATGAGAACTGGTGCCAGTTGGATTTTGCGTGCTGAAAAACCAATTTAATTGTGTAATTATGAAAGTTTGTTGTTTCTTTATTTGCCATCTTTTGTTTCCTGATATATGGTGCAGATTCCTGGGATATGTGATTGAATTTTATGCAGGAAAATATTGAGAAATAGTGGGAATTTTTTGGATAATGGACTCGTTTCCTGATATATGGTGCAGATTCCTGGGATATGTGATTTAATTTTATGCAGGAAAATATTTAGAAAAAGTAGAATTTTTTTTGCTTGGAAATAAGATGTGATTCCTTCTGTGGTCTTTGGTAACATTTCAAGGGTTTTTCTTGGATGAAAATATAATATTGGGATCCTAGTATTATTTTGCTGAAACTATTGTGTAAATATATTACACTTGTTCTGTTATGATGCTAATTGTGTCACATTATTATTATACACCAATGGTATTGTCTTGCTTCTTTATGGTTGTGGAATTATTTTACTTTTGTCTTCTTTAAGGTTGGATTGCTACTAATGGACTAGTTTGATATTGCTGAAAAATTGTTTGATATGTGATTAAAGTCTTGTGTGATACAGTTTAATATCAGATAGATTACAAACGTACTTAAATTAAGTATATTTTACCAGCTTACATGTTAACCCAGTTGGATTTTTTTTTTTTAATTAATTGATGAATTTTAATCGAGGTGGGCTTGTAGGAAAGGTTCTTTTGTTATTTATGTTGATATGACGTCAGACGAAATTGACGCCCACCATCTCTTTCATATTTGATGTTCCACTTTATGCCTCGTAATGTAGATGAATGATATATGTAATATTTAAAAAAAAAAAAATTAATGAACCATCGTAATTTTGGATCTATGTGTTAAAAATTAAGAAAGTAAAATATAATTGAAATATGAAAAAGTGACACAGAGAAATAAATTTGTTCAGAAAAGATAATTTCTATCGACTGTCATCCCAAAAAGACTTGAATATTTCATTCTTTTGTAATTTATGAATTCTTTTAAGAGTGGGTCTCATGTGCACCCGGATGCACCGTGCACTCATAATGCATTTTAGAAGCGTGCAACTATACAAAATAGAAACGTGTAACTATTCCAAACAGAAGCATGCAACTATGTTCCCATATTAACAGTTACTTTTCTGTGTAAATAAGTCACACTTTTCAACATAACAAATTGCACGCTTCTAAAATGCACTATGAGTGCATGGTGCACCCGACTGCATACAAGACCTAGCCTTCTTTAAAATGAAATATATTTTAGGAATCTATTCATATCATTATCAAACATTAACACTGCAAAAAGTATATAAAACATTCAAATATTGAACAAATCTTATTATTGGAATGCCTAAAACATCATTCTCTTAGTAATACACACAAGCAGAAAACATATTGACAAATGACAATCTTACAAACGTACTGCACAAAATAATAGAACAAGGACATTATTCTAGCTCCAATACATAATTAATCAGCTGTCCCTTGATTTATTCATAACTTTGTATTCATTCACATCCATTTGCTTGGCTCAAACCTCTCATGCTCCAACCGGATGAACTTTTCAGCCTCAACATCGATGTTTTGCTCATAGTCGACCTGCCCATTAGAAGGCGGGTAGAAAGTCCTACCCGTGTCATAATAATCGGGCCTAAAGACTCTCCCGTCGTGACTTCTTGGTGGGCCCACCTCAGAATAATTGTGGGCACGAGGGTTGGGGCGATGATCGTAGCTAGGAAGCTTTACGAGCATGTTTGGCATGTGCTCGAGCTCATAAAGCTCGTATGCACTAGATGGCCGATGCACGTGATCTTGATGTCCATGTTTCTTCTGTTGCTTCTTCATCTTCATTTTCTTCTCCATCTTTGTTTGAATTGGTTTGTGTTGGATAAAATTGGTGGTTCAATTTGTGTATTTATAGGCTTTTGTGCTTCTAGATTGGAATATTATTGGTATGGTGGAATCAGATTCCTAATAATTTTGTTAACATGTCACTTGATTATTCCTAAAATCAATCTTTTCAAAAGTATTTTGTGAACTATTTTTAAACATTAGTAACATTTTTGTACAAGTTGAACGAACTATCAATATGGTTGGATAGCTTGGAATCCGAGAAAGTGAAGAAGTGATCGACTTTTTGGGTTTGGTCAAATACATGCCGAACTATGTAGGCAAATTATGAGCTAAATTTGATACAACTTATCCGATAGGTTAAGAATAAATCTTGTATGCATGCACCGCACATTTATAATGCTTTTTAGAAATATGCAACTTGTTTACATTGAAACGTGCAACTATTAATATGGAAAAATTGTTGCACGGTTTAGTGTAAACAAATTGCATATTTCAGTATAACAAGTTGCATAGTTTAAAATACACTATGAGTGCGCGATACACCTGAATGCACATGAGACTCACTCTATTAATACATAGAAGAATAACAATAATTCATTTGATTAATTAGTGAGAGATTACGGATTTTAATTATCTCACGTGAGATGACCTCGTAAGTTCATAATTGGCCTAACCAATGCACATATTTGCTTACAATAATAAAGCACAATTTCATCTAGGCTATAGTACTTATGTAAAATGTTCTATATGGTGTCTCAATGCTAGGAAACTAATAATATTCTTAATTGATTGAGACCGAAAACATGGAATTATTATCGACAACTGATTATATTCGTTCATAAATTATAAATATTTCTTTTATTTCAACTCCTGAAGAAAAAAAAAAAAAAAAAAAACTACTCCTGGAATACATTGAGAAATTTTAAATAAAATCAATTTCATATCACATTAATTCCAGAAACTTCCCAATCTTTTTTAGAATCGTTGAAAGTTAGGCATTCTGCCAAATAATGTAAAGATAATAATTAGTCATGAGTCTCATCATGTCACCTCATAATTAACAAATGACAAAGTCTAACATATTTTTTTTTTAATTTAGAACCAAATTCTGTAATTGATGAAGGTAAGATAAAATTGAGTGGTTCATGGTTCACTCGGCTCAAGTGGTTCATAGTTCACTCAGCCCGAATAGATTATAATTTAGGGTTTATTATTTAGTATTTAGGGTGTAGATGGTTGATTTATGACAATTTTATAGATTTTCATACATAAAAATTTTCACACTGGACATATTCTTAACAAATATGGTGTCAATTTAGAATTTGGATTGAATTGTACAACACCGTATTATACAGTAAATTCGTACAGATCTATAATGTATTTAAAATTAGTAAAATATAATATTGTGTTGTTCAATTAAAAACACACTAGAGACATGAGCGGGTTTACTGTATAGCACGTTAATGTAAAAAAGCACATGATCCAAATCTGTCCATTTATCCACTCCAGATTTTGGAGGTGGCTCTCGTCTGAGACGAGCTTATATTTTATTCGTATAACTATTGAACCAAATCAACTCATTTTTTCTCTTATCGACATTAATTAAGTGAAATTTCGTCATACATACTCATTCCGTGTGAGGTCTGACATAAGTCTTCTGTTTTTATCCAGATTTTATTATTGAACGACATCTAGAATTTAAATAAATATTGTAAATTGTAATACCATTTTCCTATAAAGGCTGTAAATTAACAATAATCCATTTCCTCCTAATTTTTATTTACATGATTTATTTTACAAGAGTTTGATTCAGACATAATGAAGTTAAGAGGTTGACTATTTACTAGAATATGACGATGACTTGGATGGTGATAATTGTGAAATGAGAAATCAGATCATAAGAAGGGAATTGATTTTCACAGTGAAAAATGGTGATACCGGTTCCACTATTTATAATTGAGAGTTTACAATAGATATACAAGATTTATGGGTGCAACTATTTTACGTAAATGCAGAAGAAGAGATCACAACAAATATATACATGATTTACATCAATTTGAATAACTTTTATCTAACTGCAGGATATCTGTAAAATATTCCATATTACCCCACAAGCGAAGTGTGGAATTTTCGTCAATAAGAAGCTTGGAACGTAAAAACTCGAACAATGGTCGAGCGAGGGTCTTTGTAAATTAAAATATCAGCGACCTGAAGATTGGAAGACACATAATTTGTATCCAACTTCTTATTTGAGACGAGCTCTCTAATGAAATGACAGTCAATGTCAATGTGTTTTGCACACTTGTGAGCAATGAGGTTTTGACTCAGAAACATAGTGCTCATGTTGTCACATGTGTTGAAAATTCGGAAAATATAACATAATTGAAACATAAAAAGTGGCACAGAGGTATATATCTGCCCCAAAAAAGTTAATTTCTATCAACCTTCATCCAAAAAAGACCTGGATATTTCATTCTTTTGTAATTTATGAATTCTTTAAAAAGAAATATATTTTAGGAATCTATTCATATCAAACATCAACATTTTATGATCTAAGTATGCAACAAGAATATAAAACATTCAAATATTGAACAAATTTCATTATTAGAATGGCTAAAACATCATTCTCTTAATAGTACACACAAGTACAAAATACATCAAAATATATTGACAAATGACAATCTTACTTATGTACTGCACAAATAAAAGAACCAAGGACATTATTCAAGCTCCAAAACATAATTAATTAGCTGTCCCCTGATTTATTTCATAACTTAAAAGGAATTTTTAGTTTGTATTCATTCACATCCATTTGCTTGGCTCAAACCTCTCATGCTCCAACCGGATGAACTTTTCAGCCTCAACATCGATGTTTTGCTCATAGTCGACCTGCCCATCAGAAGGCGGGTAGAAAGTCCTACCCGTCTCATAATAATCGGGCTTAAAGATTCTCTCGTCGTGACTTCTTGGTGGACCAACCCCAGAATAATCGTGCCTAAATCTTTCGTGGATCGTGGGTCATGAGGCTTGGGTAGACTATAATCATAGCTTGGAAGCTTTACGAGCATGTTTGCCATGTGCTCGAGCTCATAAAGCTCGTATGCACTAGATGGCCGATGCACGTGATCTTGATGCACATGTTTCTTGTGTTGCTTCTTCATCTTCATTTTCTTCTCCATCTTTGTTTGATTTGGTTTGTGTTGGATAAAATTGGTGGTTCAATTTGTGTATTTATAGGCTTGTGTGCTTCTAGATTGGGAAATTATTGGTATGGTGGAATCAGATTCCTAATAGTTGCATTTTCCTAACATGTCATGACTTGATTCTTCCTAAAATCAATCTTTTCAAAAGTTTTTTTTGAACTATTTTTAAACATTGAACTAGGATGGCATTTTTGTACAAGTTGAATGACCAATCAGTTTGGCTGGATAGCTTGGAATCTGAGAAAGTGAAAACGTGATCGACTTTTTGGGTTTGGTCAAAAACAAGCCAAACTATATATGTTGCATGGATTGGAGGACACAAGTGCGGGGCGATATAATACAAGTACAGGGGTACACATTTTGAAAAATATGAGTGTAATTTGACAAGGATACGCCTATTTATTTACATTTTATTATATATATCATCTAAATATATATATATTTAAAAAAATTGTAAAATAAAGTATGTATAATTTACATTTTTTTCCCACTCAAAAGTTAACAATATGCAATAACTTAATCTAATTAAGCAACAAAATAACAATTCAAATACCATCAACATAATATATAAGTCATAATGGTGAATTCAATTTAAAACTAGTGTTATATTTTCAATTTAGATTACATACATTATAAAATTTAATTAAATAATAATTTAATGCTTAATAACATGATATATCATATCTAATCATCTAGCTGGATTCACGTATCGAATTCACAAGTCCGTTAATTTATTTTATTTTATAATTTACTGATTCGTCAAGTGACATCTGAATACACAAATTCGAGAATCGCATCCTTTTTAAAAGGTGAGTGTGAATCAAATACTGGATTGTGATATTTTTAAAGGAATTCGTGCATCAAAAGATGCCAAACTATGTAGGCAATTTATAAGCTAAATTTGATACAACTTATCCAATAGGTTAAACAACCTTGAAAGTCAAATCACAAAAAATTGTGCGAAAGCATTTTGTAGAATATGTTCTGTAAAATTGGTCATGTTAATACGTAGAAGAATAACAATAATTCAACGTTGAGTGCATCCTAGAGACGTGTGATTTATTATACTGAAAATTGCGACTTATTTACACTGAATTGTACAACTATTTTTCCAAATTTATAGTTACACTCTTCAATGTAAATAAGTTATATTTTTCAGTATAATAAATTACATGTTTCTAAAATACACTATAAATGCACGGTGCACCTGGGTGCATAAAAGACGTGGGCAACTAATGCACATATTTGGTTACAATAATAAAGCACAATTTCATCTTAGCCTATAGCAGTACTTATGCAAAATGCTCTTTCTTAATGCTAGGAAATTAATAATATTCTAAATTGATCGACACTGAAAACGGAATTATTATAGACAACTGATCTTCCATTATATTCGTTCTTCTTCATAAATTATAAATATTTCTTTTATTTCAACTCCTGGAATACATTGAGTAATTTTTAATTAAATCAATTTCATATCACAATTCCAGAAGCTTCCCAATCTTTTTCTATAAGCATATTTAGAAATTAGAATCGTTGAAAGTTAGGCATTCTGCCAAATGATGTAAAGATAATAATTAGTCATTAGTCTCGTCTTGTCTCCTGATATAATTAACAACACTGTGAGTTTGTATGAGACGGTTTCATGATAAAACGGAACATAGATGTGATTAAATTGCACTTCATTTTATATATGAAACTGTCTTATATGAATTTTTTTTTCTTTAATTAGAATTTGGATCCTATTTAGTATAACACGGGACTATGTACATTCAACTAAAAAAATACATTATAAATCCGTGTGAATATACTGCACAACACGATCGGGTACAACATAAAATTCAAAACCTAAATGGACACCATATTTGTTAATTATCAGGAGACATGATGAGACTCGTGACTAATTATTATCTTTATATTATTTGGCAGAATGCCTAACTTTCAACGATTCTAATTTCTAAATATGCTTTTATAGAAAAAGATTGGGAAGCTCTATAATTGTGATATGTATATTACTATCTCCATCTCAACTCTTTGTTCCTATTTCTTATTTTTTTATGTTTTAGCGAGCAATTTTTTTTTTTAACATTTAAAATGATAAAGTAATTTTTAAAGAGACATATAATTAAGAAGATGTAGAT